>OX459061.1:14552857-15180371 GCA_949775005.1 Orthosia gothica
CCTATCTGAATACTCTGAGAAGAAAGGCCGAAAGAGGTCACAGTCTCTTTTAAAGTCTTGACAAAATCTTGGTTAGATCATGTGAAGACCATGTAGACTGATGTCTGAAATGGTCTTTTGAGGAAAGAACCAGCCAGATTGAGTGGACCTGTCCAGTCAGTGCACACAATACACATTTGTCAATAACCGAGCAGCTCAACTCAGAATTTAAGGAGCTCAACGATTCGACGAACAATATCAAAGAAAGGACATTTGGGTAAGGCCGCATAAATTACTCAAACTGCCAGACTATGATTAAAAACTACATATGCATGCATACACATATATGTATTTATGTATGTATGTAAATGTTGTCTTTTTTTTTAAGTATAGAGTTTCTTGTCCGTTTTTCTCTTTTCACAAAGAATGTTCCCTAAAAATTAATACTACCTACCTCTCCACAGTAAAAACCATGTACAGCCTCAAAAAAGCCAACTAAAACATACCAATAAACTAATTGAGTATATTTCGAAGCCATTCTAGGCGTGGCAAGGGCGGCTAAATGGGGCAGTGGGGCCGCGCGCCTGCGCAGTACAAGCTGCGCTATTGATCCGCTGCACGGCAGGCCACCACGCCACGGCGTAACGTGACTATATCCAACTGTATGTTGGTCTTGGGGGGCGGATTATACGTTCACTGCCGTCTTGAAGCTAGACTGCCACTATCTCATTTTTTTTGTTTTTAAACACAAAATATGTGGGCAGCTCGTGCCCAAATAATAACAGCCGCACGGGTCGATTATCAAGGTTAAGCAACGCTTGACGAGGTGGGTCCGTGGATGGGTGACCATTTCCAACATACCGACTTTCCTCCGTGCCTCGGAAAGCACGTTAAGCGGGGCTGTAATTTGAAGATCTTTGACAGTCGTTACGGGTAGACAGAAGCCTGGAATTTGACATCAGTCTAGCCAAGGGGTACTGTGTTACCCAGTTACTGGATTGTGGAGGTCAGATAGGCAGTCGCTCCATGTAAAACACTGGTATCAGCTAAATCCGGTTAGACTGGAAGCCGTCCCCAATAGAGTTGGGAAAAGGCTAGGCAGATATATTAGCTCAAAATCTGTGAAAACTTATAATTGGCCTTATTTTTCTTACTCTCATTTGTGTTAAATTGTTCAGCTGTAAGTTTTACTAAAACTGTAAAATAAAAATAAATAAAATATGACATTTCGCCGATTTTGAGTATTCCATCATCACCCGGAACCCGACTTTGCCCACTGTTGAGCGTATGCCTCTCTTTTCAAGAGTCAATGCCCACGTTCCTTTGCCAGCCTCATCCAGGTTCTACCCGCGATGATGACAATGTCATCTGCCAATGTCGCTTGAGTATTTAATACCTCCTTAATCAGCAAAAAAATATAAAAAAAATTAACTAACAAAGTCAATTGTTAATTGATTCAAACAATCAAAAAGTTAATTAATTTAAACTAACAAAGGGCACATTTAGGTCTATTTATGACACCGGAAGATCTGTCATTTGTATTATAGTTGACAAACAGCATCGATCGTCTGTAACTCAAAATAATGATTTTGTCAGATAGTGAAACTTTCGCTGCAGGACGGCGGTACTAGTGTCTGGACATGGCTGTATTTTCGTTCTATTTTCTGCGTTTTCCGAGGGTGCGTACGGACGGTCACGTTTTAGGAAATGCGTGAATTTCGTCAGTTAAGAGGGAATGCGGGCGCATATCTTTTAAATTGGTCCAATACTGGAGGGAATAGGCGAGAGCCAAACCTCGAATTATGACTTTTTACCAAGGAAACCCAATCAGAGGTCTCTGCCCGCATTTCCTCTAAGACACTGCTAAGTAACTTTTAATTGACAATTTTACTGCTTCTATTTTTATGTGAATACGTTATTCTTAACCCCCGACGGAAAAAGAGGGGGTTATAGGTTTGATGTATGAACGTGTGTGTTTTTGTATCTGTCTGTGGCATCCACACTTTCTTTTAAGGTTAAAATTGAAGAAGCACGTCTTCTAAATTGTGATATAATTTTTTCCCATCCTACCGTTTAAGCCTGCTCTACTGAACAACAGAATTATAATCGGAATCTCTTTGTTCTACGGGGTTTTGTAATGCCACGTACAAAATGGTTGTCATTTCAGTGTATCAAATATGATAACGTGTGTGTTTTATTATTAAGACTCAAAAGTCAAAAGCGCTCTTTGACGCGCCTGTCTATTGTTTTTCTCATTACAACAGATGAAGGGCCATAAAAAATGGTTACTGGTTTTAGACTTATATTGTAGGAAAACCAGGAGCCTTATTGCGTAATGACAAGGCAAAGGGCAAAGACTTAGGAACAATCGACCAATGACATGGCGAGATGAAAGACGCGATGTGGATTTCCGTCTTTGTGAGTGGTCGATAGTTCATACTATTTGCCTTGACGAATTAATTACGCAAATAAGTTTGCAGGCGTTATTTTGTTCTTATTATATGACAGACTAGCAGACGAATCGCGGTCTCACCCGCGTAGTGCCCGTGCCGTGGGCATACAGGAATAAAAAATAACAAAAAACCCGACTGCTTAAAAAGGCAACTAAAAAGACGTAAACAAGAAGAAAATCATGCTGTACAGTCGGAGGATACATATGCGCGAGCTGGCTGACCAAAAGATGTATCCTCCGACTGCACAGCATGATTTTCTTCTTGTTTACGTCTTTTTAGTTGGCTTTTTAAGCAGTCGGGTTTATTGTTATTTTTTTATTTTTATTTACAACTTCTTTGTTTTTTTAGAATTTTTCTATTTTGCAATTTTAATGTAGCGAGTGACACTCGCAGGGTTAGAACGAATCGATTGACGTAAGAATCATCAAAATCGGCCTACGCGTTTGGTCTCTAGAACGCCATATAGGAACAAACATACATACAACATACATACATACACTGATAAACACATTACCCTCCTTCGGCAGTCGGGTAAAAAGTAACCTATTTCACCCGGGGATAGTTTAGCTTCCCAACGGTGAAATAAATTTTGAGATAGGTCCAGTAGTTTTTAAGTTTATTCGTTACATACAAAAATACAAATCTTACCTCTTTATAATATTAGTAGGGTGTCGGTACACCTATGTCCTAACCTTCAGAGAAACCAGGTCTGATATTATGTATCTTAAATACATACATAAACTGCTAAAATCATTTAATAAACTTTTTGGTCCCCGTAGTCGAATAACTAAAAAATACATACAGTCGAACATAGAACCGCCACCTTTTTGGAAAGTCAGTTAAAAAAGGTTAAATAACACCTGCCAAGCAAATAACTTCCGTTACAACTCAATAGCGAACGAACAAATTATAATAAGTGTAATATTTCAAACACATCGGAACGGGAACGTGTAATAACTAAACGCAACGACAGCAGTGTCCGTGGTGTCGCGTTTCGTTCAACCTCGAGTTTCGCTCGATACGCAACGTGTGCGTATAATGTTGTATAAGAATGTGTTCTGACAGAATTCAAATGTGGAAAATAACTTTGATATTTTACTGATTCACGATATCTAACACAATATGGGCATTATTAAAAAAAAAAACTCGATAGCGTTTAGCGTTTATAAGATTCTAAATTCAAATTATATAAAGACAATTTTCAATATAGAATGGGCGGAGCAATCTAAGAATGTCAGAATTAAAAAAAAATGCCTTTTATTTATGTAAGCTACTAAGGAGATTTTTATGTAGAATGGAATATCGTTTTTTGTACACCAAAAAAGTTACATATAAGTAGCAGAGTGTAGCACATAGTTGTTAAGTAGGTAGAGATTATTTGAATATCTAGCGAATATATTTTCGAATATTTTAGGCTAAGATTGATAATAATTATTTGTGGCATCTACGACCAAAAAATAATGCCGGAGGATATAATAAGATCGTTACACAACGTCTATTGAGACTGAACAAAAGGAAAGGATGTAACAAAATAATAATAATAAAGACATCTTAAGGCGGTACCCCGAGCAAAACGCCGCGCAAGCCGTTTTTTGAGCTGTTTTTAGGAGCTATCTACTCGTTATTTAAAAAGAAATATCAATTAATAAAAATACATTAAAATTCTACATAATATTGATTCTAAAATGGTAGATTTAGTTTTTTTTTAAATGTTGTTTATATTTCACTAATCTCCTTCCAAAAAAACATAAAAATGAGAAATAATTATTGATATTATGCATCTCCTCGTAAAGTGTTCATTAATTATTTTTTGTACTGACACTAATGGATAGACAATTTAATAACGAACATTTTTGTAGATTTATTTTTTTCAAAAGACCAAAATTCGATTTTATAAAGATTTTATTCTAAAATCTGGGCGTATTCACCTCTGTAATTCATGCGCCGCCAGTGCCGCTAGACCAATAGGAATGCTCATATCGCATGCCGATTTTTTGGTCAGGGTACCGTCTTAATAATTTAACTTCATTTGTGGAGCTTTTCACAATGAAGCTAGCTGTTCGAGAGGTTTTGTTATGAAAATTACTTAACCCTTTTCTGAATAAGAGTTTCACCCCAAGATTATTTTTATGTATTCACCTTGTATTACTGTACAAAATTCATTTGCATTTGGTCAATTCTGGCCAAACTGGAAGCTGACCCTAATATAATTTGAGAAAGTGACGACTAGGGCCCGTTACAGAGTAACGGAAATCGTTGCCTAATACTTGGCTAACAGCTGTGATTGGTCGAATAGTGGCCTACATGGTGTGACCTACATGCATAGTACGGGAGGTACCATGGCATTCTTTCTACGAATTTTATACCGGATAAATTTCAACTGGCGAAATGTAGGCATATTATAGGGTGCCTGGTGCAATTCTGCCAAAACCTTCGGAAGATGTTATGTTGTGTATTTGTGTGAAATTAAAACTTTTGTTAATAGCACACTTTGTAAACAAGCTTATTACAAATTAGATGATTATATTCAAGATAAGAATGCTTGATTCTGGTCATGCTCCATAGGGCAATCTTTAGTGTAGACAAAATCAAATTTGTTAATTTATATGCCTAATTCATAGTTATTGACTCACTGTTCCGTTGTTGTTAAATTAGGTATTTTACCAATGTTTGCAATATTTGTAAGTATGTGAGAACCATGTTCCTATTTATCAAATTAATTAAATTACCTGTTAATGCCTTTAATACTTTTTAGTACGTAGTATGTGTATGTAATAGGAGTACATCATGAGTACAAATTTTAAGTCATGCTACCGTTTCACCACTTCTATGCCAGCTGGAATTTTAGCGTGGTCGTGCTGGGAAAGAATCTCGCCAGCACGACTTTATATCTGCGAGGTATAAAATTTCTAATTAGTGGTATAAAATAGTACGAATTAAAAGGATTTTAGTACCATCTAAAGTTATAATGAATGCGCTCATGGTCGTGCTACGAAGTACTACACCACGGTTCGGGAATTATGTAGACTCCTGACAAATAAATTGTGAAACATATTGATTTACTGAACTTACTATTTCATTTAAAGCTACAGGCGTACGCCGACGATAACGCCCGGCTTCAATGCAACTGACCATTTTTTTATAATTTAGAATTATCTGAAGAATCATCTCATGATTATTGCGCTATAAAATCATTGAAGCCCTATTTTCAACTTTAACATGGTGGCCCACACCGCTACTGGAGCGGCTGACGTGTAGAGCTCTGAAGTATTCGGGGAAAACTACTGTTATAATTTTCAGTCGGTATGAAATGATTTTATAACAGACTGCCAAAAAGAGGAAGAAATTCTGTGTTCGAATGTCGAGGTTAGAAAGACAAAGACAAGGCATCCGAAAAAAAAAAAATTTACACTTAGTGTATTTTGTTTTGGAAGTCGGTAATTTTTGGTATTTTTTATTTCATTTTACCTCCCGTACTATCATGGAGTATTAAAAAAATCCTTTATGTTATAAAAATGTCCAATGTTATTTTCGTTATTTTTCGTTGTGTTATTTTCAAATATCTCTCAATGAAGTCGAATGATTTTTTAACAACAGACTTTGACTTAGGTTTAATTTATGTTGCGTCGATATTATTTGCTTTTATTTTTATTATGATAAAATACTTCTATTTGCAGAGCACAAGCGGTTTAATTCGTGCGACAAGCGCAAAAAAAGAATGAAATTTTGAATGAAACCATGTGTAAACAATTTAATATTACCGAAAAAAAAATCCTCCTTCGTACAAACAAAATGGCGCTCATTGTCCAAAAGGTAGAATTGTAAGCAAAATATTTTCATAGATTTTAAAAATAAGACGTTATCCGGAGCAGATTACTCGCGATATTCTTTAAAATGTTATCAAAAACTTTTATAATGACCGCCGTGCAACCCATCACCAGTCAAGTACAATTTTCCGTAGTTCCTACCAACCTATTTATACCGAATACCAAAAATAACAGCTCTATTCACCTTCGCTTAAGAATAAGAAAAAAAAAGTCAGCTGCAACTCCATCTATCTATAAAAGAAAAGAGCATTCCTCTCGTTCTGTTGATCATCCGAAAATCATACATAATTTCATAACACAGGAACATAGCTAAAAACACATAACACTCCCTCCTGTGCTCGCCACAGTCGGGCAAAAATAGAACGACATACAAAGGAAACGCGACCTAATTACAGACATAAAAAAAAACTTTGTTTACAATACAATGGTAGGTTGCAAATTACTGTGAAAATGTGCACAAGCGACTACTTAACATATACATAATCAAAAACAAAGAAAATTCCACACACAAGTCATACGACAAAATTCTTCAGGTCTTCATCCCGCCGATGCCATCAACTCATCGATGCACTACATTAGATTTCTTATCGTCTTCTAATACAACCAGCGCGGTATAAACAGACATAAGTCTACGCGCTGCGTACTACAAGATGCGTTAAGAATGTTACGTCACTGACACAGCTCTGATATATTCCAGAACTGTAAGAAACGTTGCAACATCATTCGGACCACGTTTTCAATCTATTTCAGTTGCTATGTTGACAGAGTTAAATGAAAATAGACGGAAAAACGGTAAAATGTTGAAAGCGTAACCCGAATTTTGTTTTTCTTCTTTGTTATAGGAGTCTTCTAAATCTTCTGGTTCGAAGTAAAAACTAATAATAAACTGTCATTCGTGAAAGCACTTCATTGTCGTAGCTTGGTGGTAGAATATTGAAAATCAATGATTGGTAAGTAGGTCAAACTCGTAAAAAAAACTAGGACACGGCACGGTGCGCGCACATATTTAACAAGAGGGGCGACTATAATAAAAGATTCTTTCAAGAATGACCTAAATACTGACACGATTGAATACACTTCTCGCTACACGAAATAAAAATTCATGCGGAATATTAAAATAACACATATTCCTGGGAACATTTTGCGCGTTTTTATACATCTAAAACTGCTTCAAAAATTCAAATAACGCGATATATTCCCACAGAGAAAAACACAAATATTACAACAAAAAGGCCTTCTCAATCTTCTGACCGCCGAATCTTCTTGCATGGTGATTAAACATAGATCTAACCCACCATTCGACAAGACTGAAGCGATAAACAGCGCCAGTCGAGACGAAAGATGGACTAGATCCACGAAATTGTAAAAAAATCTTCTGTTCTTGCTGTTAAATACACTGTAGAAAACACTGAAATATTATAGCTAAGTCTAACACAAGAATATTTTACGGAGTTTTTCTGAAATTCGTGGTCGGTGCGCTCCCGACGAGCTCGCGGTCCGACTTGGGTTACGAACGCAATAGGACTGGTAACAGGTTGCAAGTTGATCGGCGCCACTCGGATTTTTATGTTCGGCTCGGGTCGGGTCGTGGCCTAGTTTCGCGCACCCGCCCCGGTGCTTCCCCACCCCGTTGCATGGGATATTTATTCACGTTATAGAATACTACGTTGTTGTGTACGGTGAAAACGGTGGCAATTGCAATTGGCGGCTTAGCAACGGATTTTTGTCCGATGAAAATTGAAGTTCGGACCGTTTTTGTAATGGAAAACTATTTCGGAAATTCAGTTGAAAATTCAGTCCGTCACAAATTACTATGGGGGATAAAATAGATTGATTTATCGAATCACATATTTTTACAGACAGTTTGGGGGGCTTAGCAACCGAATTTGCCCGGAAAAATTGAAGTTCGGACCGTTTTTGTAATGGAAAACTATTTCGGAAATTCAGTTGAAAATTCAGTCCGTCATAAGTTACTATGGGGGATAAAATGGATTGATTTATCGAATCACATAAATTTTACAGACAAATTGGGGGCTTAGCAACCGATTATTTTCCGGAAAAAATTAAGTTCGGACTGTTTTTGTAATGGAAAACTATTTCGGAAATTCAGCTGGAAATACAGTATTTCACAAGTTACTATAGGGGATAAAATGGTTCGATTTATCGACTCACGTAATTTTTGCAGACAATCTAAGAGTCTAAGACTGAACAGAGAAGGAGAAATTATGGTTTTCAGACTAAATAAAATCAAACCTCAAAGACGACAAAAAGTATCGATAACCGCAATTTTACAAACAATATAAGAATAGCGACTTTTCAGATGACTGAAAAATCAAACCTTACTTCGTAAATCAAAATGGGTCCTATTTATCGCTAAAACGTTTTTTTTACAATCTAATAATGGACGGAGGAGGAAAAATGGTAGTTGTAGTGTTTAAATTTCACTGTGTCTAAGAAAATCTTTAGTGGAAAAACGTTCCAAGAACAGCTGTTTAGCACAATATTTAAGTGAACTACTAATTGTAGCATAAATCAGCTAGCCTTGAGAATTAATTATTACGCAAATGACGACATAGTTGGCTTGTTTTCACGGTAGTAAATTTCCAACTGGCAGATATTGTTTTAATTCCTGAATTTATCTGAACTATTATTATAAAGAGAGGAGATGTAGAAAGATAATAGAGGTAATCTCATGGAAGTTCTCAAGCGTTTAGGTAAATTATTTCACCGATGAAAAGCTACAATATAGCTGAATCTATAAACCTAATTTTTTTTTCGGTAAACTGCGCGGTTCTTTTAGGAAGACTCGGGCGACGGCTAGTTCAGTACACAGATACTGTTTTTCCAAACACTTAAATTAGTCCCTAAATACCTAGCACAATGCTGTTAATACGATCTCTAACAAAAGCTTGAACGTAACGTCGTAAACGGGACTCTAAAACAGGACAAATATTCGTAAACGGGAGACTAGAACAGGACAACGTTTTTTTGTAAACGGGTGACTCAAACAGGATATCGTTTTTTTCCGTAAACGGGAGACTAGAACAGGACAAAGTTTTTTTCGTAAACGGGAGATTGAAACAGGTTTTTTTTTGTAAACGTGAGACTAGAACAGGACAACGTTTTTTTCGTAAACGGGTGACTCAAACAGGACAAAGTTTTTTTTCGTAAACGTGAGACTAGAACAGGACAAAGTTTTTTTCGTAAACGGGAGATTGAAACAGGTTTTTTTATTGTAAACGTGAGACTAGAACAGGACAACGTTTTTTCCGTAAACGGGAGACTAGAACAGGACCAAGTTTTTCCGTAAACGGGTGACTCAAACAGGACAAAAATTTTCCTATACTTACAAAGATAATTGTGGAAGTTTCCGATGGCTTTCCTCGGATGGCAACAAAGGAAAGTACTTTCTGTCACTTAGTTACTCATCGTCGGGAATAGGAATGACGTCAATAATATCCAAGGCGACAAAGACTTATCATAGAAATTGTTCTCTGCGACTCTGCGTGTATGACCAGATGTACGATCGTAAACGTAACTATGATAATTATAATGAAAAAACAGATATAGAAACAGTCGGAAAACTCGATTAAAATCGAACATTTGAATGGAAAAAGAGACTAAGATGAACATAAATAAAATAATTCATTAAAAAAACTATTGTTTTTAAAGCTTTTTTCGTATTCTTCTCATTAAAAAACCGTTTCATTTGATACCCATATCATGGCAGCGAACAAAAAATAACTAGTCCGCCATCTTGGATTTAGAATGACATGACTTACCTAACCATGCATTGTCATCTAAACTAAACGTGTATGCAAAATTTCATCTTAATCGGTGGAGGATAACTGCTTTAAAATTCAGTTGCAAGATTTTACCCGTACACATACGTGGGACACTCAGAAAGTTTTGCGAAACTAAAAAAAAATGTTCTATACGTACATATATTTTTATTAAATCTTTTCAAAGTACTTTCCACCAGCCTCTATACAAAGATTCATGCGCCTAAACCAGTTTTCAAAACACTTTTTCCAGTCCGCCGCAGACACCTCGTTTACAGCCTGCTCGAACGCAGCCAGCGCATCTTCCGGCGACGAAAATTGTATCCCTTTGAGCTGATTTTTTATTTTTGGGAATAAAAAGAAGTCACACGGTGCTAGATCAGGGCTGTAAGGAGGGTGACCCAGGAGTTTGACTGGCGTGCTGTCCAGGAAGTCCCTCGTTTTGAGTGCGGTGTGCGCAGGTGCATTGTCGTGGTGGAGCAGTAGCCCGCGGAGCCCTGTGTTTGGTCGCTTGTTGCTTATAACAGAGAAAACTTCTGGCAAACATTTGGTAGTATACCATTCGGCATTAATGCTTCTTTGATCCCGTAAGGGAATTGATACCAAGTGGCCAGTCAAATTAAAAAAGCTAGCGATCAAAATCTTACCCCCGCTTCTAGATCGCTTCACTTTGGTAGGCGTTGGCTCATTTTGAAACACCCAAACAGTCGACTGGCGCTTGGTTTCTGGGTCGTATTGATAAATCCAGGACTCATCACCTGTAACGATGTCGTAAACACGCCGAGACGAGCCTGCTTCAAATTTGTTAAGCATATCACGGCACCATTCCACCCGGGCCTGCTTCTGAGCATCGGTGAGGTTGTGCGGCACCCAGCGTGATACTATCCTCCTCACGCGAAGATGGCTGTGTAGAATCTCGTGAACGCTTCCCGATCCAATCTTCAATATGTGTTGAATCTCCTGATATGTAATTCGCCTATTGTCTTGGATTAAATTTTTCACTGCTAGCACGTTTTCTTCGGTAACAGCCGTCAAAGGGCGACCGCTTCTTTCGTCATCCCCCAAAGTTGGTCGACCGCGCTTGAATTCGTTATACCAACGATACACGGTTGCCTTGGAAGGGCCTTCATCCATGAATGCCATTTGAAGTCTATCGTACGATTCATCCGGTTTCAGGCGACACTTGAAATCGTATAAAATCATAGCTCTAAAATGTTCCCGGCGCAGATCCATATTTCAGTGAGACACAATACTTTGAATTAACTCGCAAAAAATGTGGAGGGAAATTTTGAAATTGGAACTTACTTATTTTTACTTATAAATAATCATATTTTCGAAAAACATTATAACTGGCCAGTCTCCCATATATAAAAACTTTTTTTCGCAATACTTTCTGAGGGGCCTGGTACATTGCTAGCAGAAATTCCATAGTCACGTCATGAATTTTATATTTTACAATTTTTTTAAGACAAATATCGACTTTTCTTTATTATATCAAATGTGAGGATACTTTAAAAATTATTATTATAGATACTAATTGGACCCATAGTTTTTTTTGGAAACACGACAAATTCTATACCTATCGATACATTTAAAAACATCGATAAAATTTGACACTATCTACAAGTCCCTACATTTGTCAGTATCGTACGTCAAGTAAAAGCACGCACGCGGGGGGAAAGGGACCACAAATCGATCTCCCGACCTCGTCTCCAACATTAAAAGTGGTCATACTGCAGTCTGTAACGGCGACTATTATGAAATAATAATGCGCTAGCCAGCCTTACAATTGAACTTAACTGTATTGATCGGCCCTTCGGTGCGCAATGATGGTACATACAATTTTATGACAGAGTTGTGTAACTATTTTAGTATATTTTTAGTGAGATTGGAAAGAAATAAAAAATTATCTTCAGCTACTTTAGACCGTAGGTTAAATAGATAATAAAAATAACATTTTAATGTCATAAAAGATCAATTAACGCAAAGAATGTTAATTGCTTCGACAAAAAATATCAAATTGGCGTTGACCTAATGTAGTGTGAATTAAAAAAATAATTTGTAGGCAAAACTTTGGCCTAAAAAAACCTAGAAATCCTTAGATACATGAAAAAAGAAAATATAGTTTTTAGGCAGATCTAGAAATTATCTAAATGTTACCAGGGGGCATCAGACTGCACACTCCAGCTTACCAAAGTTAAATCAACTTGAAAACACATTCAGGAGCGGTTTCCTCACTGCGACTTCTACAGTGACGTAACTGACTGCAGCACAACACCACAAGCAAGGAAGGTGATAAGCAGAGATGTAGCTGTTACGCTAGATTTACGTAGTAAAGATAAGGTGCGCTTGTACTTGAAGAAACACGGCATTTTTACGTCTCGCGCACACGATCGCTCCCGAAGATAACCGACCACGTGGCGAGTTCTTCGGTCTAGTATGGTGGTCACACTGGTCACGTATGCAACCGCCTTAAAAGGGTCATTCCACTTGGCCGTATTTAGTCTCCTGAATAGCTGCTGTTTTCACTTTCTGCGTTTTCAGAATTGAAAACGCATTCCGTAAATTGGCAATCTAAAAAACGAGCTAGCTAGAAAGAATACAATCACACTAAATTCAGTTAAGTGGAATATTGACGTCTGAAGAAAAACGGGCGCAACTCTCTTTTGAGGCAAAACTAAGTTCTTTTCATATTTGGAATCAGAAAACCAAAACCCATCCTGTATTTTTTTTAAGTATTATTCTAGAGTTTCTATGCTCGAGTTACGACTGGTTAAAAGTCTTGATTCGACAGACAACTGTTCAAAATAACATATTTTTCTCAGTTTTGTATATTGGTTAGATGCACCCTTTTTACTTACGGTGGAATAGCCCTCTTACCTCGGTTGTAGACCAAGAGCTATGTTAAGGTTGCCCTAGCCGACGGCACGAACTATTTTGTGCGCGGGGTTAAAATGCATGCTATCTCATCCGACACACGTTCGAAAGAGATAGATGCTGTGATGACCAGTATGAAGCTAGTTCGCGTACGAATTAGCACTTTTGCAAATTTGTAGCGAAATGGATGAAGATTAAGGACGAAAACGCATTGTTGAACTACTAATCTATTCCTGTAAGGTGGCTGTTTTGCAATTTTACTTCTTAGTTAAAATTAGTGTTGAACTACTAATCTATTCCTGTAAGGTGGCTGTTTTGCAATTTCACTTCTTAGTTAAAATTAGTGTTGAAATATGGAATTTTCGACGGTCATTCATAACTTTCAATTTTTTTTTTTACTTTTTGTATTCATACAGGGCTAGATAATAAGACAAATTGATATCATTATTTATTTTGAACTCACATCGTCAAACAGTGGAGTAATCGCTAGACTACGTTTGTATGGATGAATGATCGACTAGTGCAACCTTAAGATAGCTTAGATTAATTCACATAGCTGAGGTATTCTTTCATATTCGTTACATAGTTAGCGGTCTGCATACAATTATGAAAAACTACATCAGCAATACGAACTATCCACTAACTTAGCTCTTGATCTGCAACCAGCTTTAAGCTGACGTCATGACTTAGCGACCTCCCTGAAGGCACGACAATTTTTACCGATGTCGATGCGGGACCATCAAGAAGGTCTTCTGCTCCTCAAACACATACCTGGCTAGTATTGCTGTCGAACACCGCATCGTAGGCATACACGCGCGGCGGCTCGGCTGCGGTAACGTTGTTCTTCGTCACGGCAACAGTGTTGTTCTTCCCGTCGATGGACACACAGCTATACGATCCGTCTAGCTTTTCCCTCTGGTCCATCGGACGGACTCGGACCACCACGCGGACATTTTCGACGGTAGGAGCCGTCAGCTCTGCGTCCTGGGGGACAAGAAGAAAATTGGACATCTCAATTTCTGATTAGTTTAAAAAAAAGTCGCTGTCAGCCTCTGTATCTTTCTCCGCTTACTTCTAAACCATGCAATGGATTTTGAGAAGATTTTCATTATTAGAAAGAGCGATAAATGAGGAAAATTTAAATAATGCATCCCGTGTGAAGTTGTTGTGAATGTCGGCCCCCTAACGGCTTTTCTAACTAGGGATCGCTCTGGCGCCATCAGTTTGCAACAAAAGGATGCTTGTGATGCGGTTTTGGAAAGTTTGTTAACTCTATTTCATCTTTATAGGCATAAGATTGACATTTCTACTAAAAGTATTAAGGTGTAAATGCATCGAGAACGAAAAAACCCTAAAGTCGGCCGTTCACGGCCCATGGCCGGTCGCGTTTTTCCCTAATGTCGGTCAGGTATAGGGTGTTTTAAATTAAGACAATGAAAAATATTATTAATATGATTTATTTTGGCAGCAGTCTAATATCACATAAGTAAACATTTGTATTTGTTTAATAGTAATGAAATTTTTTGATTTGCACTTAAACAATTTTACTATATTTATAATAAAGTAAAAAAAATATAATAACTAAGTATGTGATAAGAAACTTATCTTCTTTATGTTATTAATAAATTATAATAACACATATTCAATTTTGAGAAAATAAGTTTGATAAATAAATTAAATATGACTACCCACAAAATCAATGAAAAAATACAAATGTAACCAGCCTGTATAGTGACGCTGTAATTCGAGGCTGGCCGACATTATGATCTTTAATATTTCTAATGTCGGCCCCTATTTTGTGTACCTTATTTCTCGAGATTCAACTAATATCACCCCGGCCGGAATTTGACGATTAAACGTAAAATAGATTTATTTGCCTATAAACTTTGCAAATTCTCTTATTATGCCAATGGAATTGGTAGAATCGGAATTTATAAAACAGACTGTATTTACTTTAAGTCGGCCATGGCCGAGAATCCGGTTTTAAGTCGAAATTGGTATTCTAATGGCGGCCCCCTATTTTTCCCTTAAAACAATACGCAAAACGTTGAGAAGACTATCTCAAAATATAGTAAAACAAACTTTATAATGATAACAAAGCTTAAAAACAAAAAAATAAAGGTCTTATCGTTGTTATATCAATCCCCGAAGTGCGGGTATTCACAGCTAGTAAGCTACTTTAGCTACTAATTTGACGCTGCAACGGCGCAATAGCTATTGACGCTCAGTGTGCGAAGACTGAGTGACGTAATCGAATAGAAACAGTTTGTACTTATAGAGTATGAACTAAGGTTGCAATTCGAGTGGCAAAATTGCCACTTAATTATATTTTGAATGAATGCAAGCTGAAAATGTGCAGACGGCCGAACATTGGGGGGTGGCCGACGTTTGGCGTATTTACCCTAAATGGTTCGCAGGTGAGATGGGCGACCTATGTATACTATTATGTCGCAGCCATCTGGTTAAATTAGCCAGGTAATTAAACGCCTCGGCCGTTCATTTAACGCTGGCATCCAATTGGATGCCCAGGACGTAAGTTAATGGAACTAGAATCATTCAACGTTAAACAAGTTGACGTGGGTATTGAAAGTCAGCCCTTTGAAGATGACTGACAAAGACTCAGCCAAGTGTCAAATTTAGTTCAGTTTTCTTCCACTGCGGCGCTAGTAATCACCAAAACAATTTATTATGGCGTCAACAACGCAAACCGTGAATGTTATTTTTCATTCTTGTGTGCAATTTTAAGTGCAATTAAATTTTGATATTGTCATAATACTATGAAAACATGGAGGTTCCAAATAATACTACGTCTTCTGCAAGTTTTCACGAAATATTTAAGTCTTAACTATCTAGTCACCCTTACCAAACAACAAATTCATCAATATCCAATTTAACTAAATGACTACACGACATTCAGCCATCTAGTTAAACGTTGTTTAATTGGATGGCGGAGTTTAATAAATGGCCTAGGCATCCAATTAGCGGGCTAATTTAACCAGATGGCTCCGACATATATATGGGTGTACCTTTGCTTTGAGAATTAACATACACAGTTGGCGTAATGTGGGTGTACCTACTACTCATGCCTACTCTCCTTGTACGCGTGAAACGGTGTGATACTATCCTATTACAAATGTTTAACTAGAGAGCTACTAAGGTGAACGAGCATTTGTCCTCGCCGTCTATGAATGGTGTGAATATTATGACACTGTTCAAAATATTTATGGTGCAATACCAACATTGCAACAACAACAAAAAAAATGATTATTTTTAAAGAAATGGTGGTACTTATTAGCTTTTTGATATTGATTTCAGTATCACCAACGGGTTTTATGAAACAAAGGCTAGAAATAGTTTTTTGGTCAATTTGAACCTGTATGCTCTGCCGCTAAACTCAGATAGATAGAGAAAAGGGAGGTAATTGCCCAGCAGTGAGATCCAATGTTTAAAAAAATAACAGCTGAATGACAGAAAATATGTTTTGAGAATTTTGGAAGGAGAAAAGGGAGGTCTGTGCCCAGCAACGGGACATAAAACACAATATGACTGACACTGAGAAAATAATTATGGGTATCTCGGAAAGGTTTTGCCCAGCTGTGGGATGCAATGACTGACACTGAGAAAATATTTTTGAAAAAGAATATTGGCTAGTGGTCTTAAGCCAGAAAATAAGTTACACTCAATGAACGTAAAATTATGTTAGAAAAAGACCAAGACTTTTTATCTGAATGCAGTATTAAAAATCGTAAAAAGGCGGCGAAACTGCGCATTGGATGAACTAGCAAGATAAAATTATGCACACAAATAAATACAAAATATTCTGATATTTGCCTAGGTTGTTTATTTTTTGTTGCTTTCGCATAGTGCAAAAGTACTTGATATTTGTCTATTATTGTTAGCAATGTTGGAATTCTCACTGAAATGATTATTGAAGTAGGAAGAAGAACCCATCCATATAATATCCAGATAAGTAAGACTTGGAGAAGATGAAGGAATCAATGAGATTAAACCAAACTCATGACAACAGAATGGGACAGATACAATACGGACTAATATTATTATGATGTTACATCAGATTGGTTGAAAACAAAATGGGTGAAATTAGTTAGAAACTATAATCTAAAAAACTGGCCTAGTGCGAGTTGGACTTCGCATATTTAGTGTTCCGTACTGAAGCCGATTTATCAATATATTGGTATTTGTTAGTAAAATATACATAACTAGCTGACCCGGCAAACTTTGTTTTGCCATAAAAAGACCAAACATTTATCTACCCTACCCTACCCTACACTACCATAGCCTACCCTACCCTACCCGACCCTACATTACCCTACCCTACCTATAAACCTCACGGAGCCCGAGACCTTTCCAACGAATGCAAAACCATGGAAACGGTTTGTGCGTTCTCGAGTTATAGCGTCAGGGAGGAAAACCTGACTTATTTTTATATATTAGATAATAAACATTATCACCAAAATTGTGTGACAGACGACAGACAGAGAGACAGCACTACGACGACGACACTTGGGCCCTTCTGGTACAGAACCCTAAAAAGGTGCTACACCCTTGGGAGTTTCTAAGTCAAGAGTGAACAAGCCTGGCAGGACTTTTATCTAAGGTTGAGGATTCCAAATTAATTTTTTGTACAAATTATAATCTACACATTACATAATATACATGTCACAGGTCTGGAAGACTATGATAAAAAAAAACACTAATTAACAACGGCGAAAGTTTGTGAGTGTGTATGTTTGATACTTCTTCTCACCAAAACAGCAGAACGGATCTGGATGAAATTTATTTATTTATTATTTATTCACTCAAAACATACAATATCCGTACAGGCTAGACCCAATGCGATAATGTAGTACCCTTACAAATTAAATAGTTCTACTGCTTGTACCATCACAAATTCTATAGGTAGCTATTCTTTCGAATTTACCCAAAGAGCAACAGAATATGTCGACGTCATCAGCAATGGCACAGAGACAGATTATAATCAGGACTAGCACATTCCATTTTCAGCCAACATAATGCTAAAGAATTAATATACTATGTGTGCATATGTAATGTAAATGTAAATACTGTAATACTACATAATTGCCATTCTCTTCGATATTAAGGGCGGAATCCGACGCATACGGTCAGCTTTAGGCTTAGGGAAGAACAAACAGAATAAAATGCATTTAAGTATTAAATGAAACATTTTACCCATTTAGGTTGGTTCCATTATCAACGGCGATCATAGACAATACTAATACGTAGGTACTTATTTTAGCTGCCGCAGGCGTCTAAAAATATCGAATAGACCAAACGGGCGGTAACCACGTTTGGGTAAGCGTTAAAATATGTACCTAAAAATGCTCAAATAGTTTTCACTACATATCTAAGGGCGTTTCAAACAGCCATAAATCCAACTCATACCTAGCAGATGGCCAAATACATTACGAAACAGCTAATGCGTAATTTCGTTCAAGACACACCACTCGAGCGAGTTGCAAGTGACCCTGACACGAATTAAAATATGACTCACCATTCTAACTAACGCGATTGAACTAAAATACGAGTCTATGTAACTAAAATAGGACAAGGAACATGAAAATTTCAGTTTAAACCGAAATATTATTCAAAATCGATAAGATTGGAGTTCCTATTGGAATCCATATCATTCCGGAAATCACATGATAACGTGGTACTCACGGGCATTTTTCTTGAATTCAGGCGCCGCTATCAGGAATACATGGAGTTTGTTGCGGTGAATGGAACGGAAAAGCGCTGCGTCTTTTGTTTGTCGAATATGAAAAATCAATACTGACGACCTACTTTTCCGTTTCAATTTCTTCGGTGAACGAAATGGAAATGACATGACGTTCTCTTTTAATGTTGCCAGTAACATCAGTACAGTAATCTACCATTTTTATGAATCAATTAAGCACTTCCGGTTTCTCTACTCTTCAGAGTAGTACAATAAATTATACTCCTCCTTTTTTAATTCAGTTAAAAAGCAATAATTTGTAGTGTAAGTATTATTTCTTCTTGAGCTCTAGAGCTCAACTGTTTGTTTTTTTTTTTTGAAATAGTTTCCTGATAATATACCAACATTGATTGTTTACCAATCATTTTCCCAGCCCGTCTCTGTACTTCTGCTTCCATTTCTTCATTTTTTCCAAACTCTGGTATGCCATTTAGTTTAAAATTTCATTCAAAACTGTTCCATAAATGTGCACTTGGCTTGGCCACAGATTACATAAACTTGGCGCTAGCCATAGAGCAACACGGACCACCGGCGTGCCGGAGGGGAGTAGCCATAGCGTTTTTTCCCGATACAAAACTTTCTGTCATTTTTTGCGGGGGGAAATCTGCTCTACCCACACTTTAACAAATTCTCACACAAAAATAATGGTCTGTTACTACGAAACTCACACATAAAAATTAAAAAATACGCTAACAATTTTACACACACATGGATACATTCTGTGTCATGACAGTATAATGAGATGACGCAACTACACTGACAAGTTGCTTACAGCCGTGGTTGTAACTACTGTCGATACGCATTATCGATAAATTCAAGAACTCGGTTCGGGATATACGGTTTAAAAAGTGATACAAAGTTAGTTAGTGTTATAAAGATTGACTTTATTTATTATGAACTACAATAATTATCATCTAACAAATAAACTTAATGTTAATTTAAAAAACCAGAGATAGTTGTATCTATCACTAGATTTGTTTTGTATAAATATGACGACGAACGAAATTCTTGTAGCAGTATATTTTTCCATTATTAATATTGCCAGTTCCAAATTATGATTTGTAAAATCATTTTTGTGTAAATGGTAACTAATAGAGGAAAACAAGTCTTTGCCAAAAAACTTTTTTAAGGCATGTGTCACGATTTCATGTGTAGTACAAGATCGTGTAGGTTTATTGTCGTCACTTAAACGTCGTCTTATTTCTTTTTCATAAATCCGGCCATAAAAGAATTACCTATTTTGAAGTAAAAAATAACTGTCCTCTGCTTTTTTGGTGTATTAAACTTTTTTCATCAATCGGCCCAAGCAAACCTTTTATGCACGTATTGCATTTTTTTTTTTTGATTTCGAGGAAATAACAAATCCAGCTATGTATTCTAGAACTTTCTCGGCAAAAGGGGATAAAAAAGTTAGAGCTTCAATCTCATCAATTAAATCTATACCAATACCAATATTATAAAGAGGTAAGATTTTTTTGTTTGTTTGTTTGTACCGAATAGGCTCCGAAACTACTGGACCGATTTCAAAAATTATTTCACCTATGGAAAGCTACATTATTCCCGAGTAACATAGGATATAATTTTGACGGGAGCGAAGCCGCGGGGGTCAGCTAGTCGTTAATAAAATTGGTAAAATTGACTTCTTCTCTTCTTGATGTGCAATTTAGTACCAATTTTTTTCCAATGGAAAAGAGTTTCGAGTTTGTGCCGCTTCCAGTTTGGTTAATTCTGTATTAACAAGTATTTCTTATTAAATTGCTTCAAACTGAGAGCTTGAGGGATTATCGCAACAACCACCATGACTTCTTACAATCTAAAAAAGAGTTTGATGTGATCTTGACTTATCCTGTGGAGTGGCATATATTTCAGGCCATTTTGTTGGTTTTGTATTATATCTTGGAAGATAGACTTGGTACTCTTAATACAGATCAAAATGCCCAAAAACTTGTGTATCGTGGTGAATCAATGTTTATTTTTTTCTAATACGGTAGTTTGCAATTTATTTGCAACTAAGCAGCAACCTAGTTCTGTGGTCATCGCTAAATTTGCTTTTCGCCTTCACACGTTAATGCTTTTATTTCCACTCCAGTTTCATGTACTAATTCAAAGGCTTTAGGTACAAGCTGAGCTTTTAACTTAGCACATGTGCCTTTAACAAAAAAATATCCGATTGGGACTTTCCATGGAGTATTAATGCCTACTAATAGAAATACTAGGACATCTGTTGTTTCATCTGTATTATTTGTTAATAAATCAAAACCATAATCAACGTACCCGAATCGTCTATCACCATTCGGACTATCATGTGGTTGTGTCTGTACATTAAAATAAAGCTTACAATAAATAAATCAGAAAACTCAATCTCAAAAATGTCTCTGTATGGATATAGACTCCTTTGCCTTGACCATTTTTATCGATAACTATCTACAAACAAACCGGTACCAACACTATCGCTCGGTGACAGACGACTACTCGGAAACAGACTCGGATCAGTTGCTCGACCGATCCGCATATTGCATGAGGGCGAGCGGCCTGTGTTGGTAAACAAATCCGAAACGTCACCGACCGATAATATTGTAATTTTTAAGTTTTATAGAAGTAAATAGTAATAATGTGATTAAAAATTGCTTACATATGAAAGATAACGCCATCTTATTGTAAATTTGTCGTGGCAGATCTCTTTTTGCAGCAAAAAACAGAACAATTCGGCATTTTTTTAGGACGTCGATTCATTCGCGCAACTAGATTTAGTCTACTGAGCAGTGCGGCCAGTGTTGCCAGGGCCCTTATGTCAAAAGTTACGTTTTAATTCCTAAAATGTTACATTTTTGCTGCAAAAGTTACATTTTATTTTGAATTTCGTTTTTTTTTTTATTTCGGAGGCAAATTGATGTTAGCAAATTGGCGGCATATAAAGGAATCTATGATGTCTAATGGTGTATTTAATCTTATGATAAAACAGACTCTAGTTTTTAATAGTAATCTTTGCTCTAGTTTAATTTGCTGGCAGCGCCATCTTCCCAGTTGTTACTATTTAGCCTAGCACCTAACTTATTTTATTACTTTGAACCAAATCCACGAGAGGTGGTGCATCTGTTAGTTTTACATTGAACTAACTACTAATATTCGATATGTATAGAACCCTCTTATCGTAATATTTACCATATGTAGAGAGAGAGAGTGTGAGAGCTGTAAATAAAGGGCAAAATCGCCTCAATGCAAAAATAAAACAAAAAAAACTTAAAAAAACTTCCATTAACGAAGATGTTTTGTCATCTCTCTTTATTGAGTATTAAATTGAGTACTTGTGAATCGCTTTCATTAAGTTTTGTTCTATACTTTTTAAATTTTCTTTTTTTCTGAAATCACAAAACATGACAATTACACAGGCATATTAGATTAAGACGAAAACTAAAAAAATATTGTTTAAATATATAGCGAATTGGAGACAAAAAAAACCATCAAATCCACCAACCTAGCATTAGTTTTTTATAATATCGCTATGTAATAATCGTAGAGGCCACACTTTCTACAGAAATTTTACTTGCTTGCACCTGCCTTTTAATATTTATGCTTACAATATTTTTATTTTATTAGTCTAAGTTGCAAACTTAGACATATAGTTACTTATTAATACATTAAAGATAGGCACTAGAATCTCGATAATTTCGAAACTTTAACGCTAATTACGTATCAAACAATAAATGTAGGTAATCACCCGAACTTCTAGTACGAAACCGCGCGAACTCGCAAAGTAGGAAACGTACGCGCACACGCTCAAGCAAAATCTAGTTTTAATTAATGTTGAATATGTATCATTTTGCCATGGCGCGTTTCATTCAGAGCCATCTCTGAATATGATATGGAGTGAAATACTTTCTAGACGCGCCAGTTTTAAGTGCGTTCAATTTGGATGCTTTCGTAAACTTTTTGCAATAAAAATCTAGTACTAAAAATCTCGTTGGTCTCAAAAGTTACGAAAATTGCCTTAAATATAAAAATTACTTACATGTTACGCGAGGGGGTCAAAAGTTACGAAAAATGTAAGAAATGTAACCTTCTGGCAACGCTGAGTGCGGCTGCAACTAGTTTTATTGTACGCATAGGACCACGTGGACTTGTACTTTGACAGAGGGGAATGCCTGCGTATGGCTACTCCCCTCCGGTTCGCCGGTGGTCCGTGTTGCTCTATGGCGCTAGCACGTCATTCTGACGTTCGACCAAAGAGTAAAATAATATAGTACGTTCGACTCTCGCTAATCGCTATTGGCACTTGGCATACGACCACGAGGCGAACGCAATGACCCACGCGAGTACTCGGGACTTCGAGAGTGGTGTCGATGACTGCCGATGTGCACAGTTATTTTGTTCGTGTTGTAATATTAGTTGGATAAGATAATGGCTACACCCAGTGCGTTTGAACCCTTTCTACACAGTCGGGCGGTTGTTCCGACTAAGGTGTATCGTGAAAGTATGTGTATCGTGTAGCTGTAGTGTAGACGGTGGTTGGACAACCAAATTATATGCGCTTGTGAGTTGTGACCAATTTGGTTAGCCAACCACCGTCTTCACGATCTATTTTGGTTGGTGTCCCGACCAAGGGCATCTTGGTCGGAACAACCACCCGACTGTGTAAAACTTTTTAACCAGCCGTTTTAGATCTTCGATACCGACATATAATTATGTAAATATTCATAACAGCATTCTACAAAATTTTGTCAAGAAGTAAAAGGATAATCTTCCAAACTAAAATTTATTTTCTACTAAAAACCTTATTTGGCAATTTTTTAATTCGTTGATACAAAAATATACCCTTTTTTTTGTTTTACAGAAAACTTGAAACGTAAATTGTTTTTTCTTTAATTTGCTAGAATTATTATATTCGTGAAAATATTTTAGCGCGTTGTTTTAAGGATAATTTATAATTTGCAACATTGATATTATCGTAAAAATAAACGTAAAGAAGAACTGGCCACCCACAATCAACAAGGGAACGTCAAACACTGCTGATGTTTATTTTTAGTAAAAAAGAAACAATGATTTAGTTTCTTCATGGCTTATTTGTTCATGAATATAAAATTAAATAAATCAGATGATAAATAACAAGTGTTATAAACAAAAATGTCGACGGAATTGGAAGAAAACGGGATCCATATTGAGTCTGTTGACGTCAGTGTAAAAGTGAAAGAAGAAACTCAAGAAAATGGATCAATGGTTGAAAATATTTGTGATTCTGGGCTGGACACGTTAGATTCGTGTTCTGCCGCATTCCCAGCTTCTGATTCCGAAGTATCCCCGATTAAAAATGTAGTTAATGATGATTTCCACAATGGATCGTCGACCGGCAGTCTATCCAATGAAAGCAGTCTTTCCAGTCCAGGGTCTGACGACGGCATTATTGAAAATATAAGTTTCGACTTTCCGCATAAAACTGATATCGATTTAGCCAAAGAATTGATCATAAATTGTATAGATAGTATGAATGTAAGTGATACACAAGAAAACAATCAGCAAAATGTTGCAATTCCTGATTATAAACAAGCAGATTATAATAATATTAATAGGCCACTCACAACTTCGACTGTAAGCTTGAATGAACATAAGTTAACCGAAAACAATGTTATGTGTAAATCACCATTCAGCAAAAGTGCTGAAAACATTTTAAACATATCATACACCAAACCAAGTGAAAATGCTAGTTTAAATTCTAGTGATAAAGATATAAATGCTGATAAGATACTTTCACAATTTTCCAGTCAGAAATCCAAAGCTAGCGCTGTGCAAAAAATACCAGAAAACATAGCACATATTGATCCGAAATATACAAGAATACCAAAAGAATTGCTGTCTCAAGAAAACATTGGTAGCATAGTAAAAAATGTACACGGAATATTCTCTTCTGTAAGCGGAAGTCTAAAAAGTGCTTACACTCACAGAACAGTTTATGCTCAAAAACCAGTAAAAAATGCCAAAAATCTGCCGAACGGTAAACTTATGAATGATATTTTTGAGGATGAAAACGCTGATCAAAAACTCGCTGAAAAACCAGAAACTACTGACCATCAAACAGTAATTCCAATTTCAAATGTGGATGTAAAGTTAACGAAATTAGAATTACCAGAGACAGAAATTTTAGAGGCTCCTGATGCTAAAAAGGATGTATTACGGTTTCAAATCGAGACTTTGGAACGGGTACTGGCTGAACAGAGAAAAGAAAATGCTTCTTTGAGGGACAGAGTCAAACAGCAATGCGATGAGTTGCAGCAAAAAGACCTAACTTTTAAAGAGCTGGAGGTCAAATTGGATATGGTGTGTATCTCTTTTTCTAATTATTTAGCCTATGTTATTGATTTGGTTTCCGCACATAGTCCTTCAGATGGACCATTGTGCCTGTGCCATAGCGGCTGTTTGCTGGTTGTTCCAACGAGCCCTACACCCTCCGAAGTCAATCAAAGATCCTTTTTGCTTAGAACATCTGTAAGATCTGGGTGACCCGAGGGTTTGTGTTCTAATCTGGGTGACGCTTGTGCATTCAAAGAGTATGTGTGCAACGGTTTCCTCTTCCTCCATGCACGCCCTGCACAGTGGGATGTCTGTTATGCCTATTGTGTGGAAGTGTTTGTTTAGCAAGCAGTGTCCAGTGATGGTCCTCGTAACCAGGCACAGGCTGTTCCTGTCCAGGCGTAATCTCGTCCGGCCGTAGGCCTGGTGTCGAGGTCCACCAGTTCTCTGCATGTGTCTCGGTGAATTCCTGTAGCCACCTGCGTTTATGGTCAATATTTAGCCTATATGGTCTAGTGGCTGGCACTACTGCTGAGCTTGAGGTCCTGTGTTAGATTCTCAGGCTAGCCAAAGGATTATTGTATTTTTCCATCTACCTATTCTAGAATTTCTGAATAACCCAGTCTGGTTTTACCACTGATTGTTGGAAAACGTACACACATTTTGTGGGCAAAATAGGATAGTCTTTGTATTAGTACTTCACCCAATATCTTTATAAATTATAGCCTATGTGTTGTTCTCATGGATAAGCTATATTCCTGTAAAGTTGCATAAAGATCCGTTGACTAGTTTTTGCGTGAAAGAGTAACAAACAAACATCCATCCATCCTCACAAACTTTCACATTTATAATAGTAATAGGATGTTATGTGGTTTGCGTATTACAGGCCTTTCTTTTACTCACAGAATCTTTTTGCTGGAATTAATTACTCCCAGTCAGGACTTAAAAAAAAAAGCCGACTGCTTCAAAAGCGAACTAAAAAGTCGTAAACAAGGAAAAAAACATGGTGTGCAGTTGGAGGATACATACGCGCGAGCTAGCTGAACAAAACCAGATGTATCCTCCTCCTGCACAGCATGATTTTTTCCTTGTTTACTTTTATTATTTATAACTTTTTAGTTAAGTTTTTTGGAATTAGATACATTTAAACATATAAGTGTTATATATTTTTGAAATCACCCCTTAAAACCCTTTATTTTGATACCCCACACGATGGGTTTGGAAGAAAAAAAAAATTGGGCTCCCACAATATGGCGCCCAAAATCCGCCATTTTTCTATTGTCCAATTTTAATGTAGCCTATGACACTTGCAGGGTTAAGATGAAGCGATTGACGTATGAATCATCATAATCGGCCAAAGCGCTTGGTCTCTGGATCGCCATATAGGAACAAACATACATACATACATATATACATACATACATACATAGACTGATAAACACATTACTCTTGTTCGGTAGTCGGGTAAAAAAAAGAAGGAGTTAGTCAATTCAACACGTATGTATGTAATATTGTTGGAACTGCACAATATTCACATATGTTGTTCTATGTGGGCTTCTTTGTAAAGTTAATTGAAATAAATTTATTATTATTATTCTAAACACCTGTGCCAAATTTCATAAGTGTATGTATGCTTGTCCAAGCATTTCTCAGAAACTACTTATCGGACCGTGATCATTCTTTTTGTGTTGGATTGAGTATTTCTCAACTTAAGGAATACTGCAAATGCCATCTAAATCGGTCCACCAGTTTTCAAGATTATATGCCATCAATTTTTTTTATGTGGAGCATACAACCAAACTCCTTAGCGACAAACAGCATGAATGTCTAAATTGAGTTATTATTATGGGTATTTTGTTAATCCTTTAAGTACCGTACTATAGAAATGCTCATTTTTGGTGATGGTCTACTGAACATTTTCACAAAAAATAAACCAACTTCAAAAGTAAAACACTAAAAAGTGCAAAATAACTTTCATTTCAGAAGTCAGTGTTGAAAATGATAAAAACAAGAGGTATCAAAGACACTGACTTGCAAATACATGCTATACAGACAAGAAAAAGCTATTAAAAAGCAATAAAATCGTATAAGTCAACAATATCTTGAATTGAAATCTATCATACAGCTTATCTTTTTAGATAAAAAAAGGTTTATAGCTTGTTAGATTGTTGCTAGCCAATATAGTTCACTGTATGTTATCCTATGATACAGGCAACTGCACATAGGTGGTAGCAACTTAACATTAATAGCACCCTTATACTAAATCAATAAGGATGATTATCATAATGTCACTGTTGTGAATGTAAATTCAGGCACAAAATGATTATTTTGTTCTCTGAATTTACATTTTTTTCCTGTTAGGCTCCCCTCTTTACCTCTCCTCTCTCTTTAGTGTACTTTGCGGTTGTTATGTAAGAATTCTTATCACAAATGCCCATATAATATAGCTTCTTTGTCTTCTATTACCAAACCTTTATCCTTATTGTATGGTTTTTTTATGACTTTTGAACAAAACATGGTTATACTAAACTCCCTGCCTTTATAAATATAATCAACGAAAGTAAAGACCAAGATTTGTTTCAAATATTAATGTGAAGAATGTCATTTTTATCAGATCTTTTCAAAAAGAGCTAGTTTATTCTTCGTAAACAAGGACTAAAATAGCTCATTAATCCCTAGGGACTAAAACTGATTTGAATTTGGAATGTGTGTAGTACTAATAAAATTGTTACGATGCACTTCCATAATTTTTCAAATATAAACATTACCCTCTAATTCATCATCATCATCATCATTTCAGCCGAAAGACCTTTAAATTTACCTTTAAATTTAAAAGTATGGATATTGTTTTACTCTATATAAATGACGTTCCGTTTCACATGATAAATGATTAACGTAACCTTGATTTTTGAAAGTGTTACGATCACTGTAAAAAAATTCATCATATCAGCCGAAAGACGTCCACTGCTGGACATAGGCCTCCCCCAGGCGTCGCCACATTGACCGATTCCGTGCGTCTCGCATCCAGCGCCATCCCGCAACCTTAACCAGGTCATCGGTCCACCTAGTGGGAGACCTTCCAACGTATCGTCTTCCGGTTTGCGGTCGCCATTCCAGAATTTTCGGCCCCATCGGCCATCCGTTCTGCGAGCAATGTGCCCTTCCCACTGCCACTTAAGTTTGGCAATTCTTCGGGCTATATCGGTAACTTTGGTTCTTCTGCGGATATCATCATTTCTGACGTGATCACGCAAGGAAATGCCGAGCATAGCCCTCTCCATTGCCCTTTGGGTGACTTTAAGCTTTCTGATAAGGTCCATTGTGAGCGTCCACGTCTCGGTCCCATAGGTGATCACTGGCAACACACACTGGTCATAGACTTTTGTCTTGAGACACTGCGGTAAATTGGACGAAAAGATACCACGCAACTTCCCGAACGCCTCCCAGCCGAGTCGGATTCGACGGTTGACCTCTTTCTCAAAGTTGGATCTACCCAACTGGACCGTTTGTCCCAAGTAAACATAATCGTCTACAACCTCGAGTGTAGAGTCTCCGATCTTGATAGGAGTGGGTGTTACATGGGCATTCACCATGACCTTGGTTTTGTCCATGTTCATTTTAAGACCCACTCTTTCGGAAGCTCTACTGAGGTCATCGAGCATTTTACTGAGGCTCTCCATGGTCTCAGCCATGACCACTATGTCGTCGGCAAACCGAAGGTGAGTGATGTACTCGCCATTAACGTTGATGCCAAGCCCCTTCCAGTCCAGAACCTTGAAGACGTCTTGACGTCCCTGTCTTACGCCGCGCTGGAGAAGGATTGGTTTCGAGGTCTGATCCTGAAGACGTACTGACATGGTGGAGTTTTTGTACAGACACTTCAACAACTCAATGTACCGGTAGTCGATCTGGCACCGTTAGAGAGACTGCAGTACAGCAAAAGTCTCGATCGAATCGAAGACTTTCTCTTAGTCCACAAACGCTAAACAGAGAGGCAGGTTATACTCTTCGGTCTTCTGTATAACCTGCCGCAGCGTATGTATGTGGTCTACGGTGTTAAAGCCTTTTCGGAATCCGGCTTGTTCGGGGGGCTGGAAATCGTCAAACCTGCGCGCGAGACGATTCGTGATGACTCTTGAAAACAACTTGTAAACATGGCTAAGAAGCGAGATGGGCCTATAGTCGGGCATTGTCGCCCTTCTTGAAGAAGAGTACCACCACACCCCTGCACCATGCCTGTGGCGTTTTGCCCTCGAGTATGACGGAATCAAACAGCTTCTGAAGGGCCTTGAGGACCGGTTTTCCACCCGCCTTCAGGAGTTCAGCCGTGATTCCGTCATCACCCGGCGCCTTGTTGTTTTTAAGCTGTTTCAGAGCCATCCTAATCTCGTACAGGCTGACGTCCGGGATATCTTCGGTATAGTGTCGGGTCAATCTAGCTCTTGGGTCGTTTGCTAGACTCGCAACGGGTTTGCTGATTGATGTGTACAACTGTCCATAGAATGTCTCGATCTCCCACAAAAGCTCCGGTTTGGCGGATACGATCCTGCCATTGTTGGTCTTCAGTTTCGTGAGCTGGCTCTGCCCAATAGCCAGATCCCTTGAAAAAACCTTGGAGCCTTTATTTCGCTCAATCGCGTCTTTAATACGCTCGGTATTAAAGCGTCGGAGGTCTCTTTTCAAGGATTTAGAGATCTGTCTATTGATCTGCCGGTATTTGCACGCCTCATCTGAAGACTGCAGGATCATCTCACGCCTCTCCTTCACAAACTTGAGGGTATGATCAGAGAGCTTTTTGTTTCTATCTGTACGACGGGTCTTGAAAAACTTAGACCCGACCGTTCAAAATGGATGATACACCATATTTTTGGTCAGCCAGCCCGCGAATATGTATCCTCCGACTGCACAGCATGATTTTCTCCTTGTTTACGTCTTTTTAGTTCGCTTTTGAAGCAGTCGGGTTTTTTTATTTAATTTTTATTTAAGTTATCTAACTGACGGACTAAATATATATTTTTTGTCAACAACCCTATTAAGAATATTGTAAAAGATTTGTTTATAAGTTTGGTGTACAATAAAGTATATTCTATTAATCCACAGATGGGCAAACACGTGGACCATGCAGATCGAGAGAAAGACGCAGCAGTGATGCGGTATGCCAGCGTTGAATGTACAGCTATAGAGGCAAAGCGGGCGGCTGAGAATGCTGCCAAGGCGGAGAAAGCTGCTCAGGTTGAGGTGGAACTGTTGAATTGCAAGCTGAGGTCGGCGCATGCTGAGAAGCAGAGGATCTGTCAAATGTATGATGACAAGGTGGGTTATAAATAAATCTATATATAACAAAGTCGTGTTAGTTACACCACTTATAACTCAAGAACGGCTGGACCAATGTTAATGATCTTTGTGTTTTTGGATTTATCTTCGTCCGGAATAGGATAATAAGTAATAAACATCGAAAAAAATTAGGGCAAAAAAACTTTTTCCCATACATTTTGCGAAAACAGCGCCTCTCTGATAGTATGATAGAAACAAAGCACACACAAAAATTAACGGTGCAATTTAAATATTATTTTAAAAATCGGATTGTTTTTTTTATTTTTCCATCCGTGTCCTTTACTTTATATGCACGGACGACACCAGACCCACTTTGACATTAGTATGCACCTTATTGCTTTGCAATAAGGGTTAGTTTCAAGAACAGAAACATAGTTATATATCTTGTGAACCTGGGTGAATAAATGAAAAATGTTTTCTAATTATGAATATAACTTGTTTTTTTTCTACAATATACAACCATTTCAAGAAGCTTAAGTTACCCATTGATGTATTAAAAAGAGGAAGATACGGGACTGCTCCCAGCGCTTGGTCCTACTAATCTAAGTGAATGCCCGTAGCGGGTACTCAGTCGCGCACGGCACATTGTTGATCACACAGCTCATTAATTTCAGTGTTTTTATGTTTTTTTTTTGCAATAAATACGCATCAAAATGACTTCTTGTGTAGCTAAACAGTGTTTAAATAATACCAGGAAGAAAAATAAGTCACACGAGATCACTTACCACTCGTAAGTACAGTTAAAAAGGTTAATTTATTGAAAATTATAATAATATTTGATGTTTGCTTCGCCATATTTGTGAGAGCGAGATAGATATTACAAACATGCGTGAGACACACGATACGCACATATTGCAATGTCATTTCATTCGTAATAGTAAACATTCGGTCATTCGGCCAACATTCGGCGGCTAACGCGATTTCGCTTGCACTACAGCGCCGTCTCATATCTCTGTCCTTGTCTATCGGAAACTGTAGGTTTGGGACTGGTGATGACACTGAACACATATGTGTGAGTTTCGGTGCATGTAGTCGTGCGCCGAGCCCAGGTTTTCTGATCGCCATGTTAGCGCGTAACGTATTTTCCTCTTTTTAATACATCAATGAAGTTACCTTACAAAATGGGCATTCTCCTTTAGATTTTAATTTACCGTTAATTCTGTTTATTAGTGTCACGATCTAATGACCAGTGAACGCGAGCTGGCGAAGTTTCGCGAAGATTTGCGCGAACTGGACGGACGGCTGAAATGGACCCAGAGCAAGCTGCGCGTTGAAATGGACGCTTATAAGGTAAGAGATATCTAGGACCAGCTGAGACCGCGACCTCCAGACCAAGGAGGCAGGTATCCAATATTGTCTAAAATATTTTGATTTTTTAACCAACTTCAAAAAGGTGGGGGTTCTCAATTTGACAGTGATTTTTTTAGTGTATGTTGCCTCTGAATTTTTTACCAGGTGAATAGATTTTGATGATTCCTTTTTTATTTGCATGTGGTCCCATTTAAATTTGACCAAGATCTGACAAGTAGTTTTTGAGTTATCCTTAATAATGCGTATTTTCATGGTAATATAAAGTACCAAAACTAAAAAGAGAAAATAATAACTTTTTAACATAAAAATTAAACCGTCTTCCAAAACAAAACACTACCTTCAAAGCGAAAAATAAATTTCTTTTCGGAAGTCGGAGCGAAAAACAAAAAAAAATGGTACCAAAGACACAGACTACCGAAAACAAAGTTATTTGTAGTCAGTCGGTTTAATTATTTGTTAAATCGTTTTTAGGGTTCCGTACCCAAAGGGTAAAAACGGGACCTTATTACTAAGACTCAGCAGTCCGTCTGTCTGTCTGTCCGTCTGTCACCAGGCATCTCGGTATCTCATGAACCGTGATAGCTAGACAGTTGAAATGTTAACAAATGATGTATTTCTGTATATATGTTTTTTTTTGTTTTTTATTATCGATAGTCTCGCGTTTGACCACTACCTCGCCTGATGGTAAGCGATGATGTGGCCTACGGTGAAGCACGCTTGCCTAGAAGTAACCTATTCACTCTTGACTTAAAGACCCCAAGGTTGTAGCTATCAGGGAACAAAGACTCCGGAAGGGAATTCCACTCCTTAGCTGTGCGCACAATGAAAGTATTAGCAAAACGCTTTGTGCGTATGGGTGGGATGTCCACCATGTACCGATGGCGCATGGCCGTACGTCTTGTAGTCCGATGATGGAAAGGGCTAGGCGGAATCAAATTGTGCAGTTCCGTCGCACACTCCCCGAAATGTAACCGATAAAAAACCGTTAGGCTGGCAGCTCGGCGTCGATGTTCGATTTCTGTTGCGCTATAACAACGAATACTAAAAAGACAATAAAATCAATATTTAAGTGGGGCTCCCATACAACAAACGTGTTTTTTTGCCGTTTTTTGCGATAACGTTACGGAACCCTTCGTGCGCGAGTGCGACTCGCACTTGGCCGGTTTTTTTAATATTCTTATGTAGGTACTGTTAACAAAAGAGATAATAAATTGCACACGCACCTACAACTCATTCGCGTGTGCTTAACAATAAAACCTAGCCTGTCCTATATTCAAGAGGATACACGCACGCGATAATCTTCTATAATATAAAAATGAATCGCAAAATGTGTTGGTAAGCGCATAACTCAACAACGCCTGGACCAATTTGGCCAATTCTTTTTTTTTAATGTTCGTTGAAGTTCAAAGATGGTTTTTACGGCGAGAAAAATTCTAATAATTGCCGGAAAATCCCTTAAAACAGCCCTTTTCTTTTTCCCATACAATAGTTTTTTTTAATAAAACGTGGAGTCAATTTGAGCTTTATTGCTATTGTATAAAGTTCATATTAAATTAAGCTAGCTATTTTTGCTTTGTGTAGGGTAAGGTAGGGTAGTGTAGGGGAGGGTAGGGTAGTGTATAGGGTAGGGAAGGTAGTGTAGGGTTTGGTAGGGTAGATAAATGTTGGGTGTTTTTATGGCAAAACAAAGTTTGCAGGGTCAGCTAGTAATGAATAAACATTGTCTGTAATCTGCAAAATTGAACCTTAAATTTATTCAAATTAAGCTGAAAAGTAACACGTTTTGAAGGTCTCACGTTAAAAAACCTCACCTTCACCACTTCCTACCGTGGATTTGATAATTTATGGAAATTGAATGTTATGGCTTAGTAAATTGAGTTGAAGCTCGCCTTTTTTGCGTTTCTTCTACCCTTGAATAATAAACGTACTTAACTTTTGTCTTTCCTTCGCATCCGAATGTTATCAGCAAGTGAATGTCAAGTCTCAGGCAATGAGGACTAATTTCCAAAAAGAAACAGAACGCGATCAGCACGTCTAAATAGCCGAACCCGAGTTTAAGAGCTGTCATTGTTAAGATGACACTGACAGTCGACAGCTTTCACAATTTGGCCTAAATCATCCCCCTTTTTTATATTTTTGTTCCGGAATGGAAAATCGTCATTGAATGTAACAACTACCCCGGTGTTCTATTTCACACCTGCGCTGAGGGTATTTTATGTGTGGGAGGCGGCGGACGTCTCTTGCACCACCCTGGGTTATATTACTAACTCCGAGTTAGCAGCTAATCCGGCCAATTATGTATGACATATTTCGTGTTTAACTTCGTCTTAGTAACTTATTCTGAACCAAGGTTTTTGCGCAAGGCCTTAAAGTCACAAAGGAAGCATGAGACTTAATAGCTATGGTATTAATTAAACATTTATTTATTTATTTAATAATTCATGTACACACACAGTCTAATACATAAAGACAACACATCAAGACAAAAGAGTACAAGGGCACTGCTTATTTCTTAAGAAATTTCTGCCAGCAGACCAGCGAAAAGGAAAAGACATGTGACATTTTACGCAATTCTTTGACAGGATGCTTCAGAGCGCGCCGAGAAGTTAACGCAGCAAGTAACAGAGTTAGAAGCGGCTAAAGAAGCCGCCACTGCCAACGCTACCGACTCCGCAAGGGCCAAGCAACTGGGTAAGTAGGTTTTTATTTTTCTAGAAAAATAATGAGGGGTTATATAAGGGTATGCAGAACAGGGTGTAAAGTCTCGCAAACCTCTATGGAAAAGGAAGGATCCTCCGACCAGACGGGTGTATTGTCTGATCCGGGAAACTGTCCGACGGTTGTTTTTCTGTTTTATGTATTCTGGCTCCCTCACCTGAAGCGTTCGCCTGTAATGAAATATTTAGATTCGATTTTGAGCATTACATTACAGTACTGCCTCCCTGACTTAACGAGCATCATAATCATCATCATCGGCCTATTAATGTTCCCACTGCTGGGACACAGGCCTCCTCTCAGTGACAGAGGCAATGGGCTGCAATCCACCATGCAGGCCCAGTGCGGGTTGGTGGATGACACATGTCTTCGCGTTTTCGGTTCTAGGACATGTCGGTTTACTCACGATGTTTTCCTTCACCGTTGTGAGAGCAGTGGTGATGAAATAATTTACAGAAAGTAAAGCGCCTGCCAGGGTTCGAACCCATGACCCACAACTTGTAAGTCGCGGCCGATACCACTGGGCCACCACTGCTCCTTGACGAGCACTCGCCTGTAACGCTCGGTTCTCTTCCCTCACCAATGTAATGCTCGAATCTGTAATATTACAGATTGCGCACTGTAATGCTCGGATCGCCGCCCTCACCAATGTAATGCTCGACTCTGTAACGTTACATTACAGGCGTGTGCTCCAAATGAAAGCACTTTTCAAATCGTTGAAAACTTTACTTGCGCGATGCAGGATTCGATAGTTCGTTTGTAGCGTAATAGATGTCGCTATATGACGTCAGGTCATTAGTTTGTATGCGGTGGCCTAGATGCCGCTACAGTTATACGAATGAATAACGAATGATGATACAGTGGTGTATTTATAAGCTGGCTGAGCGGGCTTGAGCTTAGGGACGGCAAATTGAGGCTCTGATGTCTTCCAAAAATTATTTAGTGCTGATTCGATAACGAAAATTTCACATTGCAGTGTCGCTGAGTGTCATAGGGTACTTTTATTCCGAAACATTTATTTATATTTAACATTTACTAGCGGTGTCCGCGGCTTCTCTCCCGTCAACTGCCTACCCTACCCTACCTATCTACCCTAACATTCTTACCCTTCCCTACCTACCTACCACTCTACCCTACCTTATCTTACTTACCCTATCCTTCCTACCCTACCTACCTACCTACCTACCCTAACTACATATCTACCATACCTACAAACCTACATACCTATCCTACCTACATACATACCTACCTACTATGTTATTTTCTTATCTTGTTCTATCTAAGAACCTTCTCCTAACAATAACAAACACAACAAAAAATGAATTAGCGAAATCGATAAAGCCGTTCTCAATTTATAGCGTGACCAGAAGAAATAGGGGTTATTTTTTTATATATAGATTTATTTATTTACACATATAATTATTTTTACATGATAACACAAGTATTGATAGTTCCCAAGGTAACACAAGTAAAATAAAAAAAAAAACCAAGCCACATTTTTATTTTATGCTACATAATTTATCTAGTAGTAGACACGCTTCGATCGACAATCTATTGTACATGTAATTATGACACGATATCTTGCGAAAACACCCCGATTCAAACAGTAAAACGCCCATAACTTTTGAATGGCCAAACCGATTTTCATCAAACATAGCTAGAACACTCTCGATAAGGTCACCTTTCTATCAAAAACTAAATCAAAATCAGCTCATCCGTTTAGGAGCTATGATGCCACAAACAGATACACAAATACACGTCAAACTTATAACACCCCTCCTTTTCCGTTGGGGGGTAAAAAATTAGTCATACAAGGGCGAAGCCGTGGACAAAATACTAGTCATATACAAATGCAGTTACTGCACACGAGGTGAATTTTGTCTTTTCAGAAGTGGAACTGAAAGAAAGCAGAGCAACTTTAATCCTTTGTCGTCACGAACGAGATGAGTTAGAACGACGTCTGACAGCTAGCACTCAACAGCTGGACACCTGTACGCGGGAGAGAGACACCGCCAGCGCCGCTCTCGCTCGCTCTACCGCCGAGGTAAGACAGAGAGAATAGTTTATGTGTAATACTGTGTCGTCACGAACGAGACGAGTTAGAACGACGTCTGACAGCTAGCACTCAACAGCTGGACACTTGTACGCGGGAGAGAGACACCGCCAGCGCCGCTCTCGCTCGCTCTACCGCCGAGGTAAGACAGAGAGAATAGTTTATGTGTAATACTGTGTCGTCACGAACGAGACGAGTTAGAACGACGTCTGACAGCTAGCACTCAACAGCTGGACACCTGGACGCGGGAGAGAGACACCGCCAGCGCCGCTCTCGCTCGCTCTACCGCCGAGGTAAGACAGAGAGAATAGTTTATGTGTAATACTGTGTCGTCACGAACGAGACGAGTTAGAACGACGTCTGACAGCTAGCACTCAACAGCTGGACACTTGTACGCGGGAGAGAGATACCGCCAGCGCCGCTCTCGCTCGCTCTACCGCCGAGGTAAGAGAGAGAGAATAGTTTATGTGTAATACTGTGTCGTCACGAACGAGACGAGTTAGAACGACGTCTGACAGCTAGCACTCAACAGCTGGACACTTGTACGCGGGAGAGAGACACCGCCAGCGCCGCTCTCGCTCACTCTACCGCCGAGGTAAGAGAGAGAGAATAGTTTATGTGTAACACTGTGTCGTCACGAACGAGACGAGTTAGAACGACGTCTGACAGCTAGCACTCAACAGCTGGACACTTGTACGCGGGAGAGAGACACCGCCAGCGCCGCTCTCGCTCGCTCTACCGCCGAGGTAAGACAGAGAGAATAGTTTATGTGTAATACTGTGTCGTCGCGAACGAGACGAGTTAGAACGACGTCTGACAGCTAGCACTCAACAGCTGGACACTTGTACGCGGGAGAGAGACACCGCCAGCGCCGCTCTCGCTCGCTCTACCGCCGAGGTAAGAGACAGAGAGAATAGTTTATGTGTAATACTGTGTCGTCGCGAACGAGACGAGTTAGAACGACGTCTGACAGCTAGCACTCAACAGCTGGACACTTGTACGCGGGAGAGAGACACCGCCAGCGCCGCTCTCGCTCGCTCTACCGCCGAGGTAAGAGACAGAGAGAATAGTTTATGTGTAATACTGTGTCGTCGCGAACGAGACGAGTTAGAACGACGTCTGACAGCTAGCACTCAACAGCTGGACACTTGTACGCGGGAGAGAGACACCGCCAGCGCCGCTCTCGCTCGCTCTACCGCCGAGGTAAGAGACAGAGAGAATAGTTTATGTGTAATACTGTGTCGTCGCGAACGAGACGAGTTAGAACGACGTCTGACAGCTAGCACTCAACAGCTGGACACTTGTACGCGGGAGAGAGACACCGCCAGCGCCGCTCTCGCTCGCTCTACCGCCGAGGTAAGACAGAGAGAATAGTTTATGTGTTATACTGTGTCGTCACGAACGAGACGAGTTAGAACGACGTCTGACAGCTAGCACTCAACAGCTGGACACCTGGACGCGGGAGAGAGACACCGCCAGCGCCGCTCTCGCTCGCTCTACCGCCGAGGTAAGACAGAGAGAATAGTTTATGTGTAATACTGTGTCGTCACGAACGAGACGAGTTAGAACGACGTCTGACAGCTAGCACTCAACAGCTGGACACTTGTACGCGGGAGAGAGATACCGCCAGCGCCGCTCTCGCTCGCTCTACCGCCGAGGTAAGAGAGAGAGAATAGTTTATGTGTAATACTGTGTCGTCACGAACGAGACGAGTTAGAACGACGTCTGACAGCTAGCACTCAACAGCTGGACACTTGTACGCGGGAGAGAGACACCGCCAGCGCCGCTCTCGCTCGCTCTACCGCCGAGGTAAGACAGAGAGAATAGTTTATGTGTAATACTGTGTCGTCGCGAACGAGACGAGTTAGAACGACGTCTGACAGCTAGCACTCAACAGCTGGACACTTGTACGCGGGAGAGAGACACCGCCAGCGCCGCTCTCGCTCGCTCTACCGCCGAGGTAAGAGACAGAGAGAATAGTTTATGTGTAATACTGTGTCGTCGCGAACGAGACGAGTTAGAACGACGTCTGACAGCTAGCACTCAACAGCTGGACACTTGTACGCGGGAGAGAGACACCGCCAGCGCCGGTTGTGATATTTTACGTGATGCGTGCACAAATAAACAGACAAAAATCATAAAATGCTGGAAATGGGTTCTGTTGGTTATCCTTTAACAACATGGCTATTTTTTTTTGGAAATATTTTCGACAGTTGACGGGGGCTTAACTGGCTATCTATCTACCTACTTATTCTACCTACCATACCTACCCTACCTGCCCTACCTACCCTAGATACCTACCCTACCTACCTACCCTACAGCGCACGCGAAGATAGAGGCAGCTCTCAGAGGGCAGATTTTTTCCGACTTACTTGATATTTATCGTTATATTATGACTAAATTACAAAAAATCATTATAAATTGTAGCCTATTTGTTATTCTGATGTATAACCTATATTACTGTAAAGTTTCATCCAAATCCGTTTAGTAGTTTTTGCGTAAAAGAGTAACAAACATTCATACATCCATCCATCCTCAAAAACTTTCGCATTTATAATATTAGTAGGATAGTAGGATGCACAAAAATGACTTTTCTACAGATTTATTATATGTATTGATATGTTTCAGGTGGAACATCTGAAGGAGAGTAACCTCCGTTTAGAAGAAGAGGCGGCGGAGTTAGCGGCTTTAAGGGCGAAGGCAGCGCTAGCTGATACACTCAGCGCTCAATTGCAGAGGTACATATTTATTAATCTATACTAATATTATAAAGAAGAAGATTTGTATCTATGTTTGTATCACTAAAGTATACGGCAATGTTCGTGACAACCGTGGTCATAAAACGAATGAGCGAAACGTCACTTCAAACAATAGTACATTTCGTGTCGAGCATAAAAAGTCGAGATTTTAACACGAGCTACGTGCGAGTGTTAAAATAAAGCCTTTTTATGCGAGACACGAACGATTATTTTTCCACTACATGATGAGCTTATTTAATTAAATGCAAATAAGTTCCAACAACAATATATTAGAAACGTTCAGACTAAAAACCTCAGACTATATACACACAATCAACGTGCGCTTTTTCGAGAGGTAACAGGTTCAGTATCATTCTGCCAGTTACATAATGATATCAAAACTCCATACAAAAGTCATTTTGTAACTGTTAGTAATTTTATAATATTTATATTATAATCTTGTGTCTAAATGTTCATATTTCGAAACGAATTTCTTAGGCAATGTGTTACATAATAGACAAGGTAGTGCAGAATAGTTATAGGTCTACCAGAATCTCATGGCAAAAAGGGAAATAAAAATTTGTTGTATGCAATACTGGGGAAAATGGATCAAACGATCTTGATACTGTTTAATTTTTATTTATGTCTTTAGTATTAATGAACATGAGGTACCTATATTATAGTAGTCACAACGGATCTTTGTGTCTTTGAACTTGGTCCTGCCAACCATTGCGTAAGAAACAGTTTGTCATCGAGTATACTGCATAGAGTAAGCGAGATAGGACGATGACAAAAAAGACAAAAGATATTTATTTCAACTGGGCCACCAAGCGGCACTTTTGAATGTCACAATTTAAATTTACATGGAATAAAAGTTGATTCTACCGTGCATTCGGAAAGTAGCTTGTTATGGAGAAGAATGCACAAGAAACTCAGTAAGCTTATGTGACATACATAAGCGAGTGAAAGAGACAGTTATACAATGCTATCTTCACCTTCAACATTGACACAAAAATAGCTACTGCGCGGGGTCTTGCAACCAATTCAGAGACACAAAGATCCACTGTGAGTATTATAGGTATGTGTATGAATAATGTTGTTATACATCGTGTTCTTAACATAGGAAAAATAAATCAATTGAATATTAATTTATGTACTAATTTATTATTTAGTATTTAAATCATACTAATAACTTAAAACCTCATTCAGAACTAGAAAACTAGAATACGATTCCATGAACTCCACTGGCATTTCAAAAACTTGTATCTTTGTAGTTTTATGTCATCTCTCTCCATCAAAATGGTTCTTTTTCATTGGCATTTAACATATTCAAAACCAATCTCTTTATGTATAAAGTCTGTAAAAAATAATAAAATGTATCATGTTACTTAAAGTCATTCATCATCATCAGTCTATATATTTTTTTTTTATGTAAGTTTTATGGCCTGGTTGCTAGGACCTTTTAGCCACGTCTTTGGAAAGAGTTTTGGATCTTATATTTATTCTTTAGTATGCATTAGAATGCGGATGTAACAGATTCTAATGTTTTTTGGAGTATTTGGCAGCAAATTGTATCGAGTCAGTCTTTCCAGTAAGCTTTGCTGACGCAGTCAATACTACAATAAAATACACCGCTCCACTATCCCGAGATCGCTTTTGTCAATGATTTTACAAATTGTCCAGTTGCAGAGACAGTTGAGATACAAAACTACACCAATAATATATCACAATATCCACTAGGAATCAATTTGCAAATAATATTAACAGCCACTGAACTTCACATCACATTGAAAACAATATGTCTCGCATGAGATCGAAGTGGGTTTTTCGACATTTTCACAAAAATAACAAACTTTCCAGATAATATCATAAAATTTCAGCAGCGGTTGACACATCAAGTACTTTGATTCGACAGGTGACAATTGACATTGCCATATGAAAATCACAATTTAAAAAAAAAAAAAATGCCATGAGATTCTGGTACACCTATATTTATGCTACAAGTGCGGAAGGTAGGTGATTTCCGATGAGTGGCATTTTTATTCACGAGCGAGCGGAGCGAGAGAGTGGATAAATCGACACGAGTCGGAAATCATCTTACGTACGTGTATCATACAACATTTTACTATGCATTGTGCGAGAAAATAAAAAAAAATATGAATTAATAAACTGGCGGGATTATTCAAGCGCGTTCAGCATATCCACAGATTAACTAATAGTTCCTCGGGCATATCTACTGCGCATGTGCGAATAGCTGTCACATCGTAACGTAAAAAGGCACGAGCAAAATATACGTTCTGCCAAACATATTTAATGAATATTTAAAATTAATTTATTGATCAAAATCTAAATCTAGAGTAATTAAAAACGCCTAAAATGAAGTATTAGTTTTATTTTACCTTTTATATGAATGAAAATCTGTACATAACTAATTTATAAAACTTTTCTCAAATAATAAAACTCTATGCGTCGGGCTGACGTTGGAGTTTAAAATTAAAAAATTACAGGAAAGTAAAAAGCACTAGTGAAAAAAGTGACACTTTCCGCACAATTTGGCTGCTTGGAAAACGCTCTTTTCGAGGACATGCATTGTAATAGTAGATTGTTGCATCGAGCGCAAAGTGAGTTATTAATGCATGAGTGTTATGTTGGTGCCCGAGCGCATGCGAGGGCACTAAATTAACACGAGTGCATTTATTACTCACTTTAGCGAGGTGCGTAATCTACTTTTCTTTCAACTACCAATCTACCTCTCATCTATTTCCAATTTTTATACTTTTCTTGCTAAATATGAAGTACCTACCTATCAAAGTTTTAGAATGGTACAAAATGCGGGGCATTTTTTTCACCTAATTAGTTTTATACGCTGATTTTTTTTCTCAGCCAGTACTCGTACCACGCCAGTACCTTTTTCGATCTACTGCATATATTTTATATTAAACTTAATGGGATACATTAAACCTCTGTGGTAAATTTATATCTAAACTAGCTAACCCCCGCGGCTTCGCTCCCGTCAATTGGCTACCAATCTACCTACCACTACCTACCTACCCTGCCTTCCTTACCTACTCTGCCTACCCTGGCTACCCTGCCTAGCTTATCCTGCCTACCCTGCCTAGCCTAACTTGCCTAGTCTAACCTACCTACCCTACCTGCTCTACTTACTCTACCTTCTCTACCTACTCTACTTACTCTACTTACTCTACCTAATCTACTTACTCTACCTTCTCTACCTACTCTACCTTCTCTACCTACTCTACTTACTCTTCCTACTTTACTTACTTTATCTTCTCTACCTACTCTACCTTCTCTACCTACTCTACCTTCTCTACCTTCTCTACTTACTCTTCTTACTCTACCTTCTCAACCTACTCTACGTTCTCTACCTACTCTACCTTCTCTACATACTCTTCCTACTCTACCAAGTCTACTTACACTACCTTCTCAACCTCTTCTACCTACTCTACTTACTACACCTTCTCTACCTACTCTTCTTACTATTCCTTCTCTACCTACTCTACTTAGTCTATCTTCTCTACCTTATCTACCTACTATACCTACTTAACCTACTCTACCTACTCTACTTACTCTACCTTCTCTACCTACTCTACATTCTCTACCTACCCTACCTACTCTACCTTCTCTACCTACTCTATACTCTACCTTCTCTACCTACTCTTCTTACTCTACCTTCTCTACCTAATCTACTTACTCTACCTACTCTACTTACTCTACCTTCTCTACCTACTCTACCTACTTTACTTACTTTATCTTCTCTACATACTTTTCCTTCTCTACCTACTCTACCTTCTCTACCTACTCTTCCTACTCTACTTACTCTAGCTTCCTTCTCTACCTTTTCCACCTACTCTACTTACTCTACCGTCTCTACCTACTCTACCTACTTTATCTATTCTACCTACTCTACCTACCCTAACTACAGTACCTAGGCTTTATAATATTAGTTTAGATAAAATATACAAAACAGTGCATTAAAGTAAAACAGTGCATCAATGAGATTTCATATAACTTTTCTGCACTGTTTTGGTTCTAAGCAATAAATACGTACTTTGTGATCAGTTTTGTAGTGATTAATGATAACATTACTACGTAGTTGGAAGAAAAATAGTTTTTACAGACCCGTAATATTTTTGAATGGGATAGCCCATTAAAAAAATATTACGGGTCCCCACTTTACGTGTACAGGAGGTAAATTAATATGTATATCCATGCCAAATTATAGCTTTCTAGTACTAAGAGTCAGAGCTAAGCTGCGGACGGACAGACAGACATGGCGAAACTATAACGGTTCCTTGTTGACTACGGAACCCTAAAAAACAGTTTTGCCATGTATGTTTGTATCATTAAAGTATACGGTAACGTCTTGCAAACAAAATATATTCCAAGCTTTCATTTCACAAGTTCTCCATAATTGTCTATACAGAGAAACAGAACGCGCCTCGCAAGCAGAAGAAGCCCTATCAGTGGAGCGAGCGGTCGCTGAGACGTGCGGCCGTAGGGAGGCCGCCGCTCTAGAACACGCGGCCAAGCTGACGGCCAACCACGTGGCCGTCAGTGCGGCCGCCAGCCGGTATGAGGCCGAGGTAAGTCATCATCATCATCTTCAAGGACATCCACTACTGGACATAGGCCTCTCCTTAGTGTAGCCATTTGGCCCAGTCCAACGGACTCCTGCGGCCCTACCAAGTGCACGCTCCAACTTGTGGGAGACCTTCTAATGTTGGGTCGATCTTTGAGGCTAAGCATCGCCTGCTGAGGTCGATTCTTGGATGGGTTCCCATCAATGAAAAAAGAAAAACATAGGGGCACTACATATATCTTTATTTTTCTGTTTAAGGTATATCTTTTAAATTGGTCCAATATTGGAGGAGGAAATAGGCAAGAGCCAAACCTCGAATTATGACTTTTTACTTAGGATATTTAGTCTGATGTCTGCGACCACATTTCCTCTTAACCAGACAAGATTTATCACCATTGTGTTTGGGTTCATATGATATTTATGTTGCCCATTAAATTCTCGATCTGTGTGGTCGTGTTCCGGGGCCGTTCGAGCGCATGTTGCCTCGGGGCCGTTTGGGTACATGTTGCCTCGGCGCCGTTCGGGCGCATGTTGCCACGGGGCCGTTCGGGCGCATGTTGCCACGGGGTCGTTTAGGTACATGTTGCCTCGGCGCCGTTCGGGCGCATGTTGCCACGGGGCCGTTCGGGCGCATGTTGCCACGGGGTCGTTTGGGTACTGTTACCACGGGGCCGTTCGGGCGCATGTTGCCACGGGGTCATTTGGGTACATGTTGCCACGGGGCTGTTCGGGCGCATGTTGCCACGGGGTCGTTTGGGTACATGTTGCCACGGAGCCGTTCGAGCGCATGTTGCCACGGGGTCGTTTGGGTACATGTTGCCACGGGGCCGTTCGAGCGCATGTTGCCACGGGGTCGTTTGGGTACATGTTGCCACGGGGCCGTTCGGGCGCATGTTGCCACGGGCTCGTTTGGGTACATGTTGCCACGGGGCCGTTCGGGCGCATGTTGCCACGGGCTCGTTTGGGTACATGTTGCCACGGGGCCGTTCGGGCGCATGTTGCCACCGAGTTGTTTGGGTACATGCTGCCACGGGGCCGGCTAATAGCGAGAGTCGTACGTCTAAGCACCGGATGCACAGCTATTGTGACCGATTAGTAATCATCCCACCGATGACATTAACTTGTAACTCCACATCCCAGGCGCGAGCGCTGGGCGTGGACAACGCTTCTCTGCGGGAGCGGATAGCTACGCTCGAAGGGGAGTGCACGCGGCTACATGCCGCCCTAGCTGAGGAGACTGACAGGAGGAATAAGGAGAACAGGGTGCTGGCTAGGAAGGTAGGTTTCATAATATGTTTTATGCATGTAATTAGGGTTCCGTACCTCAAAAGGTAAAAAAACCCTTATAAGATCACTTTCTTGTCCGTCTGTCCGTGTGTCACCACCGATTTTCTTTAGTTTTTTTTTATTTTCTCAAATAAAGGAGAAATTCGAAAAAACTAAATAGTTGAAAATTAAAGACACCCTCTTACAAATAAACGCAGAATAAAGTTATACCAGGTATAAACCTATGAAAATGTATGGGTATACCTTAGTTATACCTGGTATAACTTTATTCCGCGTTTATTAGTAAGAGGGTAACGTTTTCGCGTAAATCTTAATTTGCCCATATCTTTAAAACTACCACCAATAAAAATGATACCAATTTTATTTTGGCGGTATAATAGGTAGGTATAGGTATAACCCTCAGCGCACGAGTTCGACTCGCACTTGACCGGTTTTATTTTATTTTATTTGTTAAGTACAATACGTATTAACTCTAGTAAACAAAAAACCGGTTAAGAGCGAGTCGGACGCACTCATCGAGGGTTCCGTACCATCATGTATAGGTATTTGAGGTCAGCGCTATCTCTTGACAGACAGTGGAACTGATGTATTTTTTTTTATGTTTTCTGAAAAAGTGTGCTATTTAGAGACATCGTTTTATTTTTCCTGTAATCTTTACATAGTCTTCTATCACATAGAATAATTTCTGATTTTTCTCTATGCAAACTTCGGAGGGAACGAAAAAGTCAAATAGCGCTCTTTCATATGATACCCCACAAGCCCTAGTAGCCCGACTTAAAATTTTTGAGACCGCCTTCACATCACATCACGTCATCAGCCTATTAATGTTCCCACTGCTGGGATACAGGCCTCCTCTCTGTGAGGGAGAGAGAATGGGCCGTAATCCACCACGCGGGCCCAGTGCGGGTTGGTGAATGTCACATGTCTTCGAATTTATGGTTCTAGGACATGCCGGTTTCCTCACGATGTTTTCCTTCACCGCTTTGAGAGCAGTGGTGAAGAAATAATCTATACAAAGTAAAGCGCCTGCCTGGGCTCGAACCCACGACCTACAACTTGTAAGTCGCAGCCGATACCACTGGGCCACCACTTCTCTGACCGAGACCGCCATGCAGAAACAAAATCAAAAAAACTTATTTGCAAAATAGTTGGGCAAACATCATCTATTACTATTCGAAATTTCAAGTTGATAGCATTAGTAGTTCTTGAGATTTCCAGCTGTGCCAGATGGACCACCACCATTAGGTTTACTTTTTACCTTTTTGGTACGGAAAAAGATATTTAAATAAATCTTGCATATTAGGGTATAATATCTTTATCAGCGATACTTAAACGGACTAATAACACAGGAATTCCCTAGCATGGGGGTCATTGATCGTGTATTTTGTACCTAATCAATTACATCCTATGTGTCATCTGTAATTCTGTACTTTTTGACAAATAAATTATTACTATTACTTGAACAGACACGCACATGGGCGAGTCTATTTAAGAAATCAAGACTCCATGCTGCTTACTGCGAAACTCCAACTACAGATTGGGGCCCAGAACAACTCATGCGCAGCGACGTATACATCAAACGACGAGAAAAGTTTGAAAAAAATCATTGTATTATTTCTACAGGTGGCGGAACTTACAGAAGAAGTTTCAGAAGCGAACAAGAAGCTGGAGTGGGAGAAGGGAGAGAACGGAGTGCTCAAGAAGAAACATACTAGTGCCATAAAGGTATGTTTTCTTTATTCACACGCAATATACACAGATTCGCAGCCATCTGGTTAAATTAGCCAGTTAATTGGATGCCTAGGCCGATAGTTAATTGAACCAGAAACTCAACTTCATCATTCAACTTTTAATAACTTGACTTTTAAGATGACCAAGTTTCAGCCATGTGATTAAAATTTAGTTAAGATTTATTTCCACTGCGGCGCTAGTAGTCACCAAAACAATTATGGCGTCAACAGCGCAAACAGTCAATGTTATTTTTCGTGCCTGTGTGCAATTTTAAGTGAAATTAAAGTGTGATTTTGTCAAAATAGTATTAAAACATGGAGGTGCTAAATAATACTACGTCTTCTGTAAGTTTTCGCAAAATATTTGAGTCTAAACTACCAAGTCTAAACCCTAACCAAACATTACAAATTCATCAATATAAAGGTAGATTTTTGAGGAACTATATATTTATAAATATGATCTCATGTAAAAATGTACCAAAAATCACACTAATAAATTAATTTTGAATTTTTTAATTTTGAATAAAATTTAACTAAATGACTACACAAAGTTCAGCCATCTGACTTGGCTAGTTGTCCTTCAGCCATCCGGCGTTTAATTAGCTGGCTAATTTAACCAGATGGCTGCGACTGTTACATCACATTGTGAGCATGTTGGTGGTGCAATGGGTCGACCATCGCGATTTGCAACGCTTTTAAAGCGGTAGTTTCGTTTTCTATGCGAAGTATGGAGTCAAACTTTATTACAGGTATGTTATTGTCTACGTCCAGTGACGAGAAGAAGAACTAGGTAGTAGCTAGTAGCGCCATTTAATGTCGAATAGCGGAACTAATCTTCTCGAAAGCTCGTGTCGAATGGAATTTTCCAGAATGTTCGAGCCGAACATTCTGTAAGTTTCTAGTCGCTTCGGGAACAATGAATTCGAAAGTCGATTGTTCTGGAAGATTCTCGAATTTTCTAGAACAGTATGGAACCTTCTAGAAACATCTTTCGTGCTATATAAAGAGCGGTCGGTTTCGTCGTGGGACAGTTTCAATTTGAAAGCGACACAGAGCGATCGGAATAACAAAATATTGCGAAGTAATAGAATTGTTTAAGGTTGAACTAGTCGACGGCACGAACTATTTTGTGCGCGAGGTTAAAATGCATGCTATCTTATCCGACAACACGTGCGAAAGAAATAGATGCTGTGATGAGCAGTAAGAAGCTAGTTCGCGTACGAATAAGCACTTTTGCAAGTTTTTATCGATAATTTAGGACGAAAACGAGCACGCGAAATTTGATAAATAGACCTTTGGGTGTCTGTCTAGATATCATGAAAAAACAACTAAATGTATATTTATAAAATAACATTATATGTATTTTTAAATTACTAATCTATCCCTGTATGGAGGCCGTTTTGCAATTTTCCTTCTTATTATGGTATATATTTCCGTCCAAAGATGCGTTAAAATTAGTGTTGAAATATGGAACTTTCGACGCTCACAACTTTCAAATATATTATTTTTTTACATTTTTGTTTCCATACAGGACTAGATAATGATGAGACAAATTGATATCATCTTTTATTTTGAACGTACATCGTCAAACAGTGGAGTAATCTCTAGACTACGTTTGTATGGAAGAATTTTCGACTAGTGTAACCTTAAGAGTTGTTTTTGTAATAAAGTCTGATTAATTGAAGTCTGCTTTTTAAATAATTTATCGCTGCCATGAACCCCAGCTCGTAACATTATGTTGATAAAATAAATATTTATTTCCTTGTAGGAATTAAACCGCGAGCTACAACGTTCTATGAAGCGATGTGAACAGCTCGAAGCGAAGATGCCGCAACAGCTAGCGCCCGCCACGAGAACCGGTGAGTACTACAAAATTGTACTATATTCATCTTCATTAGCTTTTAAATGTTCCCACTGCTGGGACACAGGCCTCCTCTCTGTGAAAGGGAATGGGCCGTAATCCACCACGCGGGCCCAGTGCGGGTTGGTGGATGTCACATGTTTTCGATTTTTTGGTTCTAGGACATGCCGGTTTCCTCACGGTTGTTGTCGTTGCCTACAGCCTATTATTTTACTTTTGACAGATTTAATTAGTAACAGGGAACCATAGGCAATAAAATACAATACTTCAACGATGCTTACAGTAGTGATGCGCTTTTTCGCTCCGTTATTCCGATTATTTAAAATTCACAGTTGAATCGAATTTACGTAGCAGTAAATATTGCATTGTAAATTGAATATTAGTTACATAATAATAATCCATACTAATATTATAAATGTGAAAGTAACTCTGTCTGTCTGTTACCTTTTCACGCTTAAACCGCTGCACCGATTTAGATGAAAATTGGTATGAAGATAGTTTGAGACCTGAGAAAGGACATAGGCTATATAGGTAGGGTAGGGTAGGGAATGTTAGTGTAGGGTAGTGTTGGGTCGGGTAGGGTAGGGTAGTGTAGGGTCGGGTAGGGTAGGGTAGTGTAGGGTCGGGTAGGGTAGGGTAGATAAATGTTTGGTCTTTTTATGGCAAAACAAAGTTTGCCGGGTCAGCTAGTGTTATTATAAATAAGACTTGCAATTAAGGTTCACCCTTCCTTCCAATGAAGGTTAAATTTTGAACAAAAAATCAAAAAACCCCGACTGCTTAAAAAGCGAACTAATAAGACGTAAACAAGAAAAAATCATGCTGTGCAGTCGGAGGATACATCTGGTTTTGGTCAGCCAGCTCACGAATATGTATCCTTTTTTATCAGGTTTAAAAAAAAAAAAGAATTCCTTTTAGTTTTTTTTTTTCGAATTAAGTACATTTAAACATATAAGTGACATATATTTTTTAAATCGCCTCTTAAAATCCTATTGATACCATATACGACGGGATTGGTAGAAAATAAATAATTGGGCCCCCACAATATGGCGCCCAAAGGCAATGTTTAAAAAAAATGCATATATATTTTTAGTTTAAGTTTTAGTACCTTGTCGACCGAGCTCTGCTTGGGTAAAAATAGAGAAAACGACGTTTTCTAAAAATGAAACCTAGCTAGATCGTGTGTCGCCCCCGAAACCCCCTACATACTAAATTTCATGAAAATTGTTGTAGCCGTTTCCGAGATTCAGATTATATATATATATACGAGAGTTTCTTGTTTAAATGTATTAGATACAATCTACGTGGGACACTCAGAAAGTTTTGCGAAACTAAAAAAAATTGTTCTATACGTACATATATTTTTATTAAATCTTTTCAAAGTACTTTCCACCAGCCTCTATACAAAGATTCATGCGCCTAAACCAGTTTTCAAAACACTTTTTCCAGTCCGCCGCAGACACCTCGTTTACAGCCTGCTCGAACGCAGCCAGCGCATCTTCCGGCGACGAAAATTGTATCCCTTTGAGCTGATTTTTTATTTTTGGGAATAAAAAGAAGTCACACGGTGCTAGATCAGGGCTGTAAGGAGGGTGACCCAGGAGTTTGACTGGCGTGCTGTCCAGGAAGTCCCTCGTTTTGAGTGCGGTGTGCGCAGGTGCATTGTCGTGGTGGAGCAGTAGCCCGCGGAGCCCTGTGTTTGGTCGCTTGTTGCTTATAACAGAGAAAACTTCTGGCAAACATTTGGTAGTATACCATTCGGCATTAATGCTTCTTTGATCCCGTAAGGGAATTGATATCAAGTGGCCAGTCAAATTAAAAAAGCTAGCGATCAAAATCTTACCCCCGCTTCTAGATCGCTTCACTTTGGTAGGCGTTGGCTCATTTTGAAACACCCAAACAGTCGACTGGCGCTTGGTTTCTGGGTCGTATTGATAAATCCAGGACTCATCACCTGTAACGATGTCGTAAACACGCCGAGACGAGCCTGCTTCAAATTTGTTAAGCATATCACGGCACCATTCCACCCGGGCCTGCTTCTGAGCATCGGTGAGGTTGTGCGGCACCCAGCGTGATACTATCCTCCTCACGCGAAGATGGCTGTGTAGAATCTCGTGAACGCTTCCCGATCCAATCTTCAATATGTGTTGAATCTCCTGATATGTAATTCGCCTATTGTCTTGGATTAAATTTTTCACTGCTAGCACGTTTTCTTCGGTAACAGCCGTCAAAGGGCGACCGCTTCTTTCGTCATCCCCCAAAGTTGGTCGACCGCGCTTGAATTCGTTATACCAACGATACACGGTTGCCTTGGAAGGGCCTTCATCCATGAATGCCATTTGAAGTCTATCGTACGATTCATCCGGTTTCAGGCGACACTTGAAATCGTATAAAATCATAGCTCTAAAATGTTCCCGGCGCAGATCCATATTTCAGTGAGACACAATACTTTGAATTAACTCGCAAAAAATGTGGAGGGAAATTTTGAAATTGGAACTTACTTATTTTTACTTATAAATAATCATATTTTCGAAAAACATTATAACTGGCCAGTCTCCCATATATAAAAACTTTTTTTCGCAATACTTTCTGAGGGGCCTGGTATATAAATAAAACAGAGACGGGTTTGTTACAAAACGTATAACTCGAGATCTGCTGGACCAATTTTCATGGTTTTTGATTCGTTGGATTTGTCTCCGCCCCGAATAGCAGAATACATCTTAAAAACATAGGGTAGGTAGGGTAGGGTAGTTATGGTAGGTAGTTGACAGGAGCGAAGCCGCGGGGTTCAGCTAGTAAATAATAGAATTTGTATTATTCAAACAGGGTCAGTATCATCAATAAGTAGCGGAGAAAGTGCACCACAAGAAGAAAGACTTCAAAACGGACACAGTGATGTTTTGCCGGACATACAGGTATGTTAAACTATTTAAATTGTAGTAGGTAATTCAAACATTACTAACAAGAATATCATAACAAGGTGTTTGTTCGTAAAAAGGTCTAGAAATACTAATACTAATAAGAAAGTTGTGGCTACAGAACTTCAAGAAAAAACATTCAGTTTTTGGCGCGCTTTGAACAATAGGGATTAAAATCTGCCTAGCCGTTTCCCAATTATGTTGGGGTCGGCTTCCATTCTTAGCGGATTCAGCTGAGTACCAGAGTGTTACATGGAGCGACTGCCTATCTGACCTCCACAACCCAGTAACTGGGTAACACGGTACCCCTTGGCTAGACTGGTGTCAGATCTCAAGCTTCTGACTACCCGTAACGACTGTCAAAGATCTTTAAATGGCAGCCGGGACCAACGGCTTAACGTGCTTTCCGAGGCACGGAGGAAACTCGGTATGTTGAAATGGTCACCCATCCACGGACCGACCTCGGCAAGCGTTGCTTAACCTCGAAGTTCAAACTGTGCGGCTGTTTTTTTTTTAGCCACGAACTCCTTTGGACTATAGGGATGTTGTCAAAAATATCTATTTAGTCCGTTAGTTAGATAACCTAAAAATATTGGACACGTATTTTTTGTTTTGCCTCGTATACAAACAATTACGATGATACAGTGCGTTGAAATATCGTGTGACGTCACGGTATGATACACTTTATACTGACAAGGTGACGTCACAAGCCCCCACTCCTGAACTTGGATGCGCTTTATCTTTGTTACATTTTTATTTATTTAATAAAGCAAACAATACGGGTCCAATGTTATTTGATAATCTCACTGACGGACTAAATAGAGTTATAATTTTTCTGCCCAGGAAACATCCCTTTTATAAACCCAATAATACATCTAGTACTAGGAATCGAACTCAGGTTACCGAGTGTGGGGTACACTCAGCAATCGCAATGTTGGACGGAGCAATAGCCAATAGGGGACAGATTGCTGAGTGTGGGGTACACTCAGCAATCGCGATTTTGAACGGTGCAATAGCCAATAGCAGTCAGGTTTCTGAGTATGGGATACACTCGGCAATCGCGATGTAGGACGGTGCAATAGCCAATAGGGGTCAGATTGCTGAGTGTGGGGTACACTCAGCAATCGCAATGTTGGACGGAGCAATAGCCAATAAGGGTCAGGTTGCCGAGTACACTCACCAATCGCGATGTTGGACGGTGCAATAGCCAATAAGGGTCAGGTTGCCGAGTACACTCACCAATCGCGATGTTGGACGGTGCAATAGCCAATAAGGGTCAGGTTGCCGAGTACACTCACCAATCGCGATGTTGGACGGTGCAATAGCCAATAAGGATTAGGTTTCTGAGTATGGAATACACTCGGTAATCGCGATGTTGGACAGTGCAATAGCCAATAGGCAGGTTGCCGAGTACACTCAGCAATCGCGATGTTGGACGATGCAATAGCCAATAGGCAGGTTGCCGAGTACACTCAGCAATCGCGATGTTGGACAGTGCAATAGCCAATAGGCAGGTTATCGAGTATACTCAGCAATCGCGATGTTGGACAGTGCAATAGCCAATAGGCAGGTTGCCGAGTACACTCAGCAATCGCGATGTTGGTCGGTGCAATAGCCAATAGGGGGTCAGGTAGCCAAGTACACTCAGCAATCGCAATGTTGGACGGTGCAATAGCCAATGGGGGTCAGGTTTCTGAATGTGGGGTACACTCGGCAATCGCAATGTTGGACGGAGCCCTCAGACCCCTATTGGCTATTCAATAGGGGTCTGAGAGAATCAGAGTCGGTATTGTGGTTTTGCCTACCCCATAGAATATTTAATAATAGAAAATTAAATAAATACATAAATGCATTTATTTGCAAACAAGTGTCACAGTTACATAAAAGCTCTGCCTCCTGAACTAGGAGAAACTAATTACTAACATTTTCAACTAAATTTTCACGCATATCTCAGGAACAAACTACGACGGTAAGAATAATAATAAAACATTACCTTTCCCTTTACAGATCAAGTTCCCAAGTTTTTTTGATAGATTATTTCCTAAGGTTAGAAATGCGGTTAATTTCTTTATTTTATTAGTTTTTGTTTTATGTTGTCTATAAATGTACTGATTTTTTGTTAGTCATTCGCAGTATTTGTACAATTTTTTTTTAATGATATTATTCTCTTAGTAAATCTCTATTAGCTATCACAAACATTTTAGTTTCATCTTTTCCACAATCCATACATCTTTAATTTTGGTATAATAGCCATTCGGTTATTTTGTCTTTAAATGCCACCAAGAAATAGTAGTTTATGCAACGGTCATATAACAGGGGTTATCAAAACACGAGTGTGGCTTTATCACATGAGGTGAATCCGAGTGTGATAATAGTATCACACGAGTAAAAAATAAATAAAAATAAAAATTGTTTATTGACACAAAAATTACAACAATGGTACCTACTTAAGTATGGACAGTCTTAGGATGTTTGTAACAATATATGTGTACTGATACTGAATCCCAAACTAGGCCAGGAGCCTGTATCTTGGGAGACAGTGTTCAGTCGCAGCAAAAGGTACACAAAACTGTTTGTACATAAGGTTGCTGATTATTAAGTTAATTACGCTATAAATTTTAAATTTGCGTTAGTATATGTGAGTATGTGGTTGATAGTGTATCGTGGTATGTGTTTGTGTCTGTGTGTGTGAGGGAGTGTATGTGTTTGTGTATGAGTGGATAAATTGAATTAGTAATTAGTTATCGGTTTAGTTAGTAGTTATTATTGTTTTTATTTTATATAAGATAGCTAAGAAGGTCTTCGGTTGTTTGATAGTCAAGTAGTTGAAGCCATTCAGTAATTTTCGATTTAACTTTGCGTCTACATAATGAAATGATGTTAAGTTTCTTGTTTAAATCGTTGTATAGTTTAGCGCTTATGCTACGTGTTTGCCTTTTTGCGAAAGAGGTTCTACAAACCACACGAGGGCATACAGATGATAAACTGCGTTTATTGGAGTTTGGGGTTGGCACATCTCGATGCTTTTTGAGAACAGCATTCAAGATGAACAGCTGACGAACTGTTAGGACCTTGCAGTTTGAATAAAGGCTCACAGTCGGGTATCTGTAAGGTTTCCTGATCATTACCTTTAGGACGGCTCGTTGAGCCCTTTCCAATTTAATAAGGTGTGTTTTAGCAGCTCCACCCCAGACTGTGATGCAGTATTGTATTACAGACTGGCATAGAGACAGATAGACTAGTTTTAGCTTGTCATGTGTTAGGGCATCTCGTAGGGATTTAAAGACGTGTATCAATCGCCTCACTCTTGTTGTGACTAAATCTATCTGTTTATTCCATTTCAGTCTGTGGTCAATCTGTACGCCCAAGTATTTTACCTCTTCAACCCGCGTAAGTTCAAGACAGTCACATTCGTTGCAATTAGAACAAGTGTGAGCTTTAATATAGAAGTTTTCGGCAGGGTCGGTAATTTTGCTGAGGGAAAATGCGATATAGTTGGTCTTTGTTAGATTAAGTGTTAGTAGGTTATTTTTTAGCCAGTTCATAACTCTGGATAGTGAGTATTCGGCACGCTCCTTAACAGTTTGCCAATTTGGACCCCAAACAAGGATAGCAGTATCATCTGCGTAGGTAAAGATGTTAGTATACGGTAATTGGAGTGAGCAGAGATCGTTTATGTATAGGAGGAATAGTGTGGGGCCTAAAACACTACCCTGGGGCACACCGTAGCTCACTGTTTCTTCATCACTAATATAGCTCTCAATTTTGACTCGTTGTCTCCTATTTGTGAGGTAGTCTTTAAACATTTTATGGGCTAAACCTCTTACTCCTAGCTTTTGTAGTTTCTCCAGTAGGGTAGGGACAAATACCGTATCGAATGCCTTTGAGAGGTCTAAAAAGATGCATAAGCATCTATTTTTTGCATCTAAGTTGTCAACAACGGTATTTGTCAAATCAGTTACAGCGTCTTCTGTGGATAAACCAGGGCGAAAGCCATATTGATTTGGTGCTAATATACTAAATTTTTTTAGAAACGATTTCAGCGCTCGATTCAGTATTTTCTCTAAGATCTTAGATAAGGCTGAGAGTACTGAAATAGGGCGATAATTGTTAAGGCAATCCCTTTCACCATTTTTAAAAATAGGATGTATAAGCGATTTCTTAAAGACTTCTGGGAAAACGCCGCTACTTATGGCAAGATTACAAATATGAGTTATTATAGGTGTTAGTACCTGGCAATTTAGTCGGAGGACTTGAGAGGGAATATTGTCCCACCCTGTAGCGCTGTCAGAACGAAGTTCCAAGATTAATGCTTCTATATCGGCGTTTGTAACTTCCATGATGACCAATGAATCTGATGGGCTGTTTTGTTCGAGTTCTTGTGGAGAGGTGGTTTTTATATGAATGTTGGCGGTGTTACAAATTTTCTCAGCTAAATTCTTACCGATCTCTTTAAAGTAGGTACAGACATGGTTAGTAGACATTTTCGGGTTGTCAGATAATTTCAATAATTCTTTTGCACTATTTTTGGTCTTCTGAGTGTTTGTTATATCCCTAATGGCTTTCCACAGGGCTTTTGGGTCATTACCGGCATTTTGAATTTGGGATTTTTTATAATCAAGCTTTAATTTACAAAGGAGGTTGTTGCAGAAGTTACGGTATCGCGTATAAGTTAGTTTTAGGATCATATTATTAGGTGCTTTTTTGGACTTTGAGTGGAGTCTATCGCGGTTTCTAATGCATTTTAGGAGACCCGGTGACATCCAAGGTTTTAGAACTCGTTTACTTCTGGAGACTGTTAATGTCCTAGTGTGTTTCGCAATTGTGTCTGAGAGGAGTGTGACAAGCATATTAGATGCAACGTTTGCGTCGGTAACTGCTAGAATTTCAGAGAAGTTGGTGTTTTCTAAATCCGTTTTGATACTATCATAGCACGTACATGTTCTAGTGTTATGGTGTCGATTGTGACAGATGTTTTTATTAAGGCATAAAGTAATGGGCTGATGGTCGGTTATGTGGGATTCCAAAATGAGTGTTGTAGAAGGAAATTCTGATTTAATGAAAAAGTGGTCGAGGCACGAATTAGCTCTAGTAGGCTGAGAATGCGAGGGAAACAAGCCATGTGAGGCATTAAGCGTTAGGTATTCTTCACGAAATGGATCAGTTGAGGTCATGCTTATGTCGATATTAAGGTCCCCTACCAAAATAATGTTTTGAGTTTTTAAATTGGCATATACGTCATTTAGGCTGTTAATAAAGTTATTAAATTTTTCTTTGGTAGATGAAGAAGGGGATCGATATATGGCTACCACACTGATACTACGATCTAATTGACAAACGAGACAGTTTCCTTCCTTGAATATTGGTTCGTTTACTTTACACGTTAGATCTAATTTGGTATAGATGATGATGCCATCATTCTGGTTTTGATTTAGTCTGGTATAATGACCCGTAAATCCTGCAAGGATAGGTAAATTATTAGATTTTTTAAGCCAGCATTCCGTAAGTATTATTATGTCTAAATTAATGTTCATGTCGGATATTAACATGCAGAGTTGGTCAAAATTTTTAGTTATACTTCTGATATTTAAATGAAGTAGTGTAATGCCTCCTCTAGTATTAATAAACAGTTTACAGTCTTTCGGGAGACAGTTGTAAGACGTCGTTACCTCCAACGAGTCCAGGTCAGTATTAACGTTATTTATGTTAGCCATTTATAAGTTAGAGAAACCCAAAATCTTAGCGACCTACGAAGTGATCTCTTTGTAGAAGATAGTGGAAACATGATGAAAAGCCGACTGCAAATGTGGATAGCATAAGAGTATAAAAAGTATTGTGTGTTTTTCTGTACATAGTGTGTGTGTGTTGAATGTAAGTGTAGAGATTTAATTGTAATTACATTTGAGAGGTATTTGTGTGCATTAGTAAAATAACATCCATGCATTAATATATGGAAACAGTATATAAGTTTAGACAAATAAAAGCGTATGCTAGTGATTGGCAAAGATTCTAAAGCTAGTCACTGTTTTGGTTTCAGGGCCAACAGAGATTGTTCAGAGGAAATTAGTATTTGCTTTTCACCATGAGATTTTCGAACGAAGATGTTGCCGTTAGAGGTCCAGCAAAACTGGTAGCCATGCTGCTTAGCAAATTCACGAGACTGGTAGAACAATTTTTTCAAACTTGCCGGGAGATGATCGGCTATATAAACTGCCTGCCTCTTACCGGCGATGTTTAGTTGTTCCGTGTTCAGTTTTTCCTCCACAGTTTTTTTGCTGTTATTATAGTCCCGCACGGCTGATATGATTTTTTGCTTCATTTGGACCGATTGAAACTCTGCGACAATGGGTCGTGTCAGTCCTGGTTTGCCGGGTATGCGGTAAATGTCACGAAGTTGAGCTGGTGTGATTCCTGAACCAACAACCTGACCAATGGCACAGATTGTATTTGTGAGGTTCGCACTGGTCTCCTTTTCGATGAGCGGAATGTTTCTTATTTCAATGCATGAAGATCTTGACTTGAGTTGCAGATCCTGTACTTTATTTTCCAGATTTTCAATGCATTTCCGTTGTTCTAAACGCTCCTTTTGTAAGTTTTCTAGTCCCATCCTAATTTCTTCATATTGATTGTTTATGAAAGCCATAGATTGAACAATTCCGTCATTCGAGGTCTGCAATTTTCTCGTTTGTGACTTTAATTCACGGATATCTGTAGAAATTTTTGTGATAAGAGAGTTTTGTTTATCACATATTTCGTTTAGCTTCGCATCTAACTCAGTTTTAAAATTATTCAGCATGCCCATAATTTCATCTTTGAGAACTAGATTATGCGTTCTTGGTGACAAATCAGATCGGAGGCGTTTATGTCTAGTCGTATTTACGTAGGAAACCTCACTAAGTAGATTTAAATCGGTATCCGATTTCGCGTGCTCAATAGTAGAGGAAGCAGGATTTGACGGAGTGCGTTGCAACGACATATCGAGGAAGAATATTTAAAAGAGGGTAAACTTTACCGTGCTACGAAAATTAGATATAAGTAAATCCTTACTCAACGTAGCGAAGGCGCAGGAACAATAAATGTAGGTTGTGACGTAGCTTGAGTGCGGAGTTCGTAGCAGATATATTCGGTGCGTATCACGTAGCAGATGTCAGTGCACAGCTCGTAGCAGTTGCCGTAGGCGCGTAGCTCGTAGCCGATCCGCTGGCGTCCTTGTTCGTAGTGGTTTTTGTTTTGACGAGATACGTCACTCGTTCCGTGGCGCAGTGGTTTAGAGCGCGGTCTCCCACGCAGACACTGCCCGGTTCAAATCACGTCGAATCAAAGTTCGTGTTTTTTCAACTAATTGAGTTAAAACTGACGAAATTAGCACTATCTCTGTCTAGGACCGCCCACTGGGAGGGAACAACAGGTATAAAGTCTATAGGAGTAACAAGGAATCAAACTGTTAGCGTGGGAGCCAATCAGAAAAAATATCACTAGGGCCAGCAACACGCGTCCGATCACCACCAGTGTTGCGACTGAACTGTGTTTTAATACTTAATTATATGCCGTTGCATACACTATTTTATCTTCACTCATATAGTTGAAATAAAACAAAAGTGGAAACGAATATGTGGTATTGCGGGCAATTTATATTTTCATTGCGCATGACTGCGCAGCGCGCGCATCCATAGAAAGTGACACTATTTTTCTACATTAAGTCAATGAGCCCATATGCGCCAATAAATTAAAAAGTAAAGATTTTTTATTTTTACGTGTTTAGACAACTTTTTTTGAATTAATATTTGGAACATTACGTTGTGAGTTGATAAAACACGTTACCCACCTGTTTCTAAACGTCTAAACTAAAATTATAAAGAGGTAAAATTTTATGTTTATTTGTTTATATTTTTGGTAAAGTAAATCTCTGGATAAAATATTAAAGCAGTTTAGATCTATAGCGCCATTTACGAACTATAGACCTGACTTCATTCAAAATCCTGCATCGCGCAAGCACAGTTTTAGGCGTTATACAACAGTCCGACAACATCATCTTCCTGCCCTTGTCCCATGTTACTTGTGGTCGGCGCAACACGTTTTCTTCTTCCATACCGTCCAGTCCCCCGCCACGCCATCACCGTCTCTCTTTTCTTTCATCAAAATCAAAAAATCTTTTTTTTTATTTCATATAGGCCTACATGGGCACTTATAAAACATCGACTAAAGTTGGACGGTTCGGGTTGGTCGTTTCCTATGGAGAAGAACCGGCAAGAAACCCCATGGTTACTCTTTTCATATCACTCATCGCACAGTTCATCCATATTTTCTTATGCCGTCCCCTCCCTCTCCATCCATCCACATTTATATTCCTCTTTTAGTAACATGCGTTGCATCCCTCCTCATCACATGATCATACCAGGACAAACGGTTTCCTTTCAAATATTCTGTCACGTGCGTCACTTTCAAACTTCCTCTAATAAACTAATTTCTCACTTTATCCATTGTCGTCACTCCGCACATCCATCTCAACATTCTCATCTCTCAACAGTCCGACAACACTGGTCTACTCAAAGGATCCTCCCTTTTCAATGGAGGTAGCGGGACATTACACCCTGTTTTGTATACCTCCAAAGTAGCTTATGATACTGCTTTAGGCAACGAGAGCGAAACCGCGTGCGAAAACTAGTTTTCGACGTCATTGTAAATTGATCATATCTTCCAAATTCTAGGTCCGCGAACCCGACCGCCAAACACTAATAGAGCGCATAGTATCGCTCCAACGTGCGGCCGCTCGTCGTTCAGAACGATGCGAGTTCCTAGAGGAACACTCCAGACAGCTGACTTCGGAGCTGAGGGCTAAGGCTCGCCTGCTGAGGCATCTGCTGTGCGAGATGCCTGCGGGCGCTGTCGGCTCCAGCCACAGGGATGACAACAAGGTATACTAGTTGTAAGAGAACATAACACTCTAGATAGCTAACAGCGGAGCTGAGGGGAGAGAACAGAGCAAGGTAAGAAAAGGTATATATTTTGGTCACGCATTGATACAGTATAGTCCCCGGCACGTAAGTTGGCAAGGTTTTGGTAAGTTTTCGCGAACTGACCAACCACCACATAGAGCTAACGGAACGTGGACGCGACGCGATTGGTCAGTCGATCCTTGTGTCAATTGACCAACCAATCGCGCGCTCGGAACGTGCGACGCGCCCCGCTTCACTACCAAGAGACCTTAAAAAACGACTTTTGCGCATTAAACGACTCTTGCCAACTTACGTGCCGGGGATTATACAAGTAATGGAAAAAAAAGGAACAAATAAAAAAGATCTATGTTTGGCCAGAAAGAGTCCACCGTCCATCTCACTATTACTCTCACTATTCATAAGAACAAAGGCCTAATAATCGTGAATGCAAAATCAGTAGCGCTAACCGCTCCGATAAACAGTCGACAACAAAAGTTTTATTAGTGAGTGATATATGTTTATTTCATGAAAACACGAAAATGCCCGATTCCTTTAAAACAATAACAAATCTCAAATATTCTATGACTTTTGTTGTGACTATCTAAATTGAAAAAAAAACTATCGTTACTTCTGTAATGGTGCTCCCACACCGCTGTTTAAAAATGTTTATAAACATTAGTAAACATTTTCTAAACAAAAAAAATCCTAACATTTGTTAGTAAATGTGTTACCCCCGGTCAAAGTGGCGACGCCCGCGGGCAACCTATGTCCAGCAGTGGGACGCCTCTCGGCTGAAATGATGATAATGATGTGTTAACCCCGGTTTCACAACACTCGATTATCGGGCTGGTAACGTAATCGACAAATAATCGCCGGTTATCTGCTTTGATTGGCTGTTGAAAATTCATTCAACAAATCACAGCAGATAACGTGTGTTTTACAATTTGTCACTTTTATTCTATGCGATAATATAGCGGTGAGAAACCCGGCCTTAATGTATAAGTGTTAGAAAATGTTTGTAAATATTTTTAACAGCCGGCGAGGAAGCACCATTAAATACAGTATTTACCTAAAATATCTAATAACGTTCCCTTGTCCTTGTGCTGCAATGTAGAAACGGAAGCTAACCAAGGTAAATATCATGGCGTAGTATTGCCAGCTCAGTAGTATTCCTTATCCTTCCTCCTCCTCGCATCGTGATCCTCACATTAATGAGTTTTTTTTTTAATATTTTGTAGGCTCGCGCTTGACCACTATCTCACCTGATGGTAAGCAATGATGTGGTCGACGGTGAAACACGCTTGCCTAGAAATAACCTATTCAATCTTGACTTTAAAGACTCCTAGATTATAGCTATCGGGAAATACAGTCTCCGGCAGGGAATTCCACTCCTTAGCTGTACGCATAATAAAAGTGTTTCTAAAATGTTTTGTGCGTATCCCCGCGGCCCCGGCAACTGAAGAAGAACTTTTCCCGCTTCACCCAGAGCGGGAAAAGTCATTGGATGAATTCCCACCCAAAAAAAAACATGCCGGTTTCCTCACGATGTTTTACTTCACCGTTTTGAGAGCAGTGGTGGCGAAATAATTTACACAAAGTAAAGCATCTGCCTGGATTTAAACCCACGACCTACAACTTATAAGTCGCGGCCGATACCACTAAGTCACCACTGCACTCAAACTCGTTCACTTCAACTCGTTTTGCTATTAGTTTACGTATTTTTACAAATCACTACTTCAGCACCTATATATTAGTATTTTATTAAGTACTAGCTGACCCGGCAAACTTTGTTTTGCCATAAAAACACCAAACATTTATCTACCCTACCTACCCTACCTTACACTACCTACCCTACCTTACACTACCTACCCTACACTACCCCACCCTACCCGACACTACTCTACCTTATCCTACAATACCCTACACTACCTTCCCTACCCTAAGCTACACTACCCTACCCTATCCTACACTACCGTACCCTACACTACACTACCCTACCCTACGCTACACTTCCCTACCCTACCCTACACTACACTACCTTACCCTACCCTACCCTACACTACCCTACCCTACAAAAAAAAAACGTAAAAACCATCTTTGAACTTCAACGAACATTTAAAAAAAAATATTGGCCAAATTGGTCCAGGCGTTGTTGAGTTATGCGCTTACCAACACATTTTGCGATTAATTTTTATATTAAAGATATATTTTATTTATCCACTTCCGTGTGCCATTGCGGGGTGCCAACCGAAAATGTGCGCTGGGTGTCTGACGCCCAGCTAATGCCTTAGTTGGCAACCCTTTTGGGTATGTTTTTTTTTATATTCTTCTGTGCAAAAATGCCAAAATTAATTTTTATCTGTTACCGTATTACAGAAAGAGATAGCCCGCCTGGGGGGCGGAGCAATGGCCGCGGTATGGGGCGGCGACCCGGGCGGTCTGACGGCCGAGCTGTCTCTGGAGATGAACCGGCGCCTCCAAGCCGTGCTAGAGGACACGCTGCTGAAGAATATCACGCTCAAGGTGAGTGTAGTAAGATGGGCAGGTGATTTTTTTTCCATCGCGGTCAGTCAGGCTGCGGATGATGGTGACGAAGTTTTGAAACGTGCGCGTCTAAAAATCCGTTTATGAAAGGCAATAGGATACCAGGTGCGCAGTACTCATTACCGGTGTGCGTGTATGACTAGATGTATGAACCTGAGTGAAGCAAAAGAAGTATGTAAGGATCGTAGCGGGTGGCGTTTTGTAGTTTCTGCCTACCCCCATGTAGGGTAAGATACCCAGTTGTTGGCACTTTAAGAGACTGCCTCCCCTAGCTCATAATGAATTGCTCAGAAAATCATATTGAAATGCACTAGCATACAAAAATAAAAACCGGCCAAGTGCGAGTCGGACTCGCGCAAGAAGGGTTCCGTACCATTATCGCAAAAAACGTCAAAAAATTCACGTTTTTTGTATGGGAGCCCCCTTTGAATATTTATTTAATTATATTTTTAGTATTTGTTGTTATAGCGGCAACAGAAATACGTCATCTGTGGAAATTTCTGCTGTCTAGCTATCACGGTTCATGAGATACAGCCTGGTGACAGACAGACAGACGGACCGCGGAGTCTTAGTAATAGGGTCCCGTTTTTACCCTTTGGGTACGGTAGGGTTCCGTACCCAAAGGGTATTATGATGACATCGAAGGAAATATTCTTATATTAATTTTAAGAATTGTTTCATCCTGTGAAATAGTAATTATACATATTTTTTCACTATATTATAAAATATCTATCTAAAATGGCACTGGCACCGAAGTTCCTACATTGCGTATTTTATGGTTTCCTTATTCCTAAGCTTTTATTTAACTTGCAATGTATGTATGTAAGTGTGTTCGGGTCAAATCTTGGAACTGAATTTCAAAGCAGTTATCCTCAACCGATTAAGATGAAATTTTGCATAAACGTTTAGTTTGGATGACAATGCATGGTTAGCTTAGTGACGTCATTCTAAATCCAATATGGCGGACGGCCCAAGATGGCGGACTAGTTATTTTTTGTGCACTGCCATGATATGGGTACCAAATGAAAGGGTTTGCTGAGAAGAATACGAAAAAAGCTTGTTTTAAAAAATATTTTGTAGTGAATAATTATATATTTTTTTTTGCCTAAAAACTCAGAAGTGCCAATAACTGGAGGGGTGCCAGCAATAGGGTGGTTTACCCTATGTATAATAAATTTTCAAAGCACATTGAGAAGCGAAGCGACGCGTCGGTCTTAAAATGTACAAGGCATATTGACCCTTATGGCTCGCCTCTTATTACTTGGGGCTTGAACATAAAGGGCGACATTTGGGTGCAAGTCTGCCCAACCCTTCGGGGGTACAGGCGTGATATTATGTTATAAAATGTTATCGTAATTTTCAGGAAAACATGGACACACTCGGCGCAGAAATCTCGAGACTAAAAGAGCAAGCAAAAGCCAACGACGCTAAATGAACTAAACTATTATTATAAATATTAAAATTTAAGTGAAGTCACATGATTACAATGTTATATTATACGGATTCACATTCCAGAACATGCCAATGATAAAAATTAAGGCTTAAATGTTTCACTTTTGGTCGCAATTTCTGCAAAAAGGCCTTTTTCATGCTTCTCTGATTATTTCTAAACATTCCCTGTGGTTACTGGAGGAGTTCGGCTAAATAATGACAGCTGCACGAGTCGCTCTTAAAGTTTAAGCAACGCTTGCCGAGGTCGGTCCGTGGATGGGTGACCAACTTTATATAGAGAGATTTGTTTATTTTAAACTAAATGCACAAAGGTACAACAACATGGCAGGTGCATTTTTTAAAACGTCGAAAGTAAAAAATAATAATAAGTTGCTTAAAATACACACACATATATATTTAATGTAATGCATACCAATATAAATAATTATATATAATAATAAAGTAAAGCAAATAAGTTATCGAGTTTCCTCCGTGCCTCGGTAAGCACATTAAGCCGTTCGTCCCGGCTGTCATTTGAAGATCTTTGGCAGTCGGATGCAGCAGAATAAGTGGTTAAGCGAAAGCCTATAAAAAAAAAAATATAAAAAAAACAGTATTTTACATGGACGACCTATCTTCCTTATTTTGTTGGGCAGGCCCTCTTGTTTTATTTTTTATATTTTGAAATGGCGATCATAAAAGTGAGTTCGAAGCTTAAAAAATCCTAAATAATGACATTACAATTAAAATCAATTATTATGAATGTTTACATGAACTTGTGTTAAAATTATTTATTGATAACATTTGAATGTACTATGAAATTATAGTACGCTTTTGTATGAACGAAAATATGTAAAAATTGCAAAATTTTGTTATGTGAACCACAGATCTTCCTATAACCTAAAAAGTATTTATTTGAAGCTACCTAAACTTTGGTAATGTCAAAATTTCAAGACTTCTTGAGCAACAGTAAAAGTTTTATATCAAACTAGCTCACCCCGAAAACTTTGTTTTGCCATAAAAACACCAAACAATTATCTATCCTACCTACCCTACCCTACCCTACCTACCTACCTACCCTACCTATGTAGGTAAGGTACCAATTCATTTCTCTATTTTTTTTTCATAAAATCCTTCTCCTGACAATAACAAACACAACAAAGAAAGAATAAGCGAGATCGGTCCAGCTGTTCTCGAGATTTGCGCTTAGCAACACACTCAGCATTTCATTTTCATATTATAGATTGGAATTTCAGAACTAAGCATGCCATCAATAACCAACTTTATATAAACCTGTTGTTTTAATCGTCTGCATATTCTAAATATCTTTCCGTTTCACACTGTTAAAAAACTTCTTAGAGGGGGCAGGATTTTTGAGCAATCATATTCAAGGCGAAAAGTTGACACAATATTTGGGCTTTCCCTAAATCTAATAAAGAATTTGAAAATTTCAATTTGTAAGATATCAACTGCCATCGCCAGCCCCCTCTATCTCCTAAACGAACTTCTTGATTATTTACTAATTAAAAATTAATGTGACATGTCGAATGAAATTGTAAATACATTTTGTTAATATTCAATTGTACCTTATTTTAAATGTGTTTTAAATTATTTCCATGTAATTATTATTAATTTAATCTCTTTTATTCAATTGTACCTTATTTTAAATGTACTGTATTATATTATCGTTAAATTATTTCCATGTAATTATTATTCATTTTTCATTTAATCTCTTTTATTTTAGTATTCGGTCGACCGAAACAGTACTAGGGAAAATCATAACTGAAAAAGGCAGTGTTTATTTATTGCCTAATTTAGTTTAATTATTGGCAAATTGTTATTGGGTTTTCCAGCTGGAACTTGTCAATAGCAGGCATCTGGATACTTCTAGGCATTTACCATTGCATACAGGTAGATTCAAATCTAATGGCGGCTCGGAACACAAGGCGAATCGCTGCGGATTATCGAATTGATGTGACGTGGGTGGTTACTGTGCAATGATAAACGAACTTCAGCCGCCTTTATGTTTGAATCGACTTGTGCCATCAGGTGGGATAGTGATCAAACGCGAGCCTATCAATATAGAAATAAATTCTCTAAGTTTAACCATTTGATGATGTCCTTGAAAAAGTTAACGTACTCGCAACCGCCACACTTGTATGACGCGAAAAGGAGTACCATGAATTCAATTATTGATTCTCCGAGCGTTATTTTTTTTTTTAATTTTTAAAATTTCTATGCTAGTGGTCCAAAAACGTGTACTGAATCTATGGTTACTTTTCCTCCTTACGTTTCGGTCGATTCCTATTATCTATAACCGCCTATTGTACTGGTCTATTACGTTTAGTTTTATTTCCTTCTCTATGGTCTATGAGTACTTAGATAGATAGATAGTTCAAAATGTTGTGTCATACTGTTAATACAATGTACGATTATGTTCGACTTTCAAAAGTTTTGTAAACGTTCGAGGTGGTTTTGCGAGATCTGAAATTTTATTCGACGCGAATATCTAAAAAAAAAACTACAGGAAACTGACCCTTATTTCTACTACTTTATGTTATAATGTACACATTTCTATCGAGATAAAAAAGTTGCACACATTCGACCTTCACACTAAACATATACACACAGTATGGAAACTACCTACAAACGCTCGAAACGGCATACTCACACAAACGTACGCACCGACGAGACCGTTCGTGCACTTTCGAGGTAATGTCATACGAGTGGTCACATATTTTTGTGTTTCCATACTGTTTGTATATTTTTACTGTGACCTACATCAGATACTTTCAGTTAAAAAAAAAAACATGTGTTTCGCAAAGTCACTTTGAATTTAAGAAAATTGATAAAATTGTCGAGACAATGTAAAATCTATATGAAATGTGACATTGTTTTTTAATTATTGTTTGTGCTATATCATAGATTAACGAATGCATTTTTTTATATTCCACTGTGATTTACTATTAAACCTGATAAATTCTTCTACTCTCTTGTAGGTATATGAAAACAGCTTTTTCCGTGATAAAAATATTAGTCAAATACGCACTATATCGTCGTAATTATTTGTTTATTTGAACAAATAAAAAAATAATTGTCCAATATTTTTAGGTTATCTAACTGACGGACCAAATAGATATTTTTTGTCAACTACCCTATTGCTTACCAAATTGTCCATATAATTGTTATCGCAAAAGCCTATTTCAATGCACCCAGGCTAACTACCCCGTTGGCCTACCTCATTTGAGAATACTGGCGTGATGTTTATCACAGTGTTATGTACTAGAAGTCATCTGTATATTATTTTGACAACGATACCTCATTTTGGTGTCTATAGTAACGACTAGCTCTCGATCAAATATCATGTATTGTATAGTATTATTGTACGCGCTTTATATGTACCGATGTTGTTTCGTGCTGTGAAAAGTAACTGTTCTTCTTCTATACGTCTTTATGAGCCGTCATGTCAGTATTTAACTCCTTAACCATATCCATACCACGGGGTCTCATTGCTAAAAAAGAAAATTTGGTTTAAATAAATCTCACTAGATGGCGCTACATGTACACATAATTCAACAGAATTGTGTGTAAAATTCACATTTTCTGGAATTGAACATAAAAATTGTATGTTCTTGTTTAATCAACTCTCCTAAGTACAAAATTATGGAATATTGGACTCTTAATTCACATTTCAAAGATAATTTGAACGGATCATTTAAAATTGATGCCAATAGATGGCGCATTTTTAAATTTCTGAGGCATTCCACTCGATTGTTAAAATTTGCATTGTAACACATTTTGGTGCAAAAAAACTGTAAAACGTGCAAAAAAATACTATAAAACGAACCTTCACTGTATTTAAAGAAAAAAATATTCACGAACCTCGTAAACTCTTTTACTTGCAAGGCGCTGCTAACACCATCTATTGCCGTGAAACGGGATCGAACGCGATTGATGTACTTACAAAAATAACAAGATTAATCATCTGATTAATCTTGTTATTTTTGTAAGTACATAAACGCTAGTTACGTCGGCACGGTTTCTTTGTATGGGATGAGGCATCTGTATGCTAGTATTCTATTATCTGGGTCCATACTCAGAGATGTACAATAGGGCAAAGTATCAGGAATACAAGATACTCTTAGTATAAAGTATAAGTATTTCAGTTACCAGATACAATACTCTTTTTGGAATAGTATCTGAAACACTACGTTCAAAATCGGTATTTACCTTTTAAAGATAAAATACTTTTAGTCAAAATTTTATTAAGTTTAGGTTTATTTTATTAAATTAATTATTTATGAATAGATCGCGTTGATAGCGCAAATGCGACAAAATATTATATTTTCAAGGTTTTAATTGTGACTTAAATAAAACTAGTTCTTCAAACATACACATACAAGACAAGCCGATGACATATGTGAGTGCGGTGCCACTTTATAACACACTAGCTGTTCCCCGCGGCTTCGCTCCCGTAGACCACCCCACAGGACCCGTTTTCGGGATTAAAAAATAGCCTATGTCACTCAGGAATAATGTAGCTTTCCATAGGTGAAAGAATTTTTTAAATCGGTCCAGTAGTGACTACGGCCTCTGCTTTTTTGCGCACTCTTAACTTGCTTTTCCAATTCACTTTAGACATTGGCAATATTGCCGACATCGGCATTGCTTGCCGCATAAAAATATGTATTTGACAAACATAGTTCCTACGATACTCCTATAAAAATGATTCTTCTATCGGTACGTATACAGCGCGTAGACATTGTATTGTAAAATAAGAGATTATTAATATGGTAACATTGTTGTGAAGTGGGAATTTTACGCGACTAGCGACCGTTGTGTTGTATCAAATATATTTTCAGCATTCAACACTTGTTTTATTTTAAAACTTCCAAAATCGATATGTCGCGTCAGTCCAAAATGTACATAGCAAATTGACCCCTATATCCATGAGGTAAGGCGCTTATTCCTATCAAGATAGACAAAGACGAGCAGGTATTCTACAGAATTTGACACGTCGCATCGATTCGACTTTAAGTTAGGGGTATATAGGGGTGAATATCATATGTACATTTTTAAATAGACGCGTCGTTTGGCTTCGACTGTCTCAATGTGCTTTGATCCTATCATAAAAGGTTGCTGTTTAGGTTAATCCAACCCATCTTATCTGGAACAGTGGTGGCTCAGTAGTTACGGCCCCGACTTACGTGTCGTAGGTCTTGAGTTCGAACCCAGGCAGGCGCTTTACTTTGCGTTAATTATTACATCACCACTGCTCTTAAAACGAACATCGATGAAGGAAAACATCGTGAGGAAACCGGCATGTCCTAGAACCAAATCATCGAAGACATGTGTCATCCACCACGCGGGCCCAGTGCGGGTTCGCACTGGGGGCCCAGTGCGAACCCGCACTGGGCCCCGCGCGGTGGATTAAGGCGCATTACCTGTCTCACAGAGAGGATGCCTGTGTCCCAGCAGTGGGAACATTATAAGGCTGATGATGAACCCATCTTGTGGAGGGGCCGAGAAATAACTCGGACACTTCAACCCATTGGGATCTATTGTGGTCCCCTAGATACGCTACTCCTCCCCAATCTCGTTGAAAACTTTCTTCTCGAGTTTTACAACGAGACTAGCAGATAGTCTATATTCTTTTGGGTTTGGCTATCCAATCCTTAGGAGATTCATTCTCTTACCAGCCAGTGCTTCGCATGTGCACAGAAATTGCTCCATGCGTTCTATGGCGTGTGGTGGTTAGACCTAATATCTTACACAGACCAAACAAAAATAACATGGCCAGTGTTAATTATTGTTCGGTGGTGGCGACCTCTCGCGTCCGGCCCTGGTCCTGACCATGGTGCGGAGCGAGAAGGCATAGGAAGCTGTCTTCTTTAGCGAAGCAGTAATGCTCGCGAAGGAGGAACGTGTGAGGGAGACGTAACGGAGACGCCCTCAAATCCCTAGCCGCCGCAGGAGACGCCCCGGGCGTCAGAGATGTCAGCATAACTGACGGGGTCCGTTAGGGCCGATGCCTGTCTGGGTCGCGGATAAATTTGATAGAGTTACCGCGGCCCTGACACAAGCTACCGAAGCAACAAAGGTGGGTTTTAGTCAGTACAAGTAACACGACCTCTCGCTTCATCCAGACCCGCTCTGGATGAAGCGAGAGGTCGTGGCAGTCTTTGGATAATTTCCAAGCAAAAAAAAAGTTTTCTATTGTATTGAGCTTTTCAGACACCAGTACAAGAAGTCCGGCGATGCGCCATCGGTACATGGTGGAAATCCCACCCATAAGCACTATACGTTTTGGGCATACTTTCATTGTGCGTGCCGCTAAGGAGAGGAACTCTTCGCCGGATTCTGTGTTTCCTGATAGCTACAACCTAAGGGTATTTAAGTCAAGAGTGAATAGGTTATTTCTAGGCAAGCGTGCTTCACCGTCGACAAAATCATGGCTTACCATCAAGCGAGATATTGGTCAAGCGCGATCCTATCAATAATAAAAAAGTCAACAGACGGTAAGTAATGGAGATAAAAATAATGGCAATAATTTCGTAAGAAAATATCGTATATTTTACGTCACTTATTTCAATCACAGTCACATTTCAGGTGATTCATTACAATTATACCAACTTAATAATCAAACAATAATTATTTATTTATTCTTCAACACCATCATTGGTTGCCGTATATCAAACGCAGCAATCAGGTCCTGAAAAGAGGAAATATATAAATTGTAATAGAATCCGTGTAAGTTCCAATGTGACTTTTTCAAATTCATATGTAACTAGCTGACCCGGCAAACTTTGTTTTGCAATAAAAACACCAAACATTCATCTACCCTACCCTACCTACCCTGCCTTCCCTACCTAATAAATGTATGGGAAAATGGTATAACCCGACTTTGTTTTGAATTTCAGAATAATCGACAACGCCATCTACTGGCATTACCGTAAGGAACCAGTATACAAAGCTATGCTTATTTTTGTTTATATCATGTATCAGAGATGGCGCTGTAACGAATGGGAAAACATATGGGAAAATTCATTTCCTTAATAAATTTTTTTTTCGTTAATATTTCCGATATTTTATTACTAATTATCTTATTCCGAATGAAGATAAATCCATAATCACAAAAACCATAAAAATTGGTCCAGCCGTTCTCAAGTTATAAGTGGTGTAACTAACACGCCTTTGTTACTTATATATAGATTTGTAATATTATCTTGGACATCGCTGACAACGGTGAAGGAAAACCTCGTCAGGTAATGCAGACAGTTTTTCTCGTGTTATTACAATCTTGCGGTAAACAGTACAAGACAAGTAAAATTTAAAAAAACCCTGGCACATTTTTATTTCTTGCAACATAATTTATCTAGTAGTAGACACGCTTCGATCGACAATCTATTGTACATGTAATTATGACACGATATCTTGCGAAAACACACCCGATTCAAACAGTAAAACGCCCATAACTTTAGAACGGATGAACCGATTTTCATCAAAAACTTGATGTCGGTCTTGGCCTGGTATTTTGAAAGTGAATTGTAACCAGCCGATCAACATCCGAAATTGTAATCGCGGTTCGCGGGTGGTGTTGTGGATCGACTGTGCATTAGGCTTTATTTTATTTATTTATTTTGTCCTTTATTTAATTAAATTTCTTATTTTATACATTTTTAAATATTTTTAAAAAACTCATACAAAAAAGAAAAACATTTAAAAATATAAAAAATAGAGGCCCACCGGTATCGGGAACAGGGTCCAAGCTACCGGCGGTCAGGGCTCCAGAGAGAAGAACCTCCTAACAATACGAGCCGTGTCCAGCAATACTGCTTTCTGGATCAGGCCCTTGACCCAGCCGCCTAACGAGAGCCTCCTAAGATGTTGGTCGAGGCTCGTGGCTATTAAGCCATTGGCCGACACGACAATCGGTACAATGATCGCTGAGTCCACATCCCACATGTCGACAACCTCGCGAGCCAAGTCAAGATACTTGATTTGCTTATCTTTCTCGGCTTTCACGAGGTTCCCGTCATGAGGGACGGTAATGTCAACAATCATTGCACGCCTCTCGATTCGGTCCACCACCACTATATCAGGTTTATTGGCTACAATAGTCCTGTCAGTGATGATGGACCGATCCCAGTACAATGTGATATTGCCATTCTCGAGAACTGGGTCTGGCACATACCTGTAGTACGGCACCTCCTATGCCACAAGAGTGTATTTCAGAGCAAGTTGCTGATGGATAATCCTGGCTACAAGGTTGTGCCTATGCAAGTACTCTTCGTTAGCTAGACGAGAACAACCAGAGATAATGTGGCGGATCGATTCACCCGGCCGGTGACATGCCCGACAGATGTCAACCGTGCCATCCTTCACAATAAATCTCAGGTAGTTATTCGTCATGATAACTTCGTCCATAATTGCACAGACAAAACCTTCGGTTTCCCCAAAGAGGTCACCGAAACGTAGCCAGGCTACGGACGCTGATTGGTCTACATCGGACCCATGTAGGGCCCGGAAAAAGCGTCCGTGAAGCTCCTTACTTTGCCATACCTCCCTGCGGTCGTTAGTGTCAAGCACTACAGGCCTGCGCCAGTTCTCATTCGCCAAGGAGAGCGGGGTGAGTCCCTTGTCCACTGCTACTACATCTCGATGCATACCCACGTCTGTGTTTAGAAAATATTCCCTGAGATTGCATATCTCGCGGTTGTGGAGGTTTTTGGCATTTAAAAAGCCTCGGCCTCCACACTTCCGTGGGATATACAATCTCATGACCGACGATCGTGGGTGATGCATTCGATATGCAGTCAGCAGTGTACGGACCCGTCTATCCAGGGCGTCAAGTTCCGTTTGAGTCCATTTGAGTATGCCGAAAGAGTACATCAATACCGGCATGACCCAACCGTTGAAGGCGCGCACCTTGTTTCCGCCCGAAAGAAGGCAATTAAATACCTTCTTCAGGCGGCCAAAGAAGCGTTCCCTCAACGATTGCTTCATGTCAGTAGTGCTGATACCTAACGCTTCCGACATACCCAAATACTTATAGGTTTCGTTTGTTTTATTTATTTTATTATTAATGTACACACAGAAAATAGATATAGAAAACACATGATGACATAGGAGTACAAGGGTACTGCTTATTTCTTTAGAAATTTCTACCAGCAGACCCGCGAAAAGGAGATATGAAGAAGAAATGTAGACAAATAGTGTGTTAGAGCAGGAAGAGTAGAAAAGTGAACGACTAACCTAAGATATAAAAACATACACATATAGTATAAGTGATATATACTTAAATAAATACATAACTCTAAAATATATAGATACTGAATATATATACATATGCTTATAAAGATCAAATTTGAGAGGAAAGATAATGCTCTTTTAATCGTTTTTTAAAAAGCGAGATAGTATCTAGATCTCTAATGCTAGGCGGAAGTGAGTTCCACAATCTTACAGCATGGACAGAGAAGGAATATGAATAATAGCTAGTTTTATGAGGATGGGATTTAAGGAGGGATCTAAGATGTGACCTACATAATACATCTCTAGGGCGAGCATAAGAAAATCGCTCACGCAGGTAGGAAGGATAAGACGGGTTGTGTAAGATGTTGAAGAGGAGACATAAAATCCGAGTGTTCCTGCGAAGGCGGATAGGGAGCCACTTGAGTTCCTTGCGAAGGTGAGAAACATGATCATACTTACGTAGACCATAAACAAAGCGAATGCATAAGTTTTGCAGGCGCTCAAGCTTGTTTAATAGCTCCTCTGTGGCATCCAGGTAGCAGGCGTCGGCATAATCAATAATCGGCTGAATAAGTGTTTGCGCCAAAGAAATTTTCGTCTTTAAGGGCAATAGACTCTGAAGGCACTTTAGCGAATGGAATGAAAAATCCACCTTCCGACTGACTTCGTTGACCTGTGCATGCCACGAAAGATTGGAGTCAATGATTACCCCTTTGTGTATATTTCGCGCGCAGCGGAGTGCCTTTGCCGGGAACGCGTGTTGGAGTCTGGCGAGTATCTCACCGGATCGCGTTTGTGTCCTTTTTCAAGTCCTTTTTTAATTATTATTATATATATTGCTTTCCTCTCCCTATACCACGCACGGCACGGGATTGAACGAGGAACAGAGGACCACCACGAGAAACACAGGTAAGAATGACCACATGGTACCACTTTACCCCTGTAGTAGGAACCATTCCCTCTAAAGAACAAACTCCTAGCTTTCCACTACCAAGATTGCAGATCCAGGAGTCGCAAGACTGCTATGGGCCCCAGTCTTCGGCCCTTGATTGTGATCCGCAGGCCTGTATTTAACACTAGATATAAGAGGAAGTGTCACTGTACCTGCCATCTCTGCATGTCCATGGATACGATAAACTGCTTCTCATCTGAGAGATCCACTCCTTCCTTCTGCGTTGAGGACAGTGGTGTGATGAACGGCAGACCGTACTCATCATCTGTAACACAGTATGGTAAATTAGATATTGAGGAAAAGGCTCAACTGGCTGCCAAAAAGTTGGGGATCCTTGCGAAGGTGAGAGGGTAATTCACGCCGGAACAGCTGCTCAACTTGTATCAAGCGCAAGATCGATCATGCATGGAGTACTGTTCTCATCTCTGGGACGGATCTGCCAAATACCAGCTTGATGCACTAGAGTCGATCGAAAAGCGGACCAAGAGGCTCATCGGCAATGAGGCACTGGTCGAGACAAAGCTACAGAGTCTTGAACATCGTTGCCGAGTTGCCAGCTTGTCGATTTTTAGAGTTCCGTAGCCAAATGGCAAAAAACGGAACCCTTATGGATTCGTCATGTCCGTCCGTCAGTCCGTATGTCACAGCCACTTTTTTCGGAAACTATAAGAACTATGCTGTTGAAACTTGGTAAGTAAATGCATTCTGTGAACCGCATTAAGATTTTTACACAAAAATGGAAAAAAAAAAAAGTTAAATAAAAAAATCAAAAAACCCGACTGCTTCAAAAGCGAACTAAAAAGACGTAAACAAGGAAAAAATCATGCTGTGCAGTCGGAGGATACATATTCGCGGGCTGGCTGACCAAAATCTGGTGTATCCTCCGCCTGCACAGCATGATTTTTTCCTTGTTTACGTCTTTTTAGTTCGCTTTTGAAGCAGTCGGGTTTTTTGATTTTTTTATTTAACTTTTTTTATTTATAAGTTTTTAGTTAAGTTTTTTTTTGAATTAGATACATTTAAACATATAAGTGTTATATATTTTTGAAATCACCTCTTAAAACCCTTTATTTTGATACCCCACACACTGGGTTTGGAAGAAAAAAAAAATTGGGACCCCACAATATGGCGTCCAAAATCCGCCATTTTTCTATTGTCCAATTTTAACGTAGCCTATGACACTCGCAGGGTTAAGACGAATCGATTGACGTATGAATCATCAAAATCGGCCAACGCGTTTGGTCTCTGGAACGCCACATAGGAACAAACATACATACATACATACATAGACTGATAAACACATTACCCTCCTTCGGCAGTCGGGTAAAAAACAATAAATTTTGGGGGTTCCCCATACTTAGAACTAAAACTCATAACTATTTTTCACCAAATCCATACGTGCGGGGTATCTATGGATAGGTCTTCAAAAATGATATTGAGGTTTCTAATATATTTTTTTTCTAAACTGAATTGTTTGCGCGAGAGACACTTCCAAAGTGGTAAAATGTTTAACTGTAACTTCTGAAATAAAAGAATGATAAACCTAAACAAAAAACATGATGTAGATTACCATGTAAACTGCCACCGAAAATTGTTTTTTTTTTTTTATCTATACCAATATTATATATAATTACTAGCTGTTCCCCGTGGCTTCGCTCCCGTGGGCCACCCCACAGGACCCGTTTTCGGGATTAAAAAATAGCCTATGTCACTCAGGAATAATGTAGCTTTCTATTGGTGAAAGAATTTTTAAAATCGGTCCAGTACTTTTAGAGCCTATTCGGTACAAACTAACAAACAAAAAAATCTTTCCTCTTTATAATATTGGTATAGATAAAGAGGAAAGATTTTTTTGTTTGTTTGTTTGTACTGAATAGGATCCGAAACTACTGGACCGATTTCAAAAACTCTTTCACCTATGGAAAGCTACATTAGTCGGGAGCGAAGCCGCGGGGGTCAGCTAGTACGTCATACATCGTAAACCGCAATTTATCAAGTACGGAACCCTTCGTGCACGAGTCCGACTCGCCGACTCACCGCTCGACTTGGCCGGTTAAAGTTTTTTTTTAATGGAATTTTATAATGAACTAGCTTAGCTTTATAATACCTACCTACCCTACCCTAGCCTACCCAACATACCTACCTACCCTACACTATCCAACATACCTACCTAACCTACCCTACCTACAATTATTTTTTTTAAACTCTGGTCGCTTATGTCCTTTCCAGAGTCCCAAACTATTTCCTTACCAAATTTCATCTAAATCGGCTCAGCGGTTTAAGCGTGAAAAGGTAACACAGAGTTACTTTCGCATTTATAATATTATACAGCATGGATTTATTACAATGTATAAATGTGATTTTAATTAAAAAAAAAAAGATTTCTTAAACATATGATTTGTAACTTTGAAATTTAAATAAAAAAAAGTAAAAAAAAAAACCTGACTGCTTCAAAAGCGAACTAAAAAGACGTTAACAAGGAGAAAATCATGCTGTGCAGGCGGAGGATACACCAGATTTTGGTCAGCCAACCCGCGAATATAACTTTTTAGTTAGTTTTTTTTCGAATTAGATATATTTAAACATATAAGTATTATATATTTATGAAATCACCTCTTAAAACCCTTTATTTTGATACCCCACACTATGAATATGGAAGAAAAAATAAAATTTGGGCTCCCACAATATGGCACCCAAAATCCGCTCAACTCATTTCGTCTCTAGATAGCCACATAGGTACAAACATACACACATACATAGACTGATAAACACATTAACCTCCTTCGGCAGTCGGGTAAAAAAATGGTTGCTAAGTTACTTACCCAAGGTAACAGAGATCAGTCCATCCCGGACGAGGAACGAGACGTGGTAGATGTTCTCCACACTCTTGCTGAAGCTGTCAGGGTCCAGCACTGTGTGGAAGTAGCTCAGCGGCTTGTGATGCTGCTTGTACCACTTCGCGATGAAACGGTTCACTCGCGTCACCATTTGGGAGCCTTCTTCAGTTTTTTCTATTCTGGAGAAAAAAAAACAGTTTATACAAAACTTTTTGTAAACAAGCTTCATGTAAACCAAATGCGTATGCAAAATTTTTGCTTAATCAGTTGGAGAAAACAGATTAGGATAGGATTCCACACTTAAGAGGAAACAGGGGCAGAGAGCGCCGACTGAATTTCCAAAGTAAAAAGTCTTAATTCGAGGTTTGGCTCTCGTCTATTTTCTCCTCCAATATTGAACCAATTTAAAAGATATTTCACAAACTGAAAATGAAAGATATATTCTATGTCACTATGTTTTCCTTTTTGATGATACATTATCTTTACTCGTAGAAGCACTAGAACCCTCAAAAAATGCTCAAAATTGCGCTGTCAACAGAGGCTTAGTGTACAAATTTGACAAATATAAATTAAAAAAGGAAAACATAGGGACATAGTATATATCTTACTTTACCAGTTTATGGAATATCTTTTAAATTGGTCCAATATTGGAGGAGGAAATAGACGAGAGCCAAACCTCGAATTATGACTTTTTACTTAGGAAATTCAGTCAGCACTCTCTGCCCAGTTGTGCATGTGGACCTCCTCTCTGTGAGTGGAAATGGGCCGTAATCCACCACGCGGGCACAGTGCTGGTTGGTGGAATTCGTATTTTTTGGTTCTATGCTGCAAGACATGCCGGTTTCCTCACGATGTTTTCCTTCACCGTTTTGAGAGCAGTGGTGATGAAATAATTTATACAAAGTAAAGCGTCTGCCTGGGTTCGCACCTACGACCATGACATGATGGCACGTCGGGAAATGTAACTTTCTTTTTAGATATGAATGTTTAATAAAGTTTTTTTTTTCTAATGAAAATTTTAATATTCGAGCATAAAGCTGATATTCGAAAATTCAAAAAAGAACATACTTGTCAACTTTCTCGGGCTCCTTGAGCTGCGCCGCCTGCTGGCGCTCCACCTGCCTGCGCACGCGCACGGCCCGCGCCGCCACCGGCGCGAACGTGCCGAACACGTTGCCCACCACCGGGATCTCGAACGGAAAAGCGAAGTGCCAGAACTCAGGGTTTTCTGCCTGGAATGTGAAATTTTATTGTTTATTTTCAGATTTTCATCCAAATAAAATTATACAGGGTGTGGCAAACCGACGTGAAATTTTTTATCATGGATTCACAGTAGGTACATGAATCTGGACCCCCTAGTGTTGAAATTTTTCGTAGGCTTATTCCTGGATCTACACGTAAAAAATCATTCATATGCATCAAAAATCATTATTAACGACTTTATTTACTTATGTACACACAAAACACTAAAAAGAGAATGTATATATAAAGTTAAATAGCACATAGGTGCTGCTTATTTCTAGAGAAATTTCTTCCGGCAGACTATGAAATAAATAAATACCTATCTTTTATATATAAAAGCGAAAGGAATATCAGGGCCGTGCCCGGGACGTGACAGGGCCGTGCCCAGGCATTGTAGGTTCGTCACTGGCCCGTCCACGGACGTGTGTGAACGAGTTCATATGCTACGTCCACCTAGTTAAGTTTGCGTGAATCAGCTGGATGGGAGAAGGAGAAGCACGGGATCTGTCAATGTGGCGACGCTTGGGGTAGGCCTATGTCCAGCAGTGGACGTCTTTCAACTGAAATGATGATGATGATGAAGTATATTTTGTATATTATCTGTATTGTACCACTTTTACTTACAATATGCCTTGCCAGCTCATGCTTGTCATAAGTGTTGACGTTACCGCTGACGGCCTCGGAGCACCGCACTGTGACGTCACTAGCGGCGCGAAGTACCCGCGAGTCTAGGTAGCCTTCACCTGAAATGTGGTATGGGTGTTATAATGCTCACAACGGATCTTTGTGTCTCTGAATTGGCTGCAAGACCCTGCGCAGTAGATATTTTTGTGACAATGTTGAAGGTGAAGATAGCATTGTATAACTGTCTCTTTCACTCGCTTACGTTTGTCGCATCGTGCTATCTCGCTTACTGTATGCAGTATACTCGATGACAAGCTGTTTCTTGCGCAATGGTTGGCAGCGCCATCTTTAGAAACATAAGGATCTGCTTCGACTAGCTGTGAGCGACGCCATCATGCTTGTTTTTATCGCAGTGGTAGGCATGGATGTACTCTATAATCCATTTCTATGGGAAAGAAAGGAGAAGAAATTTTTGGAGGTATGCAGAAGAGTACATCCATTAAACAGGAAGAACCGTTGTCATGTCTGGTGCAGCTAGGCAACTGCTTGAGGGTTAGTGTCAAACTCATCATCAGCCTGATAATGTTCCCACTGCTGGGACACAGGCATCCTCTCTGTGAGACAGGTAAAGGGCCTTAATCCACCACGCGGGCCCAATGCGGGTTGGTGAATGTCACTCGTCTTCGAATTTTTGGTTCTAAGACATGCCGATTTCCTCGCGATGTTTTCCTTTACAGTTTTAAGAGCAGTGGTGATGAAATAATTTACAAAAAGTTAAGCGCCTGCCTGGGTTCGAACACACGACCTACGACACGTAAGTCGCAGCCGTTAGCACTGGGCCACCATTGCACTAGTGTCAGACTGTTGTATAAATATGTTGGTATCGCGCCGAAAACTCTGCTTGCGCGATGCAGGATTTAGTGTGACGTCAGATCATTAGTTCGTTTGTATCGGCATAGATGCCGCTACAAAGTCCTCAAAAAAATGTTGAGCTCCTCAATGTTCTCAAGCAGAGCTACATAATAAAGAAAAATGCTTGCACAGTCTGGTCAGGTCCACTCAAATTTGTGTGGTGATTTCTTCAAAAGACCAACTCGGACATTAACCTACATGGTTCTCTTGATAAGACCATTACATTATTCAATTGTATGGACTTTTTACCCGACTGCCGAAGGAGGGTAATGTGTTTATCAGTCTATGTATGTATGTATGTATGTTTGTTCCTATATGGCGTTCCAGAGACCAAACGCGTTGGCCGATTTTGAAGATTCATACGTCAATCGATGCGTCTTAACCCTGCGACTGTCATAGGCTAAATTAAAATTGGATAATAGAAAAATGGCGGATTTTGGGTGCCATATTGTGGGGCCCAAATTTTTTTTCTTGTGATCCCATCGTGTGGGGTATCAAAATTAAGGGTTTTAAGAGGTGATTTCAAAAATATATAACACTTATATGTTTAAATGTATCTAATTCGATAAAAACTAACTAAAAAGTTATAATATAGTTAGTGTAGTTTATATAAAATAACTAATTGTGATTCAAAATGCCTATAGAGGAATGTTTAACAGGGTAGACTGTCTCTCAACCTCCGTCCTCATTGAAAATTGGGGATCTTCTAAGTCCAACCTGATAGGTGTTTCCTTGTGGCCAACTACCCAATGGCTGTTGTATGTGTACAAATGGAGCATAGAACTTTGCGGCGCGAAGCAGCATTTATTTGATGTTAGATATAGTGGAAATTTGTATTTTTCCTACTCCTCCATTATTCTCTTCTGATTAATTTCGTTGCGGGATCCAAGACAGTTAAATTCATTCTCCGGGACTTCGTCAAGCTTTTCTGGTGGTTGCCACTGTTGAATCTGGCTTTCAGGAGTTGCAGTGGTTTGGGAATAGTGCGGTGTGATTGATATTAGATATTTTGTGGTTCGTATGTAGCACTATAGATACCACTTTATGTTTTACAAAATCAAATAAATATATTACCTGGATGTCTAGCCCTCTCCTCATCGTTGCCCTCGTTATGCAACTCATTAGCCTCTTTTACGACTTGTGACGTCTTCTCCATACACTCCAAATTGTTGGCAGCATCATCTTCTGTAAATTTCATCATAGAATTATTTATTTAAACTTCACATATGGGGACCATGGCTCATGTAGAATGGTCATGATGGTATTTTTTTTTACAACATTTCTTTGTAATACAAATTGTAGTTCGTAAAGCAAGGTGTAGTTGTTACAACAAAGGTCTGCATGTTTTGCTATAGGTAGTATCATGCCCCTAAAACAGGAATCGTTGATGTGGCCAGCAAGTATGCTGGGCTGAAGTATGATTGGGCGAGTCATATATGCAGAATGCATAATGATAGATGAGCCAGAATAGCCACGCAGTGGACGTGTGGGAGCCTCAGCCATATTTTATTTTTCTATGCAATAAACATAGAAAAATAAAAATAAGCATAAAAAGAAAATATTGCATACCTTGTAATTACACAAGTTAAAAAAAATAAAATTTATCTTACAAACATTGAAAGAGAAGGTCATCATCTCAGCCGAAAGACGTCCACTGCTGGACAGAGGCCTTCCCCAAGCATCGCCACACTGATCGGTCTCCGAAATTGATCTGGACGACTATTATTTCAGTTTACTAAAGAGAAGGCAATAAACTGCATTAATATTCGTCCAGATCGATTTCAGAGACAAGAGTGTATATATAGTAAGCAGATTTAAGGCATATTCTTCCAGTCAACCTTAGATTAAAAGAACAACATTGTGTTAATCTTTGTGTCTCTGAATTGACTGCAAGACCCTGCGCAGTACCTATTTTTGTGTCAATATTGAAATTGAAGATAGCATTGTATAGTTGTCTTTTTCACTCGCTTACGTTTGCCGCATCGTCCTATCTCACTTACTCTATGCAGTATACTCGATGGCAAACTGTTTCTTGCACAATGATTGACAGAGACAATTTCAGAAACACAAAGATCAGCTGTGAATATTTGATATTGGCTTTATTGATCAAAGGATAGGTGTATAAAACATTAATAATTTTGTTTTCAATCAGATTCTCAACAACATAGAAAGATGCCAGAAGTTGCCTGGTCTTGCACAGGGGTAGTATCTGGGTTGAAGAGGTCAGATAGGAAACCGCTCCGTGCAAAATACTGGTATTCAGCTGCGTCCAGTTAGGCTGGCATCCCAATATATTTGGGATCCATTCGAACCTTATATATTTGGGCAGTCTAGGATTGAATTACTCCATATTACTTTACCTAATAATCTAGTCAACATTAGCGAACACAGAAAATGCAGGCCCTCGTATGATACTAAAGCTAGTCTTCTGAGTGTCCTCAGTCTTCACTCACCAACAGTGGATATGACCCCAAGCAACGTCGTCAATCGTAATTTCCTTCTATAACTGCCTGACATGCCGTTGCTGGTCCTTGATGACTGCGAAAGCGTATTGTTTCTAGACATCTTCAATGCTTTTACTAATCACTATTTTTGATAATAAATATTTGTTTTCATACTTTTTAGCTAAACACTCAAGTCTCAGCTTTAGCGCCTGCTGCGAGTTGACATTGTTTTGACAAATGCGTTCGAAAATGAAAAATTGGATAAGTATTGTAAAGCGCCATGGAAATAATTTAGTTCAAATCAAAACGTAGAACTTCTAGGATTGTTAGTTTACTGCTTGTTACATAAGTAAAGATTTACAAAAAAAAATGCCTTTTCTAATTATTTGTTAATGTTAATTCTCGCTTTAATTTATTTTTATGATTTTGCGTAAAAGTCGTTTAATGTTTACTTTGAGAACGTACTCAGTGATAAAAAAAGATAGAGGGATACTCCCTCAACGTCAAACAGCCTTGGTCGTTTGTAATGTTGCTAAGTGCAAGCTTTTATTTTTTGGTAGAATTCATTACTATTAATGTTTACTGGATCTTTCACACTATAGTAGGAAAAGCATAATTTACAAAATTTAAGGACTGCTAAAGTGCCTAGTTGAAAACTTTTTATTCATCATCATCATTTCAGCTGAAATATGACCACAAAACCTCATTCAGAACTAGAAAACTAGAATACGATTCCATGAACTCCACTGGCATTTTTTTCTTCATTATTTATCCTTTTGTAGTTTTATGTCATCTCTCTCCATCAAAATGGTTCTTTTTCATTGGCATTTAACATATTCAAAACCAATCTCTTTATGTATAAAGTCTGTAAACAATAATAAAATGTATCATGTTACTTATAGTCAGTCATCATCATCAGTCTATATATACTTTTTTTATGTAAGTTTTATGGCCTGGTTCCTAGGACCTAGGCTGGTTGTTAGCCACGTCTTTGGAAAGAGTTTTGGATCTTATATTTATTCTTTAGTATGCATTAGAATGCGGATGTAACAGATTCTAATGTTTTTGGAGTATTTGGCAGCAAATTGTATCGAGTCAGTCTTCCCAGTAAGCGTTGCAGAGGCAGTCAATACTACAATAAAATACTCCGCTCCACTATCCCGAGATCGCTTCTGTCAATGATTTTACAAAATGTCCAGATGCGTAGACAGTTGAGAAACAAAACTACACCAATAATTTATCACAATATCCACTAGGAATCAATTTGCAAATAATATTAACAGCCACTGAACTTCACTCGACAAAATCCCGCCAAAAACTCCCGTCTATATACACGTCCCACTGCAGGGCGCAGATTATTACTTAATATTTTTCTTACGTCAAAGATTCTCCATCTCCGTTAAAATCAATATCTTGTCGAAGAATTAGTAACAGTTACATTACTGTTGCCATTTCCTTCCGGCCATCATTCGATGAAAAATGCCATGAGATTCTGGTAGACCTATACAACAATCTTGCACATTAGAATATATGTACAAAAAAAGAAAAGAAAAACTGAGTGCCATATTTTATTAATTTCACGTGCAAAAAATAAACAGACAACAGTAGAAAATTGTTCTTCGTTGTGGTATCCCTAGCTTAAAATTTTGTTGAATTGGAGTGCGCGGTTTAAAGACAAAACGTTGCATTTTAACGAATTTAGTTGTAATCAAATAAATATTTTTTATAGTAAAATGTACAATAATCTGTAGTTTCATTATTGTAAATAAAAAATTGGTATTTAGTAGTCGAATCGTTTCGTTACGGTACGTTAGTGACAAAGTTGATGAACAGCGAGGTTATAAATTACAAACATTTTGTGAATTGAAATGGATTCAGCTCCTGCCCAGGAGGTAACTGAACTGCTGCGACAATGGGAGGACCAGCACGCGACGCCCAACTTCGACCCAATACCAACTTTGACGAGGTAGGTTCTTTGTTTTGATGTTATTGCCAAAAAAAATATAATTAGCACATTTTGCCGTATGCTTACACATGTGCTATGAAATATTAATTTAAAAATAGAAGTCGTGACCATGCAGTATCAAGTAGCTATGTGAAATAGATCTTCCTCAGATCTTGAACAACTTTCAATTACTTTAAAACTTATTAGGAAGTGAACCTTTTTATTCCAATTGGCTCTTTATTGACCCTATTTCTTATATGAAACTCAATTCGACAGTTAATCTAGCCTAAACATAGTATAAATAGAACATTTGGTTTGAAAAAGTGGTATATTTGATTAATTAAAAAAAAGTTATGCTTTGTTTACAAAGTTTTTTTTTTAATGACACCATGATTTGGCACTGATCATAAGCTAATCATGACAAAGGTTGATATGCTAAGAAGGTTATGCCCAGCAATAGATATGTGGTGCTGATTCAGTATGAATGTTTCTAAATTATTCATTATCTGGTGCTATGACCTTGTAACCAAAGAGTACTGTCACTATATTTGTCAGATTTGTTATTTTTTTTAATAAATTCTGCTTACGTATACTTGAATTATGAGAGGCGCTGTTTGTCACCATTTCACCAAAAAATAAACATAAACTGATCTTATGTCCCATTCAAAATGTAAGTTCCAAAAACATCCGTTTCACAGATAAGTTGGTGGGGCTGTAATCTCTGAGGGAATAGACTGTCAAACTCAAATATACTAGGTTTTCACAAACCAGGTAGCGCTAGGCCATAATATGATGCCATCCTGATACCACAATGATTCATGACCGATAGCACTATTCCCCTATCAGACTAGAATTATGCTTCATAAATGATCCCAGTACCAATTTGTTATTGCCATACTTTGGAGAAGCCTTTCACCATCAGTGGATGTGTTTTGACTAAAATGACGATGTTTGTAGTTCTCGCCAAACTTCTTGGCCACGCTGAAGTAGGCGTCAATCGCTGCGCAGTAGTAAATGTCATACAAAAACAGCACCGTGTAGTGCTTTGTGCATCGGAAAGCCAACTTCAGGTTGGCCAAGAAGTTTGGTGAGAAATGTAATTGAAATATTCATTATTTTTTTTACAATATAATTCAGAAACCAGCCGCCTTGCCAAACAAGTATGGTATTACGTAATAGATTGGATTTAGGAGGTCAAATAGACTAACCCTCTTACTAATAAACGCGGAATAAAGTTATACCTACCAGGAATAACCATACATTTTCATAGGTTTATACTTGGTATAACTTTATTCTGTGTTTCTTTGTAAGAGGGAGAGTATTCATGTAAAATACTGGTACTGAGTGGGATCCGGTTGGACTAGAAGCTAACCCCTATCTAGTTGAAAAAAGACTAGGCAGATTTATGGAATCGAAAAGCAAATCAATCTAAACAAAACTATATAATAAGTAATTTGGTGGTAATGGCAGATAGCCAAATACATTCCGAATACCCAGGATGCAAAGAAATAATGTAATGAAGAAAATATTCTCATTTGTGTTTTCTCTGTCATCTTTAATAGTAAAACATGTTAACATTGGCTCTGTTTCAAGCGAACCTAACAAAGCTCACGTCTCAAGTGAGCTGTTATTTACCGAGACATATATTTGAACTGACCCCATATCTAGTTACCGAAGGTAAAAAACTAGAAGTGGTGGTATGCTGTCCACATCCATCAATGTCATTTCTCATTCTCTGTTTACCTCTTATAAAACACAATGAAATTTGAAAATGAGGAAAGTTTTTGTATATAATTTATTCTGTGCGAAGCTGGGGGGTCACTAGTATAAACTAACTAGCTTCTGCCAGCGGCTTCGCCCGCATGATTGTCTTAAATTATCCCAAGGGAACATATTCTCGTGATAAAAAGTTTCCTATGTGCTACTCCAGACTATAATCTGTATCTGTGCTTATGTCTCTTCTCTTTCACAGAGTAGCAAACACAAACTTGCATCTTTGGCCCTGCCAGACACTAGTCGATTGGCATGAGAACTTGAGAAGTAGCAAGGAAAGGAAGCAGAGACGTAGTTGTTTTGTCGGTATTTTGGGCGCGAGTCAAAGGACCTAGTGCCATACAACCAGACCATACAATATTAATAGTCGGAAGTAGGATATATCAATTAACACACATTTGCTTACTTCTTCAGAGCAAACAAGTTTGAACATGATTTTACTTGTTTCACAACTCTATGAAAACACAGACATTTCAAAATCTTATGAAATAATTTTGTAACTGAAGATAAAAATCATCAACAATCCATTTTCTTTGACAACCTTTATTTATTTATTTTTGAATGTGTAAGTCATCCTACTATTCAATATGTATCGCCTCCCAACTATTTTGTGGTAGGCGTACAGTCTAACCCCAGCTCAATAAATATATTATACATGGACACCACAGCTATGGTTAACATCTAGGGATATCATTTCCAGACATTCAACATCCCGTCTGGACTTTGTCCGGCCTTCAAATTGTCCAGATTTTTCACTTAGATGACAATTTTCTTTTTAATTATAAGGCTATTCAAACATAACACATGACAAATGTGTCGACTATTCTGTTTCCACAATGGTAACCCTATTCACAACCCAGTATCATGGTAACACAATACCCCATAGCAAATCATGCAACTGAAGGTATAAAAAACCAGCCAAGTGCGAGACGGACTCGCGCATGAAGGGTTCTGTACCATTATCGCAAAAAAATACACGTTTGTTGTATGGGATACTTAGGGTTGTGGCCCCACTTAAATATTTATTTTATTCTGTTTTTAGTATTTGTTGTTATATCGCAACAGAAATACTTCATCTGTGAAAATTTCAACTGTCTAACTATCACAGTTCATGAGATACAGCGTGGTGACAGACGGACGGATTATGGAGTCTTAGTAATAGGGTCCCCTTTGGGTACGGAACCCTAAAATAAGATTTGTCTAGTCTTTATTGCTATTACATTTTCAAATGTTTTCTATTTGTTTACTTTTTATTTTCCATAGTGAATGATTAGTATTGAATATAAATAAATTGTGATAAGTTCTTATCAGAGATATCATTTAGATTGAAAATGATATTGCATGTTTTTGTAAATTACAATATAATTTTGAAAGTACCGAGATAAATATTTACACTAAACAAACACCTTTAATTTAGGTACTATGTTTTCCCACAACTTTGTTCCCTTGAACAAACCGGAACAGTGCGTTTTTTTTTTTGGGACATCATGGTGAAGCATGCTTGCCTAGAAAAAACCTATTCACTTTTGACTTAATGACCCCTAGATTCTGTGTCTGGAGTCATAATAAAAGTGTTCCCAAAACGTTTAGTGCTTATGGGTGGAATGTCCACCATGTACATGTATGAATTCGATTATATGCAATTCCATCGCACACTCCCCGAAATGCAACCGATAAAAAACCGACTAGCTGGCAACTCGGCGACGATGTTCAAGGCTCTAAGAGCTTAGACTTGACGAGTACCTCATTGCCGATAAGCCTCTTGGACCGCTGTTCGATCGGCTCTAGTGCATCAAGCTGGTATTTGGCAGATCCGTCCTAGAGATGGCATAACTTATGACACTCAGCGATAGTATAGCTTTCAGTGAAAGAATTAACATGATCAGAACCATCATCATTCACAGATCGACTTCTCCCAATACTGAGCATATGCCTCTCTTTTCTTACCCAATCCTCACATTCTAGTGCCAGTCTCATCCAGGTTCTACCTTCAAGGGCATCAATGTCATCCGCCAATAGTACTGATAAAAACAAATTCACCTCAATATAATATTAAAATTATTATAAATAACATAACATCAATCCTGTATTCACTAATGATGTAAGCAGGGGTGTTACTCGATGTAAATGCACTGTGGGTATGTGCCTCACCACAGACATAAATCTAACTAGATAACGCAAGTCCCGCCATTTATATGAAAAATTGCCAAGCGTGCCATTTTTTCACACGAAATTTAAAACAAATTTACTTACCAATGAAAGAAAACATTTCCAATGCCTCGGCCAACTGTTTCTATACCGTCTTTACAGCTCAATATGGCATTAATGCGCCTCCTCGAGTAAAACGCCGCGCTAGTCGTTTTTGTGCAGTTTTTAAGAGCTATCTACTCTTTATTTAAAAAGAAATATTAATTAATAAAAATACATTAAATTTCTACATAATATTGATTCTAATGTAGTAGTATATTTTTTTTAAAGAGGTATATGATTCACTAATCTCCTTCCAACAAAACTATAAAAATGTGTAATAATAATTATTGCATCTCCTCGTAAAGTGTCCATTAATTATTTTTTGTACGAACACTAATTGATAGACAATTTGATGATTGAAAGACCAATGTTCGATTTTATAAAGATTTTATTCTAAAATCTGGGCGTATGCACTACTGTAATTCATGCGCCACCAGTGCCGCTAGGCCAATAGGAATGCTCATATCTCATGCTGATTTTTTGGTCAGGGTACGGCCTTAACAGGTTGACTGCCACGAAATAAACACAATAGAAAATGTATTGTTTGGGGGTCACCGGTGACCCTCGTGGCAGCCAAAGTGTTAAAAGGCATTTTTCTAGATTTCGGTGGTTTTCCGGTGCCAATAATAAATGAAAAGATCAAATTACGATCATCGATCGTAATTTTCTCCGTTTTTTGGCACGCGTACATACAATCGCGTCATCTAGTTAGATTTAGATCTGTGTGCCTAACCCTAAGGTTCCCCAAAGGGCACAGGCCCAAGCCCAGGTGCGATGTTATGTTATATGTCAATAGTAAGTTTTGCAGTATAAAAAGCTGAACAGAATGTAATAAAGAATTTGCTATAGAGTCAAAATGTAGCACTTTTTGGTCACATTGCGGTCAAGTGTCAAGAAGTTATCTATACCTACGCCGGAAACAAATATAATTAAATGTTATAATTAAATATGCGTTACATAATCTCTTGTTTTATATACAAAATAATGAAACAAAACCAAAACCAAGGTAATACCTATTTTTATTTATCTCAAAACGAATATACAGTCAAAACTATTTATAGTTATTTTATACATACTGGGTATATCATTAGCTTAGATCCTGTAACAAGGACCCATGTGAAATTATTTAAAGGAAAACATTCCTCCATTATATTTCGTCAAATTTTCACAAAACCTTAACAAATTATACACCTAAACCTTCCTCCGTGAATCACTCTGTCTATTAGTGAAAACCGCATGGAAATCCGTTCAGTAGTTTTTGAGTTTATCGCGACCAGACAGACAGACGCGGGGCGACTTTGTTTTATAACATGTAGTGATATCTTTTAATAAAAGCAATACAGTAAACTGACCAATGTTCCAATATTTTTTACAGGATATCGGAAATAATAGAAGCGGAAACAGAAAACTTTATGAAAAAGGATCCAGACCCGTTCGATGAGCGACACCCCTCGCGCACTGACCCCGAGTGCGCGTTGGGACACGCTCTCAAGGTCATGTTCAAGAAGGACAACTTTATGACAAAGGTAACTATGACCTTATGACTAAGATGACTATAAACTGTACCTATTTCAAGGACACGTTCTCAAGGTTATGTATAACTAGTTTCTGGCAGCGGCTTCGCCCGCGTGAAAGGCGAAATTTATCCCGAGGGAAAATTATACCGGGATAAAAAGTAGCCCATGTGGTATTCCAGACTATAATCTATCTTTATGCCAAATTTCATCCTGATCCCATCAGCCGTTCTGGTGTGATTAAGTAACAAACATGCATCCATCCAAACTTTCGCATTTAAAATATTAGTAAGATAAGGATAAGTTTATGACTTAGGTAACTATGACCTTATGACCAAGGTCACTATAAACTGTACCCGTTTTATGTGCACTGACCCCAAGTGAGCGTTTGGACACACTAAGGTCAAGTTCAAAGGAGGATATTTTTTTTTATGACAAAGCTATTTATGACTTTGTGACTAAAGCCCAGTTTTTGATCTGTAGTTAACTGAACCAATAGTTGAATATGCCAAAATTTGGATAAAACACGTTTATTTATCAAATGTTAGTCTAACAAATGATTAAATAATTAATTCTTCAACTTATTTAACCGTTCGTGAGACTAATAATTAATGACAAAACGCATTACACCGAAATTTTTAGATTGAGGTTAATATGGATAAAAAAAACTGGGCTTAAGGACACTTAACCTTTTGATCAACGCGCAAGTTACTAAGAGGACGTGTCATGTTCAAAAAGGGTACTTTTACGACTAAAGTAACTATGACCTTGACCTTATGACTAAGGTGAAGGGCAGATAATTTATCTTTTAAAAAATAAAATTTATTTATTGAAATATCTTTTTTTAAAACAAGCTTTTTTCGTATACTTCTCAGCAAATACCAAACCCATATCATAGCAGTGCACAAAAAATAACTAGTCCGCCATCTTGGGCTGTCCGACATATTGGATTTAGATTGACGTCACTTAGCTAACCATGCATTGCCATCCAAATTAAACATGTATGCAAAATGTAATCTTAATCGATGGAGGATAACTGCTTTAAAATCCAGTTGCAAGATTTGACCCGAACACACTTCTATACATGCATACACTGCAAGTTAAATAAAACCTTGTAACAATAATACTATTTTTATTTCGTTTTCAGCTAGTAAATGATTACGTCCGGGACACGTACTACTCCCGTCAGAACGTGACAGGACGGGACGTGCACAAGCTGAACGTGGCTGCCTGCAGACTGACCCTGGACCTCATGCCCGGCTTGGAGATGAGCGTCGTGTTCCAGGTCAGTTAAGGGTTATGGGTAACGGGCTCAAAACTATAGGCATAAAAGCTGGTGGTCCACATCATAGTAAGACAAACTAAAGGGTTTAACTGCTGGTCATAAGACTTTTTTTTTCCGGGGTGGAAAATCCTCATTGGATGTCCTCCGCCCTGGGGAGGGTGGTGGGGTCTGTCAGACTAGACTGTCTGTCAGACGAGGTCTCTGACTCTGACGGCCATCGCTCTCTGCGGCTTTCGCAGAACAGCGATGCTGCCGGCCGTCAGGTCTGCCGTGCTGGTCATAAGCCTGCCCTAAGTGTAGTCATTTCCACCAGTCTTGTGTTTTTGACCCTTGACCCGATCAGGGCCGGATCAAGGGGGGGGGGGGTTTAGCCGGGCAAATGCCCAGAGCGGCATAAATGAGGGGCGGCCATACAGCACTAACAGCCTTTTTCATTATGCGAGGCACCAGCACACTTGCTCCTAAGCTACCCAGTAATTGCTGGTTACAGGGCGAAATACTTCGGTGACCCAGGTACCCTACAGGAAATAGTCGGAAACACCAAGGCGCTGCTGACCTTCCTCGAGGAGCTGGGGTGGATCCAATACGGAAGACCAATCCCACCCTTACGCAATACACGCGCTTAGACGTGGAGTTGCGGTCACCAACCTGCCCTTTTTTTTTTTTTTTTTCGGTGGAGAAATGCTCATGCATACTGCGCTTCCACGGGGTGATAGCGCAGTTATGTGGGACTCTAACCCACTAAACTCCACGGTGTCCTCCTGTGCCGCTTATGGCGGGAACACGGGAACGTGTTAGCATACATCCGCAAACCCGCCGCGGCTGTCCGTCTCCGGACCCTCCTCTGGGGTTTACCCCCATCATTGGCGCACCAGAACACTCTGTACGCCGTGACCACCCCGGGGACCAAACCAGCACATGTGTATCAGACGACCCCGTGTATGGCACCCTTGGTCCCCCTGTGACGGGTCAAGACAGTGGCCCCGCCACCTACCACTTTTCGGCCGCAGGAGATAGGGAAAGCGGCCAGCGCTATACCGACACTCCTCCTCCCCTACGGCCCCACCGCGTCCGCCATCAGACGGTGGCGACCCCTTGCAGGCCGCGGAGGGTACGGCGAGCGGCGCACCGTAATACCGGCACTCCTCTCCCGCCGCGGCCTCCGACCCTCAGCCGCGATGCCTTCCATTCCACATCGCGGCCCACCTCAGTTGCGATGTCGCCTAGGCAACACCGCAACCTACATGTTGGCCGCTACGTCGTCGGCTTATCGGCAAAAGCCCTGACGAGCGGCCCCTCCTCGGGTTCCTCTTGGCTTCACCGTGGTTGTCCAAGCCACGGCTACTGAGCCCCCCCGCCTCAACAAAGCGGGAACCCACCGGGGGGGCTGGTCATAAGCCTGCCCTAAGTGTAGTCATTTCCACCAGTCTTGTGTTTTTGGAATCCAGTAGACTTCTGTGGGACTTAGTGGCAGATCTAACCATGAAATAATGCACGCCACAGAATAATCTTTCGACCCGATCAGGGCCGGATCAAGGGAGGGGGGGGGGTGGGGGGGCGTACAAATTGCAGTAAACTTGCTCCTAAACTACAATATATAATATTTTTTTTTTTTTTTCCTTCCAGGATAACGAAGCTCTAATCCACCGTCTGGTGAACTGGGCGACAAACTCCACAGAACCTCTGCAGTGCTACGCGACCGGTTTACTCGCGGCCGCTATGGAGGTGCAGGAGATAGCTACGAACTTTAGGTAAATATGCACTTTATTGTTAGGAACTTAAGTTCTAAATTAATAAACCAAAACACTACTTAATTGCACCTACAATCATGTGACGAAAATGTACTTTATTTTTAGATTCATAAAGAGTAAAGTTGTATGAACGTTGACACTTGAAAGATATAACTATACTCTTTGCGCTGTAGCATGGTGCGGGTGACAGTTTCAATAACATTTTTTACGCATATACGCATTTTTTAGGGTTCCGTACCCAAAGGGTAAAAACGGGACCCTATTACTGAGACTCCGCGGTCCGTCTGTCTGTCTGTCTGTCTGTCTGTCTGTCTGTCACCAGGCTGTATATCATGAACCGTGATAGCTAGACAGTTGAAATTTTCACAGATGATGTATTTCTGTTGCCGCTATAACAACAAATACTAAAAACATAATAAAATAAACATTTACGTGGGGCTCCCATACAACAAACGTGATTTTTGTGCCGATTTTTGCGATAGTGGTACGGAACCCTTCGTGCGCGAGTCCGACTCGCACTTGGCCGGTTTTATTGTAGTTTAACGTCATACCATAGTTATACCATAGTTGCCGCGCCATGCTACAGCGCAAAGAGTGTAATTGTATTTCTGTAACGCACTGAAAATAAGGTTTATTATTCGACGTGAGAAAACTGTTGTTTTGCACTCTCTTTTAGTCTTTGTAAGCTCTCATCTCTCTCCTCTCATTAAGGCGGTACCCCGAGCAAAACGCCGCGCAAGCCGTTTTTCGTGCTGTTTTTAGGAGTTATCTACTCGTTATTTAAAAAGAAATATCAATTAATAAAATACATTAAATTTCTACATAATATTGATTCTAAAAAGGTAGTTTTTTTTTTTTTTTTTAATTTTGTATATTTTTCACTAATCTCCTTCCAAAAAAAACATAAAAATGAGAAATAATTATTGATAGCATGCATCTCCTCGTAAATTGTTCGTTAATTATGTTTTGTACTAAAACTAATGGATAGACAATTTAATAACGAACATTTTTGTAGTAAAATTTATTTCAAAAGACCAAAATTCGATTTTATAAAGATTTTATTATAAAATCTGGGCGTATTCACTACTGTAATTCATGCGCCACCAGTGCCGCTAGACCAATAGGAATGCTCATATCTCATGCCGATTTTTTGGTCAGGGTACCGTCTTAACCTATTCTCTCAGTCATAATGTTACCACTGCTGGGACAAAGACCTCCTCTTTATGAGAGGGAGTGGGCCTTAATACACGCGGCCACAGTGAGGGTGGTGAATACAGACATAAATCTAACTACGTATAGAAACACGTATACACACAATTTAAAAACTAATTTTAAGTAAATTTGTAAATGCCAATGAAAGAAAACATTTCCAATGCCTCGGTCAACTTTTTCTATACAGTCTTTACAGATCAATATGGCATAAAACGGCATTTATCTAGATTTCGGTGGATTTCCGGTGCCGATAATGCTAAATGAAAAGCTCAGATTACGATCATCTGCAACATCTGCCTAGCCTATTCCCAATTGTTGTTGCGGTCGGCTTCCAGTCTAACCAGATTCAGCTGAGTACCAGTGTTTTACATGGAGCGACTGCCTATCTGACCTCCACAACCCAGTAACTGGGTAACACCATACTCCTTGGCAAGACTGGTGTCAGATCGCAAAATTACGTTCATAGATCGTAATTTTACTCCTTCTTTTTGTCACCCGAAGTACATACAAACGCGTCATCTAGTTAGATTTATATCTGTGGTGGTGAATGTCACATATCTCTAAATGAAAATTTTAACTTTTTGGTATTTTGTTTCAGGGACTTAAATGCAATGCTAGTACCATTGATGTTAAGGAGGCTACATGTTTTAAGAGAAGATAAAGTAAGTAGTTTCACAAAACAATATCGCATTTTAAACGTAGACAAAGTCGTAATTTCTTATACAGATAGTTCAAGTCATCTTTGCGCGCGGCGCTATGTGTGGGCGCAGATAATTTTATACTAGCATACAGATGCCTCATCCCATACAAAGAAACCGTGCCGATGTAACTAGCGTTTTTCGTCTGATTAAGATGATTATTTTTATAAACATTTCGATCGCGTTCGGTTACGTTCCACGGCAAGACACACGACGACGACACGACTTGCAAGTAAAAGTTTTTACAGTTTTTTCGTTTTTACAGTTCATTGTACCAAAATGTTTTTCAAAACAAATTATAAAAACCGAGTGGATGCTCCAGAAATTTAAAACCGCGCCATCTATTGGAATCACTTTTAAATGATCCCTTTAAATAATCATTAAAATGTGAATTAAGAGCCCAATGTTTCATAATTTTGTGCTTAGGAGAGTTGATTAAAAAAACATAAAATTGTTATGATCAATTCTAGAAAATGTTAATTTTACACACAATTCATTAACAAATCGACGCATGTCGCGCCATCTAGTGACATTTATTTGAATCAAATTTTCATTGTTAGCGCTGGGACCCCGTGACCCTGTATAACATGTTTCCATATTTCTCACAGCAGAACAACCAAAACTCGGTTACACCACCGAATCAAACGCGACACTTTGCTCGCTTCGACAAGAAGAGAAATAGTGACATCAAGTGTAATGGACCCAGTAAGGAGAAGAAGGGTAAGTTTCAAATCAAATCACTATTCAGGGCAGGTAGGTTAGGGTAGATAGGTAGGGTAGGCTCGTGGAGGCGATCACCGGTGGCGACCTCTCGCGTCCGACCCTGGTCCAGGCCATGGTACGGAGCAAATGTCACCTCCTTCTGCGAAGCAGTAATGCTCGCGAAGGAGGAGGTGGAACGCGTGAGTGAGACGGAATGGAGACGCCCTCACGCCCCTAGCCACCGCAGGAGACGCCCTGGGCGTCGGGATTCGCAAGCCGATGCCCGGTCACTGTAGGCGCGGGCTTGCGGACGACGAGTAATGGTTAGCTCGCCGTTCGATGAGGACCAAGCCCGAGTCGACGGCGCGTAGTGTTCCACGCGCGCCTCAAAGAGATGTCAGCAAAAACTGACGGGGTCCGCTAGGGCCGATGCCTGTCTGGGTCGCGGATAAATTTGAAAGAGAGTTACCGCGGCCCTGACACAAGCAACTGAAGGAACACGGGTGGGTTTTAGTCAGTTAAAAGTCTGACACGCCCTCCCGCTTCACTTAAAGTCATATTTCCCATCCAAAAAAAAAAGTTAGGGTAGGCAGTTGAAGGGAGCGAAGACCCGGGCACAGCTAGAAGATTATATTTTTTTGCTGTCAATTAAATCTGGTTGCGGTTTCTGTGCCTGTGTTTATTTTTATCTATACCAATATTATTAAGAGGAAAGATTTTTTTGTTTGTTTGTATGTTTGTTTGTTTGTACCGAATACGCTCCGAAACTAACCCATTTCAAAAATTCTTTCACCGTTGGGAAGCTACATTATGCCCGGGTGACATAGGCTACTTTTTATCCCTGTATTCCCACGGGAACGGGCACCACGCGGGTGAAACCGCGAGGCGTCGGCTAGTTGCATACAAAATAATATTATGCTGATGTATTACCCGACTGCCGAAGGAGGGTAATGTGTTTATCAGTCTATGTATTTATGTATGTTTGTTCCTATTTGGCGTTCTAGAGACCAAACGCTTTAGCCGATTTTGTTGATTCTTACGTCAATCGATTCGTCTTAACGCTACGAGTGTCACTGGCTACATTAAAATTGGAAAATAGAAAAATGGCGGCTTTTGGGTGCCTTAATGTGGGGGAACAAGTAGTTATTTTTTCTTCCAAACATCCACACACAACACAACAGGTATCAAGGGTTTTAAGAGGTGATAACAAAAATATATAATACTTATATGTGTAAATGTACCTAATTCTAAAAAAAATAACTAAAAAGTTATTTCAAATAAAAAAAAATATTTAAAAATAATAAACAACTCGACTGCTTGAAAATCCAACTAAAAAGACGTAAACAAGAAGAAAATCATGCTGTGCAGTCGGAGGATACATCTGGTTTTGGTCAGCCAGCTGGCTCATATGTGTAACCTATTGTTTAGATATTAGTTGAGTTATTTAAAAATATTCTAATAATGTTCTTCCATTCCAGAGCGGGTTAAAGACGAGGGGGGAGGGGGTGAAATGCTCGTGGACGAATCACCCCCCCACGCCAGCAAAGACCCCGAGACGCCTGTTAAACATTATAATAGTAAGTTTGTTTTTAACTTTCCTTTCAATTCGAGAAACTATTATTGTTATAAATTTCTGCTCAACCCTTGAAATATGGTCGAAAGTTATAGAAAAGAAAACTTAAGTAATGGATTTTTGGAATCCAACGTTTTTAACCAGACTATGCAGTGTCACAGATAATATAATACTAGCATACAGATGCCTCATCCCATACAAAGAAACCGTGTCGACGTAACTAGCGTTTTTCGTCTGATAAATCTGATATATTTTTGTACATCGAACGCGTTCTGTTCTGTTTCACGGTGTTAGCAGCGACTTGCAAGTAAAAAGGTTTACTAGATACGTGAATATTTTTTTCTTTATATACAGTGAAGGTTCGTATTATAGTATTTTTGTACCAAAATGTGTTACAATGCAAATTTAAACAATCGAGTGGAATGCCTCAGAACTTTAAAAATGCGCCATCTATTGGCATCAATTTTAAATAATCCGTTCAAATAATCTTTGAAATGTGAATTAAGAGCCCAATATTCCATAATTTTGTACTTAGGAGAGTTGATTAAACAAGAACATACAATTTTTATGTTTAATTCTAGAAAATGTTAATTTTGCACACATTCAATAACAGATAGGTGTATATCGCGCCATCTAGTGAGATTTATTTGAAACAAATTTTCTTTCTTAGCAATGAGACCCCGTGGCAGTGTCTAATTAAATTGGCTAGACTACTTCGCAAATTTTTAATGAGACAAGGTCTGCGAAGTAGTCTAGCCAATTACTTAGGCGGTAACTTCAAATTAAGAGTTATAGATTTTCACTTAAATGGCAGGGCATTGCTTTGAGGATGCTGCCAAAATTTTCTGAAGTGACGACCGAAACGCTACACTGACGTGGCTCCATCTTGGGGGAACAAGGAGAGCTTGCAATTGGTGAAAGCGGCAGGATTCCGTCTTATGAGTCTGCGGAGTTTCGCTAGCTAATTTAATTCGACCCTGTACACTGCCGTCTAGCACCTGTAGCCAAGTTGACAATCTACAATCGATAACGCTAGTAGAAAACGAATCAATGTATGGGAATGACACATCTGAACGTTAAGTCACGTGGTCAGATCGTACAAAAGGCGTTAACGATTGTAGAAAGAGATTCGATACGAAATGTTTGTAACTGCTGCTTTGTTTGTCTCTTGAATCAGAAGAGACAGTTAGTAACGTCTCTCGTACTTCTTAGGTCCCGCGAACGTGTGCTCCCCGCCATCCGCGTGGGGCATGATGTCTCCCCCCCCTCGACCGCCGCCACTGCATCACGTCGAGACCTCCTCCAACTCCAGCTGGGCTGAGATGGAGACTTATGTTATAGGTAAGTAACCCTGAAGAGCTCCAAATGTAGCATAGACGGTTGGTAAATGTATGCGTCTACGTTGCATCGCGTCTAACGCCAGATGAACGCATTAAAAACGCAGTGTACCTAGTTGAGTATTCTCTTAAGACGACGACTAACGCCAACGACCTTGAGGGAACAAAACGCGCCCTCGTTTCTCACCCGCGCGACCCGAAATTTAGTAGTTTTTTGTACTTTTCTTATTATTCTATGACTTTAAAAAAAAAAAGCTCCAGACCAAAATGTAGATAATTAAATTGTCTTTGATATGGTGTTGATTTCATTAATATACGCCCAGCGGTTTTGTTGTGATTGTCGTGTTTTTGTCCGTTTTAGACATAACTTTACAAATTAATTACACTATGTTATACGAATAAAACTCAAAATTTGCTCAGATTAAATTATTAAGAAAATGGTCTAATATAACATATATTTTTTCCAATAAATTACGACTAGCTGTTTAGACGTGATTCTCATTTTAAAATCAGCTTTTCATGGGAATCGGCGCCTTAAACTGTTTCATATGGAAGGGACTAGGTGCTTTGCAACGATTTTTGACCACCCGTTTTTTACCCGACTTCCGAAGGAGGGAATTATCAGCCTATGTATGTAAAAGTCAAAGTCAAAGTCAAAGTCAAATATATTTATTCAATTAGGCCAATAAACGGCACTTTTGAACGTCACATAAATTAAAATTAAAAATTAAAAGTAATAAAAAATAAATTTAAAAGTAATAAAAAAAAAAAAAACATAGATAAAAAAAAAATAAAAAATAAAAAAAAAAAAAAATGATTCTACCGTGCATTCGGAAAGTAGATTGATATGGAGAAGAACGCACAAGAAACTCCATACTTACTCTTTTAAAAAAAAAAAATTGGTGTTTTACAATATTAACATACGTACATACATTAATATATGTGAGGACGATGCACCCAGAATAGCTCTACACGCAGGTATAAAGTATTAAAAAGCATTAACAGGAAAATTAATTAATTTGATAAGTAGGAACATGGTTCTCACATACTTACAAATATTACAAACATAGGTAAAATACCTAATTCAACAACAACGGAAAAGTGTGTGAGTCAATTTCCTAAAAAAAAAAAAAAAAAAAAAATACAATGAATACAATAACTATGAATGGGAATATAAATTAACAAATTTGATTTTGTCTACACCAAAGATTGCCCTATGGAGCAGGACCAGCATGTTTCCAAGCATTCTTATCTTGAATATAATCATCTAATTTGTAATATGCTTGTTTACAAAGGGTGCTTTTAACTAAAGTTTTAAATTTACTTTCATTTAGTTTTAATATATCACAAGGTATTTTGTTATAGAATTTAACACAGTACCCCATGAAAGATGATTGTACTTTAGCTAGTCTGTAAGAAGGCTGATCTAACTTATCTTTATTTCTGGTATTACAATTGTGTCTATCACTGACTTTACTAAAGAGATGTATATTTTTCCTTACATACATAATATTTTCATAAATAAATTGGCAAGAAACTGTCATAATATTAATATTTTTAAACAGTTCCCTAAGAGATTCACGGTGACTTAACTTATATATGGCTCTGACAGCTCTCTTTTGCAATATAAATATGGATTCAATGTCAGCCGCTCGACCCCACAGTAAAATACCGTATGACATTATGCTGTGAAAGTAACTAAAATAGACCAAACGCGCGGTTTCTACATCCGTTAACTGTCTTATCTTTCTAACAGCATAAGCGGCTGAGCTTAGCCGACCCGCAAGAGATGTTATATGAGGACCCCATTGCAATTTGTCGTCTAGAGTGATTCCCAGGAAAACTGTTTGATTTACAAAGTCCAGCTTTTCGCCATTCAATATGATATCGCATTCGGTACTTCTAACATTCGGCAATGTGAATCTAATACATTTGGTTTTTTTTTCATTTAGTACTAAATTGTTTGCCGTGAACCAATTTTGGACCTGATAAATGGAGTTATTCACGTCATCAAGATTTCGTGACCGCCGATCTATTTTAAATATCAAAGATGTGTCATCAGCAAACAACACCATCTTCGGTTGATTTTGTAGTAATTGGGGTAAATCGTTAATATAAACTAAAAAGAGGAAAGGACCCAATATCGAGCCTTGAGGCACACCCATTGTCATTTCAGACCCTAGTGAGTTTACGCCGTTTACCTGAACTTTAACTTGTCTGGCTTTTAAATATGATCTAAGTAACTCAAGGGCTGTGTGTCTAATTCCATAGTGCTCGAGCTTCAACAATAGAGTCTCATGGTTAACGCAATCGAACGCCTTCGAGAGGTCGCAAAAGATTCCAATGGCGTCCTGTGCTTCCTCCCAGGCCTTAAATATGTTCTTTATTAGGGTGACACCCGCGTCAGTTGTGCAACGCCCTTTGGTAAAACCGTATTGTTGATCATAAAAGATGGAATGTTTGTTAAAATGACGCAACAATTGGTTGAGCATTAACTTTTCGAAGACCTTACTGAGAACCGGCAGAATTGACACTGGCCTATAATTATTGGCTTCTTTGCTATCCCCAGATTTAAACAATGGAACTACCTTACTGTGTTTCATGAGGTCCGGAAAAACTCCTTGCTCGACACTAGTGTTAAATATGAAAGCCAAATAGGGTGCAACAGTTTCAATGATTGGTTTACACACTTTTACAGATAGTCCCCAAAGATCTTCTGTTGATTTAATTTTAAGATCTTTAAAAGCTTTTAAAATAGCCTGGGGGTTTGTATGTTGAAACTTGAACTCCGAAGGGCACGCATTTACGTTCTTTCTAAGTAAGGCAGCAGACAATGCAGGTGAGGAGTTTAAGGCTGCTGTAGTTTTAAGTGGAATATTAACAAAAAAGTTTTCAAATTCCTGAGCTACCTCTATATCTGAGTGTGTGGGGCCATGTGCAGTCGCTAAATTAAATTCTGTGTTACGCTGTTTTTTCCTACCTGTTTCATTATTTATTATTTTCCAGGTAGTTTTTATTTTATCATCTGCTGATTTTATTTTATTGCTAATATACAGCGCTTTAGCTATTTTGCATGCAATCTTAAAGGTTTTTGAATATTTTGAAACATATTTATCAAAACTTGTACTATTCATATGTTGCTTTAGGCCATAGAGTTCATAAAGTTTTTCCCTGCTTTTACGAATGCCTGGAGTCGCCCAATCGCTAAATATGAACTTGGTGTAAATACTTTTTGCTTTCAGTGGAAAAGTGTCATTGAATTGCGTGTTGAGTACTTTAAAAAACTCGGCATAGAACTCATTTGGGTCATCTATATTCATAAAGTTTTGAACACATAATTTACTAGTCAAGGTTTTATTAAATTTTTCTAAATTTTTACATGTAATTGGTCTAAATTTTATTTGCATTTTTTGCAAAGGTATGTAGGTGCTAAACGTTATTGTTTGTCCACTGTGATCAGATGTTAATTTATTTATAATTTCTTTATTTAGGTAATCACAATTACAAAAAACGTTATCTATGCAAGTCGCAGAAGAAGCTGTCATTCTAGTTGGCTCCATAAAAACATTTGCTAGATTAAATGATTTAAAAAGACCCAATAACCTGATAGTGTTAGAGTTATTTTCTAATATGTTAATGTTAAAATCGCCGCATATGACAATTGATTTACTACTAGTACAAACTTTTTTTAACACATCTTCCATTATAGAGTCAAACACAGATAGATTCTGGTAACTTGGAGGTCTGTAGACACAAACTACAATATGCTTATCAAGCTCAACACAGGACAATTCAATGGTGTGTTCAACCGACAGTCTAACAATGTCTTTTCTTTCTTTAGATTTAATAGAATTTTTAATTAGTATTAATGATCCGCCATGTATCATACGTTTTCTGCTGTAATGGCTAACTACACGATAATTTTCATAATTAATGGACCTTACTTGGTGATCTTTTAACCAATGTTCTGTTAGACAAATAATATCAAATTTGGTTTTTTCTAGAAATAGTTCAATTTCTAATAATTTGGAAGAGCAACCTTGAATGTTCTGATTTAATAAATTTAAAGAGTATTGCTCTCCCCTCAGCTTAGTACCATTAAATGGATTGCCAGAAGATACCTTCATACTATTTACTAATAATATCTGATTATTTCCAGGGGTAACTTCTATTGTCTTATGGACTAGTTTAAAATTATGTTGCTAGTTGAACTAGGCAACACAGGGTCGTCGCTTAATATACATTTTGATAGATTTGCTATCAATTGATTAATAGAATATGCTATCAACATAGCAATTTTATGTTTACATCTATGTGACAGAGAGAAAGCTCTCTGCGTTACTTGTAGTCCACTAATAAATTTATTAGTGTCAAAAAACAATAATTTGTCACAATGACAAGTCGTCAACATTTGTAATATGTTATTTAATTTAAAAATCCGCTTGTTCTCATCTTCTGAGAAGCTATACGAGTAAGGAAATGCACAAACCATGAGCTTTCCTACATTTAACCCTAACAAGGTGTCAATACCAGCCATTATGTCCTTTTTGGTAATCCCAGTACTATTTCCCAATAGCAAAACCATTGTAGAACAATTATCTATATTTGAATTCATAATTCTATTGATCATTTGCTTAAAACTTATATTATGGTAACAATGATTTGTAAAACTATGGCTAAGGTAATTTAGTAATATTTTTCCAAAGCCTGAACCTATTTCATCACTAAATAATGTTGTTTTACATTCCTGTACATTGTGTACACATGACTTTTCAGGAAGAGCCAACATTGGTGTAGACAAGTCACCTTGTAGCTGGGGAGGTGGTGGGTAGCTGGCACAGCTGCAAGAGGAATTAGTCAGAGACTCATACCTCTCTGCATTGTATTTTACCAAGTCTAATAATTCCCCAGTGTATGTTCCTATGTGGCGTTCTACGTTAAACGCGTTGGCCGATTTTGATGTTTCATACGACAATCGATTCTTCTTAAACTTGCGAGTGTCACTGGCTATATTAAAATTGGAATATAGAATAATGGCGAATTTTGGGTGCCATATTATGGGGGCCAATTTTTTATTCTTCCTAACCCATCGTGTGGGGTATCAAAATAAAGGGTTTTAAGAGAGTATTTCAAAACTATATTATACTTATATGTTTACCTGTAATTCGAAAATAGATATGTTAACTAAAAAGTTATAATTAAAAATATAAAAAACCCGACTGCTTACAAGAGAACTAAAAAGGCGTGAACTAGAAGAAAATCATGCTGTGCAGTCGGAGGATACATCTGGTTTGGTCTGCCAGCTCGCTCGTGATCCTACGACTGCACAGCATGATTTTCTTCTTGTTTACGTCTTTTTAGTTCGCTTCTTTAGCAGTGGGGAATGTGGTATTTTTATTTATAAAGCCTTCAAGAATTTAGGTTATGAAACTTAGCACCATATGCTCAACATTCACCCTCGAGACCTCAGAACAGGTCCAGGAGCCATTGTATTCAATGTTAATAAAAAAATATCCTTTTGTTCGCAGGCAACATCCAAATCCACCCTCCAACAGACGCCACTAAACAAATGCTCATACTAAGATACTTGACGCCTATGGGAGAATACCAAGAGGTAAGGAACTTTGTTATTTTTATCACTATCTTAGCAAGCTATGGGAAAATAGCTCTTACTGTGGTAAAAATATGAGCCAGATACCAGGGTGGTATTGTGGAGGTGCTCGTGACTAAAGGTTAAGCAACGCTTGCCGAGTTCGGTCCGTAGATGGGTGACCATTTCAACATACTGAGTTTCCTCCGTGCCTCGGAAAGCACGTTAAGCCGTTGGTCCCGGCTGTCATTTGAAGATCTTTGACAGTCGTTACGAGTAGTCAGAAGCTTGAGATCTGACACCAGTCTAGCCGAGAGGTACCGTGTTACCCAGTTACTAGGTTGTGGAGGTCAGATAGGCAGTCGCTCCATGTAAAACACTGGTACTCAGCTGAATCCGGTAAGACTGGAAGCCGACCCCAACAACAATTGGGGAAAGGCTAGGCAGATGATGATATCAGGGTGGTATTGAGGTTGAATGCTCGGGTAAGCTATCTCTTTTTAGGGTTCCGTACCCAAAGGGTAAAAACGGGACCCTATTACTAAGACTCCGCGGTCCGTCTGTCTGTCTGTCTGTCACCAGGCTGTAACTCATGAACCGTGATAGCTAGACAGTTGAAATTTTCACAGATGATGTATTTCTGTTGCCGCTATAACAACAAATACTAAAAACATAATAAAATAAAAAATTTTAAAAAAAAGGGAAAAAGGCGTGAGTTTATGTATGCATGTATAAATATTTAAGTGGGCTACCATACAACAAACGTGATTTTTTTGCCGTTTTTTGCGAGAATGGTACGGAACCCTTCGTGCGCGAGCCCGACTCGCACTTGGCCGGTTTTTTTACAAGCTATTATAGTAGTCACAGTGGATCTTTACGTCTCTGAAGGTGGCTGCAAGACCCTGCGAAGTCGCTATGTTTAATCCTCAACGGAAAAAGAGGGGTGTTATACATTTGATGTGTGTTGCTGTGTATCTGTGTGTCTCTCTATGGCATCATGGCTCCTAAACGGATCGACCGATTTTGATTTAGTTTTAGTTTCGGTTAAGTTGTTCAAAAGTTATCCACATTTTTCTCTTAGAATCTGGGTTTTTTTTGCAAGATATCGTGTCATAATTACATGTTTCGATAGATTGTTGATTGAAGCGTGTCTACTACTAGGTATATTAGACATATGTTTTTTAAAAAGCATGTGTAATATTCACAGCGGATCTTTGTGTCTCTGTAGTTAGTTCTGTCAACTACTGCGCAAGAAACAGTTTAACTAAATAGAGTAAGCGAGAAAGGATAATGCGACAAACGTAAGCGAGTGAAAGAGACAGTTATATAATGCTAACTTCACCTTCAATATTGACACAAAAATAGCTAGTGCGCAGGCTCATGCAGCAAATTCAGAGACACAAAGATCCGTTGTGAGTATTATAACAAAAATTAAATATAAAAAAATCGACACCAGACTCAAAAACGTCTAAAAATCTATAAATAAGCCTCGTACTCGCTTCGGGGAACCGCTAACTAAGTAAATAAAATAAACTGCTGTAAACGTTGCCGGTTCTCCGACACGAGTACGAGCCTTATTTTTTGCTTGTTAGTTATACAATGCTATAAGCATTGTATAACTGCCTCTTTCACTCGCTTACGTTTGTCGCATCGTCCTATCTCGCTTACTCTGTGCAGTATACTCGATGACAAACTGTTTCTTGCGCAATGGTTCGCAGAACGAACTTCAGAGACACAAAGATCTGCAGTGACTACTATATTTATTTTTACTTGAAAAAAAATATTGGTCCGCCATCTTTATAATTGACCCACCCATACCAACTATATATATATTTTGCTATGGTTGGGTATGATGGCGGACTAATTTTTTATTTGCCCCCTATGACGTCAAATGAAAGGGATTGCCGAGAGAAATACGAAACGAAACTTGTCTTAAATAAGTATTTTTTAATTATTTTAATATTTTTGTTCAACAGTTCCTATCCCACGTGTTCGAACAGAACGCACTAGGACTGATTCTCGGCTACCTGAACGTGCGCGAGTCCCGGGACTCCCGCCTCGCCTTTGAAGCGCTCAAGTATCTAGCAGCGCTGCTGTGCCACAAGAAGTTCTCCATCGACTTCATCAACTGCGGGGGCTTGCAGGTCAGTACCTATATATACATCGTGTATCAGCATAAAATGAAAACCTGAAATAGGGGTCAATTGTGCTTACCATCGATTGATAATGCACACGTATCCATCAAGATAAATAAAAGAAGCGTAAAGACGCGAGCATTCGTCCCTTCGACTTGAATTAAAACTTAAAAAAAAAAAAAAACAAAAACCTAAGAGGTACTAAAAAAAAGATGGATCTAGTTGCGAATTCGCAGGCGTCAGTAGTTCTCAATGGAGAAGAATTTGCAAGAAACTCCACGGGCAGTCTTTACCATCAGTAGTAATAACAAGTATTTGGTTACATAATTTTTGTTGAAAAAATTAATATATATGTGTGAACGATGTAAAAAGATGTGCACGTAAAAGCGTCTACAGTAACAAACAATTTAAAAAAATATAACATCAGGCCGAGGCGGCTAAGTTATGACGGATGGCGCCCGTTCACGAACATGACGCATGGATCGGCACCACTCAGCTCAACCATCATGGTCCACGAGGTCATCGGTCCACATAGTGGGCGGACTTCCACCGAAACGTCTTCTGGTTCGCGGTCGCCGTGTTGTAACATAATAACTTTTATAATGGGACCAATTCTGCAAATTTTCACCCGAATTTTTATTGAATAGGGCACAGTGACGTATTGAATCAGCTTTTTTGGTTCTCTATTGAAAGGTTTTACGCCCCTTTCACAAATCGAGAAAGTGGTCTAACTATCAAATTAATATTCCTATGTCATAAAAAGTTTTTTTGTCTTTGTCTTTTGTTTTAAGTATAATTTTCCGTCACCAGAAATTCCTGGAAGTCCCGAGGCCATCGGTAGCAGCCACTGGCGTATCAATATGTCTATACTACCTAGCATACTGTGAAGACGCCATGGAGAGAGTCTGTCTACTACCAAGGAGGACGCTCGCTGATCTGGTCAAGTAAGTCATCGTCTATCCATACTAATATTATAAATTCGAAAGTAAGTCTGTCTGTCTGTTACCTTTTCACGCCTAAACCATTGAAAGGAATTCAATGAAATTTGGCAAGGAGATAGATGGCATCCTGAGAAAGGACATAGGGTACCAAATGTATGAAAAAAAAAGTTCTCTGTAGTGTAGGCTAGTGTTGAGTAGGTAAGGTAGAGTAGGGTAGGTGGGAGGTAGGTAGAGTTTAATATGTGCCACCCCATATGGTAATACAGTATTCAAGATGAGACTGGCAAAGAGCACAGTAGACAGATTTTATAACAGATTTTGATGCAGTGAGTGTTGCCTAAGGAACTCAGAGGAATTTAGAGGAGCTCGTGGCTAAATAATAACAGCCGCACGGGTCGATCTTCAAGGTTAAGCAACGCTTGCCGCGGTCGGTCCATGGATGGGTGACCATTTCAACGTTAAGCCGTTGGTCCCTTAATAAAATATGATCTTGAAATTTAAGATTTCTGTCAATAATTACGCCTAAATATTTAGTGGATTCAGTATTTTTAAGGTTACACTGACAACTTGTGTCATTTGCACTTGGGCACGAATGGGAGACAATGCTTAAAGAGGGATCCGGTTTGTCATTGGTTTTAATGGAAAACGTTTGGTGTTTTTCTACAATTTAATCAACTGGTCACAGTGTTCATGCCTATCTGTGCTTTGGCAAAAACCACTGCAAAGTAAGGCCGTAACATTCGCAAACTCAACAATTTTCGAATCGGGAACCCCTAGCCTAGCTGACAAATATCATTTATATAGACTAGGAACAGCGTCGGTCCTAGAATACTGCCCTGAGGAACTCCAAAAGACACTGGGACCTCTTCACTGGTTATGTTATCGATTTTTACACATTGTGTTCTCTTAGTTAGGTAATCTTTAAATTGTTTTAATAGAATATCCTGGTCACCAAGACTTTCGAGTTTTGTTAACAGGTTAGGGACAGACACTGTATCAAAGGCCTTTGCTAAATCTAAGAATATTCCAATGATTTTTCTTTTTGAAGTTAGGTCAGTTGGATCTCTTGGCTCTGAAACCATATTGTTTTTTTTTTCCAAATAGTTAACATACAAGGCTATTTTTATGTAACGATAATGTGGGAACCCCCAAATGTCAGTTTAGTCTACGAAATTAATAATAAGAATATAGCTATGTGGAGTTACAAGTTAAAGACATCGGTAGGATTATGACGGGCAGTATCTTTTGTTATCTCTTGCCTACTTCAAACATACATAGGAAGGTCCAAAAGTTCGCGGAATATTTTCATAAAAAGTGTATGTATGTAAAAAAAATATTACGGAGGTATTCAAACTGACGTGCATAGCCGCGTCATTTCCAAAAATCCAAATGCGCAGTAGCGTGCATACTGCCCGGATTTGCCTTAGTTTGATCAGTCCAAGCTCTTTATTCTAAAGACATGTACGTAAACTAAATCTCTCTTAGATTGGCGAGTCACTTTGCAAAGCCTCTAACAACTTCCATTACTTGTTATCTCTAGCAACTCACTAATTTGGTCAGCTGTAAGCTTTAATATTTACCCTTATATCTTTTAATACTGCCTTCCCATGTTCATTTTAATTTTTCGGGGTATTTAGTTAGAATTTTCTCGAATTTTCTGCAGAAGAGCAAGTTTGCTAAGTAAACAATTGTTATGTTGTCCACAGATACGCGCTATGGCTACTGGAATGTTCCCACGACTCAGGTAGATGTCACGCGACCATGTTCTTCGGGCTCTCCTTCCAGTTCCGGGTTATCCTTGAGGAGTTTGATCATCAGGTCAGTTCTTTTTCTTTTCGGAAATACTGTTTGGGCCCAGTAGGTGGCCAAGTTTATTGCAGCGTCGGACGTATTGTTCTGGTCATCTATGGTGCAGGTAAATTTCATTTGGGGAACTACAGAAAATAGAACATAGTCTGAACAGGAGCGTTGCACGCGCATTGGGTGATATATGGACATAGACATACTAAATAATATGGACTGGAAATACCTACGAAAAAAACGTGCCTACCTAAACCTCAAAATGTCTCATAAAATGGCCGCCGATTCTAAGGTTGTGTCAATCAAGCAACACACACACACTCACAAATCTCAATAATACAATATGTAAACAGCCATTTGACAGCAGGACTACCACGAACACAACCACAAAATTCGTCACATAAAATGGCGAATATGGCACGTACCTACAACCGTCACTACGTCAACAAAATGTTGCCATAATGAGCAACAACTGAAATATTGTTGTCTCTTTCATCAAATACGATTACTACATTAGAAAGACTGAAAAAAAACGATGTTTCACATTCTGTATCGTATTTCACTCATATTTGTATAAGCTAATGTATGTATAGAACATCGCGGCGCCTCCATATATTTCCTATCTCAATGTATATGGATCAATGGCATTTTTTTTTTCAGATTTTTATTTTAATAAGTAGCACCACTGCATTCTAGCGGTAGAACACAAACTTTCATTCCTTAGAATCATTCATGTTCCTATCACAGATAGGAGATCTGATGATGAATTGTCACAGGTTATTCTTAATAATTAATATTTTTGTACGACCTTCGACATTTGTCCTTTGACCTTTGTCCTTTGTGTTTTAACTTTGTCCTTTGACGTATGTCCTTTGACCTTTGTTGCTCGACCTTCGACATTTGAATTTCGACATCGAAATCATTACAAAGACATTACATCTCTACATTGACATTGACGTTTGACAGGCGCTTTCTGTTTCATAAAGAAAATTATATTTATACCATTCCCCCTCTAAAATAGTATATTATGCAACTAGTGAATAAAGGACGGATTTAAAGCGAGGGCCATAGATGAATCACGAGCAAGTGAATGATTCTAACGACTGAATCACGACCGTAGGGAGTGATTCATGATGATTGAATCACGAGCATAGCGAGTGATTCAAGTGTTAGAATCATGAGCGACGCGAGTGATTCATGGCCCTCGATATAAATCCGTTTTATTCAAGAGTTGCATACTATATTTTATACCATGAATACGAGAAAAAGAAAGATATAAGTGAAAAGCACAAGGAATATTACGAGTAATAAATAAATAAATAGTAAAAAAATGTGAAACCCTGACCCCTGAGCTAGGTAACAGCACCTGTGTTTCAGAGTCCAGTGATCACCTCCGTTACGTAACATAATTATAATTAATTAAACACCATTGCAATTAATATTAGAATTACAATCCAAATAAGTATTCAATAAATATCAATAATTATTAAAATGCTAAATATAAAAAAAAAAAAAAAAATTAAAATCAAGGAAGTAGTTTGAAAGTCGAGTACTCTCTGCACAAGACGTTTGTATCGAAAAAATTTTGTACAAGGAGGTTATGTAGCATTGAGATGGAGTTCGAATACAGAGGTGTGTTCCAATTTCAAACACCAAAACAGTGAGTAAAAGTGCTTTTATTCACTGTTTTCAGTGAATAAAATAAGCTTTTTAGAGGGGGAATGGTATAAAGCTTATTTTGTTCGCTGAAAACTGAATAAAAAGCACTTTTAATCACTGTTTTGGTGTTTGAATTTAGAACACGCTAATATATATTCCACCTCCATCTCAGTGCTACACAACCTCCTTGCGCATTAAATACTTGATACAAACTCCTTCATGGATTTAATTTTGAGTTTGTTTTTATTTAGGATTTTAATAATGATTTTGATTTTAGTCTAGGATGTTTAGTGTATACTTATTTGGATTGTAATTCTAATATTAATTGCATTGGTGTTTAATTAATTATAATTATGAATCGTAACGGAGGTGATCACTGGCCCCTGAAACACAAGTGCTGTTACCTAGCTCAGCTTCAATTTAAACCATGTGGTAACACATTTTTTGTAAATTTTGAAGGCAATAAACCATTTATTATTATTCCTTGTGCTTAAATCTTTTTTTTTTCTCGTAGTCATGGTATAAAATATAGTATGCAACTCTTGAATAAAACGGATGTATATCGAGGGCCATGAATCACTCACGTTGCTCAGGATTCTAACACTTGAATCACTCGCTCTGCTCGTGGTTCATCTACGGCCCTCGCTTTAAATCCGTCCTTTATTCACTAGTTGCATAATATACTATTACACCATCTATAACTCAAAGACGGCTGGACTGATCCTGCGGCTACTCTTAGATTTCTTGGACTTTTCTCTGCCCCGAAAAGCAGAATAACTATTAAAACTGGAAAATCTTAAAAAAATAAAAATACAATTGATTTTCAAATACAAGTATGGATTCTGAGGCGGTATGAAGTTCGCCGGGTCAGCTTGCTGACTATGAAAAGAAGAATTTTCCAAATCGGTCTAGGCGTCTTTGAGTAGTCGGCGAACATGAATAAAAATAAATCCGACGAATTGAGAACTTCATTCTTTTTTTGAAGTCGGTTAAAAATGATAAGCGATTATCTGGTTTCTCTAGACTGATAAACATGTCTAATTTTTGTTCATATGATTTTTTTGTTGAACAGGACGGACTCCGCAAGCTTTACAACGTAATATCCACGCTGCCCATACTGAGCTCCGACGAGCAGCTGACGCGCGTGTCGGAGGATGAGACGTGCGCCGCGCGCCAGATCGTGCGGCACGTGTGCGTCGCGCTGCGCAGGTACGCCCACCAACACTTGTTGTACAACGTGAGATCACGCTAGCTATCCTGTTACGGAGATAATTCCTATATACGACATACTGTTAATTAGAACAGAATCTTTCCATCGAAGTCGTTAACCAAGTAAAGGGCTTTTTAGGGTTCCGTACCCTAAAAAGCCTTTTACTTAGCCGTAGGTATTTGTGTGTCGTCCGGTCTATTTATGTACTCCATACATGGCGGTATTAATGATGCCAAATGACTATATCTACAATAGGATCGTTGCCACAGACACAAATCTAACTAGATAACGCAAGTCCCTCCATCTGTATGAAAACCAAGCGTGCCACTTTTTCTCAAACAATTTAAAAACAAATTTACTTACTAATGAAAGAAAACATTTCCAATGCCTCGGCCAACTTTTTCTATACATTCTTTACAGCTCAATATGGCATTAAAAGCCATTTTTCTAGATTTCGGTGGATTTCCGGTGCCGATAACGCTAAATGAAAAGCTCAAAGTACGATCATTGATCGTACTTTTACTCCGTTTTTAGGGTTCCATAGCCAAAGGGTAAAAACCGTCTGTCTTTCATCAGGCTGTATCTCATGAACCGTGTTAGCTAGACAGTTGAAATGTTCACAGATGATTTATTTCTGTAGCCGCTATCTATAACAAAAAATAATAAATAAAATAAGTTTTTTTGCGATAATGGTACGGAACCCTTCGTGCGCGAGGCCGACTCGCACGTGGCTGGTTTTTTTTTTTGACACGCGTTGTACATACAATCGCGTCATCTAGTTAGATCTGTGATCGTTGCCCTATCGTAGACAATCATGTAGCGAAAGACCCTACCCTACTGCCTACCCTTTCGAAATAGAGCCGTAAATGTACTAAAGTTATGTTTTCTTGTATTACAGGTATTTGGAGGCTCACCTAAGGTTGCGCGCCGCGCAAGTGGCGAGACAACAAGGTGATAATGTTCCGGAACCACCGCCTTATAAGGTTACTATTTTTTTTTACCATAGATGAGGCTACTCTTAAGGTTGCCCGCGAAAACGCTTCTTGTAGTTCAGTTTCATGTTGTTTCTTGGTCGAAATATGAATCAAGATGGTAACATTGTTCGGGTATTACGTAATCCCACCGCACTATTCCCAAACCACTGCAACTCATGGAAGCCAGAATCAACAGTGGCGACCACCAGAAAAGCGCCGAGGCAATGAAGCTCGAAGAAGTCCCGCAGAATGAATTTAACTGTCTTGGATCCCGCAACGAAATTAATCAGAAAAGAATAACGGAGGCGTAGGGAAATATATAAATTTTCACTGCCCTTCATATCAAGCAGGAGACAGAACAAACAAGATCAAGGGTCGTTTACAACTGGGATAAGCCCAGTTGCCTAGCACCACGGATAAAAATTGGATAAAAGGGTATTACGGAAGCAACAAAGGGGTGTGGGGTGCCTTGTTTTGCTTAGCCGTCAACTGGCTACCTACCTACCCTACCTACTTACCCTACTCTACCCTACCAACCTACCCACTTACCCTACCTACCTACCTAACAATTTGTTAAACTATTAATTTGAATAAGAATTAATACTGCAATACGAATGTAACCAACATTTGTTTCTACGGTCTTATTAAATTTTAGAACACAAAAGCTGCTATTGTGACTTAACTATGATAGTGAGATATATTACTCGCAGAGTTTTTTGTATTTAATATTGAGTACTTTAATCATGTAGTACATAATTTGTATGTATCATCAATAGTTATCTCAGCGAACGCCAAAGAATGAATTTTTTAGGCAAAGTTTTGCGGCTTTGGGTTACATTTTTGCAATTTTCATAAGGATCTCATTTTTTTTTTAAATAAATTATAGCCTATGTTACTCGGGAACAATGTAGCTTTCTATTGGTGAAAGAGTTTTTAAATCGGTCTAGAAGTTTCGGAGCCTATTCGGTACAAACAACCAAAAAAAATCATTCCGTTTTATAATATTGGTATAGATGACATGGGGAGGGACGGGGTGCCAGGATTGTGATTACCTACTTCAGCATTTTTTTTTTGCATTTCTGCAAAATTAAACAGATTCTGATTTGAATAAATACGGCAAGTCTCGAAATCTACTATATAAAAATAAGTCGGGTTTTCCTCTCTGACGCTATAACTCCAGAACGCACGAACCGATTTCCACGGTTTTGCATTCGTTGGAAAGGTCTCGGGCTCCGTGAGGTTTATAGGTAGGGTAGGGTAGTGTAGGGTCGGGTAGGGTAGTTTAGGGTAGGGTAGGTAGGGTAGATAAATGTTTGGTCTTTTTATGACAAAACAAAGTTTGCCGGGTCAGCTAGTAATTTATAATTATTACCTTATCAACTGCTGCTCATGAATAACAATGATGAAACCTGAACAGATTAAAAAGAAATACCAATATTTACGTTAGCATAAGGAAGGGGGGGGGGATGGAACTATGTTTACTTTTGCTGACAAGGGGGAGGGAGGGTTAAATATTACAAAAATGTTGCTTACGTAGTACTTGAATGACCTATATTATGGTTCAATCAATATTATTTGTCCACAGGCTACAAAGTCGTCCCCGGAAGAGGTCCAGGAGCAGATCGAGCTGGTCCAGAGCGTGGCGTGCGCGCGCTGGGCGGCCGTGGACGAGCTGCTGGAGCTGGGCGGCGTGGCGCTGCTGCTGCAGGTGTGCAGCCTCGCCGGCGAGTGGAACTTTAACGGCAGGTATTGTACAACTGGTGCAAAGTATATTATCTCTTCCTATTCTCTCTCATATCTTTATTGCTAAAAATGGGCAATTCATTGTGATAGTCTTGCAATTATTTAGTAATATTGAAGTACACTGGGAGGAAGACGCTGTTGACTGTGACACAGTTTGAACTAGTACAGCCGTCAACGTTATCTCTTAAGCATGATCAGTAGTTACTACAGGACTAGCGCCTAACTGTGTCAGTTCCTGAGGTATGGGAGCGGTACGGGAGGGGTGTGTTTACGAAACGTCAAACGACGCGTAACTTCAGTTGGGCGTCAGGCTTGCTGACGTCAACACGTGTTAATTGGACAGGTCGCTTCAAGTAAAACGCACACGGTATTCGCAACCAAAGATGAGTCCTCCAATAAGGTCTCAAACTAAACAAGTTGTTTATAAAGTGTACGAATATTTTAAGACAAAAAAAATCTATCCCAATTCTGCTGAGTTTAAAGATGACATGATGACATCCGGATTTAAACGCTATTGAATTGGTATAGGGAGATATCAAGGGTGAGCTGGCACGACAATATATAAATTCAAATTTAACTGAGAAGAAACGAGCTCTTGCAGAGCTATTTTCTAAGTATTCTATGGAGAAATGGCAAAAATGTGTCAATCACACATAGAAAGTGGAGGAAAAGTACTTTAAAGATGACAATCTTAGTGTCGAGATCATGGATCAAATTATTATAAATTTACGAGATGGGGAGCCATACATATAGTGATTCGGGTACAGACGGCGATATGGATTCAGATTAATCTAATTTAGAATTTCTGTTGAAATAATAATATTAAAAAAATATCATTATATAGCCACACGTTATTTATTTATTTACTATTCATTTTTTTAGTACTTATCAAAAAGCTTGGAGAAAACTGCGAGACTCGATTCCTGAACTACCTATTTATAATATTTACCTACGAATTTGTACCCTTGGTAGGCGAGTACGACTCGCACTTGTCCGGTTTTTTTGTTTTTATTGTCACACGCCGAAATATTAATCACTTAGGTACACGCTTGTAAATATCATAAGCATATCGTAAGAGATATCTGCATTAAAATGTATCACGTGTATAGCGAGACAGTTAGAACACGTGTAGTTATGTCACGTCACTTGTCACCCCTCCCGTACCGCTCCCATACCTCAGGAACTGACACAGTTAGGCGCTAGACCTGTAATTTCTTTCTATAATTTGAATGTTACAAATAAATAAATTATATTAATTATATTGCTAAAGGTCGTGAATGAATCCTATCCTCTTTACGATACAGCTCATTTTACCTTGGCTTATCTTCTGCTTACGTGACCTATAATTGCCCAAAGTGAAATAAATCGATCCTCATCTACAATACAGCTCATTCGCCCCAGATCAGAGACAGTGCAGTCCGCATGTCTTACATTGTAACATGAGCCCTACCGTCTTTTTGACACAGCTCATTATCCCTTGATTATATTCTTTTGACGTGACCTATATTTGCCGCTCTCTTCCCTAGCAAAGAAAACCTTATCACCTCTACAATAAACCTTATTCCTACCAGATCAGAGATGCGGTCTGCACTAGACGTTGAGAAATTATTACACACTACATTGTAATATCAACCCTATCCTCTCTAAGATACAGCTCAGTCTCTTTAGATCGTCTCCATTTGGCTTGATCTGTTCTGTCGTCGCCTCAATTTCAATATGAACCTTATCACCTCTACAATAAAGCTCATTCTCCCCAGATCAGAGACAGTGCGGTCTGCACTGGACGTGCTATCCGTCTGCTGCGTGGCGCCGCGAGTTCTACTGCTTTTGACTGAAAAACTAGACTTGAAGGACAACGAGGTCACGACCGGGGTCAATATTATACTTGGTAAGTTGAGTTTTTTGTTCTTAGGGTTCCGTACCTGAAGGGTCCCAACGGAGCCCTATTTCTGACACTCACGTGTCTGTCTGTCTGTCTGTTCACAGGTTTTACAGCCAAACGGTTGAAGCTACAGTCAAGCATATTCACAGTATAAGTATCTCGTTGCCCCAAAGCCATACAAATTGTCAAAAAATATTATGGAGCCCGATTTTTTTTTTTTTTTTTTTTGACTTTCATACATTCATTAACAACATACAGCTAATGGAGGGCGTGAATAAAAACTTTTGACTTACCCCATCGAGTCGGGTATCGTTGCTTAGAGCTTGTTCAGTAGATAAATACAGTGTTTTTGTTTTAAAAAATATTGGAAAACAAAGTAATAAGAGGCCCACCAAAGCCAAAGCAGATTTTTTTACTTCCCAATGACCTAGGAACTAGAAATTTGATGATAATGTTTAAATATTAAGTATATTTTACTAACAAATATGTTTTTATCAAATCAATACAAATTGACAAAGATAAAGAGCATCAAAGTTCAAGAGTGACGTCATTTGTCAGTAAAAAGTATACTAAAAGGTGACGTTACGCGAATTTCAACGCACTGTTTTGTCGGAAGGATATCCTATATCCATCCCAGGGTATCAAGCTACCTCCATACCAAATTTCATCTGAATCGGTTCAGCGGTTTAAGCTTAAAAAAGTAACAGACAGACAGACAGACGAGTTACTTTCGCATTTATAATATTATGAGTATGGATTTTTGGGCCGATATTTTCTGTAGTGGCGACCGCGAACCGGAAGACGTCCCTCTAGGTGGACCGATGACCTGGTAAAGGTTATGGGGATCTGCTGGATGCGAGACGCACAGGACCGATCAATGTGGCGACACTTGAGCGAGGCCTATGTCCAGCAGTGGACGTATTTGGCTGAAATTATGATGATGATTGTAAACAGATCATAAACCGTTCGAAATGTTAAATATGAAGCTTGTATGTTCGGTCTACAGACGTGCTGGTAGGGTCGCCGGAGAACGACATCGTTCCGGAGCCCGACGTGCAGAAGGCGGCGCTCAACGTGCTCGTCAACTGCGTGTGCGCACCCGTGCATCGAGTGAGTACACGCCTTTATGTTTTACTAATTGATACACATCTTTAAGCTAGGATCTATCTTGGATTGGATTAATTGGGGACTCCGTCATCAAGTGACTCCAGGAAAGACGGTGGCACAGTGATCACGTACTGCCGAGCACAGAGTGGCTCAGGGACGCGCTTTTTCAGTCTCCTCAGGAGTGTGCCCTGACAGGCGTTAAGAACGGACTCTAGTCAACAGGAATTTGAAAAATAGGTATTTGAAGAAACTATTGTCGTCGCGTCACCTCCAACCTCACCCCGTAAAGTGCGAAAGGGACAACTGCAGCTCAGGCTGATTTTACCTACAAAAACTTTGACTAAAAGACGTTTCGTATTCTGCTGTTTTCTTCATGAAAACTGGTCTGATCTAAAAAATTCTTAGATCAAAATTTAGAGGAAAAGTATATCTATGCTCCTATCATTTCCTTTTTTGTTAAAAACATATAAATTTTGTCTGAAAGTCTTCTGAACATGGCGGTAAAAACGGGATTTTTTTTCGGATTTTTGGATTGTCATATTTCTTTTTGTGATTATGTTTTGGAAAAAAGGAAATGATACAGGCATATATTAATTACACCTAGATTTTATGGAAAAAAATCATTGCTCTAGAGGCATTATCCACGAAGAAAACAGCAGAATGTGTTTGTATGGAGAAAGTCTCACTAGAGTCCCCTCTTAAAGATGGGGTTCCGGGGTGGTTCTTACAGACTAGCTAAAGTACAATCATCTTTCATGGGGTACTGTGTTAAATTCTATAACAAAATACCTTAAATACCTGTGATATATTAAAACTAAATGAAAGTAAATTTAAAACTTTAGTTAAAAGCACTCTTTGTAAACAAGCATATTACAAATTAGATGATTATATTCAACATAAGAATGCTTGGAAACATGCTGGTCCTGCTCCATAGGGCTCTAATCTTTGGTGTAGACAAAATCAAATTTGTTAATTTATATTCCCATTCATAGTTATTGTATTCATTGTTTTATTTTTTTTATTTTTTTATAAATTGACTCACACTGTTCCGTTGTTGTTGAATTAGGTATTTTACCTATGTTTGCAATATTTGTAAGTATGTGAGAACCATGTTCCTACTTATCAAATTAATTAATTTTCCTGTTAATGCTTTTTAATACTTTATACCAGTACGTAGTATAATGTGTAGAGCTATTCTGGGTGCATCGTCCTCACATATATTAATGTATTAATGTATGTACTTATGTAAATACTGTAAAACCTATTTTTTTTTTAAAAGAGTAAGTTAGGAGTTTCTTGCGCATTCTTCTCCATATCAATCTACTTTCCGAATGCACGGTAGAATCATTTTTTATTACTTGTAAATTTTAATTTATTTGACGTTCAAAAGTGCCGTTTATTGGCCTAGTTGAATAAATATATTTGACTTTGACTTGACTTTGACTTTGGTCTTTTGAGAGATCCGAGTGCCCGTCTACGTGCTAATGTTGAATACCGGGGTGGTTTTAGTGATAGTCCTGTCCCCCGTCACGCCTTCACTGACCCTTCCACTGACCATCCCTTTTCTTTCATACCACTCCTCACACAGTCCATCCATCTTTTCTTTGACCTTCCCAGTCCCATAAATGTATATTCATATTTTTTTTAGTAACATGCATTTCATCCCTCCTCATCACATGACCATACCAGGACAAATGGTTTCCTTTCAACTTATCAGTCACTGGCGCCACTTTCAAACTTCCTCTAATATACTCATTTCTCACTTTATCCATTCTCGTCACTCCGCACATCCGTCTCAACATTCTCATCTCTGCTACATGCAATCTATTACATCCATCTTTTTAACAGCCCAACATTCTGATCCATACAGTACGACAGGTCCAATCACGGACCTCACTTTTAGTCAAAACTACTATTTTACCGATCTAATTTTAAATCTATACTTAATATTATAAAGAGGTACAGTTTGTGTGTTTGTGACATCGTAATGGGTAATCTCTGGAACTACTGAACCGATTTTGAAAATTCTTTCACCAGTAGATAGCTATGTTAGTCCTGAGTGTCATAGGCTGTAATATATTTTCAAAAAAATTAGAGATCCTTATGAAAAATGTAATAATGTAACCCAAGGTAGCAAAATGTCGAAAAGCGAGCCAAGAGGCTCATCGGCGATGAGGCGCTGGTCAAGTCAAAGCTCCAGAGTCTTGAACATCGTCGCCGAGTTGCCAGCCTGTCGGTTTTTTATCGGTTACATTTCGGGGAGTGTGCGATGGAATTGCACGATATAATTCCACCTAGCCCGTTCCATCATCGGACTACCAGACGTACGCCATCGATACATGGTAGACATCCCACCCATACGCACTAAACGTTTTGGGAACACTTTTATTATGCGTACAGCTAAGGAGTGGAATTCCCTGCCGGAGTCTGTGTTTCCCGATAGCTACAATCTAGTGGTCTTTAAGTCAAGAGTGAATAGGTTATTTCTAGGCAAGCGTGCTTCACCGTCGACCACATCATCGCTTACCATCAGGTGAGATTGTGGTCAAGCGCGAGCCTATAGGATATAAAAAAAAAAAAAAGTTGCCTATAAAATTCATTCTTTGGCTTGCGCTGAGAAAACTATTGATGATAGATAAAAATTAGTAGGTAGGGTAGGCAGGATAGGCAGGGCAGGCAGAGTAGCTAGCTAGGTAGCCAGTTCACGGGACCGAAGCCCCGAGGGTCAGCTAGTGAAGTTATATGGCCCTAACTAAAGTATTTAAAATCTCTTTCATTCTCCAGGCTGGCACATCAACAACACGCTTCTCAATAACAGGCTCCAGTAAAAAGAAAACAGCGCTCAAGTCTTATGAGGATTTAATACAGAAAGTGTGGGAGAGTGTGCGGACTAACAACGGTATCATGGTGAGTTATAATATAGTACTTTGTCGTTTGTGATGTAAGGTTTAGATTTGGTTGATGAGAAGTATACCAAGACTTGACTACCTCGTTGAAGCACCTGCAACAGAGTCTGTGAAAAACCGGCCAAGTGTGAGTCGGACTGGCGCACCAAGGGTTCCGTACCATTTAGGTACGTGTAGATGATGTAGGTCGGAGACACAATAAAAGTCGTATATGAGGGTACTCACGTTTAATATTGTCTTTTACACAAAACACGTAACCTTAAAAGGAGAAACAGACGAAGAGTAAACAGTCACGATAGTCAGAATGTTCACAGCACAATACACAAGATAGGTAACAGAAACACAGACAAAGTTCACCGTAAGGATCGCGTAAACAATAAAGAACAATGGCAGGTGCCCATACATTTTTTTAGCTGAGATTAAATTCCTACGTCTTTCAATGAAAAATATCTGGTTCAACTCAGGGTGATGTTCTAAATTAGTTTGTGCAATAATTATTGTTCAAGAATGTCGAGAATAATAGATATTCAGTCATAAACTTTTGTAGGTTATGTCTTCGTAACTTTTAATAATGTGTTTAATAGGTAATATTATTCAATTTCGTGGAAGTAAAAGGGGAATATCGCATTAGCATTTCCCTTACCTAGTTATTTCAGCATGAAATGTATAATATACTCTTTGAAAAGAGTATATTTATTTAAACTAAGTGACTTTGACGTTTATCAGAAGGTCGTCGTCCTCGTCAACAACCAAGCTATATTTTTTTAAACATGGATACTAGTTTTTTTGCCAATCACTAACTAAAAGTAATTCATTTATTTCTACCACACTACAATATTCTTACCTACCTGCAAGGAACATCTATACTTAGACATAAACTGTATTGTTGACTCATTTACTGCAATAAATACATTAATTATATTATTAATTAATATAGTTACTACTTGTCACTCAGCAGATAAAATATATAATGGCAACACTAAGCTAAAGAAATTAACTGTAAAATCAAATAACTTTTTATTTATTATGATTTTTTTTATCCGTTTTGAACCAGCCCAATAATATATTTAAAAAATGTAGACAATTAATAGAACGTCTTTCTTATATAACTCACTTTCAGACGCTCAAATTTAAGTCAGCTAAAATCTCGCCATTGTTCTTTGCGGGAGCGCAGTAACGGTAATGGGAGATGCAAACCGACTAGCGGTGCGTCACTGCGGGTGGCAGAATATCTAGTAGGCACGCGGTGCACATCAGCCGACACTATATCGTAAACGATATACGATGCCGTGAATGTCTGTCGACGGTGTGTTACTGTTATTATAATATTAAATAAATAAATATAACGATATCGTATATTGTGTATCTTGTATGTTTGTGTATTAAATAAATAAACTATGTGGGTACTGTAGATAGTGTACCCTACACCATTATCTCAAAAAACGGCAAAGAATAAAACACGTTTGTTGTATGGGAACCCCACTTAAATATATATTTTATTCTGTTTTTAGTATTTGTTGTTATAGCGGCAACAGAAATACATCATCTCTGTAAATTTCAACTGTCTAGCTATCACGGTTCATGAGATACAGTCTGGTGAAAGACATACAGTCGGACCGCGAAGTCTCAGTAATAGCGTCCCATTTTTACTCTTTGGGTACGGAACCCTAAGAATCTTCCTTGATTCATAGACGACGACGTTCGCCAACGACCTTGAAGGAACAAAACGCGCTCACGTTTTACACCCGCACAACCCAAAATTCGGTGGTTTTTTGTAATTTCCTTATTACTCTATGAATTAAAAAAAACTTAGATCAAAATGTAGATAATTCAGTTGTCTTTGAGATGGTGAAAATTTCATTAACATACGCCGGTTTTGGTGCGATTGTCGTTTTTTGTCCGTGTTAGACTTAAGTTTACAAAGAACATCGGGCATTTTTGTATGGGACACTTACCTACGGCGAACAAAAATAAAATTAGGTACGGTGGATAGGCAATTAAATCTAGTTTACAATGGTATAGTTCCCATATCTGTGGGTCGTGGCAATAAGGAGAAAATGGACATTTAAAAAATATTTATAAATGTTTTTGGGAAATAATTGAAGAGGAAAAAGGGAATCAAAAATAATTAAAACAACATATTTTTCTGTTAACTTTTATTCTGCTGCATCTAAATCTAAAATAGTTTCGTCTAAAAACGCCGCAGGTGTGTGAAATTCGTCTTGATATACAGCCCAAGATAAAAAGTATACCACACTGGCGATGTGCGCGCAACTCCCAACAGTGCGGCGGCCGTGTATACAGGAACAGTAATAAGTAACAAACTCTAGTATTTACATATAATTAATGTTCTATAATATAATTAACTCACCTCCCGTGGCATTATTTCTTGTAATAATAGTACTGCATAGTCACGATATCTTTCGAAAAACATTTGAGTAAGACGGTGTCTTCTACGACGTAGAACAGATCGCTCACACGACACACAACTATTTTGTCGTTCCATTTCACAACAAAATCGAACTCGAAAGCAAACGAAATCCAGTAAACAAGCAGTAGGTAATTAGTTGACTCAGACCACAATGGGAACACAGTAAAACACAGATCGCTACGACGGATGACAAAGGACTGCGATGTAGTAAGATAAGCTAGCTACCTGCGCGAGCGCAACATAAACCAGTTTTAGGACTATGGGCGAGAGTGAGAACGAAACATGCACATCAACTTGACGGATTTAGTCTGATTGGGTTTACAAAAATACCACGGAGTGATATTTTAACTTACTGAGCGGTCGTTTAGTAATTAGGAAAAATAGTCAACATAAAATATGTTTTTCATTTTACTAATTATTTCCATTTTCCCATTATTGTGAATCAAAATAACTACACAATATTAAATATGATTGCAAACACTATCATTTAAAAATGTTTTGGTTTATGTTCGCGACTTTTAAAAAATCGGGTAAAAAACGCCCGATGTTCTTTATTACGCTATGTTTTACGAATAAAACTCAAAATTTTCTTGGATCAAATTATTAAGAAAATGGTCTACTGTAACATATTATATTTTTGCCAAAAAATTACGACTAGCCGTTTAGACGTGATTCTCATTTTAAAATCAGCTATAGTGCCCGGCACGTAAATTGGCAAAGTTTTGGCTGCGAGCTGACCAACCACGGAACTTGGACGCACACCATTGGTCAGTATATATATTTAGATTCAGGTTATATCAAATTAGCTCTAAATATAGACGATGTTAAATAAGATAAAAACAAAAAAAAAATACTGGTTATCTCAAATTAAATCAAAACAATTTTAAAATACAGGAGTAGAATTAAATTAAAATAAAGATTATGTCAAAGTACCGCGTGTAACGCGAGCCTATAAAGAATAAAAAAAAAGTTAAATAAACTAAAATATAAATAATGTGAAATTAAAATTAAATTAAAATATATGAAATTAAAATAAATCAACTTAAAATATACAATGTCAAATTAATATAAAATTAAATTACAAAATAGATAAAAATAAATTAAAATAAATAGATAAAATTAAAATCAACATTAAAATACGATGAAATGGTGATGATAACGATGATGTGTTCGATATGTAGGTACAATACAACAGTACCTACCCCTTCCTTGTACCAGGCCCCTCAGAAAGTATTGCGAAAAAAAGTTTTTATATATGGGAGACTGGCCAGTTATAATGTTTTTCGAAAATATGATTATTTATAAGTAAAAATAAGTAAGTTCCAATTTCAAAATTTCCCTCCACATTTTTTGCGAGTTAATTCAAAGTATTGTGTCTCACTGAAATATGGATCTGCGCCGGGAACATTTTAGAGCTATGATTTTATACGATTTCAAGTGTCGCCTGAAACCGGATGAATCGTACGATAGACTTCAAATGGCATTCATGGATGAAGGCCCTTCCAAGGCAACCGTGTATCGTTGGTATAACGAATTCAAGCGCGGTCGACCAACTTTGGGGGATGACGAAAGAAGCGGTCGCCCTTTGACGGCTGTTACCGAAGAAAACGTGCTAGCAGTGAAAAATTTAATCCAAGACAATAGGCGAATTACATATCAGGAGATTCAACACATATTGAAGATTGGATCGGGAAGCGTTCACGAGATTCTACACAGCCATCTTCGCGTGAGGAGGATAGTATCACGCTGGGTGCCGCACAACCTCACCGATGCTCAGAAGCAGGCCCGGGTGGAATGGTGCCGTGATATGCTTAACAAATTTGAAGCAGGCTCGTCTCGGCGTGTTTACGACATCGTTACAGGTGATGAGTCCTGGATTTATCAATACGACCCAGAAACCAAGCGCCAGTCGACTGTTTGGGTGTTTCAAAATGAGCCAACGCCTACCAAAGTGAAGCGATCTAGAAGCGGGGGTAAGATTTTGATCGCTAGCTTTTTTAATTTGACTGGCCACTTGGTATCAATTCCCTTACGGGATCAAAGAAGAATTAATGCCGAATGGTATACTACCAAATGTTTGCCAGAAGTTTTCTCTGTTATAAGCAACAAGCGACCAAACACAGGGCTCCGCGGGCTACTGCTCCACCACGACAATGCACCTGCGCACACCGCACTCAAAACGAGGGACTTCCTGGACAGCACGCCAGTCAAACTCCTGGGTCACCCTCCTTACAGCCCTGATCTAGCACCGTGTGACTTCTTTTTATTCCCAAAAATAAAAAATCAGCTCAAAGGGATACAATTTTCGTCGCCGGAAGATGCGCTGGCTGCGTTCGAGCAGGCTGTAAACGAGGTGTCTGCGGCGGACTGGAAAAAGTGTTTTGAAAACTGGTTTAGGCGCATGAATCTTTGTATAGAGGCTGGTGGAAAGTACTTTGAAAAGATTTAATAAAAATATATGTACGTATAGAACAATTTTTTTTAGTTTCGCAAAACTTTCTGAGTGTCCCACGTATACAGGCGTAATGTTTAACATTACCTCACTTCCCACAGGTATTACTGTCACTAATGATGGTAAAATCGCCCATAACTGACGCGGATCGCTTACGAGGGTTAGCGTGCAGAGCACTGGCTGGGCTTGCAAGATGCCCAACAGTGAGACAGATCATATCAAAACTGCCACTTTTCACTACATCACAAATACAAGGTAAGACAGGCAAACATTGATACTCGGTTGCATCCGGTAAGAACACAGACATAAATCTAACTAGATAACGCTAGTCCCTCCATCTGTATGAAAACCAAGCGTGCCTAATACATATTTTTTTACCCCCGACGGAAAAAGAGGGGTGTTATAAGTTCGACGTGTGTACTAGTGTGTTTGTGTATCTGTCTGTGGCATCATAGCTCCTAAACGGATGAACTGATTTTGATTTCGTTTTTTTTTTGTTTGGAAGGTTACTTTATCGTGAGCGTTCTTAGCTATGTTTGATGAGAATCGGTTCAGCCGTTCAAAAGTAATGGGTGTTTTTATTTTAACACGCGTTTATTAGCTTGGTATGTATGTATCTATGTAACGTAATCTTTGAATGTGATTTAAACCTCCGTCAAAATGTCGGATTAATTTGAAACTTTGCACACTTATCAAGGACCGATGACAATGCATTAATTTAAATAGTTTTGGGCGCTCAGTTGAGCGATTGACTGCTGCGCTGCGTGTCGCGGGTTCGATTCCCGCACGGAACCAATATTTGTATGACCCACAGATAGTTGTTCCGGCTCTGGGTGTTCTGTATGTGAGTTTATATGTTTGTAAACTCACCCACGATACACGAAGAAATTCCTAGTGTGGGGTAACGTAATAATAATAAAAAAGTACCAATATCCTTACCAAGATCTTCAGGATTAACGATTGAACTAAAAAATAAATAATATTTAAAAAAGTAAAAACACGCTTTAATAGAAAAGCCAACTAAAAAGTAGAAATAATTTTTGAATAAATTTTAATTAAGAATAGTGATATTAACAAACAAAAATATTTTTATTATAAAAAAGCGTCGCAAATTGTTATAGCGGCAATATAAATACATCATCTGTGAACATTTCAACTGTCTAGATATCACGGTTCATGAGATACAGCCTAGTGACAGACAGACGGACAGTGGAGTCTTAGTAAAAGGGTCTCGTTTTTACCCTTTGGGTTCGAAACCCTAAAAATGACCTTATGTTTAAAGCTTTTTACCCGACTGCCGAAGGAGGGTAATGTGTTTATCAGTCTATGTATGTATGTATGTATGTATGTATGTATGTTTGTTCCTATGTGGCGTTCCAGAGACCAAACGCATTGGCCGATTTTGATGATTCATACATCAAACGATGCGTCTTAATCCTGCGAGTGTCATAGGCTACATTAAAATTGGATAATAGAAAAATGGCGGCTTTTGGGTGCCATATTGTGGGGGCCCAAATTTTTCTTCCAAACCCATCGTGTGGGGTATCAAAATAAAGGGTTTTAAGAGGTGATTTCAAAAATATATAACACTTATATGTTTAAATGTATCTAATTCGAAAAAAACTAACTAAAAAGTTTTAAATAAAAAAACTTAATTCAAAAAATCAAAAAACCCGACTGCTTCAAAAGCGAACTAAAAAGTCGTAAACAAGGAAAAAATCATGCTGTGCAGGCGGAGGATACACCAGATTTTGGTCAGCCAGCCCGCGAATATGTATCCTCCGACTGCACAGCATGATTTTTTCCTTGTTTACGACTTTTTAGTTCGCTTTTGAAGCAGTCGGGTTTTTTGATTTTTTGAATTAAGTTTTTTTTATAATATTTATCTACTATGAATGTTAGTAAGACAGGCTTTTAATGAAATAAATAAATTATTAATTTGTAGATTCTCGATATTATCAATAATTTTATTTTCCAGTGTTAATGCGCGATCCCATCCTTCAAGAGAAGCGACAAGAACACGTCATGTTCCAGAAATATGCGTTAGAACTGCTGGAGCGAGTCTCCGGCAAGAGCAAGCACATGGGCGCTGAGTTCGAGACCTCGCTAGCTAACATACACAGGGTAAGTAGTATATAATATTGTATAATTTCAGCCGAAAGACGTCCACTGCCGGACATAGGCCTCCCCCAGGCGTCGCCACATTGATCAGCCCCGTGCGTCTCGATAACCTTCACCAGGTCATCGGTCCACCTAGTGGGAGGCCTTCCAACGCAACGTCTTCCGATTCGCGGTCGCCATTCCAGAACTTTTCGGCCCCATCAGTCATCTGTTCTCCGAGCAATGTGCCCTGCCTACTGCCACTTAAATTTCGCAATTCCTCGGGCTATGTCGGTAGCAATAAACAAACCTTCAGAGGTAGATATTTGCTGTTTAAATTCATTCAGCCATTGATATTGCATATCGTTTGCTGCCACATATTCCAGCTAAAAATAAAATCCTTAGATTTGTGGAGGCAGGTACCAGGACGTGTGGAATGAAACAGCTAACGAGATCTTATGAATTTATTATTTCGACACACTACTATACATATTAAATAATACATATTAACAAAATCGTTTTCTAACTTCTACCCACAATAAAAATTGGTAAAGTACCCGCCGTTGAACATAATCAGTAAAGCAGCGCTGGCCTCACTACATAAAAACTAGTTGCGATCAGTCTGCCGTTCATATTAGTATCAGGCAGGCATATTATAAGTTGGGGGATTATATCACTGATAAAAATGCTTGGCTCAATGCTAGTCCTGCTCCACAACCACTAGGGCGCAAAAACAAATGATATGTTTATGTTTGTGTTGTATAGGCTCGATTTCTTTTAGTATTGTATAGCTGCACAGTACGTGTGTGGGTACTATGTACCCAACTGTAAATCTACCATTTGCTATACCTATGTGTCGTTTGTTGACTTGTGTGTGCCCTGGCAGTTGAGTGTGTCATGCTCTCTCAAATGTCTCTCTGATGGTGGCGCGTGTGTTGGATCATTCGGTTCCCTTCATGATGGTTGAGCTGGGTGGTGCCGATTCATGCGTCATGTTCGTGAACGGGCGCCGTCAGTTGGGATTGGTCATAACTCAACTGCTTCGGATGTTGATGTTTTTCTAGTACCTATCGTATAACTGCACAGTACATGTGTGAGTACTTTTAATACTTTATACCTTTACATAGTATAGTGTGTAGTGCTATTCTGGGTGCATTGTCCTCACATATGTGAATTTATTAATGTATGTACTCATGTACCTAAATATTGTAAAAATCTTTTTTTTTTTTTAAATAGTAAGTATGGAGTTTCTTGTGCATTCTTCTCCATAACAAGCTACTTTCCGAATGCACGGTAGAGTCATTTTTTTTTAAAGAGTAAGTATGGAGTTTCTTGTGCATTCTTCTCCATAACAAGCTACTTTCCGAATGCACGGTAGAATCAACTTTTATTCCATGTAAATTTAAAAAGTATGGAGTTTCTTGTGCATTCTTCTCCATAACTAGCTACTTTCCGAATGCACGGTAGAATCAACTTGTATTCCATTTAAATTTAAATTGTGACATTCAAAAGTGCCGCTTGGTGGCCCAGTTGAAATAAATATCCTTTGTCTTTTGTCTTTTGTTCAGTGTTCCCAAAGCGATCGTCGCGGGCGCACATCTTGTTGACTCCCATAGATTTCATGCAAAAATGGTTATTAGTCTGGTGATATTACAGAAGAAATCGGGTCAATTTATCGAGCAACAGTCGCCATGGTTGGTTTGAGAATGATGTGGTCGATCCATTAAACATTGAAGGGAGAGTTTTCCTAGAGGGCGTGGCGTGGATGGCCAAATCTGAAACTATGAGCAATAGCTTAACCTCTTGTATGCCTCTTGAACGCAGATCTAAGCGAGACTCAATGGCTTTTTCATTGTGTCTCGAATGCTGGCATACAAGCGGTTAAACCACCCAAAAAAGTCTCGAGCCCGATTTTTATGCAAACTAAAACTACATCAATGGAATTTTTAAATATCAATAAGGTCTGGCCACCTACGCCCACTTGGAAAACTGACCCTCAGATACCAAGACCTTTGAAGTACTACTAACTAATATTTAGTTAGTCTCGTGATCGCAATAACCACTACTGAACTCAAGGATCTGGGTTCGATTCCCAGGTCAGGTGAAAATAATATTGGGTCTTTTCATCTAGAATTTCTCAGTAGTACCCTGGGCTTTTTGGATATTTGATGGCCATAGGCTCGTTCTTTACGTGGGATTTAAACGAAACTTTTAATACTGATATTTTTGTCCTCAGGCAAACGTAGTAGCCCAAACCCGCATAAACTTCAACGAACGCCAGCTATTGCAGTTGGTAGCCGCTCACTTAGCCGCCCGAGGGCTGACCGCCAGCGCCGCCACGCTACAGCGGGAGGCTAAGTTGCCGGCGCCCGCGCTCCCCGCACTCCCGCCACCACCGCCGCCGCCTGTCTACACCCCCTCTACTCCTACTAGAGTAAGTACAAGTGTAGCTGACCATTTAGCTGACCGCCAGCGCCGCCACGCTACAGCGGGAGGCTAAGTTGCCGGCGCCCGCGCTCCCCGCACTCCCGCCACCACCGCCGCCGCCTGTCTACACCCCCTCTACTCCTACTAGAGTAAGTACAAGTGTAGCTGACCATTTAGCTGACCGCCAGCGCCGCCACGCTACAGCGGGAGGCTAAGTTGCCGGCGCCCGCGCTCCCCGCACTCCCGCCACCACCGCCGCCGCCTGTCTACACCCCCTCTACTCCTACTAGAGTAAGTACAAGTGTAGCTGACCATTTAGCTGACCGCCAGCGCCGCCACGCTACAGCGGGAGGCTAAGTTGCCGGCGCCCGCGCTCCACGCACTCCCGCCACCACCGCCGCCGCCTGTCTACACCCCCTCTACTCCTACTAGAGTAAGTACAAGTGTAGCTGACCATTTAGCTGACCGCCAGCGCCGCCACGCTACAGCGGGAGGCTAAGTTGCCGGCGCCCGCGCTCCCCGCACTCCCGCCACCACCGCCGCCGCCTGTCTTCACCCCCTCTACTCCTACTAGAGTAAGTACAAGTGTAGCTGACCACTTAGCTGACCGCCAGCGCCGCCACGCTACAGCGGGAGGCTAAGTTGCCGGCGCCCGCGCTCCCCGCACTCCCGCCACCACCGCCGCCGCCTGTCTACACCCCCTCTACTCCTACTAGAGTAAGTACAAGTGTAGCTGACCACTTAGCTGACCGCCAGCGCCGCCACGCTACAGCGGGAGGCTAAGTTGCCGGCGCCCGCGCTCCCCGCACTCCCGCCACCACCGCCGCCGCCTGTCTACACCCCCTCTACTCCTACTAGAGTAAGTACAAGTGTAGCTGACCACTTAGCTGACCGCCAGCGCCGCCACGCTACAGCGGGAGGCTAAGTTGCCGGCGCCCGCGCTCCCCGCACTCCCGCCACCACCGCCGCCGCCTGTCTTCACCCCCTCTACTCCTACTAGAGTAAGTACAAGTGTAGCTGACCACTTAGCTGACCGCCAGCGCCGCCACGCTACAGCGGGAGGCTAAGTTGCCGGCGCCCGCGCTCCCCGCACTCCCGCCACCACCGCCGCCGCCTGTCTACACCCCCTCTACTCCTACTAGAGTAAGTACAAGTGTAGCTGACCACTTAGCTGACCGCCAGCGCCGCCACGCTACAGCGGGAGGCTAAGTTGCCGGCGCCCGCGCTCCCCGCACTCCCGCCACCACCGCCGCCGCCTGTCTACACCCCCTCTACTCCTACTAGAGTAAGTACAAGTGTAGCTGACCACTTAGCTGACCGCCAGCGCCGCCACGCTACAGCGGGAGGCTAAGTTGCCGGCGCCCGCGCTCCCTGCACTCCCGCCACCACCGCCGCCGCCTGTCTACACCCCCTCTACTCCTACTAGAGTAAGCACAAGTGTAGCTGACCACTTAGCTGACCGCCAGCGCCGCCACGCTACAGCGGGAGGCTAAGTTGCCGGCGCCCGCGCTCCCCGCACTCCCGTCACCACCGCCGCCGCCTGTCTACACCCCCTCTACTCCTACTAGAGTAAGTACAAGTGTAGCTGACCATTTAGCTGACCGCCAGCGCCGCCACGCTACAGCGGGAGGCTAAGTTGCCGGCGCCCGCGCTCCCCGCACTCCCGCCACCACCGCCGCCGCCTGTCTTCACCCCCTCTACTCCTACTAGAGTAAGTACAAGTGTAGCTGACCACTTAGCTGACCGCCAGCGCCGCCACGCTACAGCGGGAGGCTAAGTTGCCGGCGCCCGCGCTCCCCGCACTCCCGCCACCACCGCCGCCGCCTGTCTACACCCCCTCTACTCCTACTAGAGTAAGTACAAGTGTAGCTGACCATTTAGCTGACCGCCAGCGCCGCCACGCTACAGCGGGAGGCTAAGTTGCCGGCGCCCGCGCTCCCCGCACTCCCGCCACCACCGCCGCCGCCTGTCTTCACCCCCTCTACTCCTACTAGAGTAAGTACAAGTGTAGCTGACCACTTAGCTGACCGCCAGCGCCGCCACGCTACAGCGGGAGGCTAAGTTGCCGGCGCCCGCGCTCCCCGCACTCCCGCCACCACCGCCGCCGCCTGTCTACACCCCCTCTACTCCTACTAGAGTAAGTACAAGTGTAGCTGACCACTTAGCTGACCGCCAGCGCCGCCACGCTACAGCGGGAGGCTAAGTTGCCGGCGCCCGCGCTCCCCGCACTCCCGCCACCACCGCCGCCGCCTGTCTACACCCCCTCTACTCCTACTAGAGTAAGTACAAGTGTAGCTGACCACTTAGCTGACCGCCAGCGCCGCCACGCTACAGCGGGAGGCTAAGTTGCCGGCGCCCGCGCTCCCCGCACTCCCGCCACCACCGCCGCCGCCTGTCTACACCCCCTCTACTCCTACTAGAGGAAGTACAAGTGTAGCTGACCACTTAGCTGACCGCCAGCGCCGCCACGCTACAGCGGGAGGCTAAGTTGCCGGCGCCCGCGCTCCCCGCACTCCCGCCACCACCGCCGCCGCCTGTCTACACCCCCTCTACTCCTACTAGAGTAAGTACAAGTGTAGCTGACCACTTAGCTGACCGCCAGCGCCGCCACGCTACAGAGGAAGGCTAAGTTGCCGGCGCCCGCGCTCCCGCACTCCCGCCACCACCGCCGCCGCCTGTCTACACCCCCTCTACTCCTACTAGAGTAAGTACAAGTGTAGCTGACCGCCAGCGCCGCCACGCTACAGCGGGAGGCTAAGTTGTCCCCGCAGTTAGACTAGAAGTCGACCATGTTGGGAATAATCTAACCGGAATGGATGCCATCTCGGTGACAATCAATGCCAAAAACTTGTCAAAGATGTTAGTAAGAGGTTTTTTGACCAACTAAGAGCGATATTTAAAAGACCAAGTTCTTATAAATACGGGAATAACGATCCTCCATTCTGTCGTTTTTAGGGTTCTGTAGCCAAATGGCAAAAAACGGAACCCTTATAGATTCGTCATGTCTGTCTGTCTGTCTGTCCGTCCGTATGTCACAGCCACTTTATTCCAAAACTATAAGAACTATGCTGTTGAAACTTGGTTAGTAGATGTATTCTGTGAACCGCATTAAGATTTTCACACAAAAATAAAAATAAAACAATAAATTTTGGGGGTTCCCATACTTGAAACTAAAACTAAAAATATTTTTTTTCATCCAACACATACGAGTGGGGTATCTATGAATAGGTCTTCAAAAATGATATTGAGTTTTCTAATATCATTTTTTCTAAACTGAATAGTTTGCGCGAGAGACTCTTCCAAAGTGGTAAAATGTGTCCCCCCCTGTAACTTCTAAAATAAGAGAATGATAAAACTAAAAAAAAAATATGATGTACATTACTATATACTAAACTGCCAGCGAAAATTGGTTTGAACGAGATCTAGTCAGTAGTTTTTTTTTAATACGTCATAAATCGTAAACCGCAATTTACCAAGTACGGAACCCTTCGTGCGCGAGTCCGACTCGCATTTGGCCGGTTTTTTTATAGCGGATCACAAAATAATTACAACTCAGTTTTTAAAATGTCATGGTCACTAACATTAACCTTAGAAACGGGATATTTACCATGTTTACTGTTTTTTCCGAGTTTACGATATTTGGGTTTATCCGTGAACATGGTAAATATCCCGTTTCTAAGGTTAATGTTAGAATTACAACTAATACAATTCTCCCCCAAGTGTCGCCATATTGACCGATCCCGTGCATGCAGCGGATTCTCTCAACATTCACCAGATCATCGGTCCACCTAATGGCAGACCTTCAAACGCAACGCACTCCAGAACTTTTCGACCCCATCAACCATCCGTTCTGTGCCGACATTTGGGGGAGGTCTATGTCCAGCAATGGAGTTTTTCGGCTGAATTAATGCTGATGAATACAATGTTCATTTCTCCCACAGTCTCGCCTCTCCGTCTCTCGCACCAACAGCAGTGGTTCTCTACACCGCGACAGTCTTGACCTGAACAGCATTCACTATTCGCAGCATGTCGACGAGGGCAGTCCCTTACCGGCGGTCATCAAGCTCAGGTGAGCTCATACATCGATGTTAAAATACAATACAATAATCGTTTATTCTGAAAAATACATTTACAGGGTCAGGAAATAATAAAAGTTTTAACAGTCAAACTCAAAGAGAATCGTTGGTAATTGTACCAAAGTTCATTCGCGTTAAGAAAATAGTGAGTCATCGTTGTTAATCGGGTCGCAAGCTTTCCAATTTGTTGCGACCAAATTGGTCTAGAGGCCAGCTGACAACGATGACTCACTAATTTCTCAACGCGAATGAATTATAATGAACATTTTTGTATCACAGCCACCAACGTCTTCCATATTGTTTGTACTAAAGTTTATTCGCGTTAAGAAAATAGTGAGTCATTGTTGTTAATCGGGTCGCAAGCTTTCCAATTTGTTGCGACCAAATTGGTCTAGAGGCCAGCTGACAACAATGACTCACTAATTTCTTAACGCGAATGAATTATAATGAACATTTTTGTATCACAGCCACCAACGTCTTCCATATTGTTTGTACTAAAGTTTATTCGCGTTAAGAAAATAGTGAGTCATTGTTGTCAATCGGGTCGCAAGCTTTTTAATTTGTTGCGACCCGATTGGTCGAGAGGCGTTGACAATGATGCGACTCACTATTTTCTTAACGCGAATGAAGTATGATGAAAATATAAGTTTTTAAGCTGACATGGTCACAATCATTAGAATTAATATTTGTTAAATATCGAGCTCTCAACCAAATGCAAAATATACATGGTAAATATCCCGAAACAAATATTAATTATAATGAAAATTATTGTATTACTGGCAACAACGTCTTCCATATTGTTTCTCACGCCAAACAGCGAATCTGACCTTAGGCGATAGCGTTTGTTAAAAAGGCTAAATAGTATTCGAAAATGGAACTATTTCACGGCAAAAGAATTACATTTGTTAAGAAACTAGCGGCCCTTATATAGTTTCTCCTAATTTATGTCCTTGTTTATCGATCGTATTTATTTTATTGTTGATTTCATATTTAACACAATAAAAGTTTATGTACTATATGTATGAATACTGTAATATTTAAATATTTAAGTTAATATTCATAAAACATATATTTACATCATCATCCTGCCTAGCCTTTTTCCCAATTATTGTTGGGGTCGGCTTCCAGTCTTACCGGATTCAGCTGAGTATCAGTATTTTACATGGAGCGACTGCCTATCTGACCTCCACAACCCAGTAACTGGGTAACACGATACCTCTTGGCAAGACTGGTGTCAGATTTCAGGCTTCAGACTACCCGTAACGGTTGTCAAAGATCTTCAAATGACAGCCGGGACCAACGGTTTAACGTGCTTTCCGAGGCACGGAGGAAACTCGGTATGTTGAAAATGGTCACCCATCCACGGACCGACCTCGGCAAGCGTTGCCTAACCTTGAAGATCGACCCGTGCGGCTGTTGTTATTATTTAGCCACGAGCTTATACATAACATATATTTACATCAATTAGTGAAATTAAATTGAGGATTCACATCGATTTGATGAATCACTTATGATTGAGCCTTACCTACAACACTATACTCCGCGCTAGCCGCGCTTCCTTCCTTTATTTTTAAGATTTAAGATGACATTCAGCATGATATTGTATTGTATTTCTTTTTAGATATTTTTTTTACATCTGACATATTTTTATATTTTTCTTTACTTTTCTGAAATTTTATGATTTAAATAATTTTGACATTATTTTTTACGTTGTTGGTATTGTTTTGATGACATTCGGTATGATATTGTGTTTTTCTTTTATAAATCTGACATTACTTATTTTATATTTTTGACATAATCTTTTAATGCAATGTAATCTTTTAATTCATCAAATTGTTATTTTTTTTTTTTTGATATTTTATTATTTTTTACATCTGACATGTTTTTTATATTTTTTTTTTACTTTTCTGACATTTTATGATTTAATTAATTTTGACATTATTTTTTACGTTATTGGTATTCTTTTATTAATTTGGTATGATATTTTATGATTTAAGTTTCATATCTGACATTGGTTTTTTACTTACCCGACATTTTATGATTCCTGAATTTATTTTTGTACGTTTTGACATTGTTTTAATATATGAATCTGTTTTTTTTATTATCCATTTTGTGCCTTTTAAGCTAAATTGTATTTTTTAATTTTTTTTCGTATTTTTTTTTTTTTTTACCGTTTCATGTTTTAATTTCTAAATATTGTAGATTATATTTGTACGCCTCACTAGGCAAAACATGTCAGCACAAAGAAAATAAAATGGAACATCCTGCATGCCTACTGTATGTGAACTCATGTTTGGACAAATAAATTATCTTTATCTTTATCTTCCAAAATTAAAAAAAAATACAACGTCATTGGTAGCTGTCAGTTTAGTCAACAAAATTAAATATCACAGTATAAAAGCTTAATAGGGAAGATTTTTTTACCAGAGAAGATCTTGCAGGGATTATGCAGGGATTATGCAGGGTGTATTCGATACCGACGTGAAAAAGAGTACTATTGATAAAGTATCTGATTCTGGAACCCTCCCTAGCGCTGGAATTTTTCACCGACTATATCCTAATTTTAAAAACAAAAACTTAAATAAAAAAAACATTAATTCCCTTCTTTCACAAAAAAAGCTCCAGAGCCTTGAACACCGACGACGAGTTGCCAGCCCGTCGGTTTTCTATCGGTTACATTTCGGGGAGAGTGCGATGGAACTGCACAATTTGATTCCGCCTAGCCCTTTCCATCATCGGACTACAAGACGTACGGCCATGCGTCATCGGTACATGGTGGACATCCCACCCATACGCACTAAACGTTTTGGTAACACTTTTATTAAGCGTACAGCTAAGGAGTGGAATTCCCTGCCGGGGTCAGGTATGTCTGTGTTTCCTGATAGCTACAACCTAGGGGTCTTCAAGTCAAGAGTGAATAGGTTACTTCTAGGCAAGCGTGCTTGACCTTCGACCACATCGTCACTTAACATCAGGCGAAATAGTGGTCAAATGCGAGCATATAATAAATAAAAAACTTTAAATAATACTCGAAGGTGGTACCTATCAGCTGATTGCCCAAAATCGAGGTCAAAGCCCCCGCCACCGGCTTGTACCAAAGGCGGCGCGCCGCGCGCGCTTGCTTTCTTGGTCGACGAGCAGACAAAGGAGAATAATTAAAAATATAAGTGGGTTAGAAAGGAATTTAGCAGAAAAAAATGCAGATTTTATGATTAGGATAAAGCCACTAGCTAGGACTAGGGGTCCCCGAATCATGTACTCAATCCATGGTACCCCTTTAGGTCGCGCGCTTGCTTTCTTGGTCGACGAGCTGACAAAGGAGAATAATTAAAAATATAAGTGGGTTAGATAGGGATACAGCATAAAAAATGCAGATTTTATGATTAGGATAAAGCCACTTGCTAGGACTAGGGGCCCCGAATCAGGTACTCAATCCATGGTACCCCTTTAGGTGTCAGCTACGCCCTGTATGTAATTGTGAATTTTTAGAAGCGTTTCCGTACTAAAACCGTCAGTCAGATTGAATTTTTGCCATGAATAAGATAACCTGCTACTTGTAAAATCACCCCTTAGTAATATTTGCAAAGAAATGTGTAAATTATTAAATTTCCGGCACCAGTACTGCTTGTTTGATTCCTTTCTTAATAGGGTAGAAAAATGATAATTCTATTAAGTCCGTCAGTGAGATTATCAAATAATATTGGACCCGTATTTTTTGCTTTATCAAATCAATAAAAAAATTAAAAGTTAAAGCGCATCAAATTTTAGGAGTGGGGGCTTGTGACGTCACTATGTCAGTATAAATTGTACTAGCGGCGTGACGTTTCACGATATTTCAACGCATTATATCGTCGTCACTTTATGTTTACGTGTCAAAAGAAAAATATATGTCCAATATTTTTTATTAATTGGACGGACGGACAAAAAATAAATTTTCAGTAAACTACCCTATCGAAACCTCTCTTTCTGAAAGTCAAAACTCATATTGTGAACTATTGCGATTGTTTGAACAAAACCTACAAAAACATTTGACAATAGACCATATCGATTCTTTGCTACAACAACGTGCTATCTCGAAAATGCAATGGAGAATGCCCATTTTGTAAGGGAACTTGGGCCCTTGTGAAAAAATGGTTGTATCTTGATGAATTTGGTCGTATATTAGAAAAAACATGTTATATTCATAATTAGAAAACATTTTTTATTTATTTTGCGGGGTTCACGAGATATAACGATGTTTCTGTTCTTGAAATAAACCCTTATTACAATGCAATAAGGTGCATACAAATGTCCAAGTGAAGGAACCTGATCTGTTGTTGTCTGTACATATAAAGTAAAGGAAACAGGTGAAAAATAACACAAAATATAAATCCTATTTGTGTATAACATTGAAATCGCAGACACGATATCTCATAAGGGGCCTTTGTATGGGCAATCTCCTTTACAGCGTGTGAATAGCAACAGCTTGCTTAGCCATACGTCCTGAAAATAAAGAAGTATTAAGGTCTATCCACACATATCAAGGCCGTGCCCGGGACGTGACAGGGCCGGGCCCAGGCATTAAAGATCCGTCACTGGCCCGTGCACGGACGTGTGTGAACGAGTTCATATAAAATGTACACACCGATATTTTTTTGAGCCCCTGACGGGGCACGGTCCGTCCACGTCCCGGGCACGGCCCTGATATGTGTGGATAGACCTTTATCTGAATGAGAAAAAGATTGAAAAGAGAAATGTTTTTTTTTTACACAAGCGATCCTCCCTGGCTTCGGTCGGATATGGATTTAGTTTGTAAAAGGTATTGAAATCAGAATTATTATTAATGTGACTTTATATATTTTTTTTTAGTTTTTGTACTACAGATTTAGTTTTATTTGCATGAGTAGACACTGTAGGTAGGTAGACAGTAATTTTACTTTATTAAAAATGTAACACACGCTATAAGTGTGGAAAATAAAATGTAAAAATTTCCGCTTATTTGTCTGCTATTTCTTGAGACTGTAAACAATATTTGTATAAAATATACAGGAGGAACTGGCTGGGTTTCTAAGCAAGCATATTCAAGGTATATTTGTTAGCTATAGCAGTGGTGTCTCATCCCATACAAAGAAACCGTGCCGACGTACTGTACTGATTATTTTTATACATCGATCGCGGTCGGTTCCGTTCCACGGATATAGATGGTGATCTATCTATCGCCGTGGAACGGAACCGAACGTATAATCAGATGAAAAACGCTAGTTACGTCGGCACGGTTTCTTTGTATGGAATGAAGCATCTGTATGCTAGTATTATATTATCTGTGGCTATAGGCTAGGCTAGGCTATTCTAGGAATAGTTGATAGCTGAGTAGGTGCGGTTAGCCGAGAGAACACCAAGAAAATATCTGATATGTTTGAGGAGCACAGATTAAAGAATTTACTACGAACCAGATATTGCACTTTCCAAGATCACCAGAATTACACAATTTTGATCTCAATATCCGTGACAGTTGGGTTGATCCTTGACGGCTCGTTTCTTGCGAGGCTGCCGAAGTAAGACCTCCGCGACCACTAACCACGCACTCCCCTCGCACCCGCGAGCTCTGCGCGCGAGCGGTGACAACCGACTGGCGGAGCGGTGCCGGGACCGCGCGAAAGTGTAGCCATACATCGCTGTATGTACGGTCGAGTAAAGGAGGCCTCCTTTACTCGACCGTACATACAGCGATGGGGATAGGGAGAAATGACATAAATAGGCAAATCTGACAAAGAAATTGTGGTAGTGTCCGACCGAAAGTTCGGTTTTGGTCGAGTTTCGATAACAGAAAAAGACTTTCTGTTTATTTTCGATTTTGCCGGCAAAGTCAAAAGTCAAATATATTTATTCAACTAGGCCAATAAACGGCACTTAGTATAGTGTGTAGAGCTATTCTGGGTGCATCGTCCTCACATATATTAATGTATGTACTTATGTAAATATTGTAAAAAACCTATTTTTTTTTTAAAAGAATAAGTATGGAGTTTCTTGTGCGTTCTTCTCCATAACAATCTACTTTCCGAATGCACGGTAGAATCATTTTTTATTACTTGTAAATTTTAATTTATGTGACGTTCAAAAGTGCCGTTTATTGGCCTAATTGAATAAATATATTTACTTTTTGACTTTTGAACGTCAAATAAAAAGTAAAGACTGACAGATTATAATAACGTTTTCTTTATTTTTGCCTCAAAACATGATCCTTGTAAGGAAGTTTCGGTTTCGGTCATAAAACCAGTTTCAGTTTCGGTCGGACGCTAAATTGTGGGCTTTCCCTAAATCTGACGACTTTGAAAACTTCCACTAGACTAACTATTTTTAACAGTCGTTGGATTCAGATATATGTACTCTCGGTATTTACTCAACAAGCCGCACCTAATCAGCTATCAACTTTTCGCCCGAATATGCTTGCTCAAAAACCCTGCCAGCCTCTAAATAAATATAGTCTTGACTGTTCGTGCATGTGTCATTTAAATTGCTAAAAGTATCGTACAGGATATTTTTTAGGTTTTTCGAATATTATATGTTGGTAGTTTAGAGTCAGAGTTATTTTTTAATGTTGTTGTTGTGTTGTTTCCTCGGCAATATCGACTTAAGCAGCTTTCCTCCAAATTTTAAAATAAATTACATTAAGTTAAAAGAGTATTCGTATTTTTCGTATTCGTATATCGCCCCAGGGAACCCGTCAATATTTTCGTGATACTAAGTAAAATTTAAAAAAACCACGACTCATTTTTATTTCATAATATATGTAGCAGTATACACGCTTCAATCGATATTCTATAGAAAACGTAATTATGACTGAATATTTTGCAAAAATACCTGATTCCAACAGTATATCTATCGCCCAAATGTTTTGAACGGAAACAAAAAAAAAAAATACAATGCAAAATCGACGTCCATTTAGGAGCTATGATGCCACAGACAGATACACAAACATAGATACACAGTCAAACTTATAACAGCCCTCTTTTTCCGTCGGTGGTTAAAAAGTAGCCCGATAGCGTTTTTTCTATAACGGAATGACACTCAGCAATATTGTAGTTTTTTATCTGTCATTAAGTCAAGAGTGAATAGGTTACTTCTAGGCAAGCGTGCTTCCCCACATCATCGCTTACCATCAGGCGAGATAGTGGTCAAACGCGAGACTATCGATTATAAAATAAAAAAAGAAAGTATTTTCGAAATCGGATGAGTAGTTTCGAAGATTACCTCCCACATGCAAACTTACAAACTTTATCTCTTTAAAATATTAGTTTAGGTTTTGTAGTATATGTACTGACAGAAGGCTATCACAAGTTATGCAGCGTTTAGAGACTAAAGGACAATGGAGGTAGAACTTACCATGCATGTCGGCCTTCAAACACGAGGGGTACAAAAGTTCGCAGAATATGTTCCTTAAACAACCGAATAACTGTGCACTCGGCGCTCTGACGTTCGACTCTCGGTATTGGTGAACGAGGCGCTTGGTTGACTGGTAGAGAATGCCTAAGGCATTAAGTCCGCCATTGTACTTTTGTGCATGAAGTTTAAATAAATCCTCGGGGTCTTTAAGTCAAGAGTGAATAGGTTACTTCTAGGCAAGCGTGCTTCACCGTCGACCACATCATCGCTTACCATCAGCTGAGATAGTGGTCAAACGCGAGCCTAACGATAATTTCATCCAACGAAGTGCTCATTTATTTTGACCGAGTAGTACGTCTTCATTTTAAGGAGAATATTCTGCGGACTTTTGCACCTATCTAACACAACGAATTAAACAATAATCTTCATCAAATTGTTCCAGAAAAGTACAAAACTCGCCCTTAGTAGTAACCACCCCGACGTCGGAGCACAAACGCTCGCTTCAGAAGCAGCTGAGCGCGCCAGCCGGCGACCCCGCGCCTAACCCGCACCGCGTCACCCTGAACAGCATTATCACCGAGTACCTGTACAACCAGCACTCGCTCTGCAAGAATCCCGTCGCTACCTGTCCGCAGTTCAACCTGTTCGAGTGAGTGATAAATAAATAAATAAATAATAATTTACTAATGACGATAAAACTGTAGGCAATCGCTCAAAAATAAAATACATTGTCGACAACAAAATACAGGAGAAATTGAAAGTTTAAAAAAAGAGCAAGAAAAGTGTCTTTTAGTAGACAACTTTAGAATTATTTTTAAGGTTACCCTTATCGGCGGCACGAACTATTTTGTGGGCGGGGTTAAAATACATGCTATCTCATTCGACAGCACGTACGAAAGGGATAGACGCTGTGATGAGCAGTAAGAAGCTGGTGCGCGTACGAATACACACTCATGGTATAACAAGTAAAATTTTACAATTTAAAAAACCCCCGACGCATTTATCTTGCGAAAACACCCCGATTCAAACAGTAAAATGCCCATAACTTTTGAACGGCTGAACCGATTTTATTCAAACATAGCTAAGAACACTCTCGACAAAATTACTTTTCAAACAAAAAAAAACTAAATCGAAATTGGTTCATCCGTTTAGGCGCTATGATGCCACAGACAGACACACAGCAACACACGTGAAACTTATAACACCCCTTCTTTTTCCGGCGGGGGTTAAAAATAATAAATGGATGATGATTTAGAACGAAAAGGAGCATGTGAAATTTTATAAACAGACCTTTGGGAGTATGAGTATCATGAAAAAACTACTGAATGTATTTGTTTAAAATAAAATTATTTAACTGCTAATCTATCCATGTATGGTGACTGTTTTCCTTATTTTTATGGTATTTATTTCCGCCCAAAGATGCGTTGAAATTTGTGATGAAATATGAAACTTACGACGCTCAACTTTCAAATTCCTTTTTTTTTTATACAGGGCTAGATAATGATAAGAGAAATTGATATCATTTTTTAATTTTGAGCGTACACCGTCAAACATTGGGGTAATCGCCATACTACGATTGTATGGAAGAATGACTGACTAGGGCACCCTTAACATATAATTTTCTCTTTCCCCCAGACCCCATAAATGTCCCGAGCCGCGAATCGGCGGCGGCGCGCTGTACTCCGGCAGCGGTGTCGGCAACGTGTGCGCGCGCGTGGCCCGGCGCGAGCTGGGGCTGGCCACGCCGCAGACGCGCCAGCACGCGCGCCTGGCGCACGCCAACTTCGCGCCCGTGCGCACGCTGCGCTTGCAGGACGACGACGCTTACTTCACGCAGTCTATATTCCATGTAAGTTTACTTATTATAACTGCAATTATCCATTTTTATAACTAAAATAATTAAGTTTAAACCTGCGATAATCCAGTTTTTCTTCTGCAATAATCCACTTTTACTCCTGCAATAATCCACTTCTACTCCTGCAATAATCCACTTATACTTCTGCAATAGTCCACTTTTACCCCTGCAATAATCCACTTTTAGCCCTGCATTAATCCACTTCTACTCTTGCAATAATCCACTTTTACTCCTGCAATAATCCACTTCTACTCCTGCAATAATCCACTTATACTTCTACAATAATCCACTTTTACCCCTGCAATAATCCACTTTTACCCCTGCATTAATCCACTTCTACTCTTGCAATAATCCACTTTTACCCCTGCAATAATCCACTTTTACCCCTGCATTAATCCACTTCTACTCTTGCAATAATCCACTTTAACTCCTGCAATTATCCACGTTCATACCTGCAATGATCCAATTTCATAGCTACAATAATACACTGTTGATACCTACAATAATCCATTTTTATACCTGCAACAAAAATCATCTTCTGACTAAGTTCCTAGCCTTTTTTATATCGTCTATAGGCTTGCGCTTGACCACTATCTCACCTGATGGTAAGCGATGATGTGGTCAACGGTGAAGCACGCTTGCCTAGAAGTAACCTATTCACTCTTGACTTGAAGACCCCTAGGTTATAGCTATCAGGAGACACAGACTCCGATCTTCGGTTCGAAATTAATTATGCCAATGACAAAAATATGTTCTTTTTCTCCTACAGCCAACGCAACATCAATTACTAGCAGCGACATCTTCCGGCGACATCAGGATATTCAACCTGTTCAGCGGAGTAGAGGAAAACTCGTACCAAGTGCACGAGTCTTACATCTATCATATGCAGGTGAATATTAACACAGATAATATAATACTAGCATACAGATCCCCCATACAAAGAAACCGTGCCGACGTAACAAGCGTTTTTAGTCTGATGAAGATGATTATTTTTATAACTACCTCGATTGCGTTTGGTTCCGTTCCACGGCTGTAGATGGTGTTAGCAGCGACATGCAAGTAAAAGGGTTTTCTCGGTTCGTGACTATTTTTTCTTTAAATACATTGACTTTATAAATTGACATTGACATTAAAGACATTGATTTGTTTTATTGTATTTTTTTAACGTTTTTACAGTTGTATTGTACCAAAATGTGTTACAATACAAATTAAAAAAAAAACGAGTGGAATTAATTTTAAATGATCCATTTAAATAATCTTTGGAATGTGAATTAAGAGGCCAATATTCCATAATTTTGTGCTTAGGAGCGTTGAACATACAATTATTATGATCAATTCTAGAAAATGTTAATTTTACACATAATGCACATAATTAAACATGAACACACACTCTATCAAATAGTAAAATTACTGTTATTGGTAACCTATAAGTAATACAGTACAACTATTTACTTAATGTCCCTCGGCAAACTTCGTGTTTCGTCAGTCGTCGGTTTTCTATTAGTTCCCCTTTGCACTTGGTGCAGACCGGACGCTCTCAAACAACTTGGAAGTATATAGAGTTGTTAATACTCTTTTTAATTAATGTAATTTATTAAAAATGGGCGGAAAGCTGCTAAAGTCGCAGGCATAAATAGTTTTACAGCTCTATAAAGTTCACACGGAAATGAAAACAAAACAACAATAAAGTACTTAGTTCTGAATTCAAATTATTATACACAATAAATCTAATAATTGATGGACATGGAAATTTGCATACGTTTGTTTTCGGAAATGCGATGTTTGCAGAAGAACATAAACAAAATAGTTGTACTGTATAATATTGTTTGGCAGGCAAGCAGAGACGGGTTATTACTACTAGCTTCAGCAACCACACCGTGGCGACCTCTATCGGCGTTATGGAATATGAAAGAGTTTGAATTATTGTAAGTATAACACTAACATTATAACTTTTCATTTTAAAAGTATTTGAACATGATCTTGCCGCATTAAATAGTGTAAAGATTTGGATGAAAGGAGAATGCCCATTTTGTAAGGGAACTACGGCCCCTTTGAAAAAATGGTTGTATCTTGATGAATTTGGTCGTATATTGTAGAAAAAACATGTTATATTCATAATTAGAAAACATTTTTTATTTATTTTGTGCGGTTCACGAGATATAACGATGTTTCTGTTCTTGAAATGAACCCTTATTACAATGCAATAAGGTGCATACAAATGTCCAAGTGAAGGCACCTGATCTGTTGTTGTCTGTACATATAAAGTAAAGGACACGGATGGAAAATACCACAAAATATAAATCCTATTTTATCTCCTTTGCCACACAGATAGCTTAATAATGAAGCACAGTCATGCTTATACAATGTTAGGCTTTGGTCGTTTTAATCCCATGGAGGGTCGATCCCCGACCTGAAATAGTATAGATTAGTAAAGATAAAATTAAAAAATATATATAAAAAAAACCTGCCAAGTGCGAGTCGGACTCGCGCACCGAGGGTTCCGTAAAAACCTCAGCTTTAAGGTATTATAGACCTGAGTTTGATATGAATTTCAATTTAATACCTCTACGCGTTCATGAGGAGAGAGATATTTTTTACCAAAAAAATTACGGTTTTCGCAATTATTCCTTTATCTGTGCTATAAGACGTTGCTTCGTATCAAATTTCAAGATTCTGAGTTCACGGGAAGTACCCTGTAGGGTTCGATTCCCTTGCGAGTGTCGAAAATTTGCGGCATAAACGGCTGTATCTTTTGATTGCATTGGCTTAGAAGTTTGTTACACAGCTTTAAGGGACAGTAGATATGAGTTTTTGATATAAATTTCAGCTTGATACCTCCACGCGTTCCTGAGGATCTTGACAGACAGACAGACGGACGGACGGACAACAAGGTGATCCTATAAGGGTTCCGTTTTTTCCTTTCGAGGTTCCGTACCCGAACTGTCCAAACGGAGCCTTATTACTGTCACTCACGTGTATGTGTTTCCGTCTTCTGTCACACAGGTTTTTACAGCCAAACGGTTGGAGCTTACAGTCGTCTTAAAATTTTCACAGTATAAGCTTATTGTTGACCCAAACCCATACAAATTATCAAAAAATATTTTTAAGGAGCTCGTTGATTAGATAAATACTGTATTTTTTGTTTTAAAACTATTAGAAAACAAAGGAATGAAAAGCCAACAAAGTCAGCCTTTTTTTTTAATTTTGTTCCGAAGAATTTTTTTTACTTCTCACTGACCTATGAACTTGATAATATTCATAATTTCGTAAATTTTACTAATAAATACCAATATATCGATAAATCTGATGTTCTCTTTGGAATTCCGACATTTTTTCTATTACAACCAACTTGATTTTGCGGTTTGTTACGGAACCATAAATGTCCGACACACACTTGGCCGGTTTTAATTGTTTCTTCAAAAACAAAGATAATCCGGCTCGAAGGACCAATGTAAAATAAGGAAGATAGCTAAATGATACTGCTGCTTATAAAGTCAAATTAAATATATTATTCGGAAAAAAAGGTTTAGTTTAATACAAAGGAGCGAGGGAGCACACGCGATGACCGCTAATCGAATACTGAATATTCGACTATTATCAATTAGTGAAATGAGGTAAAAATGCACGAATAAGCATTAGTAAATGGTTTCACCGAACATTCGGTAAATACGTCATTCAACCGGTTAAGTTCTACGTAATAGGGACGACTGTGCACATATACAGTCTTCACGCGATTTCTTTGTTCTAATAATTAATTCACCATTTTATATCTTGCCCAGATTCCAATTAGACAACGAAGAATACGTGGAATTCTGCAAGACGTCTGATGAGCGAATAATAGGCACGAGGGGAGAAACGGCCACGATATTCGACACACGCACCGGCAGAGAACTCATGTCTCTGACGCCGGCCATCAGCAACCAGTACGGGAAGAACAGGGCCACCTACAACCCCACCGATGAGCTGATTCTATCAGGTATGTATCGCTAGCGAGCTGCGAACACCGGTTATGGTTACTGCGCACTTGGCCTTTCTGAAGAACATCACCTATAAGGTCTATGTATGTCTTTCTAGGGCGTCCCCACCCGGCGTTTCCATTCACGACTGCCTTGTAAATACCTTTCGTTAGTCGCCTTTCATTCATCCTCTCAACATGGCCAAGCCATCTTAACGTACTCTTTTCAATTTTAGTCACTACATCTTCTTTAAACAACAACATTGTCTTATTACCTCATTCCTCAATCTATCATTTAAAGTTACACCACACATACTCCGCAAGGAGCGCGAATAATTTTAATTATTTTATTTGTTACAGATGGCGTGTTATGGGACGTGAATTCAGGCAAGGAAATCCACAAGTTTGACAAACTAAACCAAACGCATAGCGGAGTGTTCCATCCCAATGGTTTAGAGGTAAATATTTCTATATTAAATCATTTCTTTTGAAAAGGGAATATGCATGAAAAAAATATTCGTTGATTGACCAGTTTTTCGATAAAAATACTAAAATAGAATACTAATTGTGAAAACAGAATCAAAATTGGTATAAAACGAACGAGATATAAAAATCCATTGAAATATCCGTTTTCTATGGCAGTTGTACGGGCGTCGTGCTATCTGACGTCAGGTGGCACGTCGGACTTTTCTGTTTAATTCTCAACTAATACGCTCTATAACTTCCTCTTTGATCAAGATATTTACAAAATCTCAATCAATTTGCACAAAAAATTACATGCATATTCCCTATTTGGCGTTAAAACGTTTCAAACCATACTAAGTGCCAAAGTTCGATAAGTTTTAGAATTCTTGATTCAGAAACCGGCTATTTAAGGTCACCATCAGCAGAGATAGTGGTCAAGCGCAAGCCTATTGCGAAAAAATTAAATAAAAAATAAAGCTGTAATTAACTAAGTGGCGAAACTTTGCTTTTAATAGATATGAAATCGTGACACATAAAAGTGTTAAATAAAGGAGAATGCCCATTTTGTAAGGGAACTTGGGCTCCTTTGAAAAAATGGTTGTATCTTGATGAATTTGGTCGTATATTGTAGAAAAAACACGTTATATTCATAATTACAAATTATTTTTCATTTATTTTGTGGAGATCACGAGATATAACGATGTTTCTGTTCTTGAAATGAACCCTTACTACAATGCAATAAGGTGCATACAAATGTCCAAGTGGAGGAATCTGTACTGTTGTTGTCTGTACATATAAAGTAAAGGACACGGATGGAAAATACCACAAAATATAAATCCTATTTTTGTATAATATTGAAATCGCAGACACGATACCTCATAGGGGGCCTGTGTATGGGCAATCTCCTTTGTAATAAAAATAATAATTCGTATTTATGACGTGTCGTAATTTGACATCTAATTTTTAATGTATGTATTCTTTGTGTAATTGTAATTTTGAATAATAATATAAATTGAATATTTATTAAGATCTTCAAGGTTAAGCAATACTTGCCGGAGTCGGTCCGTAGATGGGTGTTTACTTAGCGAGTTTCCTCCGTGCCTCGGCAAGTACCTTAAGCCGTTGGTCCCGGCTGTCATTTGAAGATCTTTGACAGTCGTGAGATCTGACACCAGTCTTGTTTTGTCTTGCATACTAGTGCCGTCTATAGTGTGCAAGCGAGAGAACATGATAAGCACCGCCATTTTGGGTTGCTTTTTTTTAATGAACCGGGTATAGGCCCAATTAATTTAGTTTGAACTTTTTTCGTGGTGAATACAGTCGAGTAGTAAGCAAGGTGGCAGTGTGGCCCTGGATACAGGATTGCTTTTTTTGATTTTCATTTATGTTTTTCAGGTAATATCAAATACTGAGGTTTGGGATTTAAGAACATTCCATCTACTTAGAACAGTGCCTACATTAGATAAGTCAGAGGTAAGATATTTGTTGTATCTAGTCTAGTCTACTCATATCTATATATTCGATTACACGGTTGGCGCAGTGGTTGAGCGATCAGCTGCTACGCTGCGTGTCGCGGGTGTGATTCCCGCACGGAACAAATTTATGTATGGCCTACAGATAGTTGTTCCGGATTTGGGTGTCTTGTGTATGTGAGTTTAAATGTTTGTAAAGGCACCCACGATACAGGAAGAAATTCATAGTGTAGGACAAAGTATATAAAAAAATATCTTTTTACAGTTTTTCACATAAAACTAGGATACAATTTTACATACATAGTATACTGTAAGTAAAATTAAAAAAAAAACTCCGACGCATTTATATTTCATAGTACATAATTTATCTAGTACATAGTAGATACGCTTCGATCGACAATCTATTGAACACGTAATTATGATACGATATATTGCGAAAACGAAATCAAAATCGGTTCATCCATTTAGGAGCTATGATGCTACAGACAGATACACTAACACACGTCAAACTTATAAAAAAGCCTTAATAAAAAAGTTGAAGCGAGCATTTGAAAGGGAAGAATTTCTAAAGGCAAAAAATAATCCTAAGGCAACGTGGAAAGTGATTAAATCTATCACGAATACTAATTTTCAAACCCGATCCACTCGTGAACTTCTGCGTGATTCGGTCGACGTTAAAACATTGGTTAACAAAGTCAATGAGTTCTTTGTCAGTATTGGAACAAATCTGGCGTCGAAAATTGGAGCCAGAACCATCACCACTGATGTAGCTACAACACCCAGTCAATTATCAAACTCTCTTGTAATCCTCCCTGTGGATGAGGAACAAGTAAGTAAAATTATCCATGACTTCCGTATTGACTGCGCTACAGGTTGGGATAATATTCCAGCTAGAGTTATCAAAAATTCACGAACTACCCTAACCCCCGTAGTTACTCATATTTGTAACCTGTCCATTGATTCTGGCATCTTCCCTGAAGCTTTTAAGAGAGCCGTCGTGCATCCTATATATAAAAGCGGGGCCAGAGACAGAGTCACAAACTATAGACCTATTTCTGTTTTAAGTACGCTTTCAAAAATATTGGAGAGAATTCTGAACAATTGCTTAGTCAGCTTTCTTGAAAAGCATACATTAATAGCTCAAAACCAGTACGGCTTCAGATCTGGAATCTGTACGGAGGATGCCGTTGCTGACTTTACCAACAGTCTGGTAAGCCAACTTGATAATAAACTGAACTGCTATGGCATCTTCTTAGACTTAACCAAGGCTTTTGACACTGTCTCTGTCCCTCGACTTATTTCGAAGATGGAAAGCTTGGGAGTGCGTGGAGTGACTCTCAAACTATTTAAAGACTACCTCTGTGATAGATCCCAGTGTGTACTCATTGATTCAGTCTCCAGTTCATATGAAAAGCTCACCTATGGCATCCCACAAGGTAGTATATTAGGACCGACACTTTTTCTGATATACATCAATGACTTATGCAAGCTCTCCATCCCAAATTGCGAAATTTTCTCTTATGCAGACGATACGGCACTTCTAGTGTTTGACAAGGGCTGGGAGCAAGCAAGAGATAGAGCAGAATTCTCACTTCGATTAATAATGGAATGGCTGTCAACTAACTTGCTGACGTTGAATTTAGATAAGACGAAAATAATCAGGTTCTATCGCCCACACTCAATAAGCCCACCCTCTTCCTCTCATATAATTAAAGCTCACACTTGTCCCCCTTATCAGTCAGTAGGTTGTGACTGTCTCACTCTCAGCACAGTCCCCAATATTAAGTACTTGGGAGTGATTATTGACGAAACAATAAGTTGGCACGCGCATATAGAGGCACTCTGCACTAGAATTAGAAGACTTATATATATTTTTAAGGAACTCAGACACTCCGCCAACTCTGAAACTTTGACTCTTGTGTATCTCAGCCTTTGTCAGTCTATCATTATGTACTGCATCCCGGTGTGGGGAGGTACTTACAAAACCACAATGATCCCTGCAGAACGAGCACAACGAGCGGTTCTTAAAGTGATGCTTTTTAAACCTAGAGACTACCCTACCGATCAGTTGTACTTTGAGGCCAAAGTTCTCACAGTAAGGCAACTATATGTCCTTCGTTCAGTCCTGCGGAAACACTCCAGCCTTCCATTAGACAAAAATCTCCTGCTGAGACGCCACGGTTTCCCTATATGTAAAACAAGCCCCTGTCGTTTTTCATTTACAAGTCGACAATTGTTGGCTCAAAGTTCACGCATGTATAATAAAATAAATAAAACTATTCCGTTGTACAGATATAACTTACGTGAAATTAAAACTAAATTAAAAGAATGGATTTTAACCTTAACATATGATGAAACAGAAAGTATATTGTCTATAGAATCATAAATCTGTCAAGCCAACCTTGAAAGAAAGCTTATCAAACATTTACACTTCACACACACACACACACACACACACACACACACACCTTTCTACTCTCATACACACACTCCTAGATACAGAACCACAATCTTTCACTCCATTTGCTGTGTTAACAACAACTGTAAACAATCAGTAGAGTCACGGTTGTATTGTATTATATAAGTTGAAGCCGCAAGATGTCCGACTCCTAAGATACAGGTCTGCGTACCTAGTTTAGGAGCCCGGAAAGCTGACATTTATTTTAAACTTGGTAGTACAACCCACTGTTTCCATATGCCGTGTAATGTGTTGTTGTTCTTTATGTACTAAATAAATAAATAAAAAAAAAAAAAAAAAAAAAAAAAAAACGAAAAAAAAAAAAAAAAAATAACAGCCCTCCTTTCCCTTTCTTATTGACATACAGCTAAGGTTCTCGCCCAAGGTTTTCATACAAACGTTTGGAAGAATATCCCTTCTCTTTATCAATTGTAATGTTTTGTGGTTTTCTACATATAAAATGTTTTCCAGGTGTTATTCAACCCCACATGTACAGCAATATACGCGGTGTGTTCAGACCAAGACCAGGAGGAACGGACCGTGTTCGAAACCAGTTTCAAGACTTTAGACCCTTATGATTATTCTAGTATAGGTAAGTCAAAGAAATTTATTACCCAGATGAGGAGAGCAATGGTGGCCTAGTGGTATCGGCCGCGACTTACAAGATATAGGTCGTGGGTTCGAAGGGGGTGTTTGGTCAGGCAGGCGGATTACTTTGTGTTAATTATTTCATCACCACTGGTGTGGCGACGCTTGGGGACGGCCTATGTCCAGCAGTGGACGTCTTTTGGCTGAAATGATGGTAATGACCCAGATGAGGATCTCGTGGCCAAATAATAACAACTGCACAGGTCGATCTTCAAAATTAAACAATGCTTGCCGAATTCGCTCAGTGGATGGGTGACTATCTTAACAAACAGAGATGCCTCCGTGCCTCGGCAAGCACCTTAACCGGTTGATCCCGAGAATCATTTGAAGATCTTTGACAATCATTACGAGTAGTCCGAATCCTGAGATCTGACACCAGTCTAGCCAAGGGGTATCGTGTTACCCAGTTACTGGGTTGTGGAATTTAAATAGGCTATCGCCCCATATAAAATACTGGTACAGTTTTTCTATCTCACGTCTGCGGGTTGGTCTTAGTCGTGTGAGTGATGTACATGCAAATTGTTCTTGTGTGCTCAGTCGGTACTGAGCGCTCCCGCGCTTACGCACACAGAAACAATGTGCATTTGCATCTACACGTACAACTAAGAGCAACCCGCCGTCGTGAGATAGAACAACTGTACTCAGCTGAATCCGGCTAGTACTGTCCCAGATGTAATTTGAACATTTTTTACAGTCGTCACGGATCAGACAACTTACTCCAAAGCAGTCATAGTCAAATCTCAAAAAAAAAAAAAAATCGCCCATACGAATTTAGTTCAGCTGACGACAACTTTGTATGAAAAATCAATTTATGTTTTTGGCAATAGGGATGTTTCCTGGATAGAAAAATTATACTTCTATTTAGTCCGTCAGTGAGATCATCAAATAATATTGGATACGTATTTTTTGCTTTATCAAATCATTAAAAATTGACAAAGTTATAGCGCATCAAAGTTCAGGAGAGGGGCTTTTGACGTCACTAAGGTACTATAAATTGTACTAGCATCGTGACGTCACACGTTATTTCAACGCATTATATCGTCGTCACTTTATGTTAATGTTTCAAAATAAAAATACGTGTCCAATATTTTTTATTAAATACAAATTTTCAATAAACTACCCTATTGTCTATATCTTCTGAAGAAGTGTCTATTGGAGAAAGTTGATCATCTAATGTAAAGAAGCACCTTTCCGTTACAACCTGTATGTATAATAAGAATATCTATCTCAATTTCCAGCAACAATCGACGTGAAAAGAAATATATACGCTCTGGGCGTGTCTCGGTACGGCACGCAGATATCCGTGGTTGAGAATATGGGCGATTACGAGCAGATGCAGGAGTCTTGCGTCAAGGTGTACGACGTCGGACGCAAGAGGGACCATGACGACGATGCGGTGAGTCCCATGGTTAGTACATGTCCACAGGTGGGGTCTCCGATGTTCTTCCACAGACCATGGCCCACTTTTGAAAACCTTATGACTGCCTTGTACCAATCGTTGTAACCGCAGCTGAATGCTAGGCCAAACACACAAATTAACGTAGAAAACTGTTTCACCGTTATACTATGTTGAAGAACGGAAAGAAGACAGAAAAGGAGGAGCTCGTGGCTAAATATTAACAGCCAATGTTAAGCAACGCTTGACGAGGTCGGTCCGTGGATGGGTGATCATTTCAACATACTGAGTTTCCTCCGTGCCTCGGCAAGCACGTTAAGCCGTTGGTCCCGGATGTCATTTGAAGATTTTTGACAGTCGTTACGGGTAGTCAGAAGCTTGAGATCTGACACCAGTCTTGCCAAGAGGTACCGTGTTACCCAGTTACTGGGTTGTGGAGGTCAGATAGGCAGTCGCTCCATGTAAAACACTGGTACTCAGCTGAATCCGGTTAGACTGGAAGCCGATCCCAATATAGTTGGGCAAAGGCTAGGCAGATTGATACTATGTTGAAAAATAGATATGTATTTTTTAGGGTTGCGTACCCGAAGGGTAAAAACGGGACCCTAAGGTCATTGGCAGCTATCAGTTTCGAGTCTAAGAAATTAAAATCACAATAAAAGTTAGTAGCTAAAATGGCTAGGATTAGCTACTAACTCGGAGTTAGTAAGATAACCCAGGGTTGTGCAAGCGCACCTTAAGGTTGCCCTAGTCGGCGGCACGAACTATTTAGTGCGCGGGGTTAAAATTCATGCTATCTTATCCTACAACACGTGCGAAAGAGATAGATGCTGTGATGAGCAGTAAGAAGCTAGGTCGCGTAAGAATTAGCACTTTTGCAAGTTTGTAGCGAAATGGATGATGATTTAGGACGAAAACAAGCGCTCTAAATTTTATAAACAGGTCTTTGGGGGTCTACAAATCATGAAAAAAAAAAAAATGTGTTGTCTATTAATCTATCCCTATATGGTGGCCTTTTTGCAATTTTCCTTCTTCTTATAATATTTATTTCCGCCCAAAGATGCGTTAAAATTAGTGTTGAAATATAGAACTTTCGACGCTCATAAAATTCTTTTTTTTTTTACGTTTTTTTTTCCATACAGTGCTAGATATTGATAGACAAATTGTTATATTTTTTTATTTTGAATGTACATCGTCAAACAGTGGAGTAATCGCCAGACTTCGTTTGCGTGGAAGAATAACCGACTTGGAGAACCTCAATATATAAAACCCATATAAATCTTCTTTTACAAGTAGCATTTTTTCATTATTTCAGGAGGACGAAGATGACGATGAGATGAATGGGAACTCGGACAATGATGACGGATCCGACTCGGGATCCGATAATGACGACGACTGTAAGTAGCACTCCTACTTGTATACCTTTATTTAACTGTGCACCTGGCTCTGTGACGTCATTGTGACGTACGACTCACGCTATTGGCGCACGAGACGAACCGCGCGGTAAGTGGCGACCACAGACATAAATCTAACTAGATAACGCAAGCCCCTCCATCAGTATGAAAACCAAGCGTGCCACTTTTTCACACACAATTTAAATAGTACATTGTGATACAAGGGTGGAAAGTAGGTTATTGCAAACGAGCTGTCATTAACAAGTCCGACCCGAAGGCGAGGGTTTTGAATGACACGTGTTTGCAATAACCTACACACCTGTGTATCACACGACGTTTTTCAATACAGTTGTGGGGAATGAAAGAAATAGATTTGTTTATTCAAAAACAAAACAGAAAATAGTGCGTTTTTGCAACCAGGCATATTTTTTTTACAACGAAAACAGCCTTTACAGGCCTATTCGATTTTTGACAAACGTTGATGTGAAAATAATTAAATTAAAACTGATAATTAAATATATTAAACAACCATTTAAAAGACTTTTGAGAATTCAATGCTAAAACGTATGGAATCATTCATTTTTCCTCGTATAAAATCTATCCCATTTTATTCTATGTATGAAAACTCCTTGCTACTAAACTTTTTTAAATTGACTTATAAAGGGGAATGCCCATTTTGTAAGGGAACTTGGGCCCCTTTGAAAAATAGTTGTACCTTGATGAATTTGGTTGTATATTGTAGAAAATACACGTTATATTCATAATTAGAAAACATTTTTATTTATTTTGCGAGGTTCACGAGATATAACGATATAACCCTTATTACAGTGCAATAAGGTGCATACAAATGTCCAAGTGAAGGAACCTGATCTTTTGTTGTCTGTACATATAAAGTAAAGGACACGGATGGAAAATAAAACAAAATATAAATCCTATTTTTGTATAATATTGAAATCGCAGACACGGTACTTCATAAGGGGCCTGTGTATGGGCAATCTCCTTTAAAACTCAACTGCAAAAGTAATGATCGTAAACAAAAATCACGAGCGCGTAACAGAAAGATACCTGTGCAAAAGATTTAATTTTCGAATCATAACTATAGCCTCTGAAAGTACGCCATGTTTAACAACTGTATTGAAAAACAAATTTTGCTTACCAATGAAAGAAAAAAATTCCAATGCCTCGGCCAACTTTTTCTATACAGTCTTTACAGCTCAATATGACAACAAGGCATTTTTCTAGATTTCAGTGGATTTCCGGTGCTGATAATGCTAAATGAAAAGCTCAGATTACGATCATTGATCTTAACTTTACTCCGTTTCTTGGCACGCGAAGTACATACAATCGTGTCATCTAGTTAGATTTATGTCTGTGGTGGCGTCGGATTCCAGGGAGGTGTACAGTTATTTTAAGCGAGTTTTACTATTTTTGTTCAATGCCGGCTTTTGTAACGAAAATCAATGTCTTTAAAAAAATCATGTAAGTCGGTCTCACGACTTGAGAGGTGTTTGCGCTGGATTGGTCAGAGAAGCCAGCAAAACGGGCAGAGTGGAAGGCTATGGGGCCTGCCCAGCATTAGGACAATTTTTTTTTTTTTTTTTTTTTTTATTATATGCTTTATTGTACACCATAAAATACATTAACAAAAAGAAACTTTAGTCTAATACACATACAATGGGCGGCCTTATCGCATGATGCGATCTCTTCCAGGCAACCTGGTATGGACAGTAATTGCTTGGACATGAAATGGGGCGGTCATTGGTGTAACAATAACAGTACTTAAATGCCATACTACAATAGATCCACAGATAAATACATAAGCTATGCAATAGATACATAAATACATACATACCCACTTAATATATAGGCAAATAAAAAGAAATACAAAAAAATACCACAATCTATTGATAACCACAGTATCTGTTTGAAATTGACAAGCTAAGAAGAAGACAACGACGGACAATTTAGGTTATAAGACAAGTAAAATTTCAAAATTTTAAAAACCCCCGACACCTTTATCTTGCGAAAACACCCCGATTCAAACAGTAAAACGCCCATAACTTTTGAACGGCTGAACCGATTTTATTCAAACATAGCTAAGAACACTCTCGAAAAAAGCACCTTTCAAAAAAAAAACTCCTCCGTTATTGTTTTCTGATTAATTTCGTTGCGGGATCCAAGACAGTTAAATTCATTCTCCGGGACTTCGTCGAGCTTCATTGCCTCGGCGCTTTTCTGGTGGTCGTCACTGTTGATTCTGGCTTTCAGGAGTTGCAGTGGTTTGGGAATAGTGCGATGGGATAGTCCCAAAGTAAAAAAAGTTCTGTCAACAGTTATTTGTGTATTGATTTTCGTTACTGAAACCGGGTGTAAGGCTAGTTGCCATGACAACACCCGCGTAGACATGAATTTCTTTAGATACTCAAATGTCCACATTTAAGTAATTTGGATTTTTTGTTATGGTAACTATTCTTAAATTTTAATAGTGTTCATCTGAGGTTAATACTGTACGGGTACATATTTATGTAACCCTTAAATAAGCGATTACAAGTGCCTCAATATTAATAAATTATCAAGCTGAACTCGAAACTGAAAATCATTCATAATATAAATCGGAGTAAAAAACTTGAACGTAAGTTATGCTCACGATTTCTGTTTTTTTTTTTTGTATTGCCAAAAACACAGGACTGCGAATTTAAGATTTTTTCCCCCATTGAATTTGATGACTGATCTTGGGGTATTTAGGTGCTCTGCTCCCAAATATGTACTTGGGGCACCGCAGTGCGCCCAACAAGTCGAACAAATAAAGGCACAGCCGTACCATCCTTTTCCCGAAGCCATTCGGGACAGATTTGGCAAATAATTAAAAATGTTAATAACATAAAATATGGATGTTATGTTATGAAATGGTATAAACAATAAACAGAAATGCGATTGCAGCAATCCCGAGAGATTTGCCGTTATTTATTGAAGAGTTCTGTTGTATATCACCGAAGTTCTCGAAAATGGGACTAATTTCGAAACATACTCTTTCGAACAAAAAAAATAAATTTCAAAATCGGCCCACAGTTGACAGAGATATCGGTGAACATAAAAAATAAAGTCGAACATAGAACCTCTTCCTTTTTGGTAAGTCGGTTCAAAAAAAATGGGGCGGGGGGGAACAATCGCAGTTCTGTGAAACCAACATGTCAACCCGTTCAGTTCAGACCAGTACTTGTTATCGTGTTGTGTAGTAAAAACTTCTTCGAGCAGCCTACAAATGTACAGTATTAACCTCCAACATATCTTGATACATATTGAAATACACTAATCCTATAGTGGCGTCGTCTCTGTTACGGAACGCAGTGATGAACCTAGAGGGCGCCAGCAGCGGCTCGTCCTCGCACGACGACAACGACGCGCCGGCGCGGCGCAGGCGGCGCGTGCGCAGGCGGCGGGTGAGTGCTGCATGACTAGCGGATAGCGGACACTTTACAAGCTTTTATTTTACTTGCAATGTATATGTATGTATGTAAGTGTGTTCGGGTCAAATCTTGCAACTGAATTTTAAAGCAGTTATCCTCCACTGATTAATCAGTGGAGGATAACTGCTTTAATCTTAAGATTAAATTTTACATGAACGTTTAGTTTGGATGACAATGCATGGTTAGCTTAGTGACGTTGTAATCCAATATGGCGGACGGTCCTAGATGGCGGACTAGTTTTTTTTTTTGCACTGCCATGATATGGGTATCAAAAGAAAGGTTTTGCTAACTAGATAACGCAAGTCCCTCCATCTGTTTGAAAACCAATCGTACTATTTTTTCACAAACAATTTAAAAACAAATTTACTTAGTTGCGTATGAGGACATACATTTTATATCATATAATTTAGAAACTGATAATTAATATTCTACCGATATTCAAGAACAAACATGAATAAAAAATTGTTTAAATCCTGGTAAGTTAGTACTAAAGTTTGTTGCAGCGCTAAAATATTTATGTTGTCTAATCAAACTATTCAAACATGCAGCGCTAGATCGCTTATAGAGTTTAGTTTACTCGCGATCAAAACGTCGTAAGCGCCAAGAAATTCATGGTGGTTACGCATTTCGTTCAACATAGTGTAAAGTAAGGTGTACGGATTGCAGTACAGTTCTAGTGTGTAGTACATATATATAGATGTAGTTAGTGAACCATACTGTCGTGAACACAACAACTCTAACGAGCTTTAAGAGGAAACGGGGGCAGTAAGCGCCGACTGAATTTCCTAAGTAAAAAGTCATAATTCGAGGTTTGGCTCTCGTCTATTTCTCCTCCAATATTGAACCAATTTAAAAGATATTCCATACACTGAAAATGAAAGATATATTCTATGTCCCTATGTTTTCCTTTTTGATGATACATTATCTTTAAAAACACTAGAACCCTCAAAAAATGCTCAAAATTGCGCTGTCAACAGAGGCTTAATGTACAAACTTGACAAATATAAATGAAAAAAGGAAAACATAGGGACATAGTATATATCTTACTTTACCAGTTTATGGAATATCTTTTAAATTGGTTCAATATTGGGGGAGGAAATAGACGAGAGCCTAGGGACTTTTTACTTAGGAAATTCAGTCGGCGCTCTATGCCCATATTTCCTCTTAATAATTGCATGTCTGCATAGTCTTGGTAGTATCAAAGGCCGTGTTTGGTTAAGAATTTTGCTTTGTTTGTACCATTAAACGTTGAACCATACTTTTCACTGGACTGTATTCAGTTGAAGCCGGTTAGACTGAAAGCGGACTCCAGTATGGTTACAAAAGGGTAGGCAGGCGAGGTAAGTTTTAGTATTGTACAACATAGAATCCCAAAGCTCACTGGAATGTGGCCTGAGCGCCAACCACGACCCAGTTCAGGGTAACATGAGATTAAAAACTCGGTCCTTAAAAAAAAATTGCAATTGCTTTTTGCTATTACTTTCATTGTGCGCACAGCTAAGGAGTGGAATTCCCTTCCGGAGTCTTTGTTCCCTGATAGCTACAACCTTGGGGTCTTTAAGTCAAGAGTGAATAGGTTACTTCTAGGCAAGCGTGCTTCACCGTCGACCACATTATCACTTACCATCAGGCGAGGTAGTGGTATAAAATAAAATAATAAAATAAATTGTGGTAAGGTGGGTTTTTATTCCAAACAGCAAGGGATCTTGTGACGAATATGAGTGACGGCGAGTAATGGGTAGCTCGCCGTCCGATAATGACCAGGCCAGAGTCGTCGCGTAGTGTTCCACGCGCACCTCAGAGAAATATCAGCAAAAACAGGCCGGCAGCCGTATTATAGCGTAAGTGCGCAAAGGGTTTAAATTAAACTCTATCCAACTGACCAAATCGACATGCGAGATGAATGACGCGATGTGGATTTCCGTTTTGTGTGATTGGCCAATTTGGTCGGTTGGATAGAGTTTAAACTCTTTGCGCACTTGAGCAATACGGCTGTAGGTCCGCCAGGGCCGATACCAGTCTAGGTCGCGGATTAGTTTGAAAGAGAGTTACCGCAGCCCTGGCACAAGCAACTGAAGGAACACGGATCGGTTTTAGTCAGTAAAAGTCTGACACGCCTTCCCCTTTCACCCAGAGCGGGCGAAGTTATTGGATGATGTCAAAACCAAAAAAAAAAATGTTACTAGTTTGAGTGTAGCGCATGGTTTTCAAAGTTTACGGTTGCGGGCACTGTATTTACTAAAAATATTTTCATGTTTAATGTTTTTGTATATGTATTTGCTTGCAAATCGTTTGAGCATGTTTTTTGTTATTATATGTATTATATATTATATATATTTATAGTATTTCTAAAATATTTTATTACAACTACAAGATTTTTTTTATAATCTTGTAGTTGTAATAAAATATTTTAGAAATATTTTACATATAAGCTCTATTTATTTATACCATTGTTTTAGAAATTAAACTACTGCACCTAATGTACACTTTTGTGAACGTACTTACTTTTTAATAAATTATTCTAAATTATTCTATTCTATTCTATTGCACTCACGAATTGAGAGATGGTTTATTAGTCTAACAAATATAACTGCATATATATAGTAGTCACAGCGGATCTTTGTGTCTCTGAAGTTGGCTCTGCGAACCATTGCGCAAGAAACGTGTCATCTAGTATACTGCATAAAGAAAGCGAGATAGAACGATGCGACAAACGTTAGCGAGTGATAGAGACAAACAATGCTATCTTCACCTTCAACATTGGCACAAAAATGGCTACTGCGCATGGTCTTGCAGCCAACTTCAGAGACACAAAGATCCACTGTGACTACTATACTTGGCATTTATATTGCAGGCGAAGATATTTAATAAAACTGTAGAAAACCGAGTAATTTCTTGAATATTCTGATCTTTAGATTCGAATTCGACTGATATAAAGGCCAATGGAAAATGGGCTTTTCTTATTTAATCGATTGTTTGGTATTTCATAAAACTGTAGAAAATCGAGTAATTTCTTGAATATTCTGATCTTTAGATTCGAATTCGACTGATATAAAGGCCAATGGAAAATGGGCTTTTCTTATTTAATCGATTGTGTTGCATTATTTAAAAACTTCCTTATTTCCTTGCGACATTCCTATAGTCAACAATAAGATAATAATGTTTATTTTTGCCATACCTATTATTGGAAACAAATATCTCACAATGTTAGGACCCATTAATATTAAAGATAATTTTTATCCGTGGTGCTAGGCAACTGGGCTTACCCCCGTTGTAAACGACCTTTGTGCCTCTTGGTATTTGGAAGCGGACATTTTAATTTTTCTACTCCTCCTTTATTCTTTTCTGATTAATTTCGATGCGGGATCCAAGACAGTTTAATTCATCCTCCGCGACTTTGTCGAGCTTCATTGCCTAGGCGCTTTTCTGGTGGTCGCAAGTGATAATGTGACGATCTTTCCTTTTTTATAATTTATCATTTTTTTTGCGGTGGGATCTCGTACTATTACAGAAAAAGAGAATCGTTGGTGCCTACCACGTACTAATAAAAAAACATTGTTTCACAGCCAGCGGATGGAAACAGCAGCGAGAGCGACGGCGACGGAGATATCGACCTTGCAGACATCATAGAGTTTGAGCTCGACTAATACAATATTAAACGTGTTGATTGGTTCATATGACTTTCATTTATAACTAGATCTTAGTCCCAAATATTCCTAGACAGAGCCGTCTGAGGCAAGTCCCAAATATTCCTAGACAGAGCCGTCTATGGCAAGTCCCAAATATTCCTAGACAGAGCCGTCTAAGTCAAGTCCCAAATAATCCTAGACAGAGCCGTCTAAGGCAAGTCCTAAATATTCCTAGACAGAGCCGTCTAAGGCAAGTCCTAAATATTCCTAGACAGAGCCGTCTAAAGCAAGTTCCAAATATGCCTAGACAGAGCCGTCTAAGTCAAAGCCGTCTAAAGCAAGTCCCGAATATTCCTAGACAGAGCCGTCTAAGGCCCGCTTACAAAATGATCTACTTGGTCGAATAATACAGAATGTCTGAATGACCTACTTTGACGAATAATATAGAATTACCTATTTTGTCGAATAATAAAGCAAACTTTAACAGTTAAGAGCTTAATCGATCTGAATAAGGCCTCTGATACTGCTTGGCTCGAACAGATATTAAGGTAGATGTAGGGAAGTTAGACCTAGAGTAGAGTAATACGTACAGGGCAAACGTTTATAAAAGCAAGTGTACAATGTGCGGTCATACTGCAAAGGGTAAAGTCTTTTCAGACAACCTTTGGATGGACTGAACGAGACTCAACGGAACTGTCCCATAGCTAAGGGACAGGTTTTCCTCTTCTTGCATCCGTTACAGCCAAGGTATACTTAGTTCTCGCCAAACTTCTGGGCCGCCCTGAAGTTGGCTTCCCGATGCGCAGGGCACGAAACGGTGCTGTTTTTTATGAAATTTACTACTGCGCAGCCACAGACATAAATCTAACTAGATGACGCGATTGTTAAGCGAACGGAGTAAAGTTACGATCAATTATCGTTATCTGAGCTTTTCATTTAGCATTATCGGCACCGAAAATCCACCGAAATATAGAAAAATGTCGTTTTATGCCATATTGAGCTGTAAAGACTGTATAGAAAAAGTTGGCCGAGGCATTGGAAATGTTTTCTGTCATTGGTAAGTAAATTTGCTTTTAAATTGTTTGTGAAAAAGTGGCACGCTTGAGGTCTTGGGTTCGATGTCCGGCTTGGGCAAAGTTTTATTGGATTTTTCCATCTCGAATTTCTCAGTCTCAGCCCCGTGTCTGTATTACATAGGACTTAAACATTACTGGCTAAATGTGGGTGTAGGTACTGTCACGGTGTCCCGGCGGCAGCGCTTAGAAAATTTGGTTCAAATAAATCTCACTAGATGGCGTGACATGTACCGAGTTGTTATTGAATTGTGTGTAAAATTAACATTTTCTGAAATTGAACATAAAAATTGTATGTTCTTGTTTAATTAACTCTCTTATATTATCTGTGGTACTACCCGCTTCTCATAAACCACATACATACATGCACAAATACACATCTATTCCTATGGCGGTAGGCTGAAAATACAGAACACAAATTGCTACAATCCTGACCCGTCGGACTCCAAATCAAGAGTGACAGGCATCGAGTTCGCAGGCTCCATCGATCGTAATCCTCATCTATCGGACTCATCACGAATATGATAAATTTTTATGGCTAAAGCCTGGTCTAGAGCAGGCTTGACTTTGACCTAATGGACCAATAAAAGTTATCTATTATAGTTCTGGGTCGCCCTGCCTTATTGCGTAATGAGTTCAGCAAGGCAAATAGTATGAATTTATCAATCAATCACATGGCGAGATGAACGACGCGATGTGGATTACCGTTTATGTGATTGGTCGTTTGTTCATACACTTTGGCTTGCCGAATTCATTACGCAATAAGGCTGCTGTAGTTGGCGAGTTGGCTTTCAGATGCGCAAGGCACGAAACGGTGCTGTTCTTATATGAGATAACTACTGCGCAGCCATTGTAGCCAACTTCAGCAGCCGGTCGGTTGGATAGACTTTAAATTCTTTGCGCACTTACGCAGTACGGCTGCTGGGCAGCTTAAGCATCACTTAAAAGTTAAGAGCGGACAAGCCCTAAGGTCCTATCTATCTGATAAGCCTGTAATGTCCCACAGTTTTGATTTTTCTAATCTACATAGACGGCGCGTTGAGTATAATGTAGTGGAGAGCGCTCTGTGTTGTGGCTTTCTAGTATCACAAAGTTTTAGTTGTGCTATTCGGCAATAGATGGCGTTAGTAGTAGTAAAAGACCTGCTATATGAATATCATTGTATGTGCCTAGAAATACGATACGTGTCCCGCAAGTGGGGTAATCAGGGTAAGCAATTACTACCTTCGACTACAATAATACTTTATGTATTTAAGTACAGTGGCGATACATAGGCGGACATTTCAGCATGGTATTCCGGTTTGAGGGGTAGGTACAGACATTCTACCAATGCCAGACACATGTAAGAGATTGTGGCAACTCTGTTGCTCTCACCACTGTCATACATACCTGAATACATATACATTACATACCTTTAAATACATAAATATTGATGGTAGTTATGATGGTAGTTTTTAATGCAAGTGTGCCTTAGTTGCCAGTTTTTTTTTTTTGGCAAGTCGGGACTTTGAAACTTTTTGAGTGAAAAAGCGAGATTCTTACGTCGAAAGCGGGACATAGTAAAAAACCGGCCAAGTGCGAGTGGACTCGCGCACGAAGGGTTCCGTACCATTTTTGCAAAAAACGGCAAAAAAATCACGTTTGGGAGTCCCTCTTAAATATTTGTTTTATTCTGTTTTTAGTATTTGTTGTTATAGCGGCAACAGAAATACATTATCTGTGAAATTTTCAACTGCCTAGCTATCACGGTTCATGAGATACAGCCTGGTGACAGACAGACAGACGGACCGCGGAATCTTAGTAATAGAGTCCCGTTTTTACAAAAATAAAACAATTTTTTTATTCAAAACAGCGTAATTCATTACAAAAATGTGGTGTTTCAAACTTCGATGATGAAGAATACACCTATACCTATAGTGTATTCTTCATCGAAGGTTTCAAACAACATTCTGGGGAGTGAGTGTTACAATAATAGAATAATTATTTATAAAAAATACTTATTCATGATATTTCTGTGAAGATTTAACTTCTTTTACAGTTTCCTTTTTACCTGACTGCCGAAGGAGGGTAATGTGTTTATCAGTCTATGTATGTATGTATGTATGTTTGTACCTATATGGCGTTCCAGAGACCAAACGCGTTGGCCGATTTTGATGATTCATACGTCAATCGATTAATCTTAACCCTGCGAGTGTCATAGGCTACATTAAAATTGGACAATATTGGCTCGAATCCGACCATTTTAAATTCATCTAGGAATAAACGCGTTCAGGGAAGCAGTTTGAAGTAGGGATATTTAATACTTAGCACGCTGCACGCACGGTCCAGTTATCCCCAAAAAGCGGGACTGCCCGCCAAAATCGGTACGTCTGGCAACGCTGATTAGTGGGTTGCGGTGTTGCCGAAGTGAGATAGACAGTTGCTCTTTTTAAAATACGGGTATATTACTCACAACGGATCTTTTTCCTCTGAATTGGCTGCAAGACCCTGCGCAGTGGCTATTTTTTATCAATTATGAAGGTGAAGATAGCATTGTATAACTGTCTCTTTCACTCGCTTACGTTTATAGCATCGTCCTATCTCGCTTACTCTATGCAGTATATTCGATGACAAACTGTTTCTTGCGCAATGGTTGGCAGCGCAAACTTCAGAGACACAACTATCCGCTGGTGCTATTACGTATATCCAGCTGCCGACTCCAATATAGTTGAGAATAAGCAGGCTGTTAGATTGAGTGCTAGGCACTTGAGACGTATCAAACAATAAAACAAAACAAGTACGAATACTCAATGCACTTTATTTCATATCATAAATAGGTAATATGTTTGGGATATCACAATTTGTTTGTTCATTACTCGCCAAATCTTTAGCTATAAACTAGGCGTTACACAATTTTTTATACAATTGCCATTAAAATAATTAGAAACTAGATAGAAAAGGTATTATTTTACAAAATAAAAGTACTTTTCGAAATTATTTGTACCACGTTGTTAGAATACTTCGTACAGAAACTGTACCAGACGTTTCTTAAGTTTTCGATAATTATTGTCAAATAAAAAAACTGAGCCAAAGTCCGCAGACTTGCATATCGATATCTTATTAAATCTCAACAAATCAACTCGGGATGGATGAAATGGCGACAGGTCACTAGAACAACTTGCGACCCACGGATTCCCCTCAAGTTAAAGGAGAAAATTTACAAGGCCGTGATTAGACCTGTCGTACTGTATGGATCAGAATGTTGGGCTGTGAAAAAGATGGATGAAAAGAGATTGCATGTAGCAGAGATGACAATTTTGAGAAGGATGTGCGGAGTGACGAGAATGGATAAGGTGAGAAATGAGTATATAAAAGTGGCGCCAGTGACAGAAAAGTAGAAAGGAAACCTTTTGTCCTGGTATGGTCATGTGATAAGGAGGGATGAAACGCATGTTACTAAAAGAGTTATGAATATAAATGTGGATGGATGGAGAGGGAGGGGACGACCAAAGATAAGATGGATGGACTGTGTGAGGAGTGATATGAAAGAAAAGGGAGTCAGTGATGGCGTGACGGGGGACAGGACGGTATGGAAGGAAAACGTGTTGCGCCGACCACAAGTAACATGAGACTGTGGGACAAGGGCAGGAAGATTTTGATCAAATCTTAACTTTTATTTTCAACTAACTACAGCGGACTACTGGGTCAATGGCCGCGGGTAGTTGTCAACTTGAAATTATGTGTTTGGATAAATGTTTTTTGTTTTATTGTCATTACCTTGAAGATATCGATAGCAATTAAGCAATAACGTCTGCGGAGTTTTGCTAAGTGATTTAATTTGACCTTTTGCAAACAGTGTTACAGAGCAGTGTGCACATTAACCTTGCAGGTCAAGAGCTAAGCTTTGTTAAACTTTATAAAAGATAGCTTGATCTCTGCGACAGTTGTCAGTATCAATACAGTAACAATAGCGCTTGACAGGCTAACTTAACATTAACGTATCCGTCAGTTTGACATATGTCGCAGAGATCAAGTTATCGTTTATGAAGTATAGTTTAGCTTAATTCACATAGCTGAGGTATTTTTTCATACTTATTACATATATAGCCACTAAGTTAAAGGCTGTGCCTAGTTTGCGGCCCACGGCCACTTCCATTGTCCTACTAGGGCCGGGTTTCTCAAAGCTAAATTATCGTAAAATTAATTTGAAAAATTTTCAAGAACGCGTTATCTGCTGTGATTGGTTGAATGAATTTTCAACAGCCAATCACAGCAAATAACCGGCGATTATTCTTAAATTACGTTAACAGCCCAATAATCTAGTTTTGAAAAACCGGGGGTAGGTTTATTTTATTTCTTTCAAAAAATATAGTTTGTGTGTGTCAATAAATACAGGCTTGTTGTTTGTTTGCCCGCGGCAGACTGACTTTTCATCTCTTTGTTGTTGTTTTAAAATAAAATAAGAAATATTTTGTTCTAAAATAATTTAAAAAAATATTCATCAATTCGAAAGCGTGAAAACTAATATTAGGAATGCCTATCGCCGGTAACTATTTGAACGTCGCTTTTGAGTTTTGTTTTTCACAATTGTTAATCCGCCATTTCTTGATTCTAATGTTTATTTATTTCAGACATCGTTTTTATTACAAAATATAAATCATTTCGCTGCGGGAATACAATCATTAAAATTTCTGCGATATTAAGATTATGTGCCATATTACAAAAAGTAGTTTAACTAAAACCCAGGTTTAAACCTTGTTTACACCGTACATTACAGACGTTTAAACCTGGGTTTTTAGTAAAATCGCTTTTTGTAATACGTCAGAATGAGTTTGCGTGTGTCTGCACCATTGAAAAAACAATATGTCTATGGTCTGCACACAAGTATGCAAAACTACCTCAGTTATGAGAATTAAGCTTATAGCTCTTGGCGCCTTATTTTATAAAGATCTCAACGGAATTCAGCAATTATTGCTTAGCAGATGTTTAATTAAAATGTTCTGTATAGAATTTTGAATATTTTAAGAGTTTAAAGAAAGAAATCGTAGTAAACTTAAAATAATACAAAAATAAATATAAAAATTGTTATACGTTTTACAAGGAACACTATGGGGATAATTCAGGCTTTAATATGCCGATAAAGCTTCCATAGACTACAGGGGTACCGGTAACGCAGTATTCCCGACAGGGCGTTATAGTGTCACCTATTTGCAACATTTAAGCACACCCTAATTGCGAAAAACACTTGTTTTCATCATATCCTAGAGAAGTTCCTAATCCAGGGAAGGCAAACCTGTAGAGATGATCGTGCCAATTTTCTATTAAAACAATAATAATATGGCCAAGACGTGCCGCCAAAAAATCTTGACTTAGTAAATGAAATTGTACACTATGCTTGTGTTAATAGGATAAACAGTTTATCAATTGTAGATAGGCCAATCAATTAATTAATTAATAGGTGCAGCAGTCTTAATGTATGTGTAGGTATTGTTTCATTTTTCAAATTATATTCTGAATATTTTTGGGCCTATTTAACATATTAACTTTGCTATTTTTTTCGATCTTGTTCTCCTATCTACACAAATTCGGCTATTTGGCATACCCAAATTCTTTGTCACGTACTTACTTACACTACATACGTGCTACTAAAGACACGCGTGCCATTGGTTCGCCATCACTGTTCTGATCCATTCCATCATAATATGTTTTAAAATCTGTCTACTCGGCAATAAAAGCACGCAATGAATACTGTTGAATTGTCAAAATTAAGGAGGTCACAAGCGATTATAAGAATAGGGTAGTAGACAAAAAATATCTATTTAGTCCGTCAGTTACATAACCTAAAAATATTGGACAAGTATTTTTCTTTTGCCACGTAAACATAAAATCACGACGGTACTAGTGCGTTGAAATATCGTGTGACGTCACGATGTTAGTACACTACTGACAAAGTGACGTCACAAGCCCCCGCTCCTGAACTTTGATGCGCTTTATGTTTGTAAATTTTTATTTATTTGCTATAGCAAAAAATACAGTTTCAATATTATTTGATAATCTCACTGACGGACTTACTAGAATTATCATTTTTCCACCCAGGAAACATCCCTATTTATATGTTACACAATTATGCTGCAGTCCTAGGTTTCATCGGGTGCTTTAGTTCTTGTAAATAGGTCACATCACACTATCTCGTTCTGCTGGGCATTAGTTACCATAGTTTTATTTTCTCTGTGGTTACCATAAGCTAATGACAGTAATCCCCAATCTTTTTTGCCGGGCATTCTAGTAATATTTTATCTATGACCGGGCAGAACGTAGGCTTGCCGCTGCGCATCGCATGGCGCTGTTGTTTTAGAATAAGATTTCCTACTACGCAACTATTGTAGTATTTTAGCCAATCTTTTTTGGGCATTACTGTATTTTATAATTACAAAAACTGAATTCTGATTTTGGACCATTAGACCCCGAATATCACAACGGATCTTTGTGCCTCTGAATTGGCTACAAGGCCCTGCGCAGTAGGTCGCTATTTATGTTTCAATGTTGAAGGTAAAGATAGCATTGTATAACTGTCTCTTTCACTCGCTTACGTTTGGCGCATCGTCCTATCTCGCTTACTCTATGCGGTATACTCGATGACAAACTGTTTCTTGCGCAATGGTTGGCAGAGCCAACTTCAGAGACACAAAAATCCGCTGGGCTATTATATAGTCGTTATAATTCAACTCGAAGCTTTATCGGCATTTTTAGTACGAATAAACTTTATTTATTAAAGTTAATATTAATATTTACAATTACAGACTAGTAGACTCCAATAAATGGCACTTAATTCACGAAGTCTTTTTACACTTTATAAGTTTACGAAAACATGTGAAAAATAAGCCTCGTATTCTACTCTTGCCTTACCTAACTTTATATATCGGAAGGTGTGTTTGAATAATCAAGCTATCTTTTATGAAGTATATTAAGGTTGACGGAAGTGTCCGAGCTGCTTCTCGGCCCCCATAAGATAAGATAAGGTTGATGGAATATTAGGTACCGTGACCAGCTAGGAATTTCAGTCTCAAGTGTTGACAAGGGATCAAGTCATAAACTATATTGTTTATAGTTAGACAGAGAGGACTATACAAGTGAAATAGTATTGATTTGTTTTTGTAACTCCAGTGGGGACATCTGATCAGTGACGTCAGAATACCATAGAGAATTAAGAACATAGAGAATCTCTTAGTAGTGTCAATCATAACCTCATTAGAAGATCGATGTGTCTGACAAAAACAATAAAACCGTCCAAGTGCGTTTCACAATTCGGATATTTAGGGTTCCGTAACAAACAATTTTTTTTTTCCAATTTTCAATATATTGGTATTTCAAGGTACCAAATTTCAAGTTCATAGGTCAATGGGAAGTTAAAAAATTCTTCGGAACAAAATTGTGTGACAGACGACGGATAGACGGACATGTGAGTGACAACAATAGGGCTCCGTTTGGACCCTTCAGGTACGGAACCCTAAAAAGTATCAACTGGGCATTCTTTTTGAATGAATCGTAAACCATTTTGGGTTAATTACAGTTCTTTTATTTCTTTGAGCTTCAGATACAGAAAATTGTAATGATTTAAATTCTTAAACCGTTTTATAAGGTTAGGAAATATTTAGATATCCAGTTGGTATCCAGTCCATTCAAATCTTTATGGTTCATATTTTAGTGGCCCAAGTATTTCAAATTTATAGGAAAGAGCAGATTTACCATAAATTATAATGAGATAAGAACTACTAGCTATTATTGTCTATTCTCTGATATAAGTAGATACATCGACATCGACGCGAGGAGTCGACTCTATTTATAACGAATACATACCTACTAATCCAAATTCTTTACTAGTTCAAAATAAAATAGATATTTTTCGAAGTTTTTAAAGAGTTCAGTTTCAAAAAGCTTAAAATCAAAACTTTGAACTTGGAATTGCTAACTTTCTTTTCCAGGACAAGACAGGAAAAATGGTATAATTAATAAATCTTCATGAAAAAAAACGAACACTCATAGTGTTCATAGGTACATTTTTTTTTACTTGAAACCCGTGACCATAACGACTTCCACAGACAATAAATGTTGTGCAACGCAACAATACGACGACGCATTTTCATGTACGCAAGAAAACTGTTTTAAAATTGCTCAATACATAAATAAAAATTCCTATGAAAACGAGTTGTCGCATCCTTTACGCGTAGGACCAGGCAGCAGGACACAGAAGAAGCTTGCGTTCCCAGCATTTAAGGCCAAATATAATTTAGTCCTTGCGTATCTCCATTGGCTGAACGCTATCGTGAAGATAAAATTATAATGGGCGATGCGTCACACGGGGCGTTGCCAAAAAGGCGGGCGCAATGGCTGCCACGCCTAGCGTAAAATACAGTGTCAAAGGAGTCTTGGCGCAAATAAGGCAAGGCAATGTCAAGGCGACGCTGTTGGTAAATATTTGTAAAATTGTCTGTGGCAATTGTATTGAAAAATCAAGATGGCGGTTCTTGTTCCGATTTTGGTTTCGCGCCAAAAGTTTCAAGTCTATCTGAGTTTGAAAGTTTGGTATAATTCTGAGTCCATGAGTTATTAGATATTTTTAATCTTCTGTAATTTGTCTGCAATTTCTATTTACCTATGATAATAAAAATGAGAAGAATAAATCCCGCTTCCAGCGCGGGTAAATAAAAATGAAAAGCAATATGGCTGCCGTGAAAAATAAATTGTACTTTAGCTTGCCAATCGTTCTTAATTTGTAAATAATATTTATAAATATTACATTATCTTACAATTATCCTTCTTAAATCTAGTTTATTTTTTAATTATTTACAATATTTTACAATCGTTATATTTTATAGTATCGATACACTATACAGTAGTGGTTACCGGTTACCGTTATTTAACCAGTAACTAAGCTATCTTAAGTTATTCTAGGACCTAGGATTACAATGAGAATTCAATCACTTGTTTTTTTTTCACGAACTAATGTAAATACAGTCTTAAAAATCAATCAAATAAAATATTCAAATCCACATGGAAACACAAGAGATCACACTTAAATGTAAATTTTGGAAAATTAACGTTTTTGAACAAAAATCAAAACTCGTTTAAAAAACCGTTATTGATTTTTTTTTCGCGTCGAAAACCTAAAACATATTTTTTATAACGTTATTTTAACTCTATTTACACTCCACTTCAGCGTTTTGTCAATGAACAAACTCGTTTACTCCCCCGCCATGATGATGAAACTGTTGCGTATTATCAACGATGACGCTCGTATACCCGCCTTCTTGCACAGCCGGACTGGCCGCCATTTTACCGAAACTCCCGCCAAAATTGTCTACCACAGGCCTACCATTTTGATTCTGATGACCGTAAAACGATATTAAATTCGTATACTGGTTATACTGGTTGGGTATTTCTGAGCCTTCTATAGAGCTACATGACGACGAGCTAGCTGAAAACGGCCGTTGGTTTTGTGGGTAACTGACATAATTATTAGGTAAAATGTCATTGGTGTCTGTGTAATCGTAGAAGATTTCTTGGTTCAAAAGAACGGATCCTCCGTTCTGTTGATGGTATTCTTCTTGGGTTTCGTAAGGGGGTATGACGGGAAGGTATTCAGGATACGTGTACCCCCCACTAGAGTCACTGTACTCGCTTTCAGGAACCTGTACTGGGTTGATTTTTTCTGTGTGTCTGACGTGGGGCATCTGTGGTGACGTTGTGGTGGTGGGGACATGAGAAGGCGTAGGACAGTCAACGTTGTTGACGTGCTTTGGAGCTCCTTGGCTGATGTTTAGGATTAGATGCTTTTCTTCGATGTCACTGGAAGGAAAGTGCTCGGTTAGTAAGCTAGTATTGTTCTGTGGGTTCGTTGATTTTCATAAGTGCGATTATGGCAGTTGAAACACTCAAAAATACCAAGGGTTTTTTTTTCAGACAGCAATAATAGCACAGTGAATATGCACGAACAGTACGGAAACTACCTAAAAACGCTCGAAACGGCACTCGCACAAACATGTGCATCGACGAGACCCCTAAGCGTTTGTCGCGATGCTGTCATTAGTGCGAGCCGCTTTGTGTGAGTGTGCCGTTTCGAGCGTTTTTAGGTAGTTTCCGTACTGTTCGTCCTTATTTATACTGTGGCAATAGTCCAAAGACAAACACAAAGAAATACAAGAAGAAAAATCAACAAGAAATACTTAAAGATTATTTTGTTATGTTGCTAGTTAAATGATAAATGATTTTATTTCTGTAAGTTGGTTTGTACAAACACTTTTACATGTCAATCATATTTTTTAAACTAGATGAGGTCCGCGTTTCCTATCTGACTACTCTGAGAAGAAAGGCCGAAACAAACTCAGAGGTCACAGTCTCTTTTAAAGTCCTGACCAAATCTTGGTTGGATCATGTGAAGACAATGTAGACTGATGTCTGAAATGGTCTTTGGAGGTAAGAACCAGCCAGATTGAGTGGACCTGTTCAGTCAGTGTACGTATTTATTAATTACCGAGCAGCTCAACTCAGAATTTAAGGAGCTCATCGATTCGACGAACAATACCAAAGAAAGGGCATTCGGGTAGGCCGCATAAACTACTCAAACTGCCAGACCATGATTCAAAACTAACTAAGATAAATTAAAAACAAAAAAAAGAATGGTCCACATAGTCTTCACATTCACAATAATTAAAATAAAATAATATCATATTTTAAAAAGTTAATATACTTGTCATGGCAAGAAAACCAAAAGAAAAAATTAAACAAAATTCACGGTGCAAAATATAAAAAATCCAAATTAATTGGAGCAGCTCAATCCCAAGCCTTTTACGCTTTGCTAACTTGTTACGTAATTTTTTGTAGATAACCTATTAAAAAGTGCGTGAGTCGATTCTCAAAATTCTATTTTTGTATTGATCTTTAAATTACTCTTGAAGAAAAAGTCTTTGTTTTTGCATTCACAAATACGTACATGTATTAAAGTCACGTGTGCTGCTTACTGGTCCACCTCCCAAACGACAACGAGGCAAATTCGGGGTTGATGGCCAACCAACATTTATTATATAGGTACCGAAGAATTGACCGCAAACTAGAAGACGCTGCCTTGGAATGCCTTCCTCTAGATGGACCGGTGACCTGGTTGAGGTTGCGGGAATCCGCTGGATACACGCACGGGACCGGTCAATGGGGCGATACGCTTGGGGAAGCCCTATGTGCGGCAGTGGACGTCTTTCGGCTGAAATGTTGATGAAGGACAAGCTGTGTATCGTGTAGAAGTGTACTAACCTGAGCACATAATTGACGGAGACGATGCAATGCGGCCTCGAAGATCTCGAGTTGTGCACAATGGTCGCGTAACTCTGCATCCAAACCCAGCCACCGCTTTTCGTCAAGAAGCGATAGTATCGCGATGTTACTTGGCCTTTGTTTAATACTGTAATAGGAAAATATTGCTTTAGGATTTAGGATTTGCCAATGCACTTAAATTAGCCTTTCCTTGCCTTTTCGCAAGATTCAAGGTAAAAAGTCAAATCTCTCGACATTACCGTACCACTTTTTTTTTTTTCAATGCTTTCAGAAACCAGGGCTAACTACGCAAAATTTCTTATTTATAACCCTTGACGGATAAAGAGGGGTGTTATAAGTTTGACGTTTGTACCTGTGTGTTTGTGTATCTGTCTATGGCATCATAGCGCCTAAACGGATGAATTTATTTTGATTTATGTTTTTTTGTTTGAAAGGTGACAATATATCGGTAGTGTTCTTAGCCATGCTTGATGAAAATCGATTCACCCGTTCAAAAGTTATAGGCGTTTTAATCGGGGTATTTGCGCAAGATATCGTGTCGGGGTTTTTAAATTTTACTTGTGCTGTTTTAAATCAAAAAGAATCGTCTCTCGGCAGACCAATGACATGGTGGCAGATGGAGACAATTGGATTATGAGTATGAGAATGATGCCGATGACTTTTTTCAGTTCGGTGTTGTTCCAGGTGTAAGTTAGTTTTTTTAACTAAAAGTACATTTTTCTTAATACTCACGCGTACAATGCGAGTGCCTCATATGTAAAACATCGGTGCCGTGTATGTAGTGGTACAGTGTCTTCTCGATCAGGTCCTGAGGTTCATAGCCGGTTAACGATGCTACCCTGAAAATAACGGGATAACTGTTAGCATAATTATCGTTATATCGGTATTTTGCACCACCCTCATAGCTATTCTACCGTTATTTATTAAACACAAGATTCAGTAAAGACGAGGTGAAGAAAGTTTGTTATAAATAGCCTATTAATCTCATTTATGGTATATTAAATTTCTGCCACATAATATTATGGTAATATTCAAGACCAAGCGGCGCGTTACAGGTAACCCCAGTGGTGCACGGTCTTGCTGGCTGGTCTCATTTTAGCACTTTAGATATGATGACTTATTCTTACATTTATGTAGTTTATGTCGTGCCGAAACGATAGAAGCTAATGGATACCCCATTTATTATTCATTGGCTCGCGTTACACCACTGTCAACGATGCGGTCAATGATGAAGAACGATTTCCTAGAGTCTAGACGTATCTAATCTATTTACTCTTTATTGTAGTTAACAATAAACTGAGATATTTCCACCACAATTTCACAGTATCAAAGTAAAAATTAGTACAAGACAAAACTCACAAAAGACAAAATCACTTCCTACTTTATTCTATAAAAACAACACTACAATCACCTCGCCTCGATACCTACCCCTAACTCCTACCCCATCCCCTCAGTAATTAGTTAACCCTTAAAACTGGAGTACCAGGGGTGCCTCCCTTTGACAAGCATTGCTTTTTTGCAATGCTAATTGCCGGAAGTGACGCGCAATATTTTTTTGAGCGTCAACACTTTTTTCGCTTGAAAAACAATATGCTTTGTTGATTGGGTAAAAAAAACGGTGAATGGTTTTCGTTTAGAGAGTGTTTTTTTTAAGGATTTGTTTGTGAACAAAGAGAAGCATTATACGCGAGTTGTCAAATTTCACACAATTTATTTTTATTATTTTTGATAGCGGTCAAGCAAGACCGCTATCTCACCTGATGGTAAGCGATGATGTGGTCGAAGATGATGCACGCTTGCCTAGAAGTAACTGATTCACTTTTGCCCCAAAAATGCCCAGGTTGTAGCTATCAGAAAAATAGAGACTTCAAGGAAATGATTGAGATTATAGTAAACTAAGATACGGACATGTATTCGATTCGAGAACAGATGACCATGTTATGAAAAAGTGCCATGAAAGAGGAAGACCACAAACCACTTGGGTGACGAAAGTTCAAAAGGACTGGATGACAGAAGAACATAGAAGATGACGCACAAGACCGAAATTGATGGTGTCGCATGACTGGGAAAGATCGAGCCAAAGAAGAAAAAATATTTTTGTAAAATAAATCCTCGTAAAATTTGTCATCACACATTTTTCCAAAACTTAAGGGCTGAACCTGCGTTAAGCAGGCGCCCGAGACGGGCACCCGTCGCGCGTTTACGCGCGTAGACACGGATTATTTTAATTACGCAGTGTTGCTAGTTAAATTTTAACGGTGTGCATATACAGTTGTGTCGATGGATCACTTAATACATTATTACGTGGCAATACGACCACTAGCAAAACACTCCATTGTTGCGACCGGCGGCGGCAGGACCCGCGCATGCACCCGCGCCGGATGCCCGCGCGGGCGTCCGTTTAACGCAGTTTCAGCCCTTAGCCCCTTAGGTATTTTTGACAAGAGTAGAAACAAACTTCGTTAACTCATTTTGAGTGTAAATTGTACGCTTGGCCACGTTTATCTGACCCCATCCTTTTACTAACTCCTTTATCTACTTTCTGTGTCAGATAAAAGGATTACAAAAAAAAATTGTGATGGATGTGAGACATAATTTTGTTAGTATCATTGTTTGAAAGTATGTGTCAACATTACTACCTTATCAATATTATTTTAAGTAAGACATGAAGCCTTCTCAAATCCTCAAATAACGTAATCGCTTTTAACCTGTTATTTTTTAACCGTTATGAAAGATAACGTTGTAAACATAACACAAATAACGTAATAATTAACGGTAAATCATGGTACGCTTTATCTTTATTACAGATAAGGTTACAATGAAAAAAATATTTCTGTAGTTTTATTTTCTATTTATGGTGCTTTTGTCTGACTGCTTGTTGGTCTAGTGGTTGCCGCGCTAGTACTGGGTATGAGGTCTTGGGTTCGAATCCCGAAATTGAGATTTTCTATGTGCAATACTAAAAACAAAATACCTCAGTGTCAGGTATTTGAAATACCAATTACAAATTACATTTTAAGAAGTAATTGAATTACAAATACCAAACACGTACCTATTTCTGTTTTAATTACACTACATAACAAGTAATTAAAATACTGCCCAACCCTGGATGGCTGCACGGATCTGGATGAAATTTGGCACAGAGATAGATTTATGCCCGGATTCCGGAATATCACATAAGCTGGCCTATAAGCTTCTTGATGTTCCCTTGGGGTATTAAAAGTCTTTTTACGCGGGCGAAGCCGCGGACAGCAGTAAGTTTGTTATTTAAAATCTTATTAAAAAACTGGCCAAGTGTGAGTCGGACTCGTGCATTGAGGGTTCCGTACAAACCTGTCATATAACTAAAAGTGGCCGGCCTGCCGGTGGTTGGCCGGTTTTTAGATTTAAATTTATTTGTTTTATTTGATGTAACTAAAAATTAAAAAAAAGGGTTCCGTTTTTCCTTTCGAGGTACGGAACCCTAAAAACACTCAACGACCTACTTTACCCATTATACCGTTTAGTGTCATAGTTTAATTGATCATTGTTTAACCCGGACATCCGATACTTTATTGTCCATTAATTCCCCAGTCCCCAGGGGTAGTGAAAACGGGTGTCAATCGTATCCCACTTGGGGAGTCTTTGTTTCAACCCCTCTCGTTTTGGGGACGGGATTTTTTGTCGTGTGTCCTTAGAAAATACTTCTCGGCATTGTTTTTTTGGGGACCTATCTACCCTAGTTGTTTTTTGAGGTGGATATCAAATTAAAACTGATAATTTTACGGCGATTGCTCAAGTATTTATTTTAATGAAATTATTTTAACATCACGCCTAAGTCAAAGGGGTATGCATAGGTGCCTAACCTACCCGGTCTAAGATAGGTTGATAACATTACGCCAATGTTTCACGAAGGTTAGTGTAGATACCTATAATACCTACCTACATCTCGGTGGCACATGTGCTGGATCATTCGGTTCCCTTCATGATGGTTGAGCTGAGTGGTGCCGATCCATGTCATTTTCGTGAAAGGGCGCCATCAGTTGGGATTGATTATTTTATTTTTGTACTTTTTAATTGTTTGTTTTACTCTAGACGCTTTTTACATCGTTCTCACATATATGTGTTTTTTCCAACAATAATGATGTAACCATACAAGTATTTGAAACACTTTTTTTAAAGAGTAAGTGTGGAGTTTCTTGTCCGTTCTTCTCCATATCAAGCTACTTTTCCGAATGGACGGTAGAATCAATTATTATTACATTTAAATTTATTTTTTTGACAAAGTGTCGCTTATTGGTCTAATTGAATAAAGAAATTTTGATTTTGACATTTCACCGGGTATGTTAAGACCCATATAAGAACGCCTGTGGCGAACAACTACTCAGAAAACCCAGATGGAAAAACCCAAAAACACTTCCCGACCAGGGAACCGAAGTCTTGCTAATCAGTAGAGCTTCCGTCCACTGGACAAACGAGGCAGGCGAATTCAAGAATTCCTTAATATAATATATAATACTTATCAACATTTTGCCCAAGATAGGAATTGAACCTAGAACTTCACGATCAGCTGTCACATCGCGATCACAAGACCGTCAGCAAAAATCTCCGTAAGCAAATTCAAATATAGAAGCAGCCTTGCTGCAGTAATAAAATATCGCCCATTCAGCAGAACTTCACTTTTTTGCTGACGGTACGGAAGTGATCCTGCATTCGCACACTTTAGCACGTACTACACACTAATTTATATTTGCAGTTAATTCCTCTGAAATGCAAGCGAAAAAGGACCTTATTCGTTACGGCATAGGAGTTAGCGACGATTTTCGGCAGGATTGCAATGTGCTTGGTGCGTTCGATTTTTTGAAAAGGTGATTGAAATTAGACTTTATTGTGTTGAGTTAAGAGCTGTTCATGTTTTTGACACATTTTGAGGAGTGATAATGCATTGGGGTACAATTTGAGGGTGTTATCTAAAATAAATCTATCATAACATATAATATTTTCCGAAGGGGTAAGCAGAGACGTTGTTAAAATACATTACAACGGCGAGGAAAGCCGTAATATTTTACAGGGCAATAATTGAATTCAAACCGGGCTATATTGTTCTTTCGGGGAAATCATTCATCGGTCATACATCGATCATTGGGGGCGGGGCAAATGTTTTAGGAACAAGGGTGCTTCAGCCAAAGTGACATCCATAGACTACTGAATGCACATTTTTTTTTTTTAATTCTTTAGGCTCGCGCTTGACCACTATCTCGCCTGATGGTAATCGATGATGGTCGACGGTGAAGCACGCTTGCCTAGAAGTAACCTATTCACTCTTGACTTAGAGACCCCTAGATTGTAGCTATCGGGAAACACAGTCTCCGGCAGGGAATTCCACTCCTTAGCTGTACGCATAATAAAAGTGTCCCCAAAACGTTTAGTGCGTATGGGTGGGATGTCCACCATGTACCCATGACGCATCGTCGTACGTCTTGTAGTCTAGATGTAGATGGAACGGACTGGATGGAATTAGATTATGCAATTCCATCGCACACTCCCCGAAATGTATCCGATAAAAAACCGACGAGCTGGCAACTCGACGACGATGTTCAAGGCTCTGGAGCTTTGACTTGACCAGTGCCTCATTGCTGATGAGTCTCTTGGCCCGCTTTTCGATCGACTCCACTGCATCGAGCTGGTATTTGGCAGATCCGTCCTAGAGATGAGAACAGTACTCCATGCATGATCGAACTTGCGCTTGATACAAGTTGAGCAGCTGTTCCGGCATCAAGTACCTTCTCACCTTCGAAAGGATCTTTCTAACCATTGTAAGTACTCCTGAAAGCCAGAATCAACAGTGGCAACCTCCAAAAAAGCGACAATGATGCTTGATAGGTCTTGAAGTTACGTTTGAACTGTCTTAGATCCCGCATCGAAATTATTCAGAAAAGAACAGTAAAGGATTACGAATTGCATTCGAACTTGCAAAAACTAAACCAAATAAATTTCTAGATAATTATTCCCAGCAAGGCCCATATCCCTGACTCATCATAGACTACAAAACATTACCAAAAAAGGTAGCCCACAGATAAACGTATAAGTCCATAGATTTTGCTAAGCTTAGCTATCTGTCCCAATACGTTATCTGTGGTGTCGTGTTGCAACATCTGTGGCCCAGGTGGCAATGTTTTGACATTTAATATCCGACTATGCTAGCCTGGTACCTGGAAGATGGGTGTGTTGTGTTAATATTGAATAGTATTAATCTGTCGACCTATAGATTTTGATAGTGTTGTTCTGATCTGACTCAAAATATTCTGAGTTATATACGAAAATAAAAAAGTTAAGTCAAAAAATTATAAAATCCGACTGAGAACGAAAAAGACGTAAACAAGAAGAAAATCATGCTGTGCAGTCGGAGAATATCTACATATTCGCGAGCTGGCTGACCAAAACCAGATGTCCAAAACCTAAATCCACCATTTTTCCGTTTTCCAATTTTAATGTAGCCAGTGACACTCGATTGATGTAAAAATCATCAAAATCAACCAACGCGTTTGGTCTCTAGAACGCCACATAGGAAAAATATACTATATACATAGACTTTAATAACTACATACATAGACAGATAAATACATTACCCTCCTTCGGAAGTCGGGTAAAAAAAAACGCGCGGTAATAAAAATCGATGCTGTCAATCAACTTTAGGTCACACTAGCTTCTGTCAGCGACTACGCCCGGGTCAATGTCGAAAATTATCCTAAGGGAACATATTTCCGGGATAAAAAGTATCCCATGTGCTGTTCCAGACTATAATCTATCTTTGTGCCAAATTTAATTTAGATTCGTTCGGTAGTTTTTGCGTGAAATAGTAACAAACATACAAACACTGTCACACTCACTTCGTCCTTTAATTAGTTTGATTTTCACACTGTTGTGCTCTTGTTACTCGATTAAAGATTTATTTTATTCTATTCTAATATCGATAGACCAACTTTCCCAACACTATTTTTTTCTCGTACCTATTCCCAGATGGGCATGGAAATAAGCGAACAATAATTAATAGTTGAAAATAACCGAGAGCCAGCGACGCGGCCATTGCGGCCAAACGGCGGGCAATTCACGCGCTTCTCAGAAACGGGGCATAACTCTGTATTGGTGGAACAATGCAGGGCTTGTGCGTTCTCCACTGGTGTCGACACGTGGCGGTGGACACGACACGTAAATAAGTTCAGAGCCACTAGACTGGGTCACCAATTATTTTTATTTGACATCCGTTTAAAAAAATAATAGATATGGTTTAAAACCACCTACCCCGGTCTTTACATTGTCACGTGTACTTATTTACTTTGTCAAAATTGAATTAATAAACTTAAATAGGTATGTAAACATAGATACAATATCTATGAAGATTTTGATGAGATGATTCTTCCGTTGTCGAATCGACGACAGTTAAGACAAAGCGCGGTATGAATTAATAAATTTGCACTCAAGTAATACAAGTGAATTATACTGTACTGTTTACTTAAGGTTGCCCTAGTCGGCGGCATAAACTATTTTGTGCGCGAGGTTAAAATGCATGCTATTTCATCTGACAACACGTGCGAAAGGGATAGACTGTGATGATCCTGTATGAAGTAATAGTGCGCGTACGAATACCTACACATCATAGTATAAAAATAAAAAATGGATGATGATTTAGAACGAAAAGGAGCGTGTGAAATTTTATAAACAGACCTTTGGGAGTATGAGTATCATGAAAAAACTACTGAATGTATTTGTTTAAAATAAAATTATTTGCATTTTTTACTGCTAATCTATCCCTGTATGGTGACTGTTTTGCAATTTTCCTTCTTTTTATGGTATTTATTTCCGCCATAAGATGCGTTGAAATAAGTGTTGAAATATGGAACTTTCTCTTTTAACTTTCTTTTAAATATACGTTTTACATTTTTGTTTCCATACAGGGCTAGATAATGATGAGACAAATTAATATAATTTTTTATTTTGAGCGTACACCGTCAAACAGTGGAGTTATAGGCATACTACTTTTGTATGGAAGAATGACTGACTAAGGACTATATTTACTATATCTGTTACTATTATATATTTACTATATACTCGTATAAGTACTAAACTGACTATAAAGACTTTATTCTGAACTTTTGTTTTTGGACATTTGTGTTACGTATTTGTTTTTACTCATTGATTTGTTTTTTTTTATTTATAAATAGAACATGTTCGGTCCGTCACTTGCCCTTAAGGTTTCTTGTTCCGGCGTCACCCAGTCAACACCGACTATCACTGAAAACCAGCGCTGTGACTCTGTCTTGCACGCGAGTCCCAGCATTATGCTGAGCGATAACCGTTTTGCGTGGCTGTGACGCATACTCTGTATTTGTATTTAAGATTATCCTTTGTTTTTTTTTATGGCGTGCGTCGTGCCTGGCACAAATAAATGATTTTTCTTTCTTTCTAGGGCAACCTTAAGGTCCACACAAAATAGGTCGGTGGCGGCGGTCCGGATCCGGATCGTGGTCCGGATTTTTTTATTCAGAAACAAGCCCTAAGGCGTCAATCGACCAAACTTATACTTAAAAAAATCACTCCAGAGTCCCATGCCCCGTGTCGTAATTTATAATTTAGGTTTTTCATCAATCTCTAACCATCTATTTTCAACACACTTATATTAAAATAAATCACTTCAGAGACTCCTTCGCCTTGTCGACACCATTGGATAAGCGCAGTATATTTGAATTGTCATTAATCTCTAACCATCGTTTCTATTAGCACCATCGACCACATTTTTAACAAAAAATTACGTAAATCACTCTAGTCCTATTCCCCCGTGTCGAAACCATTGGACAAGCGCAATGGCCGCAAGTTCACCATTTATTAGTTCACGCCAATCAGGGTCGCGTAAACCTTGTTCAACAATGCACGTTAGCGGTTCGGAGAATTGCGCAGGACTGAGGCTAAGGACTTGACAGGTCTCCTGGATTTACATTGGATTAAAAAGTGACAAGCTGAGATTTTGGAAGCAGCTGAGTATTATTATTATTATCTCCTTTATTTAATTTAATTTCTTATTTTATATATTTTTAAAAAACTCATACAAAAAAGAAAACATTTAAAAATATAAAAAATAGAGGCCCACCGGTATCGGGAACAGGGTCCAAGCTACCGGCGGTCAGGGCTCCAGAGAGAGGAACCTCCTAACAATACGAGCCGTGTCCAGCAATACTGCTTTCTGGATCAGGCCCTTGACCCAGCCGCCTAACGAGAGCCTCCTAAGATGTTGGTCGAGGCTCGTGGCTATTAAGCCATTGGCCGACACGACAATCGGTACAATGATCGCTGTGTCCACATCCCACATGTCGACAACCTCGCGAGCCAAGTCAAGATACTTAATTTGCTTATCTTTCTCAGCTTTCACGAGGTTCCCGTCATGAGGGACGGTAATGTCAACAATCATTGCACGCCTCTCGATTCGGTCCACCACCACTATATCAGGTTTATTGGCTACAATAGTCCTGTCAGTGATGATGGACCGATCCCAGTACAATGTGATATTGCCATTCTCGAGAACTGGGTCGGGCACATACCTGTAGTACGGCACCTCCGATGCCACAAGAGTGTATTTCAGAGCAAGTTGCTGATCGATAATCCTGGCTACAAGGTTGTGCCTATACTCTTCGTTAGCTAGACGAGAACAACCAGAGATAATGTGGCGGATCGATTCACCCGGCCGGTGACATGCAAATAGAGAAATTGAGGATATAAAGGATGACAGGAATAATGTTATCAAGGATGGGGATGATCATCTTACGGCTGACACAGTCACTACCAACAGCGTTGGATGTAATCGATACAATACTCTTTTTAACATCACAGGCAGTGAATTGACTTAAGACAAAAGGGGAATAATCAGGTATCGGAAGATTTGAAAGATAACTAAGCGTTGTTGCTTTGGTGGCCCTATCCAATACGGGCGAAGTAGAAAAATGACTGTTAAGTAAGTTGAAGTCCAAGTCTTTAGGAACCGTGTCATGACTCTTTTTTCCGATACCTAATGATTTGAGAAATTTCCAGACTTTGGCTGGATCAACGTTTAGAACAGAATTGTGGATATGTTGGCGTTGAGCGTTCCTACACACCTTGTTGCATTGATTTCTAATTAAGATGTATTTTTGTCTGTTGACGTCATTGGGCCGAATTTTAAATCTAAACTTCGCAGCTGCTTTTTTGCTGAGTAAAGCTTTAATTTCGTCAGTCAACCATGGCGCCGGAAGATGTTTAACTCTCACGGCCCGAATAGGTGCATGTGTGTCATAAAGCTGAATGAGGGTAGCAGACAAGATTTCAACTTGTTCGTCGACGGACGAGGATGTGACTAGTGGCGTCCAGTCAATGTTGCCGGCATCTTCCTGAAGACGATCAGTGTCCATGCCATCAAAATTGCGAAGCAGAAGAGTTTTAAACTTATGCTTAGGAGGTCGAATTTTGTAAGAAGTGTAAATTAAATCATGACAAGAAAAGGCATCAGCTGAACATTGACCATGTAACAGAGTAACAGTATTCTACATAGAATGACTGCTTATCTGTGGTCCACAATCCAGTAACTTGGTAACACGGTACCTCTTGGGCAAGACTGGTGTCTGATTTTATGGGTTCTGAATATCAAAGATTTACAAATAACAACGGGGACCAACAGCTTAAATTGCTGTGTAAAAAAACATGAAAAAATACCAGCCTATTTCCTTAAAATGTCTTTGTAAGTCCATTCAGAAATCATGAAGAAGCATCTTTTGTTCATTTGCCGAGTGCTTCGGTAAAAATGTTTGCCAAAAATTGGAAGAACAGTACAGTCAGAAATCTGGATTTGTGTCTTAAAAGTTGCATTCACATCATCAGCATATATTAATGTTCCCACTGCTGGGACACAGGCCTCCTCTCTGTAAGAGGGAATGGGCCGTAATCCACCACGCGGGCCCAGAGCGGGTTGGTGGATGTCAAAATGTCTTCGAATTGTTGGTTCTAGAACATGCCGGTTTTTTCACGATGTTTTCTTTCACCGTTTTTAAAACAGTGGTGATGAAATAATTTACACAAAAGCACCTGCCTGGGTTCAAACCCACAAGTCCTTCTAAAAGCCTAATTATTTTAAAGAATGTTCTCTTTTCATCGAAAAAAATTACTAGTGTAGTGCCAATATCGATAAAATGTATCGATAATACCCACGACGCGACGCGACGGCTGTGAAATCGTTTGGCGTCGCACGGTTACGGCTCTTCGCTGATTTTATTAACTCGCATCAAATTGTTAAAATGTGGCTTCAATTGTGTTCTTTTTCGGTTTTATTTGTCGATAGTGTTTGTGTAGTGGGTTTACAGCACTAAGAAATGGGTCTGATGAGATAAATTTAAATGTTATTTCATTTATTTTGTTTTTAACAATGAGAGGTTGAGGTTTTCCAATCTTGTGACGGTGAAGATGATATAACCCAAACTCATAAACTACATTGTAGCTACAAGAATAACGTAACCATAATTTTGTAGCAAACTATCTATTGATTTAAATTCACAGTCACCATGGAGTTTTTGAACGATCTTCTCCATAGACATACGCTTAGGAATGTATAACTTAGCTTCATCTTGGATCTTCAAAAGTACCTGAAAATGGTTTGATTGGAATACTTATTTTTTTTAATTTGAGTCCATTGAGTAACAAACATACACCCACACACACATCCATCCATTCATAATATTATTATAAATTTATATATCACACTAATATTATAAAGGCAAAAGTTTGTGATAGGTACTTCTTCACGCTAGAACGGCTGAACGGATCTGGATGAAATTTGGCACAGAGATAGATTATTTATTAATCACAAAATCTAAGCTCTTAAAAAATTCTTAACACTACTACTGGAATAGCACACAGGATACTTTTTATCCCAGGAATATATGCCCTTGGGATAATTTTCGACATAACGCGGACGAAGCCGCATGCAGAAGCTAGTCCGTAATAAACCTAACGGGAACTAAGTGATATTTTCTCATCGGGGTTCAACCTTAACAACAACAACTCTGCAAGTATACGAACCATACATTTTATGGTCCTTCGAGCCGGATTAGATTTGGGTTAGTTAGAGTGTTGAACAGCACCTCGCGGTGGACTTTGGTGAAATATGATAACGAGAACACGTACGCACGGGATAATTGGCGAAGCCGCTGGCAGAATCTAGTTACATTATAATAGTAAGATTCTATTATTTTCTATTCTACAGTATGAAGAGTACTCACTCTGCTTTTCTAACAGCAGAATCATGATGGGGGGGAGGAGGGGGTGTGACTATAAGCTCTTACAGTAAGGTTATTTTGATTATGCGTAAGGAACAGATACAAATCATAGGTATATACGTATATATGTCCCTTAAACACCCCCTGATCCTGACTAGAAACTAGTACCTAATGATTCTGGAGAGAATAGTATTAGAAGCAGTCCGGTGCAAAACTAGTCAAGTACCATGACTGCTTTCCTTATTAATCCTATTAATAATACCCTATTCATTTCGTTCCTATTAATTATTAATTATCATTGTGATTTTATTTCTGACTGTAATTTTATATTTGATTTTATTTTTTGTTTTATTATTGACTTCGATTTCAATTTTATGATTTTGTTATTAGTCTATTGAATATTATTGCAATTTTAATTCTAATATTAATTGCTTTGGTGTCTAGTTAATTAGAATTATGTAACGTAACGTAAGAGGTCACTGTCCCCTGAAATACAGCTCAGGGGTCAGGGATTCACTTTGTATTAATATTGATGCTAATAAACAATTTATTTTAAGTTTATTTATTGTAGCGACATCTATGACGCGACACACGAATTATCCTACATGGCCCAATCAGAATTTTCGGCGCAGCACTCGTCTGGTCGGAGGATTTTCCGTTTTTAATTAAGGTTTGCGGGACTTTCACCCTTCCGCATACCCAAATAATTATAGCTGAAAAAAACAAGTAAATGTACCCACATACCTGGCATCCAAGAATATGAGCCTCATATCGAGCGAAGCTCTGAACATGAACATGTTGGAATGCAGCTTGAGCTCCGTGACCGCAGAGGGGGGCAGCGAGTGGCCCACCGCGATGAGGCCGAGAGGAGCTGAACCTTCGCCGAAACGTCGTGCTCGGAGGTAGCCCGAGCAGTGTATAACCTGGAGTTTATGTCATCGGTGAGATGGGGTCGGAGTTCAACAAAAAAATAAAAAGATAAAATTTTACACGTAACAATAGGAATGTTTCCTGGGTAGAAAAACCGGCCAAGTGAGTCGGACTCGAGCACGAAGGGTTCCGTAAATTTCCCTAAATTTTCGTACTACCGGTGCGACAGTATTGGTTTTTGGGTGGTACATAAATATACCGGCGGGACAGAACCGGCATCATGTAATTTAATGCATCATCGTTATTTTGTTTTAGGCGTTTTTGTACGCACCGTCACCCAAATAACTCAAGAGGGTTATGTGGTGGCAGCAGCTTCTTCAAAAATTGTTGAAGAAGAAATTAAAAAAGAATTGAAATTGAAGGATTAGCTACTGCAGGACCATTGTTAGACCAAATTTAACAGTAGGTACTACTAAGTATTCAATAAAATATTTACAATAATTTCATGAAGCTTCTTTCATCATATTCTATACAAGTAGAAAAAGCTAGTAATTAATTATGCTTAACTTAAATTACTTTTAAGTTTCGAGAGAAAAATGACTATTGATTAAATGTAGGAAAAAAGATCAGTTATGCTGGCAACATTAAGCACGCCACCCGTCACGCGCCAACTTATCGTGCGAGCACTCTATCACGGTTCATGAGATACAGCCTGGTGACAGACAGGCAGATGGACAGTGGAGTCTTAGTAATAGGGTCCCGTTTTTACCCATTGGGTACGGAACCCTAAAAAATAAAAACACAGCATCTAATTATCCCATTCTCTAACAAAACCGAACTCAATGCAAATCCCCGATTACCGAACTATAGTTCTCTAAAAACCCTTCGATTAACAGCAATACTAATAAACATCTTTACCCCATAGGACCCCGTGCCCCTATATTGTCCCCGCTAATTCACCCCATTCCGTATGTTGGTACTATTGAGTGTATTGAACAATGGCCCCTTGCTTTTGAATAATGGGACGCGTGTCTGTATTGTTTTAAGCATTTGATTTAAATTGTGTGAGTAAGAGCGGATTTTCACAGATTATAATGACACTAGTGGGAACTGGGGCCCTACCATGAGTTCTGTTTTTTTTTTGGCTTCTCTCTGTTCAATCCGAGTGATTGGCTACTGCTTAACCGGGCGATCCTGTGAATAGTAAACTAGAACCTAAAGCCAGGCACAAAAAAAAAAGTTATATCAAAAACCCGACTGCTTCAAAAGCGAACTAAAAAGTCGTAAACAAGGAAAAAATCATGATTTTTACCTTGTTTACGACTTTTTAGTTCGCTTTCGAAGCAGTTTTAAGGGGGAAACGTGAAAAAAAAATTGGAAAACAAAGGAATGAGAAGTAATAAAAGTCAGCTTTTTTTACAAAAATTTGTAGAAGAATTTTTTAACTTCACATTGACCTATGTACTTGATATTTGGTGATAATGTTTATTACGTATATTTGACCAAAAAATACCACTAAATTGATAAATCAGACTTTTCTTTGAAATGCCCTCATTTTTCGGTTTGTTACGGTACCCTAAATATGCGAAGTCCGACATGTTTTCTTAATACGCGTTCCTCTGTTGTGGAGAAGTAAAAAAATAGATACATAATTTCCACTTTCCTCCATATCAAGCAGGTTGTTGCAGAATAAATTCAGACCAAAAGGCACGAAAGGGAATTTGCAACAATTATAAGCTCAGATGCCAAGAGAAGTACGGTGTGCTTTGAAGGGTGTTTAAAAGCATATGAGACAGATTTGTCTCTAAGATAACAAGTAAGTACAACGCATGGCGAAGCGTTTTGTATTCCAAATGTCCACAGACGGGGCAGTGACCACTGACCACGGGGTGGGGAACTATTTACTACATACACAACAATGTATTCATTTAAGGCGGTACCCCGAGCAAAACGCCGCGCAAGCCGTTTTTTGTGCTGTTTTTAGGAGCTATCTACTCGTTATTTAAAAAGAAATATCAATTAATAAAAATACATTAAATTTCTTCATAATATTGATTTTAAAATGGTAGATTTAGTTTTTTTTTTAATGTTGTATATATTTCACTAATCTACTTCCAAAAAAACATAAAAATGAGAAATAATTATTGATAGCATGCATCTCCTCGTAAAGTGTTCATTGATAATTTTTTGTACTAACACTAATGGATAGACAATTTAATAACGAACATTTTTGTAGAATTATTTTTTTCAAAAGACCAAAATTCGATTTTATAAAGATTTTATTCTAAAATCTGGGCGTATTCACTACTGTAATTCATGCGCCACCAGTGCCGCTAGACCAATAGGAACGCTCATATCTCATGCCGATTTTTTGGTCAGGGTACCGTCTTAATATCTAGCAAAAACTTACCTTATACCCTGATGTGGTAAGACCAGCGTTTCTCTTAGCGAGGACACATTTCATTTTGATGAAGAAAGCTCTTTCACATTCGATGTCCACTGTTGGGCCCCACGTACCGCCAACAGGGTACCTGACAAACAATAAATTTTTGAGCATATTTTGATCTGAAGTTTCCAGCAACTTCTTTGCTGTCAAAACAAAATTCAACCTATCCGAGATAAAGTTTTAAAATTTTCGAGCTCGTTTCGCTCGCTCTTGAATGTTCATTATTAACAATCTTTTCCACCTGAGTCGACAAATAAGCTTCTTCCGTATAAATAAAAATATAACCTACCAAAAGTTTGAGTGCTAAAACATTCGAGCTCGCTTCGCTCGCTCTCAGATGCTTTATATATTTAAGGAAACTTGTAGATCTTCATGTGGTAAAAAGAAAATTGCCGAGACGCATTTTTTTATCGGTCGCTAAATCATTATACCATAGCAGAGTTTTCTAGCTTTTTGGAAATTTTAGGGCGGTCATATATATGTATGTTATGATAAGTGGATATGCGGGTGGAGGTCTGAGGTAAATGAATGCGCCTAAATTTCATCTAACTAACAGATGGAAAGAAGTCGTGAGGTGAGTTACAAAAATCAAAAGCGATTGGACAAAATTCATCGTGACCACATCCGCTCTGTCAAAAGAGAGCGAAATAGAAGAATGTATACATGATGTGGCCCGGGGCTGCAAATTTTTAAATATGCTAACTACGGATACTGTACTCACCCGAGGCTGGGATACTGGTGAGGTAAGTAAGAGTGTGGATGCTGCAGACTGAGCACTGCTGTCATCTCCTCGTGATCTGATTGGTGGATGTATTCGTATATTGAGTTGCCTGTTAGTTCTACCTGTGGGAGAGATTATAATAAATAAGTTAGTATAAATACTTCAAGAAGGAGTAGACAGAACAGAAGGGTTACATCTACTTACATTACTTCGCCTGTTTAAAATAAATTTTACCGTCTGCTGTACTACGGATTCAGTACCTATTTAATTCAATTTAATGTATTCAATAGCTACTAGTAAACCGACTGAACTCAAAGAACTAAATTCAAACGTCTGAATTCAGAAGATTAAACTTAAATAACTGAATTCAGACAGCTTAATTCAAAGTCTTTATTGAAATTACATTCTTAATACAGACGACTGAATTCTTGAATCGACTGAACTGAAACAACTGAATTCAAACAAGTTAACTCAACCAACTGAATTTAGTTGACTGAACACAGCCAAGTGATATTAGAACACGTGATTTAATCTATTTCTCCACTTACTTGACTCAACCCAAGATGTACTGACGCCGTTTCACTAATATACATGATTTTGCCATCAGGTGCCACCACGAAGATGAAGCCGTCCAGGGTCTGCAGTAGGTGGGAGCCTAGTTCTCGTATTGAAAGCTCTCTGGGCTGCGGTGGGGGTGGCGCGGCACCCCATGCGTCGCCGAGACCTGGGAGAAGGAGAGAATGTTATGGTAGACCTGTATTGAACGAAGGGGTGGGCAGGGTTTAATTGCCGTAAGTCTTGTAGTCCGATGTTGGATTAAGATAATGATTACACTAAGTAAAGGCCCTCACAACCTACCACCCGAAGTCAGGACCTTTACTACAGGGCTACATCTCATGTTAAACGCGTCATCAAAAACCTGCCTCATCTTCAGTTAGCTCGTGGTCAGTCTGATGACGGACGCCTTCGCCAGCAGTGACGTGACGGCTGACGGCAGAGGGAGGAGCTTGGCTAGCACCACAGACATAAATCTAACTAGATGACGCGATTGTATGTACTTCGCGTGCCAAGAAACGGAGTAAAGTTACGATCAATGATCGTAATCTGAGTTTTTTATTTAGCATTATGGGCACCGGAAAGCCACCGAAATCTATAAAATAGTACATTGTTCACCGAGAGGAGAAAGTGACCGATTACCGTCGAGGGTGTCATTTGGCTTTAAAACACCCGAGATCGGGAATCGCACTTTCTCTCGAGTGATACATAGTGCTTTATACTACACCTACGAGGAATAGTACATTCTACGAAAACTGAATCCTCAAACAACACACAAATTGAAAATGGCGCCAATGGCGTCTGCAATTTTCACATGTTCTTTTTTCAAATTGTTTGACACCATCCAACACACAGCTAGTGGCCAGTGTAATTTTGCGAACTTGGAGATAAAAACTCACTGTAAAAACTTTTTGGCTTTTGATATTTAGGTTACCAGCGCATAGTCTTACCCAAAATTAAAAAAGAAAAACCACGTAAGAAATGGGTTTTCATACACTTCTCTCTCCCGCTCAGATGCGTTTTCTCGCCGCATATTTGTTCGATATGCAATGACGTACTTTCTACCGTAAATTTGATAAAGTATCAAGGTACTTTCCGAGCAGGTGTAGTATAAATGCCTTTTTATGCCATATTAAGCTGTAAAGAATGTATAGAAAAAGTTGGCCGAGACTTTGGAAATGTTTTCTTTCATTGGTAAGTACTCGTAATATTGTTTTAAAATTGTTTGTGAAAAAGTGGCACGCTTGGTTTTCATACAGATGGAGGGACTTGCGTTATCTAGTTAGATTTATGTCTGTGGCTGGCACTCACTGGATAACCGAAATTTGACACTTACCATCAGGAAAAACCTGCCTCATCTTCAGGTAGCTCGTGGTCAGTCTGATGACGGACGCCTTGTCCAGCTGTGACGTGATGGCTGACGGCAGAGGCAGGAGCTTGGCCAGCTCGAGGAATTCAGCGTTTTCCTTCTCTCTTCGGGAACGGGCCGCGTTTTTACTCTTTTCTTTCATGATGGCCGCTGCGTCCAAGGGACGCGAGCTGTCTTTACGACAGGCTGGAACAAGAGAGATTTTTTTAGGGACGTTTTTCAGGTCGCAGTGGTTGAGTGACCCGCTGCTGCGCGGCGTGTCGCGGGTTAGATGCCCGCTCCGGACAAATATTTAGGTACTATGGCCTACAGATAGTTGTACCGGATCTGGGTGTTTCTGCATCTGAGTGTTATGTTTGTAAACGCACCCACGATGCAGGAGAAATTACTAGTGTGGGGCAAAGTTTAATAAAAAAAAAAGTAACTAAGTAAGAATTTTGTTAATTATGAATTGTATTGTTATTGGACGGCATTAGCAAAGAAGCCATTTCGTGTAAAATTCAGGTGGCTTCAGTTAGGTTGGGATCAGATTCTCGTTGGTAAACGGCTAATCGGATTTGATTGGGAAATAAATCAATAGTGAAAATATTTAAGTGGTGTACAATCATCAAAGTCAAAAGTCAACTTTTGGCCTTCCTCTCCATCCGTCCACATTTATATTCCTAACTCTTTTAGTAACTTACGTTTCATCCCTCCTCACCACATGACCATACCAGGAGTACATAATGAAGTAGTATATAGTTTACAAGAACAAATTACGGTATATTTTTATTTTTTTTTAAATAAGGAACGTTCCCATTTTAAGTTTCATTGCTGACCAGTTTTTATATGTTGTTTAATTTTGGTTGGAGCCGAGATAGCGGCTTGAATTTTAATCATATTTTTCTGCCATACCAGAAGCATCGCAGAAGATTCCAGAACAACTCTTCGTTGTCCACAGAAAGACAATAAGAGGTCCAGGCGCTTATTCTCGTAAAACTGATTTGAAGGAAAAAGGGAAAACCAAAAAGGGAAAATAGTTAACCGCTCGGAGTTTCAACATAATACAACGAATTTACGCCATTATAATAATGTATTGTCTTAAAATATACCTATAATAGCTGGCTTTTTTATATTTTTTAGTAAGTAAGTTTAATAAAATAATAATACAGTGAAAAGTCATGGAAGAGAAAACTACTCATCAAATTAAAACAAAACATCCTTGACCTACGCTACACCAAAATTAATGACGTCGTTATACATTCATAAAATTATCATCCACGCTAACGACACAACATGCATATTTATAACAACATGGAGGCTGAAGGCACTCCACGCCTTAGCTTCAGAAAAAAAAAAACGAACCATAGAGTTTTGGCGGGGAAAACAACATCGTGATGAATTATTCAAGTGAATCGGAGTGCTAATGCTAACAAATGATGTCTGTGTCGCGAAGATGGATACAAAATGTTTGTAGGTGTTATTCGTAAAAGTATTCTGCCAGTTTTCTTATTCGGAGGATTATTTTGCGGTGTAAATAGATAAAATAGAGTTATCTATACCTATGCATGATTGCGTTATAAAGAAAGATAAGTGTATTAGTATTTCTTATGAGATCTAGTTGGAGATTTTTCTGGACAAGCGACCTGAAAATCAAACGATATATGAATGACTGTTTAGGAGCTTTTGTACAGAAAATATATCAAATTGTCATATTTATTTTTTACATAAAAAATATCTGGTTTTTGAAAAATAAACCTTTAAAATAAGAATACTTATTTTAAAGTGTTGTGTTCGTAATGGTCAGAGCTAGATGTAAATGAAAAAAAAAAGCAAAAATGAACAGCCAGAAATCAAATGGCACCCGTGCGAAGATGGCGCGGGTCGCTAGTAGTTTATAAATCAGTGAATTTTATTTACAAATACTTGTAATTAAAACTGATGGAAGAGAAAAGAGCGTCCGTGGAGATTTTTGCAAATTCTTCTTCATAGAGACCTTGCGAATTTGCAACTAGTTTTCATTTTTGTTTTGTTTTGCTATTCAAAACTACCTCTAAGGTTTATTTGTTTTGTTTTTTTTTTAATTTAAAACTTTTTCGAGTCGAAAATTATTTGTCTATGCGTTGATTTCACGAGAAGTTTTTCCCGAAATATTATTCATACAATTATTTAAATCGATATTTCTTAATATTACTAGCTTCAAATTACAAGTTGTATTGCATGAGTATTTCTGACTTCTTGCTAGTGTATTATTGGTAAGCGCTGAGCATACTAATGAAGTTCGACAGCAATAGTGTAATAAACTCAATCACAGTTATTCGAAATAAACCACTCCCTTGAGTATTATTGGCTAGACCTGACGTAGGGCTGTCTCTTAGATATTGAACTTTTATTTCTCCTAATTTTTCGTTAATGTCTTACTCTTCCTCTAGGCACACTTCTTCTGATTGATATGAGTTTCAGCGATATTTTGAAATTATAGTCTTGCACAGAAGTCCTGTCTTTATACCGTTTTCGAGAATATGTCGCGTATTTTTCCTACTTACTTATTATTTTTACGGTGCTTATGTGTAATTTTTGGCGCAAAAAAAGCTTTTTTTCTCTCATTAATTAGGATAGAGGTATTGTTGAATACTTAGAGATGTTAAATTTTGTTTTCTTTTTTATAGTAGTTACTCTAGGAGTGGTCTTAGCAGAATTTTCCCAAGTTAAACTCCACTCCACTCCCAGTCTCTGAATTTTGTCTGGGCTCTGGATTATATTAGACCTACAATTTTAATACCTACAATTTATATCATTCAAAGGCTCGGGTTTGACCTCTAATCTGATGGTAAATGACGAAGGGGCAAACTTGCCTTGACGTAACCTATTCACTCTTGACTTTAAGAAGCCTAAGCTATCAGGAAACAGGCTACGGCAGGCAATTCCACTCCTGTACGCACAATAAAAATATCCTACTTATGTATGTTTCCTATATCTGCAAAATATTTTAAGTAAACGAAATGCCACCCCTAAAGGCGGCAAACGACATATGGTCGTCATTTATACAGTGCCATAAACTAGCGCCCGATCGGATTCCGTACGATACGAATTTTGCGCGCGAATATTTTTGTTTTACGGCCAGCCAATGTGGCGCGCTCGTGTAAATTAATAGAATTATTTTTGGTGCAGAGTAAAATGTTTAATAATTTTTCTTTAATTTTCGTAACTAAAAAAAATGTATATTTAATGAATGTCTAAGTTATTCATAAAAATAAAACAAAAAAAATAACATATTTTGTTTATGAATTAATTAATACTTACATAAGGCAGTTTCATATTCTGACGCACATTTAGAAAATAGTTTTCTCCTCGGATACTTCATTTTGAAAGATACCAAAAATAAACAAAGCTTTATTTTCTGTTTGCAACGCTGCAATATTAAGTATAATCATAAAACAAAAAAAAAACACTTGTATTGCAGCACGTAACAGAAAGAAAATAAAATAATAAAACTGCACTTTACGCGAACAGGTTCACATCGATACTGGCAGCATCCACCTTCTTTCCTATGTCCGTTTCGGAAATAAAAAAAAACAAATGACAGGTACTACAATAGCGCGGCAAATACATTTACAATAGAAGACACTATTGTATTACGTCATCTAACGTCATTCTTGAGGGCAGGGCTAGTATAGGGGCGGGCAATAAAAATAAATACGAAAAACCATAACATTATGGCAGTTTTTTTTCATGTATTAAAATTATTAAGCTACTTGAAATTGTCTCATAAAATTAGATGAAGTAGGCGGTTTCCATTACGACTAGTACTTAGGTATTGTATTCATGTATCTTTCAGTAAAGTTAAAACAAGGAAAACCATAGAACTACGTATAATTTTACATCGTATAACTTTGCTTATCTATTTTACGACTATTCGCTTTTGTATTGTTTTGCATAATCACTCTTAAGACGGAGCCTTAGCGAAGCATCACGTAACTGTCGGTAAGTTTTTACTGGTCATTATTATTTTTAAGAGAGTCCTCTTCAAAAAGGGTTGACAGAGTTGCAGATGTCCGTAAGCGAAAGAGAACACTTTATACCATCAAGGTGGAGCGTGGAGCGCCTGCTTCTTGGCCAACTTCAATCGTGTATTATTGATCGAAGTTTGCCACATTAGATTCGGGATCTCCTCTAGATTTTCCTTACATCTAATATCTTCTTCACATTCGCAAATGTATAAGATTTTATTTTTTAAATACACTTGACAATTTTATTGGTCTTTTGGCACAACGTCGCGTAACCTAAAGATGCACCCCAATCAAGACACCGTTGCGCCCGTATAGTTTTGACAAGATTCGATTGATATGTATTGTGTATTGATAGTGATGTTATTGTCAAGATTATCTGGTTCTCCTTAATGCGTTTAGAAATGGATGCAACCGAGTTGCATTGGTGTGCGGGCTAAAGATTATCTCATGTCTGTAACTCCGAAATGCTAAAACACACAAGTAATTACCCAAATTCCTAAGTTGCCAAAAGTCAGGTTTTAGACAAACAGTTGAAACAAAACCAGGCCCAGCGTACTCCTTGGTTGAAACCATCAGTTTCAAAAAGTATTTTCGATTAATTGTACAATATTAAAAACCCGAGATGATTTCTTACTAAACCTGAGCAAGTTCAGGGTAATTTATCGGAGGGTAAAGTATTTTGTTGGTCAGACAGAGAGGGACAGAAGTCCGTTGACGTTTCTCATTTTACATGCCGCGATAACTTTTTACGTAAGAAATTGTAAAATCAAATTCATCATCCTAATTAAGGCGGTACCCCGAGCAAAACGCCGCGCAAGCCGTTTTTTGTGCTGTTTTTAGGAGCTATCTACTCGTTAATTAAAAACAAATATCAATTAATAAAAATACATTAAATTTCTACATAATATTGATTCTAAAATGGTAGATTTAGTTTTTTTTTAAATGTTGTATATATTTCACTAATCTACTTCCAAAAAAACGTGAAATTGAGAAATAATTATTGATATTATGCATCTCCTCGTAAAGTGTTCATTGATTATTTTTTGTACTAACACTAATGGATAGACAATTTAATAACGAGCATTTTTGTAGAATTATTTTTTGAAAAGACCAAAATTCGATTTTATAAAGATTTTATTCTAAAATCTGGGCGTATTCACTACTGTAATTCATGCGCCACCAGTGCCGCTAGACCAATAGGAACGCTCATATCCCACGCCGATTTTTTGGTCAGGGTACCGTCTTAATGACTATGTTACCCATACACTATAACAACGAGTATCATTCGCAAGCATCAAGTTTAATTATTATTTAGTATTTTTATAGCTGTCAAAACGTGCCTTTTATTTTTTGACAATTATAGTATCTAAAATTATACAGCAAGCAATTTTTTACTAACCTTCATACTGTTTTAGAACCGGTAACTTAACTTGGTATGTGGTATATATCGTGCGTGTGTCCGAAACTCAATTTAAAATTTTATCGATGTCAATAATCATCTCGTATGCGAAACAACAAATCAAAGTAACACATTAACTTTATTTATTCAAAACGGTCGTTAAGACTTTATCATTTAACAAAACAACTCATTATGCGCACTCACACTTCATATCGCAGTTGAAAAGGACGAAAATCAATAAAATTCTCGATGAATACAATCTGCATATCTCGCACCATCATCTCTCATTCAGCAAAAGGGCAATGTCGCAATTTGATGCTGGTAGAAAAAAAATGACAGTTCGAAATTTGAATCTTCGAGTGTCCTCGAGATGTTCTGTTGGAGATGGCATAGATAAACAGGTATTTTTATTTTATTATGTGATTTGTTTTTTTTTTTTAATGGAGAAAATGTAACGGTTGTTCTGCTTTAGTTAATGTCGGTTTGGAGTTTGGACAGATTGTAGATTAATTGAAGCACAAACTAATCGGATAGCCAATGTTTGCAAAAATTGAGTACTTAAATCGGTAAACTGGTAATTGAAGAGTTCCATTTATTGTAATGATGCTATAATGCATTTTTGCCATCCAGCGTTTTGTGTAGCTAGCTTTAGAACTGACAAAGTACGCGTAGTATAAGTAATCTCCAGTTAAACCAAATTACGAAAAACGAACACAATAACAATCTTACAAAACAAAAAAGAACTTTAGACACGCAATTATATAAGGGTAATTTATTTATTGTTTTGTAACGAGGGAGCTTCCCACGCCTGACCGAAAAAAAAACTGGGAGACAATCATATTGTTTACGACTTGTCACTTTTGTCACTTGTTTTGAATTTGGAACAGTGAGGCCGCGCTAGAGGTGTCTTCTTTTCGGCTTTTAAAAAAAGAAATACATCTAAATATTTTCGTGCCGCCACCTTCTCATTATGCTGGAGAGTTTTCAGTCTGGAAACATTATCTTTAAAAATGTGAAAGTTTTTCATAGGCATCTAAAATGGATAAAAATGGATAATCTAGAATAGTTTAATTACTTTCATTATCTGTACACTTTGAAAGAAAAAGAAACCGCCACTTTTCTCGATTATATCGCTAAGATAAGGGATAAAACTTTCGAAGATTTTTTTGACATAAGCAAATTACACAAAACAAATGGTCATGAAACTCTGCTGCCCGTGGTAGGGTAATGAGAACCTTTATAACAGGTCACCAATGTCTGTAATGTCAATAAAACTGTCAAATTGACTTAGGGACGCTGTGTCAACAGGAGGAAATTAGGAATACAGGAAAATAAATTAATTTTCTTCCAATAGCTATATCTAGGAGGCAATTTATTCATCATAAAGTTTTAAATAAATACATATAAAAAAAAATCTAGGCTCGGTAGATCACCGATACTAGAGTATACATTACTCTACCACAACATACGTAACGTACCGTACTATAAACCTCACAACAATACGTCGGAGTAACTCGACACGTTAGCTTCCAGTGTATTATATGCGCACGTGTGTCGCAGGATCCGGGCAACGCGGTGGTCTGGCGTCGCGTAACGTTAGAGTGTTATTATTTTTGTTAGAGATTTGTAGTTTAGCATGGACGTATACCTATACTAGAGAGCACGGAACGACGCGACAGGAGAGGAGGAGACCGCGACACATGCCTCGGTCTCTGCTGGTGCCTACTGGCGTGGCCGCTTATGTTTTCCGATATTATTTATATTGACGTCAAAGTAATCTTGAAGTCATCAGTTACGTTTTGCAAGAGGATGAACACTAGCCAAATTGGCGCCAAATAAAAACGTGTTTTTTTTAAACCCTCTTAGTATTAATCAATTTCCATATAATTGCTAGAATAGCCCGTTCCAATTCAACGGACAACAAGATTTAAGTACTACATCAATGCGCCATAGGTACATGGTGGACATCCCACCCATACGCTCTAAACGTTTTGGGAACACTTTCATTATTATGTACAGCTAAGGAGTTCTAAATAATAATAAAAAAAGATTATCGTCAGTAAACGGACTCACTTGGTTCGTATGGGAAGTTTTGACAATGCAGCCTCTAGCAATGGCTGCCAAGGCGTGTCGTGTCAGTGCTCTGTGGTACGAAGTTACAGAGAGATCGAGAGAGCCATTTGTAGAGGGGGCGTTTTTGTGCAAGATTAAAGTATTATGAGGAGCTTTGGTAGATTATGTTGGTAGAAATTTATTGTTTCAGAACGGTAGCAGATATTAACAAACGACTCTAGCAACTATCGAGTCGTTTTTGTTAGGATTTACACACACATAAACAAAACTCTCACATGCCGCGAATTATGTCCATATGAAAGGGCCTTTTGTCTTCAACCGGGCAGAAAGCCAGACACTGGGCTGCTACTCAGAAATCCAGGATTAAAGAAAAATACCCGTTCCAGAGATCGTTCCCTGAATCAAAGAACCATTAACAGCATCAGCATGGGTTATTTAGACCTACTATTGCGCCTCCTGTAGCCAGTGGCGGATTTACACATTTTACGCCAGTATGCTATTAAATATTTGCCCATCTCTTTGAATATTGCTTCTATACGTTTAATTCCATCGCCCTTTTTTCGAAATACTCGAAATTCTCTCGTTCAGATACGTAAAACTTACAGAGTGATTCGTAAAGATCGGCACCAGTGATCAAATCTACGGTAGAAGCCTGAATATTCACTTTGTTCGTTCCTTCCAAAAAAACATTGCACACAACAACCATTACCGCCGTTTGCAGTTTTTCAAAATTCAAAAGTATCTCTTAAACTCAATGTTTCCACGCAGCATATGCCTACAACAGGACCTCGCTTGGCTCTTAGGCTCCCGCGCTCGTGCTGTCAATTCGGCCAGACTCTTAGCAAACGGTCATGTCATTCGTTCCTGCACCGCAACCCAAATACGACTAAGCAAATACGTAGCCCAAAAAACATGTAAATGGTGAAACATATTACACGTTGATTGAATTGTGTGAGTGGACTTATTATAACTTTTAGGCATTTAATAATGTTTTTTTTATTCCCTTAAGATAAAAAAACTGCCGCCCTTGGCTCCAGCCTACTCAGCCTGCTGGTAAATCCGCCACTGCCTGTAGCGCTGTGTTCAAATGAATTATTTCCAATTCTTCAGTAAGTTTTACGTAATCTTACACACATAGCCCTAATTCCGTCCACATGTTGTAAAATAACATAACTTAAAGTGCTCGCCAAACTTCTGGGCCGCCCTGAAGTTGGCTTTCCAATACGCAAGGCATGAAACGGTGCTGTTTTTGTATGAGATTTACTACTGCGCAGCCATTGTAGCCAACTTCAGGGCGGCCAAGAAGTTTGGCAAGAACTATACAGATACATAACATCACGCCCGTGTGCCTCGAAGGGGTTAAGCAGACGTGCATTTAATATCGTACAAAAACTCCGATAGTAATTCCTACAAGAAACCTACGCAAAAAATTACTTTCTCCAACAAAAAAGTTACCTTATTTAAAGTCAACACAGATGTGACAATCTTTAAGTAACTTGTAATCCTTTCAAATTGGATAACCAATACACCTGTGAAGGATTAAAGGATTAGCTGACGGAAGATGATTAGAAAAGAGGTTTGACGTAAGCGGGTTTAGATTGTCTGTGGTTCCGCCGGAAGTAAAACCATAGATAAAGACCTGAATTACGGAACTGGCCGTAGAATACCAGGATTTTTCGAACAGATAAATCTAGCTTTTTATTGACATGATTTACTTCCGTCTTCCCACCAGTATTTAATCCTAAATTAAAGCGAAGCTAAGCTGCAATATTGTTTAAAGTAACAATAATATTTATATCTTATTGAACTAATATAATACACCGAAGATCTATTACCTACATTTCAGTGTACTTACCTAATAAATAATTTTAAAGATTTCACCAAAAGTAATTAAAATTTCAACTTTGCATCAATAGAAAGTTTTTGTTTATTCATACTTTTTTCATTAAAGCCTCAAATTATGATGAAGATGAATGAGCATTTCCACCTTTATGGAACCCTAAACGTCCGAAATTTTACAACAAACGCGTGGGAACGAGTAACAAGTCAATAAAATACGCGCCAAAAGTCAATATCTATGGTCATGTCAAAAAAAAATTTTTGAAGCAAAGGACAGAGCCGATAATGCCATTGTTTCTGGCCGCAAAGGACGCACGTGTCTATGACAGGTTTTACTGTGTTTTGTTTACTTGTTTAGTTTTTTTTAACGTAGTACAGACACCTGCGGAGTCATTCACAGGTTCGTGTAGTAAGTAATCATTCAGTAATTTGCGTTTGTGACTTTTACGTGGGAACTCGTTGGTGTAAGGTGTCTTTGCTTTTGTATGTTGAGTCAATTGTCTTCAAAAATGAAAAACTGTGCAATTTCATGCGAAATTACTGGATAGGAGCCTGCTTGGATCGGGTGTGTAGAAATTAAGGTTGGTTTTCTGTAAGTTCTGAGTGGATTGTTATCCATTATATAGTTTTAGAATATATATTATTAAATGATTTATATATAGATTTGATGCAGCGCACAGTAAGTAAAGTAACAAGTGTGTAGTAGTACCTACAACTTTTACAGATTGTTCAAAAACAGAACCCATTAAAGTCCTGAAAAAGTACCGCGGGAAAAGTACATTATTAAGTGGATTAACTTTTCAAATTAGTTTGAACGAAACAGGAAATTCAAGTCTAGGTAGTCTTGCACTGGCTTCGTAGACCACACTACAAGCGGCTACAAACTTTAACATATCTAAAGGTTCTGAATCCGTCCGTAAACCGACCTCAACCATGCAAATACAGCGTCATTCACAAACGCCCGCCTCGTTCCCACGTTTATTCATATACAGGCACAATTGAATTATGTATTAGACAATAAAAACCTCTTTTCGCATCTCAATGCTTAAATACAAGTTTAATTTTACACTTCACTTCAAAAAGGAAGTTCTTATAACAAGGACACAAGATTGCCTTTACATTTAAAAAGTTTATCTTTTCTTGTCTATGCTACAGTGACAGTACGGGACTGGCGGGAAGCGTTTTTGTGGTGGGAAAATTCTTGACAGTTAAAATTTATCTGAAGGATTTTTTGTACCAGCGGATGATACATTGGAATAATGAAGAGTGGTATGTGAGAAAAATTATGACTAGAAAGGGGTGACTTATTAGAGAAGTATGGAAGACGAACACGATGACGTGTTGCGCCGACCTCAAATATATTGTGATAATGGTAAATTAATGAGCATTTAGATTTCTTACCTATATTTTTTTTTATACACCCGGCACCGTTGAATTTCAAAGTAATCTTTGGAGTTCCTATTATAAACTAGATGTTGCCTTGCCTGCGACTCGTTTGCGTTGGAATATAAAACTGACGTACCCTTTCAAGACTATAATTTATCTATCTCTGTGCGTAATTTTATCCAGATCCGTTCTGGCGTGATGAAAAGGTAACAGACCGACAGATAAAAGTTGTGAATTCCGGTAAGTACTAATTCGCCGCGGGCAGCGTGAATCTCAAGTTTATTTTTACCAAAACATATTTAAATCGAACTAAATCACTTCCCTCTTATTTTTAAACAAAATTCCGAGATCCAAAGGTGAGAAAACACAGCGTAAATCACAGGAAGAGCAAATAAATCAACATAGCTTCCATATTTTTTACTCAAACGGTTCCTAAGATTACAGGATTAGTTCGGAGTAGTTGTGTGTGGGGCTCGTAATCCGTTGCTAACATCTGGACCAATTCTGTTAATAGCTAGCGAGTTTTTAAGGGTAGATGGTAATTAGGGAAGTGTGTATGGATATTTTTGCTATTTGCAATGTTTTTGAGTTGTTTTCTATCGGCATCGAAGTATTAATAGGTGAAAAGAAAACCTTTGTAGTACTCGTAAAACATTTCGCGGGAACGGAGGAGTGCGGGGTTTGAAATAGTTTATATGGAGAAGTGTACTTCTTTTAAAGGCATTTTTTTTTTCTCTGCATTGATTTACCTGTAGTACCTACTAAGTATACGAGTAGGTAATTATGCAATGAAAACTATTGTATTTAAAATTGCTTTTATTTGACAACCAAAGATCATGGCGTTGATCTAGCTTTGATTGGAGATTTCTTTAACATTCGGGGTTATACCTAGATATTTTATTGTTTGCCGGAGTGAGACGATTTTTTATAAATTTACTGCCAGTACTGTATTAAGTAATTAGGGTTGCAGTTTTTTTATTTTTTTTTATTCAGCCCACTCTGTCCCACTGCTGGGCAAAGGCCTCCCCCACATCCTTCTAGGGTTGCAGGTTAAGCTCAAAAAATAATTATGTAGAGTTACATTTGTTTGTTTGGTAATCACTAAATGCGCAGATCCTATTACGAAAATTCTATAACGAAAGAAATCGCGGTTCATGTTAGATCAGCCACGGGAGGGAAACCGCGGGCAAGAGTTAGTAGCGTAGATCATTATTAAAGGGCAATGAAGAGGGCCAGGCTCGGAGTATCCTTGCGTGATCAGAAATGTAAAGATCCGCAAGAGAACCAGGGTTACCGACATAGCTCAAAGAATTGCCAAACTTAAGTGGCAGTGGGTACATTGCTCGCAGAACGGATGGCCGATGGGGCAGAAAAGTTCTGTAGTGGCGACCGCGAACCGGAAGACGTTGCATTGGAAGGCCTCCAACTAGGTGGACCGATGACTTGGTGAAGGTTGCGAGGATCCGCTGGATGCGAGAGCGAGACGCACGGGACCGGTCAATGTGGCGACGCTTGGGGGAGGCCTAATCCAGTAGTGGACGTCTTTCGGCTGATATGATGATGATGAGGTGATTATTATTTTAGACTAGCTGACCCCCGCGGCTTCGCTCCCGTCAACCTACCCTACCTTTTTTTTTTTTTTTTTTTTTTTTTTTTTTTTTTTTTTTTTTTGTTCCGGGGTGGAAAATCCTCATCGGATGTCCTCCGCCCTGGGGGGGGCGGAGGGGTCTGTCAGACTCCTACTGACTAAAAACCACCCCGGTGTTCCATCTCACACTTACGCTGGGGGTCGCGGGAACAATGATACTTCCGCAACCCTCGGCTAGTGCCGGCCTGCCTGTGCGGGCCACGGTCTCGGGTTGGAGGGGGAGTGAGGTGTTTGACTCCCCCCGCGACGTCAAAGAGGGGCGCGCGTGGAACACTACGCGCCGCCACCTCGGGTCCTGATGTGTGGGGGGCGACGGACGTCCCCGAGTCCGCCACCCCTGGACCCATTTAGGGGGGCTGGAAGAGGGCGTTGTCCGCCCTCCGCCGACGCCCGGCGCGTCTGCTGCGGATCGGGTTAGCAGATGAAATCTCCCTCTCCCTCTCCGCAGCCTCCTTCTGCGAGACGACTGTTTCGCAGAAGGATACCACCGCGTCCCAGGACTCCCCACTGCCGACCATAGACTCGACTACGGCCGGCAGCGACAGGTCACTGCCTACTTCAGAGATGAGGGCACGGCGTGGCTCCTCCCAAGCGGCACACTCTGCCAGCGTATGCCGCGCCGTGTCCTCCCGGCAGTCGACGCAGTGGTGACACCGGGCGTCCGGCTCCCTGTTTATGCGACACAGGTACTTCCCGAAGCAACCATGCCCCGAGAGCACCTGCGTCACCCGAAACGACAGGGAGCCGTGCCTCCTCCCGAGCCAGCGCTCGAGCACTGGCCGGACCGCCTCGATGGTAACGAGGCCGGCGGTAGGGCGTAAAAGCCTGTCCCGCCATTCCGCCACCAGAACCTCGCGGAGCTGAGACTGACGCAACTCCATATGTCGCTGCATCAGCCCTTCGCCCCGCGCCCGCGCTTCCTCGCGCCACCGGTACAGTGACGCGAGTACCTTTGCCTCCAGGTCCCAGGGCGGGGATCCGGCCAGTACGCAAGCCGCCTCGTAGGAGATCGTGCGATACCCCCTGATGACTCTGACGGCCATCGCTCTCTGCGGTTTCCGCAGAAAACCTACCCTACCTACCATAACTACCCTATCTACCTACCCTACCTATCATAAATAATAACCAACTTTTGTTTCTACCAGCGGCGGCGGCGATCTTATTAAAATTTAGAACATAAAAGCTGCTATTGTGAGTCAATCTTAAAAGATAGACATATGCTGTTGCGGTTTTTTTTTAGATCTTTTAAAGAGGAACAATTCCATCGTACATGATATTTGCGTAACTTAAACCGTTTACGTAGCGCACGCAACGCAACTCAAAAAGGGAAAAAAAACCGTTTTTGCAACATTTTTCATTTATGCTCCGCTCCTATTGGTCATAGCGTGATGTTTATAGCCTACAACCTTCCTCGATAAATGGACTATCCAACACAAAAATATTTTTTCAATTCCAACCAGTTCTTCCTGAGATTAGCGCGTTCAAACAAACAAAGAAACTCATCAGCTTTATAATATAATATAATAGATTATATTATAGTATAAATTAATATGTTAGCGCCGTTACACACTTCTTTATATTTGTTTATTTTTTACTTTTAATTCAATGTGCTAAATAAATCGTAAATCATCTAAAAACAAGTGCAACCGCTACAAAGCAGCAGCTACAACTTTGTAGCGGTTATTAACAAACGCTAACCAGTAAACAGTTTTCGAACGTGCTTCTTGCCCGACGTACGCGTTATTTACGTTGGAATCACGTACTGAAACATAGTTGCGCATAGTTGAGCGATGATACGCTTGCTTAGGGCTACGTAATTTTGTATTAGGTGCTTCGGAGAAGGAAAACTGGTGTGGGTTAATTTGTGCATGGCCTAAGGGGGTTTGCACATTGAGAGCAATAATAATATTATTTAAATACCAGCCTGTAACTGTCCCACTGCTGGGAAAAGGTCTCCCGGTCAATCTTGAAGTGCAGCGACGTGCTGCAATGTACTATTCCGCACGAGAGCCCAGGACGCGGACTTTTTAACGCGGAGTGACCGTGAGAAAATCTCTAGATTCATTAAACCACATATAGACGTCTGAGAGGAACTTTTATCCGAATGGCAATGTAGGTGGGATAATTCGTTCAATGGCCGACACCTCCACCAATTCTTTCCATCCGTTTGCGTACAGCTGGCCAGGACGTGGCTGGAGGTGGATCACTGTGTTGCCCAATTTCTCACAGGGCATGGTAACTTTAAAAGTAAATTATTATGCTTCAAGCTTGTTGCCTCGCCTCTATGTCAGTGTTCTACATTATTCTGACTGTGAATATGTACAATCTGCACATCATATGTTATGGAAGTGTATTCTTTGGCAGAATTATGTTGCAATATTGTGTACAGGCTGCATCAGGAGTTGTTTACTTACATAACAGTTCACAATTTTAGGACCCATTAATATTAATGCTAATTTTTATCCGTGGTGCTAGCCAACTGGGCTTATCCCAGTTGTAAACGACCCTTTGTGCGTATTGGCCTTGTTTGTTCTGTCTCCTGCTTGATATGAAGGAAGAAAATTGTAATTTTTTCTACTCTCCATTATTCTTTTCTGATTAATTTCGTTGCGGGATCTAAGACAGTTAAATTCGTTCTCCGGGACTTCTTGTGGTCGCCACTGTTGATCCTGGCTTTCAGGAGTTGCAGTGGTTTGGGCATAGTGCGGTGGAATTGCTTTGCAAGGGCCTCTTCTCATACAGAGAAGACACGAGAGATCGCCACACTTGCTCAAGATGTGTTGGCGATTTCAAACTTAAATTAACTGTCCAGGTTTACTCACGATGTCCTTCACAGTTGTCAGCGATATCCAAGATAAACTTGAAAGTAAATATGAATTTTAAAAAGTCCGGCTTTGGAACCCACGACCTCAAGCACGAGTTTCTTGGTCTTAGCTACTGGGCCATCACGACAAATCAAGCAATGCAATGCGATGCGGAAAATGGTTCGAAGCCATCAAACCACAGACACAAATCTAACTAGATAACGCATGTCCCTCCATCTGTATGAAAACCAAGCGTGCCACTTTTTCACACACAATTTAAAAACAAATTTACTTACCAATGAAAGCAAATATTTGCAATGTCTCGGCCAACTTTTTCTATACAGTCTTTACAGCTCAATATGGCATAAAAAGGCATTTTTCTAGATTTCAGTGGATTTCCGGTGGCGATAATGCTAAATGAAAACCTCAAATTATGATCGTAATTTTACTCCGTTTTTTGACACGCGAAGTCAATCGCAACACGTGAAGACAATCGCGTCATCTAATTAGATTTATATCTGTGGTCCAAACTTTTTATCGGATCATAGACTTGAGCTATGACGAAGAAGAGGTGCAACTAGTACTGTGACAGTTGACAGTCAGAATATCATTTGAATCATCCATATTAATATTTACAATAAGGCAAAACCTTGAGCAATCTAGACCGATTGCATTCATTGGGTTTTCCATGGAAATAAATATAAAGGTTCGGCGTCGGATTCGGACGTTGCGCTACATCTGAAAATAAATAATTTATTTTCAGATTGCGCTACATCTGAAAATAAATAAATAAATAATTTATTTTCAGATTGCGCTACATCTGAAAATAAATAAATAAATAATTTATTTTCAGATGTAGCGCAACGTCCGAATCCGACGCCGAACCTTTATATTTATTTCCATGGAAAACCCAATGAATGCAATCGGTCTAGATTGCTCAAGGTTTTGCCTTATTGTAAATATTAATATGGATGTTTGGCGTTCACTAAAGCTTAATGTTATTTAACGTAATAACGTATTGCAAAATTAGTAATTGAATTAAAGCGAATATAATTATTTCTGTGTTTATAAATTTAAAATAAATGTTGACCGCAGTTTGAGGTTCTCGCTCAAAATTTATTTTTACCATCGATCATTCACTAAAACCTAAAAAATACGCGCACGAACACGGCACACCTTTACAACATCCAGAAAAAAAAACCAAGTGTGAGTACTGTACATAAACCGCACACAACATCTGTTTTTTTAACCCCACCAAACGTCAAATAAAACCATGAATGAAAGAACGAGTTGACTTAAAAAAAAAAACTGACTCTCGTAAACATATCATAGACAAGAAAAAAAGTCTATCGCACCAAAACGTTGTAACCTCACGCACGAAACCTATCTATAAAGATTTCGGCGACGTCGTACGTGCATCCGATGAATTCAAACATGGCGGCTTTTTTCTATTTTATTTGTTGTGTTAGAAACTATATTTGTTTTTATTGCACCGGAATGCATTTTGGAAGTCACGAATTCGCCATTAGGCTGATCCTTGTAGATTTTTACGGTGCAAACAAATTGGAGCGTACTACGTTTCTATTAGGAACGTGAAAATATTCTGGGTATGCGTTTTAAATTAGAAGCAGATGAATGGCTTACAAATGCAGTAAGTAAGATTAATGGAATACCCTAATCAGGACTTTAGTTCTCTTAATATTGATAAACGTTTTGGAAGGTCCAAATTGCTTCAACTTTCTCAGTAGGTAGCTGCTAAACTCCAGTAGTTTTTTTCGCGATTGTGCGGGTTTGATTCATAAAGATGAGAACAAAAACCCTTTTGAAGAATTGCGTTGTTTCTGTTCCACACTGTATACCTTTGATCGGTTTGTAGAAGCTGGGTAATAGTCGAGAATCGAGATAAAGCTCGAGGACCTGAATAGCCCGAAGAATTGCCAAACTTCAGTGGCGACCGCGAACTAGAAGAAGCTGCGTTAGAAGTTGGAAGGCCTCGCACTAGTTGGAAGGATGACTTTATGATGATGATGCGTGACGCATGGGACCGGTCAATATAGAGACACTTGGGGAAGCCTATGTTTAGCAGTGGATGTCTTTCAGCTGAAATGATGATGATGATTGGAGAGGCCTCTGTCTGCCCAGCAGTGGATTGCTATAGGCTTATGATGATGACAAACTCCTTGACAATTTTAAAGTGACTGTAAATTATTTCGTTGATATAAATACTTTGGAGTTTTCATATAATTTCAAACGGTGTCAATAGGTATATTCGCGACATTTATAAAAAAACAAAGAGACTTCCAAAAAACACTACAAAGATTGATAAAAACAAGTTCAATTTCGGAATTCGGTGTTATAAAACGAAGAACGTTTCTTTTTATGTTTTTTTTTATTTTTCTCTGATGAAAGTGATGCCAGGGCCTGCAGTCTCATTCGTTAACTCTTACCACAAAATAGTAAGTATACAGAAGGGCCACTCCCGCCGTTTGGAAAATTGACAGCTAAACTTGACAGATTCACTCACATTAACGATCGTTAGCTATGTCGAGACTGCAGGCCCAGTTATGTTATGAATAGTCTAAAAAAGAAACAGACATGTGCGATTGCAGCAATTCCGAGAGATTGGCTGGAAAGAGTTCTGTTATAAGTATATCTCCGAATTTCTTCATCAGAACTTCACCATATTTAAATGGGACCAATTCGGGAACAAACCCTTTCACACAATAAAATAATAATTTTCAAAATCAGCCTACTATTGACGAATATATGATCACTATTGGAAAACATACAAAAAAAAAACACATATTTTACAGTCGTTAATAGAATCATCTCCTTTTTGGAAAGCCACTTAAAAACAAATCGATTCGCTCTCTCAATCAAAGCAGTGAGTTTTACAGAAAAACAGTGTTTTCTGATTTTTAAACACTTTTGGGGTTTTAGGTATTACATTTTTCGCTACGGCCACAGATAATATAATACCTACAGTCTACGGTGAATTGGCACCGTTTTCGATCATTCTGCTAATGTCAAATGTCAAACAGAGTGTGTATTATTCCAGCAGGCGGGCCTCGCGCGTATTGGTAGTATGGTAGCTGTCATGCGTTTTCGAATTGTTATAATTCTAGGACATGCCAGTTGCCTTACGATTTTTTCCTATAACCACAACTTATAAGTCAGGGCCGTAACCACTTCTTACCTCTAAGTGCTGTCAATTTTAAATTAGATCACTAGATATCCAGCCATCTGCTAACCTACCCATTCTAGAAACACAACCATCACGCTGCCCATCCCATACGCAGTTACCTCATTATACAAAGTTTACAAACATTAAACCATGCAAAGAGATCGTATACCAAAAAAAGTAAAAAAACTCATCATTCCGAGAAAGGAGGTTCGAGCGGCCATTTTCTTCTGTTTACACACAAGATGGCTACCGCGCGTTCGATATTCAAACAAACTTTTATTGTGGACCGGTTTCTGTGGTAATGGACAATTTTGAGGGCCCGTAGAGTTGTCGACATGTGTCTGAGTTGTCTAGATATGATAATAAATTATTTATTATAGTTAAGTGGTGTTTCTTGTAGCGTTATTTAAGAAAGCTTGTTAATTTGTGTCGTTTCTTTATCTTGCTGTCTGGAACGTAACTTTGTATATTTATGAACCGGTAGATAGAGGAGAAAATCTATCTATTCTTCGGCAGCGGTTTGTTATCCGATTCGTCTGTTATTTTAGTGATGTTCCGCTTGTTTCTAAATAACTAACTAGTTTTTTTAAATACTAAGCTTGTCGATAAATCCTCCTGAAGGAAGTTAATCAAATATTTAACCGGTTGAATGTCGTCATTACCGAAATAATTAAAAAGCCATTGTGTCTCGCGTGTATCCTCGTTTCGGGTTGAGTTAGATTGAGAAAACGTTATGTAAAGAACCAGTGTACATCGACATTAAATAAAATAAATGGACACTGAATACTTTTTAATTTGCCGAAGCAAACCCAAAAAGTATTACGACAGCAAACCTTAACTGGTGACGAAAAACTTTGCAATTATTTAATTTATTTTTTAACAACTGCGCTCTAAATGCGAGCAATATCATTTCTACTAACTTTCAAACTTACTTCTGCCAGCAGATTCACAAATTTCACGTATTCCTTAAATAAAAAGTATCCTATATCGTTTTCCATATCTGTCTCTAAAACAAAATTGGTTAAGCAGTTTAGGATTGAAAGCGTAACAAACAGACAGTCAGGGTTACTTTCACATTAATAATATGTATTATCGTGGATAGTATAGATTAAGTTCTTCAAAATTTCTGTTTTACGATTGTGACCTTCGTTTGTATGGGCACGTCAAGCAAGAGACGTAGTGAGGACCATGTGGTACAAATTGCTCTGCGCCTTCTGAAGAACAGAAGAACAAAAGAGAGATAGAGGCCGCCATTGACCTGGAGGTCCAATATGAAAAGGGACGTCAAGCAATTGCCCGAACAGAACAACTTGGCACTGAAAAGTGAGGAGAGGAGACCCGTAGCCAAGTTAACAATCTACAATCGATAACGCTAGGAGAAAACGAATCAATGTATGGGAATAACACATCTGAACGTTAAGTCACGTGGTCAGACCATACAAATAGAAGGCGTTAACGATTGTAGAAAGAGATTCGATACGAAACGTTTGTAACTTGGCTAGGGTTGCTGAGCAGGAAGAAAAAGATTGATACCGCATCTAGCAAAGATTTTTCAGTGTTTTCTTCCATACGGTACCCAAAACCCGTCAGTCATTATTGTGATCTAAGTGCTAATTGAAAGAAATTGTTTGTAAACTTTACCGTGTGGGACCGTCGCCATATATGTCACATGCACACACGCATCGCAGTTGAACCTTACCCCCTTAAACTTAAGGTTTAAAATACAATGTCTAGGTGCGTAGACCATCGCTCTATATGTCAAATACGCACACGAAACTTAATTTGAACTTTAAATCCCTAGAGTTAAAGTTTAAAATACTATGTCTTGGTGTATGGATCATCGCTCTATATTATGTCTAATGCGTACACGCAATACGTATGACAATTTGGACTTCAGCTTGTTGAAGTTAAGGTTTTAAATAGGATGTTTTCGTGGTTTATTGTTGTTAAGGCTGCTCTTGTCGATCATTCTTCCATACAAACGTAGTCTGGCGATTACTCCACTGTTTGACGGTGTACGTTCAAAATAAAAAAAATATAAATCTATTTGTTTCATCATTATCTAGCCCTGTATGGAAACAAAAAGACATATATATTTGAAAGTTATGAGCGTCGAAAGTTCCATATTTCAACACTAATTTTAACGATCTTTGGGCGCAAATAAATACCATAAGAAGAAGAAAAAATGCAAAACAGAACTACTTAGTTACTTATCTCCTGTTTTCATGATATCCATATTCCCAAAGGTCTGTTTATAAAATTACGCGCGCTCGTTTTCGTCCTAAATCATCATCCATTTCGCTACAAATTTGCAAAAGTGCTAATTCGTACACGAACTAGCTTCTTACTGCTCATCACAGCATCTATCTCTTTCGCACGTGTTGTCGGATGAGACAGCATGCATTTTAACCCCGCGCACAAAATAGTTCGTACCGTCGACTAGTACAACCTTAAATATTGTGATGGAATGTAAATTTCTTCCTTTTAAAGCAAAATTTGTTGTAAAAAACCTGGTTTGCTTTCAGTTTGACGGTGGCTTTTAAGTTGCGGGTACTTTTTATTTCTCTTTTCGTTTTTAAGCTGTTATTACTTAGCGATCTGCAAAGTGCATGATTTCGTCATGAATCGTATGCGTGCACTTGACTGAAGTTCGACTTCGAAGCGAACTTTATGGAATACCACGACTTTTATTTGGTATTAGCTTTTCCCGCGGCTTCCCTTCTGTGGTCTGTCATCATCATCATCAGCGTTTTGATGTTGCCCACTGCTGGGACACAGGTATTTCTGTGAGAAGGAATGGGCCGTAATCCCCCACGTGGGTCTACACATGTCTTCGATTTTTTGGTCCTAGTACATTCCGGTGTTAAGAATAATGATTTTATCCGGGATAAAAGTAGCCTGTGACACGGTGGTAGTGAACCCGATAGCTAAGCCAAGGCTTGGAAACCGGAAAAAAAATCGAAACGCCTTAGTGCATAGGGAACTTTTTCTATCAGTTTTTTTTCTACCTTTAACCCAATTAAAACAGTTTTAAGCAACAAAAGTTCGTGAATAGGTTTTGTGAAATTAACGGTTTTTAATTGTCACCTACCTTCAATGCGTTACCGTGCTGAAGTACAAAAAGGTGACCACTATCTTGCCTGATGGCAAGCGATGATGAGGTCGACGGTGTAACACGCTTGCCTAGAAGTAACCTATTCACGAGGTTGAAGCTATCGGGAAACACAGACTCCGACAGGGAATTCCGCTGTACCACGGTAAAGATATCGGTGTACGCATAATGAAAGTATTTCCAATACGTTTAGTGCGTCCACCATGTACCGATGGCGCATCGCCGTCCGATGATGAAACGGGCTAGGCGGAATCAGATCATGCAATTCCATCGCACACTTCCTGAAATGCAACCGATAAAAAACCGACAAGCTGGCAATTCGACGACAAGGTTCAAAGCTCTGGAGCTTTGACTCAACCAATGCCTCATTGCCAATGAGCCTCTTGGCCCGTTTTTCAATCGCATCAAGCTGGTACCTAACAGATCCGTTCCAGAGATGAGAACAGTCTTCCATGCAAGATCGAGCTGTTGATAAGCAGCTGTTCTGGTGTGAAGTACCGTCTCACCTTCGCAAGGATCCTCAAATTTTTGGCAGCTAGTTGAGCTTTTGCCTCAATTTCAGTTTAAGCCGTCCGCCTAAACCGGGTAATTTAACCAGGGTTTTCAATAACGCTCTTTTAACGTTTATACTCCGACCAAATAAACGATACCGATTATCACAAATAATCCACCGAAATCTAGAAAAATGCCTCTTTATTCCATATTGAGCTGTAAAGAATGTACAGAAAAAGTTGGCCGAGGCATTGGAAATGTTTTCTTTCATTGGTAAGTAAATTTGTTTTTAAATTGTTGTGTGAAAAAGTGGCACGCTTGGTTTTTATACAGATGGAGGTACTTGCGTTATCTAGTTAGATTTATGTCTGTGGATTAGTCTATGTGCTATTCGAGACTATAATCTATCTCCGTGCCAAATAACATCCAGATCCGATCAGCCGTCCTGGCGTGATTTAGAAACAAACATCCATCCACCCAAACTTTCGCATTTTTAATATTACTTGGAAGTAGGATAGGAGTGGATGGGTGTATTATGCTTACCTATTTATAGAATTATATTTTAAACTATCTTGAGAAATTATAAGTTCACCATACAAACTTCTACCCCTCTGCCCACCCCCTAAAGGATGATTTCCGGGATAAAAACTATTCTATGTCCTACCCAGGGTATCAAACTATCTCCAAACCATATTTCATCTAAATCGGTTGAGCGGTTTAAGCGTGAAAAGGTAACAGACATACAGACATAGTTACTTTCGCATTTATAATATTTGTATGGATTCTGACAGTGTAGAAATATAAGTCCAATAAGGCAAACGTGTTATCAGCAAGAGAAGTTGACTCAATATTATGATAAATAGGTTTTATTAGGTAATCTTATCACTAGCCAATCAGGAGGCTCCGTCGACAAATGACGCTGATATCAACAGCACTTACAGATATGGAAGTTTATTAACAAATATACTTTTGATATACAGATAGTGTGATGTTAGTTTTGTCTGTATCACCTCAAAGGACGAAAAGCTCCAGCCTTTTTTATAATTGATAGGCTCGCGCTTGACCACTATCCCACCTGATCGTAAGCGATGATGAAGCACGCTTGCCTAGAAGTAACCTATTCACTCTTGACTTACAGACCCCTAGATTGTAGCTATCGGGAAACACAGACTCCGGTAGGGACTTCCACTCCTTAGCTGTACGCAAAATCCAAGTATTCCTAAAATATTTATTAATGTTTCAGCGAAACTACGCCTTAGCTTAGTCTAGCTCTCAGATCAAATAAAAAGCTCGACTGACAAGCTAAGGCATAGTTTCGTTGTACGTGTGTGCGTGTAATTGTGTATGTATACGGCAAGGCGTAGTTTTAACCGGCGTCACCTTGTTGTTTGCAACGTTCCTTCATGATATTTTATTTGATCTGAGAATCCGAAACCGACCGGATCCGTCTATGAATTTTGAATCGCATTCTAAATATGATTAATCCTTCAAAACCTTGTCTCTAGCCAGTGTCATGGAAAGGATATGCAACCTCGTTACATGAGCCACGGTACTGTAGTCCATATGTGTCAAAACCATTATAAAAAGATGAACAAAAATAAGTTCTTGTAAGAACACACGCAGCTCTCAACAATATACAACCTTCAAGATACAGGAAGCCAAGAAAACAAAGCGTTTCACTCTCTCCACTATTCCCAGTCAAAAGTTAATGTACACAGAAGCGTGCACATTTAATGGTCATGTAATTGCAATAAAGATTTGAATTGAATTGAAATCAAGTAAGCATTGAAAACTTTCGATGTCTCTAGAATTTATATATCGTGTGCTCTCTATAGAACTTGACGTAAATACAACACAATTTCATGATTCAGTCTCCCTATTATGATCAAAGTAAAACAAATAGGAGTGCCCACTAGGGATGTTAAGGTGCTTCGTAACTGTAACCGAAACTATCGGATATCCGAAATAAATATGTAAGAGCGGGCGTACTCAGGATTCTCAAATGATAACGATCAGACATCTTGTTTACACTTTTTATTACTCACACCAACAGTAAGTCTCACAACTTAATTTTATGAAGATATGTGCACAGTTCAATACAATTCAATACTGAGTTCTTTCGTTTTTTTTTTTTTTTTTTTTTTTTCTACGTGGCGTCTCGCAAACGGTCAGAGTGACCGACATATGCTTAACCGGGCTTCCCTGTGGAGACTAATCTCTTAGCCTCCGGCCAGGCTTAACCTCCGGCCAGGCTTAAGAGTTCTTTCGACTAGAACCAGCCTATTTATACGTTTAAACAAATGACAAGACGTCACACAGCAACAACATCCGGTGACATTCGTTTATCAATTAATTATAGATTTAGGTTTGTAAAAATACAGTAATTGTGTACATTATTTGTTTAGTAATTAATAATACTTTTTACAAATATTTTGAACGAATATAGTTACCAATTATGTTATTGAAATAAACTAACAGTCGGTGAATCTACCTTCCATTTTTGACTTTAAAATATTACTCAAATAAAAACAAATCTTTACAATAACAATACATAATTCGTGTTTCCGTTATGTCATCTGCCTTTTTGACGTTTTGATTTCGTCTCTGCTGCTAGTTTCATTTACCAGCGCTATCAAATATATATCCGTAATCGTAACCGAATCCAATATAAAAGCTGCGGATAATTTCGGATAGGGCCGGTGTCTAAATTAGACACGTTATGAGAGGTTTTTTTTTCCGGCCAAGCCGACACACTAGCCGCACGCGCACTTGCATGTTTTGCTTAGTCATATAATTAGTTTTTTTTGTTGTGTTTAATTTATTCTTTATTGTACACCAAGACATTACATTTAAATAAATTGATAACAAAAATCATGTGCAAAAGCGAGTTTAACTCCAAATGGAATTTTCATCCAGCAAACCTTTGAGTGATAGAGATCATAATAGAGGGCAGTAATCCAGTGTACAATATATACTAAGATGATACTAACTACATAATAATACATAAAAGACCTACCTACGTTAATAAAGACAAATATAATTGTATACATAATAATTCATTGCGTTGAAACGAAATCTTCCTTAATTTTCCTTTTGAAGACATCGAGAGAAGGGCTATCGCGTAGGGAGTGTTTGCTTTAGAAATATAAAAAAAACTATTCTCCGTAACAGGAACTAACGGATAATCCGAAATAATTTCATATCCGTAGACCATAATCGTATCCGAAATTTCAAATCCGTAACATCCCTAGTACCTAACTAATAAATATCTATAGGACAAAGGTCGATTACAATTCTAACAAAAGGTTCTATCAGCTTGCTCATAACATAAGGCTATCGCAAATAATCGCTTGCTCAAAACAATTGTCTATGGCTTGGGTCTTTTCGTTGTCTTAATTTCTGAAGGTCATGCCCGTCTTGCAACGCTTTGACGGATTCACTGAAGAGCTGCTTCCACGCCACTCTGTCTGTAGTTAGCAAGAAATTGAAAAACTGTAGGACGGATGAAATGGCCCGAAAGGGAGTTGCTTGCTAGGTTCTGGGATGACGGCTGGTAGAGCAGTGTAGAAGAAGAATACTGGAGAAGGATACACGTTCTCTATTAGCCGTGGTGACACGAAAACCACATGACTGAGCCAATTCTGAGCATCGATAATTCGATACCGGTTCGAAATGCGTAGAAGCGTAGTAAGGGGTAGAGACCAAAGGTGCCTTCTGTCGGTACCTGAAGGCAGAAACCTTAGGTCTCTAGTCTCTTAGTCTCTCTCCTACTCTCGACAACACAGCACAGAATAATTAGTAAGAGTAGGCATTCAAGAGAAGGATTAAGGCTGCAAGATTATGATCACGCGGATACAAAATCAGATCTAGCCCGTCCCTTGCCTCGTCCTGCTTGGAGGCCTTAATTTTAAAGTAAAGGAATGAATGCTAATTTGCAGACACAATAGACAATAATTGTTTCACCTGAATATAATGTCCCTTTTAATCAAACAAGCGCTGCAGTAGCCAACCTTAGGTTGAACTGCGAGAATACAAAAAAAAAAAACAAAAAATCGCGCGGTAAATGCCCTTTGATTTAAAAAGTTATTTTGTGGACTCAAAAGTGACAGAAAAAGAAAAAAAATATTGTGACGTTTAGAAATAAATTGTAATAGTGACCTTGTTTTAAATCGATATCAGCTTTTATGAATCAGCAACGTCTACATTGTAACTTACAATACCCGGTTCAAATTACATCTTTAATAATAAATGTGTATTTTTAAAGCTCACCTGACATTTTCACACAGAGTATAACAAAAAAAAAGTTTAGTTCAACAAAAAAAGCACATAGACCACAACATTAGCACAACACTTTTCACAATTCTAATTTTGAAAAACTTTTTTTTATATTAAAAGAAAAGCACGCGAACTCAACTCTCTGAACACAGTTCCAAGTTTGAATGAAGACATTTCTTGTACGAAAGACAATTGCATTTACTTCCTTGTTTAAATTTATTTGTTAAAAATCAATGTCATATTTTAGTCCAGTCAGCATATTAGCGAAGATGGCTGTGCAGCCATGCACATGTGTAATGCAGTGGCCTCATTAACGATTATGTTTACGTTAAGTGTTATATTTTATAATAAAATTTATTATCATAATGGTGGTGTAATTTTTTATGCGAAGGTCGTTTCTTTTATGAGTCATACTGGCTGGAATGAATTAAAAAGAAAATGTAAACCGTATTTTTATAGTGCCAGATTTGAAGGTCGAATGAAAGAAAACAAAATCGACAATAAGGAAAAGTCGGCAAGTTATCGATCAATCTTCCTACGGTCGGTTACTGAAATAATATTGAGTTAAGGACCCTATTTCATTCCAAAGTTTGTATAGATTTTAGGCTAAAGTTGATTTCAGAATTCAGAAGAAGTTGGAGGCATTCTTCATTTATTCATCTGGTTTTGATCAGCCAGCTCGCGTATATGTATCCTCCTGCTGCACAGCATGATTTTCTTCTTGTCTAAATCATTTTAAACCGCTTTTTAAGCAGTCGGATTTTTTGTTTTTTTAAATAACTTTTTTATAATATTAGTTAAGATTGCATGCAATGCATACCAAGTGAATTTCCATACGGCAAATTGATGAGTTCATGATTCAATCATTATAAATATATAGATAGAACACGTTTTAAACCTTATCCGCTGTCGTCATTTATTAAGTAAATAAATCGACTAATGTAAGGTGTTTCTTATATAAAAGTAATAATATATTTTAATGGCTTCTGCCCGCAGTTTCACCCGCGTAAAAAGTGGTTTATTATGCCAAGGGAACATTACACCGGAAAGAAAAGTAGCCTTCGTGCTACTCCAGACTATAATCTATATCTATGCCAAATTTCATCGAGATCCGTTCAGCCGTTCTGGCGTGATTAAGTAACAAACATACATCCAAACTTTTGCATTTATTATTAGTACGAGGATTTTCGAACATACGTTTAATTATATATTTTATTATAAGAACGCGATCTTGACCTTGGCCTCGACCTCGACTGATGAAAAGCGATGCATGAGGACTACGGTAGTACGAGCGTGCCTAGAACAAGTTTGAATTCCAACCGAAAAAAAAAGAATTACTGAGGAGTTGCACAATGATTATAATTTCTGATGTAGGTAATATCACTTCGTCTTTTTTTAAACAACATATTTGGGTTTCGAATGCAATTGACAAGTTCGAAGTTCGAAATTAACGTTACAGAACAGCGCTGCAAATGTGAGTGGCCTTTTTCGTGTTTTTAAATAAGTAGAGAGATAAAATTGTTTCTTAGCAGTTTTATAGTTACTATAAAACTGCTTTACGTCCGTCATGTCACAGTCACAGGTCCAGTTGAAAACCAGCGTCGGGCACTAGTTGCGCGACATTTTGCTGAACTGGTCCTATTTGGCGCAGGCGTGGGACACAAATATTGTTTTTTCTCTTTTTATTATTGTATAGTTTTAAGTTTTTTTTTTGCTTTTCCTTTTTTTAAATTGTGTGCTCTAGTGGCTAGTGACAAATAAATGTATTTTCATTCTTTCTTTCTTTTCTTTTCTTTAATTGTTTGTAAAAATATTTTTTTGCTGGAAGTGGAAGAGGAAGACTGCTGAACCGATTACGAGAATTCATTCACTGATAGCTAAACTATTGCTGAGAGTCATAAGCTACTTTTATTAAAGGATAAAAGTGAAGCCGCAGTTCATTTTTTAATAATTGATTGGCTCGCACTTGACCACTATCTCATCTAAAGGTAAGCGATGATGTGGTCGACGGTGAAGCACGCTTGCCTAAAAGTAACTGATTCACTCTCGACTTAAACACTCCTAGGTTGTAGCTATCGGAAAACCTAGTCCATTATAAAGAGGGTCAAAAATCAGGTTCTAAAGTTTATTCCATACTGACATAACATCAAAACCTCTCCCGCCATTACCATAACGTAAAATTTCTAAACCGACAAAAGAAATTAAGCTACAGCAATCAACTGACACAAATAAAAGTAATTTGCTATTATAATAAAATAATAATCGTTTACTTACGCGACGGCCATTAAAGTACGAACAAGCCACAAACGAACAAAGGAGGATCGAAGCTAACAGCCCTTACGTGAGGCTGAATAACTCAATGCCTTTGTCTGTTCGCCGTTCGATGACGATAACCTGTCAAATTATGACCATAGATTTTTATTGGGCGCGAATGTCATTTGCGTCGGGTAAGTAAGAATTGTAATTTTATAATATTAACTGTAGACTGTACGAATGTTTGTAGGTGTGTTTGAAATTAACTCAGGATTTTCTTTGAGAGATATTGAGAGAATTTTGAAGAAGGATTTAAAAAGTCTTGAAAAGGTTAATTTTTATTGTTGTAAATTCTTTTACTCTGCAATTCCTTTACTTATAGATATTACTAATTATTAACTGTGGGTGCAATTCATTCAGTTTGATTTGATATAACGTTAGTTGTAAGCGTAATATATGTAAAGAAATACAATTAGGACTACCTTGATAAGATTACTCCAAACTATTTAATATGTTGAGGTAACACAAGGAAGTTCTGATGGTTCTGTACATATCGCATCCAGAGGATTCCGGTGGCCATCACCAGGTCATCACCCCACCCAGTGGGATCGCCTTCGTGGTCACCACTTCAGAACCTTTCGACCCCACCGACCATACGTTCTGCGAGCAATGTGCCAGGCCTACAACCACTTAAGTTTGGCAATTCTTCGAGCTACGTCAGTGGCCTTGGTTCACAGATATACATCTAACTAGATGACGTGATTGTATGTACTTCGCGTGTCAAAAAACGGAGTAAAATTCAAAAAACGATCTATGATCGTACTTTGAGCTTTTCATTTAGCATTATCGGCACCGGAAAACCACCGAAATCTAGAAAAATGCCTAATTATGCCATATTGAGTTGTAAAGACTGTATAGAAAAAGTTGGCTAAGGCATTGGAAATGTTTTCTTTCATTAATAAGTAAATTTGTTTTTAAATTGTGTGGGAAAAAGTGGCACGCATGCTTTTCATACAGATTGAGGGACTTGCGTTATCTAGTTAGATTTATGTCTATGCCTTGGCTTTCCTACAGATTACTTCATTTCTGATTCGATCACGCAAGGAAACGCCAAGCACCGACCGACCTAGTACTTAAAACGTACAATTACTTTGTAATTGGAATTTGCATGGCAAACTTGACTTGGACAAGTCGTAAAGCAGGCAGCCTGTAAACGCGGAACTGAATTAGAAACACAATAAGCAACAGTACATACCAATGCCTACATTCCCTTGCAGGAAAGACAGAAGTGTATAGTTTTTTTCCACTACCTTGTCTATTATGTAACACATTGCCTAAGGAATTCCTTTCGAAATAAGGACATTTAGACCCAACATTATAAAAAAAAAAAACTAAATTACATAATAACAGTTACGAAATGACTTTTGTATGGAGTTTTGATATCATAATGTAACTGGCAAAATGATACTGAACCTGTTACCTCTCAAAAAAGCGCGCGTTGATTGTGTTTCTATAGTCTGTGGTTTTGAGTCTGAATGTTCCAATAAATTGTTGTTGGCACTTATTTGCATTTAATTAAGTAAGCTGATCGGGTAGTGGAAAAAGAATCGTTCGTGTCTCGCATAAAAAGGCTTTATTTTAACACTCGCATGTAGCTTAAATTGGCTACAACACTCGTGTTAAAATCTCGACTTTTTATGCTCGACACGAAATGTACTATACAATCACTATTGCCAGTTTTGAAAGAGTTCGTGAGTAAGTAATAAGAGTTGCATAGGTCGATCTTCAAGGTTAAGGTTGCCCTAGTCATCGGCTCGAACTATGATCTGTGGCTCGAACTATTTGTGCGCGAGGTTAAAATGCATGCTATCTCATCCGGCAACACGTGCGAAAGAGATAGTCGCTGTGATGAGCAGTGAGAAGCTACTTCACGTACGAATACACACTTTTGAAAATTTGTAGCGAAATGGATGATGATTTAGGACGAAAACGAGCGCGCGATGTTTTATAAACAGACCTTTGGTAGTATGGATATCATGAAAAAACCGGCCAAGTACAAGTCGGACTCGCGCACGAAAGGTTCCGTACCATTATCGCAAAAAACGGCAAAAAATCACGTTTGTTGTATGGGACTTAAGATTTATATTACTATGTTTTTAGTATTTGTTGTTATAGCGACAATAAAAATACATCATCTGTGAAAATTTCAACTGTCTAGCTATCACGGTTCATGAGATACAGCTTGGTGACAGACAGACGGACCGCGGAGTCTTAGTAATAGGTTCCCGTTTTTACCCTTTGGGTACGGAACCCTAAAACGACTAAATGTATATTTTCAAATGGCCTTTTTTCAATTTTCCTTCTTATGGTATTTATTTCCGCCCAAAGTGCGGTTGCGTTTCCGGTCAATGTGGCGACACTTAGGGGAAGCCTATGTCCAGCAGTGGACGTCTTTCGGCTGATACGATGATGATGATGATGAAAGATGCGTTAAAATTAGTGTTGAAATATTAAACTTTCGACGTTCATATCTTTCAAATGATATTTTTCACTTTTTTTATTAGTCATCAGCCATTATTTCGTACAGTAGCAACTTACTACAAAAGTCAGAAAATTCATCGAATTATATCTCACACCTTGACCTATAAATAAAGTAGCCATTTTAAATCACACCTTCATTTTATAGGACTATTCGAAATTCAAATCTCATTCTTGAAAATTACTAATCCCATCATTTAACCAAATTCTAACCCTATCTCAAACGACATAGGATCTTTTATTTATTGCTGACAGAAATTGGTCCTTCTCGTACGTGACAGGACAATGAAAACGCGGCAGTAGGTCCTTCCACAGTTTCATCTGATTTTGCATGACAGTGATCTTTATATTTGTTGATATAAGGTTCAAAGTAGATTGCTGTCATCTCTTTAATGATCTTTTTCCCACGCACGACGAATATTTGGGGAATTTGTAATGAGTAATTCTTGTATAGTTTTGTTAAGCCTAGTGGGCGGCCATTGCTGAATGGGCATGAGAAAATAATAATGAATGACTCGTTATTCTAGACTTGGTTGTGTGTATGAATATTTATTGAAAGAAAACACTTTCTCTGCTGCAAAAAGGTGGGAAGGTTCAACGAAGTTACTTAGTCACCAGCTTGTACGGTCGACCAATGTAAGCTGACCTCGTGTTATTAAGACTCCGTACTTCTCTAGGCCAGGCAACCATTGACGTGCGTCGATTATACGTCTGTAGCACCACATAAAAAAATTATGACGTCACACGTATCCTGCATCGCGCTATCAAAGTTTTTCACGCGATTTGAACTTATACAACAGTCAGGCAAAAACCATCAGGTAGTTGCCCACCAATACCCATATATGGTCGGATGATCCTCCCCCTCAATGGAGGTAACGGGACTTGACACTGTTCCGCGCAGGGTTAAATTGATTAATTGTTAAATTAAAATTGATATAATTACATCAAATATATTTTGAAATAAATATGAAGAAAATGCAGTATTGGCGACTTTTACTTCAGGTTTTATAATCTACATTTCTTATGGGGAATTTTTAACTGCACCTCTATTTAGAAATTTAAGCAAACAAAATATCTCCACTAATAACCTACTGCAAAACAATATTACTCACCGTAAAACAAAAATACTGATTTGCACACAAATTATTCAATTAAATATAAAATAAATGTGAATTAGTCCAAGAGCGAGCGAAGCGAGCTCGGGAGCTTAGGGCACCCCGACACGGATAGGTTAGGTTCGAAGGAGATGACGGGAGCTGAAGTGAGCGAGCAAAGCGAGCGAACTCAGCTCCCGTCATCTCCTTCATGTTAGGTTACTTTAGACCCTGCAGACAGAAATAGGAGCCCTGCGCAGCGGGGCTCCGTCGACTTTGTTTCGTTTCCCCCCCTCCCTTAAAACTTAAATATTTTGTTGCACTCGAAGAATTATTAGATTTACTTTTAGTTAACAGATAGTTATTCAGTAAAACAGTTAAGCTTTAAAGATCTAGCAGTATAGTATAATTCATTTATTTGATGAGCAAATTTAGTGTGCAATTCAGTATTTTTGGTAGTAATTTCGAATATTTTGATTGAAAAAAGGGGAATTACAGTTAAAGTATTAAATACCACCCATTTTTTATTCCTTTGTTTGGGAAAAAACGAGCCTTACGACGTTAAAATAAAAAATGGGGTTACTTTGATACCCTATTGTTTTTTCATTGCAATATAAAGTACAATTTACATTTAATGAATTCTCACTGTACAGTTTATAATATTTTTTGTGTAACAAATAAACGTATTATTGCACTGACGTTGATGCAAGACATGGCTGACATGTCAGTGTTGCAAATTTTAAATAGAATATTGAGGTACGTTCCGTTTTCAGGGAGAAGCTCTAAAAATGTCAAAAAAAATGAGTTGTCATCAAAGTTGCCCCAGATCTCAATACTAATCCGTTCTACCGGTACCTACCTCTATATTTTTCCTTAGTTAGAAAAAATCGTTATGAATCTATTAAAACTCCTATTGAAAAATAGGTAACTGCCTCGTTGATCTAGTGATCGCAAGCATTACTGCTAAGCATGAGGTCCTGGTTACGATGCCTGGGTCGGACAAACTGTTATTGGGTTTTTCAATCTGAGATTTCTCATTAGCAGCCCTACGAGTCTGAATTTGTATCCGGTTGATATCAACAGACTCACCCCCTACATGGGACTTAATAGGCGAAATGTGGATACTATATGGCCTGTCTAACCTTTCTTGGATTATAGGCGAGATGTTTGTAGTGTAAATCATCATCATCATCTTTCTGCCCTTCTCCCATGTTACTTGGGGTCGGCGCAACACGTTTTCTTCTTCCATACCGTCCTGTCCCCCGTCACGCCATCACTCACCCCCTTTTCATTCATATCCCTCCTCACACAGTCCATCAATCTGTTCTTTGACCGTCCCCTCCCTCTCCATCCATCAACATTTATATTCATAACTCTTTTAGTAGCATACGTTTCATCCCTCCTCATCACATGACCATACCAGGACAAAGGGTTTCCTTTTAACTTTTCTGTCACTGACGCAACTTTCAAACTGCCTCTAATATACTCATTTCTCACTTTATCCAAACTCGTCACGCCGCACATTCGTCTCAACATTTAGTCCGTCAGTGAGATTATCAAATAATATTAGACAGGCATTTTTTTCTTTACCAAATCAATAAAAATTACAAAGACAACGGGGCTTGTGACGTCACTATGTCAGTATAAAGTGTACTAACAGCGTGACGTCACACGATATTTCAACGCACTGTATCGTCGTAATTTTTTGTTTTCGTGGTATTGTTTTAGGTTATCTGTCGGATTAAATGGATATTTTTTGTCAACTACCCTATTATCAGAGAATTGGCAACAACAAATTACAAATACGTGACATGCTTCCAAATCTGTTGCTCTCGTATCGAACACATTAATAAGGATTAAAAACATTTACGAGTCATACAGCAGGAAACGACAATGTTTAAATACAATATTATTGAGAGACCCTTACATGCCCTTATTTGTTGAGTTGAGAGGCCCGATTAGCAATAAAGTATTACAATTTAGTTTATGTAATTATTAAAAATAAAGTAAGTTTTAAGGCGTATATATTCCCGAATGTTAACGCAGTACTGGCCGTACGCCTGCTCGGAGCCAGAATATCTATATTGAACCTCCTTATGGACAGTTTTGTTTGCAAAATAGTCTTTGATTTACATATGCTATTTCAGATATGAAGAAATTCTAGCCATCATATTTTCTGTGTAGAAATATTTTTTTTTAAATAAAGTCGTTTTGGAGGAGTATCCAAAAGTAGCAAAAAATATCGTGTTGTTAATTATTTATTTAAAGCAAAACTATTTGTCATACGAAAACACCGTGTTTCACAAATAATGTACAATCAATCTACCTAGCCTTTTCCCAACTACATTGGGGTGAGCTTCCAGTCTTACCGGATTCAGCTAAGTACCAAGTGTTTTACACGGAGCGACGGCCTATCTGACCTAGCCAAAACCCAGTAATTGGGTAACACGATACCCTTGAAATTAAAAACAAAAAAGAGATATTATTACAACTAGAATTTTGACGTTTTTTAAGTAGTTTTTATTTACTAGAATAACTACATTCTAGTAAATAAACAACAAATAAGAACATTAACACGTAAACTGCAGCCATCAGCTGTACCCATAGACAAACGACAGGCGGGAAAAATATCGTCAACGAATCTCGTAATACGGCAAAGGCATGCCCCGTCACGAACCTAACAATCAATACTCATGTCCTACTCTTTGTGCGGGAATCTTTATTTATTATACTCTGTTGTTACATTTAAATAAAATTAATATAAGCGGATGTGAGCAGTGAGGGACTGGCATTATGGTAATCGCTTGGCTGTATAGTGCGATGCTTTGGCCTTTATTTTGGAGTATTGTGCTAGTGCGGGGTTACCCTGTAATTATTAGAGTTTTGGAGGCTCTACAGAAACTATGATTTTCTCACTCCTCCGCTGTTCTTTTTACAAGCTTTTATTTAAATTGCAATGTATGTTTGCAAATGTGTGTTCGGTTCAAATCTTCTCCACAGATTAAGATGAAATTTTGCATACACGTTTAGTTTAGCTGACAATGCATGGTTAGCTAAGTGACGTCATTCTAAATCCAATATGGCGGACGGCCCAAGATGGCGGACTAGTTAGTTTTTGTGCACTGCCATGATATGGGTATCAAACAAAAGGGTTTGCTGAGAAGAATACGAAAAAACTTGTGTTAAAAAAATATTTCTATTGAATAATTTTATTTTATTAATTCGGTTCGTGGTTGTCGTTGGCTGTTGTTGACTCGACGACCTTCATTTTACCGCCGCTTTTCTGGTGTCCAGAAGTTGCAGTAGTCGGCAGTAGAGCGGCAGGCGTGCTGCATCATATTAGGGGCCGTCCATTAATCACGTGATGTTTTTGTAAGCATTTTTTGCCCCCCCCTCCTCCCTTTGGTGATAAGTGGTGGAGCTTTAAGACTAACCCCCGCCGCCCCCACACAAAATCTTGTGTATTTTTCAGTACCAACAAAGTATCTTAATTTTTTTAGAATACTAGCTGACCCAGCAAACTTTGTTTTGCCATAAAAACACCAAACATTTATCTACCCTACCTACCCTACCTTACACTACCTACCCTACCCTACTCTACACTACCCTACCCTACCCGACCCTACACTACCCTACCCTACACTACCTTCCCTACCCTACGCTACACTACCCTACCCAAACCTACACTACCCTACCCTACACTACACTACCCTACCCTACCCTACGCTACACTACGCTACCCTACACTACCATACCCACTACCCTACCCTACACTACCCTACCCTACCTTACCCTACCCTACCCTACCCTACCCTACCCTACACTACCCTAGACTACAAAAAAAAAAATATAAGTACGTAAAAACCATCTTTGAACTTCAACGAACATTTAAAAAAAAGAATTGGCCAAATTGGTCCAGGCGTTGTTGAGTTATGCGCTTACCAACACATTTTGCGTTTCATTTTTATATTATAGATAGATAATCTTTAAATACAGGTATAAAATATAACCTAATTTTATTCTGAAATAAGGACCATGACAAAAATGTCTAGATAGAAAGGTAGTAGGTTATTTTTGACTGGCTTTTTTTTTAGTACATTCCCACCACACTATTCCCAAACCACTGCAACTCCTGAAAGCCAGAATCAACAGTGGCGACAACCAGAAAAGCGCCGAGGCAATGAACTCGACGAAGTCCCGGAGAATGAATTTAACTGTCTTGGATCCCGCAGCGAAATTAATCAGAAAAGAATAATAGAGGAATAAGAAAAAAAAACAAATATAATATTACATGCGCAATAACACTACACGCCGCTTTTCGGTTTAGAAATCGCGCAATGACGAAAAAATAAATACATGTGATATCTTACTACACCCCCCTTTCCTTGATATATTTCGTGATTTTTGCTAAACCCCTGCCCCCCCCCCCCCCTTCAAGCCCCACGTGATTAATGGACCGTCCCTAAAATCTAGTTAGATTATTATTGGAGTTTCTTGTCCGTTCTTCTCCACGTGGACTTTTCCGATCGGATGGTAGAATCACTTTATTAGATCCAGCCTTAGTTGTCCCCCCAGCGACGCCCTGAGCCGAGGTTCGACCCCAACTGGGGTAGCCCTCAGCGTTGTCGCTTTGGTTTAGAAATTTGTGCCTGGCTGGAGGCTATATAGCTTAGTCTCCACAGGGAAGTCCGGTTAAGCATATGTCGGTCATTTTGACTGTTTGCGAGACGCCACTCAGAAAAATAAAATAGTTCCGCCCAACTATGTTGGGTTCAGTCGCCGGTTCTTTTACCTCCAGGTATTTTACACCGAGAAACTTCCTATCTGATTCCCAAAAGGCCACCCAGTAACTGGGCAGTACAGTACCTCTCGGCAAGACGGGCAATTTCCACTATAACCACTCATTAGACCTTCGACATTAATATTGCAACTCAAAGTAATTAATTTCAAGATTGATAGGCATAAGTACCATAACTAAGGAACATAAGGCCTCTAATAATACTTGAACCACTCGTCCATTATAGACTGACCTATAAACTGCGCAGTGTTGCCAACGTTACAGGTTTTTATTTCGATTTTTTGGAGTAATAAAAAATTGTATAAAAATATATAACTATGATAGTTTAATCTTTTATCCAGATTTTCGAAATTAACTTTTAGATTAGTATCTAATTAAATCACATTTAGGTACTTACAATCATTATTATATATAATCTCAATCCTATTCTTTAATAAAAAAAACCGGCCCGGTGCGAGTCGGACTCGCGCACGGAGGGTTCCATACCATTATCGCAAAAATCGGCAAAAAAACAAGTTTGTTGTATGGGAGCCCCACTTAAATATTAATTTTATTCTGTTTTTAGTATTTGTCGTTATAGCGGCAACAGAAATACATCATCTGTGAAAATTGTATCTGTCTAGTTATCACGGTTCATGAGATACAGACACACAGACAGACCGACCGGGGAGTCACAGTAATAGGGCCCGTTTTACCCTTTAGGTACGGAACCCTAATAAAAAAGATGGCACTAGCATCACTATCATCACTAAATATTATAAAATAAAGCCCTCCACCGCATCTGTTTGCGATAAAATCAAAAACTACTGAACGGATTTTCATGCAGTTTTCACCAACAGAAACAGTGAGCAACGAGGAAAGTTTTTGTGTATAATAATGTCTCAGGCATAGCCAGGGCGGGTCGCTAGTCTTAAACAAAAAACTGCAGATTTATCAATTACCATAATGCGAGATCGAGTTCCAGGCGGGGCCCTAATAATTACCAAAAAAGATAGAAGGGCTGAATAACCTGGGACAATTTTTAAAAACCTGAAATCGACAGCTGAATCTATAAGGTTGGCAACCCTGCTCAACGGATTCATAATACAGGTTGGTATTGGCGTAGACAGATGTAATAATTTATACTGAAGCGGGCGGAGCGTCTAAAGACCGCCCACTACGCCCCGACCCAACAGACAGGGCGACACTGATAGCGCTGTCTATTTATATTGTAAATCGTCGCGACGAGGCAAAGGTAAGCCTGCGTACGGACTACGGTCGAGTCGGAATAAAATGTATGCGGCCTTCTTCGTGGGAATGTGTCGTATTTACCCGACTGCCGAAGGAGGGTAATGTGTTTATCAGTCTATGTATGTACTAGCAGTTCTCAAAAGAACTTTTTACGGTTTGACAATCTGTATACCAGTTCTGAAAAGAACTCATCTGAGATCTCGAAGGAACTCATTTGTAAAGAAACAGGACACGGACAGCCGTCGCGTATGTATGTTTGTTCCTATGTGGCGTTCTAGAGACCAAAAGCGTTGGCCGATTTTGATGGTTCTTCCGTCAATCGATTCGTCTTAACCCTGTGAGTTTCACTGGCTACATTCAAATTGGAAAATAGAAAAATGGCGGATTTTGGCCGCCATATTGTGGGGGCCCAAATGTTTTTCTTGCAAACGTTTACGTCTCCTCCAAATTCCTCCTTCTCTCCAATTAATCCTTCCAAATTGTTTACGTCTTTATGGTTTGCTTTTTAAGCAGTCGGGTCTTTTGATTTTTTGATTTAACTCTTTTATTTTATTTTTTAGTTACTGCCCGAATCTGCTCGGATAGTACTTTTTTATATTCCAAGGGAATGTATGTAACGGCGGGATAAAAAAAAAACCTATGTCCTTCTCCAAGGACCAATGTGTCTCTCTATCTATCTATTTATACCCGCATTCATCAAAATTAGTTGAGCATTCCATTTGCTTAGGTACTCTCATTATTTTCATCCATCAATTTTAACTACAGAAATTCCTCACACACACATCCTTGCAAAAAAACTAAATCATAAACCTATTATTTTATTAAAAAAAAACGCCAAACGTATGTACCTAGTCTATTATTTTTAGCATTATTATCATAACATAACATGTTTGTTCTTCTGTGTGTCGCACGCGCACACTTGAGCATGGATTTAGCAAGTCCAAGTGTTGTTTAATCTGTTCTCCAAAGGATTTGTGGGCGCCCTCTATTTTTATTAGCAGTTCCACGTTTAAAATGGGATTTATTTTTAAATCTGTGCTAGTAGGGGACGGTGATTCAGAATTTGTATTATAGAAGAACATGCCTAGCCTTTTCATAGACAACTCCAACATAGGGTTGGAGTTGTCTTATGGAAGCCGACTCCGGCTTCACCCCCCGAGCAAAGCGCATGACGCCTTTTGTGCCAGAAGTCTTCGTGGTTCTGTACATTTCTAGTCTTTCCTTTTTTCTTTCTATGTTTGAGCCGTTTGGGGTTGAAACATTAGGTCCATGGGGTCCGAGTGCGCATCGAGTTTTTCGAGAAATTAGTACAAAGCTCGTCGACTCTTCACGTGACCAGAGGGCTGGCCTTTTCTTCGGCCAGAGAATCAGCATTGCCATCCAACGTGGCAATGCTGCCAGCGTTCTGGGCACGTTTCCCATTGACATCGATGTGGACGAATTTTTTGATGCACAATGAGGTCTTTTCCGTCTCCCTTTTGTATTTGTATATAGGTTTGTTTTTGTTTTTAGAATTTTCAATTGTATATATGTTAATAAAAACCTTCTTATTTCTATATCCGTTGGATATATTTAAGTAATTTCCTAACTTAGCTAAAAAAAGGCTAGGTTATAATGATGATTCTCCTGCTCTCTTTCAACCTTGATCTCAGTATTCACTTCGTTTCTGGAGCTATAACATATTTTTATACATCATCATTTTTATATTCCACTACTCGTAAGGTTTGGTATCCATAATTCCACACTAATATTTAAAACATCCCCTAATTATAGTCTATACTGTCTTTTTTAGGGTTCCGTACCCGAAGGATCCAAACAGAGCCCTTTTCAGGTCACCCACGTCTCTGTCTGTCCATCTGTCCTTCGGCTGTTGTACAGGTTTTGCAGCAAAACAGTTGCTACAAGCTACAGTCTTCAAACTTTCACAGTATGATGCTCATACTGTGATTTTTTTTCTGTTGCCCCTAAACCCTTTGTTTTAAAGGGAGTCCCGCTTTAAAACACACAGCAAAAGGGACGGGCAAAAAAAAAGGTTGTGTAGAGCTCGTTAAGTAGATAAATATAAATATGTATTTTATATTAAAAAAATATTGGCAACCCAAAGAATAAGCAGCCACCAAAGTCAGTTTTTTTTTTACGTAAGAAGTCATTTTATATTGTGTTCGCGACGATACGTCACCTTTAGATAGGTTGTCATAATGTAAAATATAAATAGTATTGACAGACACACGTCTGCTCACCCCAGAGCGCCATCGCATACTAAGCGATGTCGGTAGGTGAAAAAACCTTTTATAGTAAAGCTCGTAACTAATTTTTGCTCATGTTTTTGAGACACTAAAATTATATTTTATGTGTCTATCAGTAGGTAATAGAATTATATAGTCTAATAACAATAAATTAGAAGCTTTAATATGCATACTGATTGTGTTATTACGGAAAGAAACAAGTATTTAACTCCGTAAAAAACAACCGTCCTCAACGAGCGTTTAGTTCACAATGACCTGTAAGAGGGCGGCACCTTATATTTATACTAAAACCAGTTTTTGTAGAATTTTGATAACTTTAAACTCATGTTTTGGGGGCTTTTACATAGTTTATAGTGTGAATATAGCGCTTATGTGTTAGAATTATACATAAGGTACCTTAGTTATATGATAAATGTATAGGTTTAAGGAAATAAAAATATTTTGTTTACTTATTTTAGACCCCCCGTTTTGAGCAGGGTATCAGGTGGTGCTATAGGTATTCTATTCACCAACCAATCAGATTGCTTCCTTACACATAATTGTTTTGTTAGGAAACACCACCTAGGTGTTCTAGATAGGATGGCTGGATACCATGACTGAGAAATTATACATAATAGCAGTACATGGCCAGTCATAGTGCATTTTCACTCTAAAAAGGGAAATATACATACATTTTACTCAAGTAAGTGTTTGGAAAATTCGATACAAGCCATTTAGCGCTTCTAGGTGACCTAGAATTTTGTCTAGGCCCTATAAATAGATAGCACCTGTGTAATTCTAGTACATAGACATCACTTGCTTGAAGTGATGTGTCTGTGTATGCCGGCATGGACGTTTCTATGCGTCTGCCGACGGGTCACTACGTCCAGGGACACTTGGTGCCTGGTCAGTTATAGATATGCTGTCTGAAGCATTACCTTCGTGGACCCACAGGCGGGCGTCTAGACTCAGTCATGACACAAAACTAGTATATAGGTGTATATAACGCACACAGACACATTAAAGCTGTGAGACGACGTAAAATTTAGTATTCGGCCGCTTCCCGGCACCTTAAGCTGCGGAAAGGCTGGTGGTACACCCATCAGGGTACCGCCGTCAGACAGCCTAGTTTTCCAGCTACCCAACCACACTTCCGGAAGGAGCTTAGCTCTGGTGGTTGAGGAGTTAAGCGACCTGATATGGTGCGAGGTTACATGGATTTGCTATGTAAACAAACTTGTAACAAACGATAACTCATCGGGGTTGGACATGTAGCTACCGGACTTCTACCTTGGGATAGCCCATCACGAGGGCTACCCGGGTGTGAATGTAACTTGAAAATCCACCCAGCAGTCTGAGTAGGAATCGAGTTTATGTGCCAAGATCAGGGGCATAAGCTAACTTCTCGCACCATTTCGCGGCTGTACGCCTGAATGTTTTGAATATAACTGTAACACTTATGTGTGTCAACGGCCCAGTAGGAGGGCTCCAAGTCCCTCGCTGGTACCCTAGAGCTAACATGTCTAGTTTTAGGAGAAACTCGATTGTAAAGCTTCAAACTGGCGGGAATTCCCTTTCTTCGACATTCTCCTTACGAGAACTCCCTGATGGTAGGGGCTAGGGACCTGGATCAAAGACCGGAGGGAAGGTCTCCTCGAGACCTATCCAAAAGTACAAGTTTCACCAGAATCGGTCCAGTGGAAGGGTAGTTCCTGTCAGTTTCAAGCTACGAGTCTTAGCGTATATTTTTTGAAAAATAAAAGTTTTTGCGGTCGGAATGTTGTGGTCCTCGTCGCAGTCGAGTTCGCCTCTTTAATAGTGCGCAGGCGCGTGAACATTTCGTAGCCATTATTTCACTTAAAGTATTTCCACGCATCATTGCGCTTCGAGGACCATGAAGGAACATCGCTTCTGGCCATGAACAAATAGTTTTATTTAACCTGGACATCACGTTTTTCACCTCAACCTACTTGGCAGCCTTCAAGTGTCTCCAAGGTCCATAGTTACCAGATGACAACTGAACAATAGGTGCAAGGGGCGTCAACGCGTTCAAGCAGGAGCCTTACAACCTCCTGATTGCCTGTCGGTCTTGGACGATCACGTCCGTCCCGTACATTTGCTGGTCCTGTCGAGCCGAATATTGGTAACCTACGGACCATTTGCTGGTCCTGTCGAGCCGTATATTGGTAACCTACGGACCATTTGCTGGTCCTGTCGAGCCGAATTTTCTGGGAAACATACCAGACCTGCGGACGCTGTGAAGATATAGGCCAACGAAGAGCCTTGTTCCCGAGAACAAAGAAAACTGATGTCCCGGACGCTGTGAAAATATAGGCCAAGGAAGAGCCTTGTTCCCGAGAACAAAGAAAACTGATGTCCCATTCCTGTGAAAAAAGAAACCTGATGCCCTGGGGACACGAACGCTGCCTTGAGAACAAACAAGCCTGATGTAAAGTGACCTTATATATTGAGGTTACATTCCTGTTTCTTGGGTAATGTCAAAACGTATCGTTCCTGTGAAAACTAGTACCTGAGAACAAAGAAAACTGACGCTCACGCCTGTGAACATTCGTGAGAACAAAGAAAACTGATGCTCAAATATCTCAAGGTACCCTCAATATAAATCTGGTAAGATTACACACCACACAAATGTGCCAACTGGGGTACTAAGCGTTGCGTTCGTGAGAAAAGTTCCAGGGAAATAAGAATACTGACGTTCCATCTCGTAAACCTTACAAGTGCCAGGGTTAAGATCATGTTTCTTTAACAGTCAAAAACATAGCGTACACTCTGGGACGATAGAAACCCTTTCCTGGGTGAGATAACCCAGTTACTGGTCAGCAACCGTATTACTGGGTGATTAGCGTCGTCAAAAGGCGCAACGTACTATCGTCTCATAGTAGAAACTTCCAGAGCGACTACAGTCGTGAAGAGTGCACGAGTGGATTAGGCCCACGCGTGGACTACCTGGAAGACAACCATTTTGCTGGGACACAGCAGCCATTCCTGAGCTATTCCTGTGGTTCTACCGGCTTCCTGAGAAGCTAACCGTTCCCGTGTGATTACCGTCGCGAAAAGACGGTTTTTTGAGCTGTTTCTGTTGTGTAACCTGCTTACTGAGAATTCACAGTAATCGAAGATTACACAGAAACTGTATCCTGAAGGAATATAGCATAGCCTGAAGAGTTATCGCTAGGAAACTCATAATCGGAGTTTTCAAACAGCGTGTTGGGAGCTCGTTTAGGAGATAGAACGAACATACGACGTTCATAGAATTCCTGAAGGGTTACGGCTGAAGGATTATCGCTGAAGCGTTATCCAAGAAGAGGCTTACACACAGAAGCATATTGAATAGTCGTGTGGGCGACTTGTTCTATAAAATAGAACGAAAAAATAGTTGCTGAAATTTCCTGAAGCGTTATAACTGAAGGCTTATTTTCGACTTAGAATTTGTTTAAAGACAAATAGTCGTTATCGAGATAGAAGCTCTCGATCGAAGTCTGGAGTTTCAAACCTGGATATCTGGAGTCTGAAGTGACTACTAAGGTCAAGAGTTGGACCAACAGTTCAGTGATTGGTACCAGACCGGCTGCTCAACCTTGGAGGCTGCTGGACAAGTTGACACTTAGACAACAGTAAGTACAGTGAAAACATATGCTCATGTGCTTACCCATTTTGTGTTGAAAGTCTTATAGTGAACTTGTTTACGTATCAACATTGAAGTTTGAAGCTGATTTGGAGCTTATAGTTTTGAAGACTGACTAGCGACTTATAGTTTGAAGAATAACCTGGAGTTAAGAGGGTCGGATATAACCCGGAGTTTAAACTAACCCGGAGTTTGGAGATACTTTTCGAAGTTTGAAAAAGGAAGCGAACCCTCTTCAAGCCGACGACTGAAATCGGACTTAACCCAGAGTTACCACTTAGCAGTTTTCAAGAAAAATTAAGTTTGGACATAGCCGTTTTGAAGCTCGAAAATAGATGTCAACCAGTTCGTGTTGAGGTCTAGAGTTGGACTCAGCCGATTCAAACTGACATTTTGAAGAAGTCTAGAATTGGACTCAGCCGTTTCGAGCCAACGTTTTTGAAGACAAGTTGAAGATTGGACTTGTACTTGGCGTATTCAAACTGAAATTTTGAACCAATCAGGATGCCGACTACCAGATCCCAGGACAAGAGGCCTGAATCATGGACAGTCCCCATTGAGCGTCCAGGTGCGGGCGTACAACATCAGCTGCCCCCACGCTCACCGTCCACTACTGAAGGGACAGAAAAGTCCATACCAGTCAGAAGCCCACCAACGTCACAGATAGGTGACAACACGCCCACACATGAGGAGGAGGAACCACAGGAACCAAGCACACGCAGGAAGGCATCGAAATCAGAAGATTCTTCAGAAAAAACACTGAAGCCTTCTGGTAGAAAACAAAGGATCCGGGATAAGACCTTTGTTCAAGGAGAAGTAATGGCTACCCGGGGTGACGCCCGTATCGAACATACTGGACCGCCGTCAACTAGCAAGTCGACCCGGTCACGTAAGAAAATTTCAAGAGCTCGTGAAGACTTATTGAAAATAAAGTTGGAACTCGCTAAGTTAGCACTTCAAAAAGCAGAAGAAGAAGCTTCTGAGGATGAATATATGGATGACAGAAATTCTAATGAAGAGTATGTCCGTTCGTGGCTCGAAGAGGCGCCAGAGCCCACACCGTTGAGGGAGAATGACGTCGCCAAAGGGGACAATGACGATTGGACCCCGGCTGCGGCCGTCGACGCTATAGCGGACTCCCGGAAACATATCGACCATATAGAACATCCACAAGTGAAGTCTAACATCGAACCACCTAGGACAGAGCCGTCCAACGTGGAGCCGCCAAGGCAAATAGAAGCGAAAGAGTCACTCCGTCCTTTTCTAACGGAGCTGACATCCGCTATAGCGTCGCTAGCCGACAGAAAAATCGAACCATGGACGCCTAACCGATCGGCGTCGCAGGTTATCATGACTCTGCCGAATTTCGGTGGAGCTCATACAGAATGGCTATCTTTTCGAGCCATTTACGAGGCAACTCATGCCTACTTCAGCGACATAGAAAACACGGCAAGACTCAGAAGGAGCTTGCGTGGTCGCGCACTGGAGACAGTGAGCTCAGAGCTCATCGGGAACGCAAAGCCGGATGAGATCATGAGAGAATTGGAACTACAGTTTGGACGTCCTGACTCAATAGCTCAGGCCGAAACAGACCGACTTAGAGGGCTACCAAAATGCAGCGAGTCGCCCAAGGACATCTGCACCTTTGCAAGTCGAGTCAGAAGCGGAGTTGTCACTCTGCGAGCTCTCAAGAAGGGGCACTATCTGCTCAATGCCGAGCTGGTGCGCCAGCTAACTGAGAAGCTACCCAATTCTCTGCGTGTACAATGGTACAGAACGTACACGGAAAAGTACCAGTCGCTGCCGGATCTGTCACTCTTCAGCGACTTCATAACCGAGCAAGCTCACTTCTGCAGTGCATTCGCCCCGCCTGAGAACATCAAGGAAACGGATTCTCTAGCGGGAAAACGCGTCATACAACGGACGCATACAGCTACCGACAAGCCGGTAAACAAATGTCGAATTTGCGACAAAAGTGGTCACTACGCGTCTGACTGCCAAAGGTTCAGAGACGCAGCAAGTGACAAAAGATGGGAGCTAGCCAAGAATTACAACTTGTGCTATCGCTGCCTAAGACAACGTCGTGCTGGACACACTTGCAACAAGAAGCAGTGTGATCATAAGGGGTGTACAGCCACGCACCATCGACTTCTTCATAGGGGTAAGAAGCCTCAAACAGACAGGACAAGGAAGCCTGCTGTTCCAGAAGAGAAGAAGGAGTCTCAGGAGACGGTGGCCAGTTCGCGAACTGAATCGAGTCAAGCTTTCCTGAAGATGATACCGGTCCGGGTAATAGGACCGGCGGGAGAGGCAGACACATACGCACTCCTTGACGACGGATCCACCGTTTCGCTGATCGACGAAGCAATCGCTCAGCGAGTGGGAGCAGTGGGCCCAATCGACCCTCTGAAGATCGGTGCTATTGGAAACACCATGATCGACACTCCCTTATCGAGACGTATAACCGTCACTCTCACAAGTCGTATGAGAGATAGGGTGCCCTTCAAGGCGCGCACCATTTCGAAGCTCAACCTGTCACCACAGGCAGTCAGTCAAGAAGACGTAGCCCGCTGTAGGCACCTTCGAGACTTGACGTCGCAGCTTACGTATCCTGCTGGAGTGCCAAAGATACTCGTCGGCCAAGACAACTGGCATTTGTTGTTGGCCACTGAAGTCCGCAGAGGACCTAGAAGCCAACCCATCGCGTCGAAAACCATGATGGGCTGGACATTGCACGGCGCGCACACCAGAACACTGGGCCAGCAGGTGCACTATGTCAACGGGTGTCAGTCCGTTGACGCAAGGCAAGATGCGGAACTGAACGAGCAGCTCCGTGAATTCTTCGCTATCGAGTCGTTGGCTATCAATCCACGACAACCAGCTTCTGACCCCCAGAAGAGGGCAGAAGATATACTGAACCGTCACACAAGACAGTTAGGAAATGGGCACATAGAAACCGCTATGTTATGGCGGGACGAGAAAATAGAGATGCCCGATAGTTACGAGACAGCACTCAAAAGGCTAGTCTCCATAGAGAAGAAGCTGGATAAAAACCCCGCTCTTCGTGTGAAATACACACAACAGATGGACTCCCTGATGGAAAAGGGATATGCTGAGAAGGCTCCCAAGTCAAGCACGCCAGGAAAAACCTGGTACCTGCCTCATTTCGATGTCTTCAACCCCATGAAGCCAGAGAAAATTCGAATAGTACATGATGCCGCCGCAAAATCGAGAGGAAAGTCACTCAACGACTTCCTGCTAACTGGACCAGACTTGCTGCAGTCGCTGCCCGGCGTCATGATGAGATTTCGTAGACACTGCGTGGCCATCTCCGGAGACATAGCCGAGATGTTCATGCAAGTAAAAGTACGAAGTGAAGACCGAGACTCACTTCGCTACCTATGGAGAGGCAACAGAAGAGATGGAGCCCCAGAAGAATATCGTATGACGTCCATCATTTTCGGCGCGGCAAGCTCGCCGTGCACCGCTATCTTTGCGAAAAATTGGAACGCAAGAAAGCACATCGAACAGCATCCAGTAGCAGTGAAAGCTATAGTAGAGAGCCATTATATGGACGATTATCTGGACAGCTATAAAACAGTCGAAGAAGCGACAGAAGTCGCGACAATGGTGAAGAAAATACACCAACAGGCGAAGTTTGACCTAACAAAATGGGTATCAAACAGTAAGCGCCTGATAGAAAATATCAATCCGTCACAAACCTGCACTGAGGTTGTGAACATCGGAGATACAGTAGGCGCAGAGAAAATACTCGGCCTGATTTGGAGACCTAGTGAAGATACGCTAGGTTTCAACCTAACGCTTGCGAGACTGCCGCCAGGAATTTTAGAAAAGGAGGCCCCTACAAAAAGAGAGGCTCTCAAAATTGTTATGTCGTTATACGACCCCCTAGGACTAGCCTCGCCTGTTACGATTCGAGCTAAACAAATATTGCAAGAAGCTTGGAGGCGAGGCGTCGATTGGGACCAGCTATTAGACGCTGACCTGGCATCTCAGTGGAGAAGTTGGATCGAAAACCTGCGGCAGCTCAAGGGCATCAGCATACCAAGATGTTATCCTGGTTATAGTGATGCCACAGAAATACAAATACATGTATTTACCGACGCAAGCGAGTTGGCATATGCAGCAGCTGTGTATTGGCGAGCCACCACAGCAGTAGGCACACAGAAGGTGAGCCTAGTCATGGCCAAGGCGAGAGTAGCTCCATTAAAGCTACAATCGATACCGCGCCTCGAGCTGCAGGCAGCGGTGATGGGAACCCGTCTGGCTGCAGCTGTGAAACGTGAACACGACAACAATCCATCGTCGGTCACGTATTGGACAGACAGCAAAACAGTCTTGTCGTGGATAAGAAAAGGAGCACGAACCTATAAAGCCTTCGTAGCTCATCGCATAGCTGCCATAGAAGAAGGTAGCAAAGTGGAGGATTGGCGATGGATATCCACGAAGTTGAACATCGCCGATATAGCGACTCGTGACGTGCCGCCGAGGTTTGACTCACAACACGAGTGGTTCTGTGGCCCAAGTTTTTTGTATGAAGACCCTTCTTCATGGCCATCAGAAAAACCTCCAATCACAGAAGAGACAGGAGAGGAAAGAACGCTCACTGTCACAGAAAAAGAAAAATCTGTTTTGGAGAAAATAACAGACAGACATACATACACTTCGAAGCTCATAGAAGCTATACCTAATCCCGTCAACTTTTCAAGATGGGAGCGGCTATTACGTGCGACTGCTACCGTCCTACGTTTTATACATCTCTGTAAACAAAGGACAGAGAAAACGTTCTACAAAAGAACCCGGAAAAACGCTGAGGAGGACACGGACTGGCGAAAGAAAAAGAAGACAGCGACTGCAGCAACCAAGCCGTCATACATAGCGCCAGAAGTCCGAAAGCAGTACATAGATGCGAGCTTTCTTCAAAAAGCCGAGAAAATACTCGTACAAGTTGCACAGCAGCAATCGTTCGCTCAAGAAATAGCTAGATTGCATGCACATGAAATAGTGGACAAAAATAGTCCGCTACACGCGCTGCAAATAGAAGTAGTAGATGGCCTACTACGTATTAGAAGCCGTATAGCCGCCACTGACGAGGTCACAGAAGATGTAAGGCGACCGCCAATATTACATGGCGACCATCATATAACCCAGCTCTATATAGACTGGACACACCGCAGCTTACTACATAGTGGGACTGAACTCACAATAAATGAGGTACGGCAGCATTATTGGGTCGTAAGGATGCGTCCCACCACCAAGAAAGTACTGGCACAATGTCTTCAGTGCCGTATTCGTAAGGCACAAGCACCTGTGCCAGCGACCGGCGACCACCCACGAACGCGCCTGGCTCATCACCAAAGGCCGTTCACGTACACCGGGCTAGACTACTTCGGCCCGCTATCTGTCACCGTGGGTCGCCAGCATCACAAGAGATATGTAGCACTGTTTACATGCCTCACCACAAGAGCTGTCCACCTCGAGATCGCCGCCAGCCTCAGCGCAGACAGCGCAATATTAGCGCTGCGCCGTTTCGCCGCCCGCAGAGGATGTCCAACTGAGATCCACTCAGACAACGGCACCAACATGCACGGTGCCGATCGAGAGCTACGAGAGGCCTTCCGAGAGGAGGCCAGTCGCCGAGGCATCACTTGGCGCTTCATCACCCCATCAGCGCCCTTTATGGGAGGTGCATGGGAGCGTCTAGTTCGCTGCGTAAAAAACGCATTGTATACCGTACTCACAGAGAAACACCCACACGAAGAGGTGTTGTCCACACTGATTTGTGAGGCAGAGTACACGGTAAATAGCCGCCCGCTGACACATGTATCAGTCGACGGCGATGACGACGAGTCTATCACGCCGAACCACTTCCTACTTGGTGGGTCGGCTAGACTCCCAAACCCCGGCGTGTTCACCGAGCAAGACATCGACCACAAAAAGATGTGGCGTCGGTCACAAATCCTGGCCGACATGTTCTGGCGCCGGTGGGTGCGAGAATACCTGCCGGAGCTCCAAAACCGGCGGGAGCCCCACAGCCGCGGGCCTGGCCTGCTGGTGGGCGACCCCGTCCTTATCGCGGACGGGCAGCTGCCTCGCAACACGTGGCCGCGAGGCCGCATCGAGGCCATATACCCTGGCCCTGATGGAGAAGTCCGGACCGCTGAGGTGCGCACCACTGGCGGCACTCTAAAGCGTCCGGTGAAGAAGCTCATTCCTTTGCCAAAATGAGTGCAGCAGAGTTCCAGCGGCGAGAGCTGAGCGACGTGTCGCAGAGCGTCGAGGTCACGAGCGCTGCCGACGTGCGCCGCTCACAATGCTGATGCAGCGCCGCGCCAACGTAGCATCGAGTCGACGCGACACTGCACGGCGGGAGAGATGTTCGCGACGATACGTCACCTTTAGATAGGTTGTCATAATGTAAAATATAAATAGTATTGACAGACACACGTCTGCTCACCCCAGAGCGCCATCGCATACTAAGCGATGTCGGTAGGTGAAAAAACCTTTTATAGTAAAGCTCGTAACTAATTTTTGCTCATGTTTTTGAGACACTAAAATTATATTTTATGTGTCTATCAGTAGGTAATAGAATTATATAGTCTAATAACAATAAATTAGAAGCTTTAATATGCATACTGATTGTGTTATTACGGAAAGAAACAAGTATTTAACTCCGTAAAAAACAACCGTCCTCAACGAGCGTTTAGTTCACAATGACCTGTAAGAGGGCGGCACCTTATATTTATACTAAAACCAGTTTTTGTAGAATTTTGATAACTTTAAACTCATGTTTTGGGGGCTTTTACATAGTTTATAGTGTGAATATAGCGCTTATGTGTTAGAATTATACATAAGGTACCTTAGTTATATGATAAATGTATAGGTTTAAGGAAATAAAAATATTTTGTTTACTTATTTTAGACCCCCCGTTTTGAGCAGGGTATCAGGTGGTGCTATAGGTATTCTATTCACCAACCAATCAGATTGCTTCCTTACACATAATTGTTTTGTTAGGAAACACCACCTAGGTGTTCTAGATAGGATGGCTGGATACCATGACTGAGAAATTATACATAATAGCAGTACATGGCCAGTCATAGTGCATTTTCACTCTAAAAAGGGAAATATACATACATTTTACTCAAGTAAGTGTTTGGAAAATTCGATACAAGCCATTTAGCGCTTCTAGGTGACCTAGAATTTTGTCTAGGCCCTATAAATAGATAGCACCTGTGTAATTCTAGTACATAGACATCACTTGCTTGAAGTGATGTGTCTGTGTATGCCGGCATGGACGTTTCTATGCGTCTGCCGACGGGTCACTACGTCCAGGGACACTTGGTGCCTGGTCAGTTATAGATATGCTGTCTGAAGCATTACCTTCGTGGACCCACAGGCGGGCGTCTAGACTCAGTCATGACACAAAACTAGTATATAGGTGTATATAACGCACACAGACACATTAAAGCTGTGAGACGACGTAAAATTTAGTATTCGGCCGCTTCCCGGCACCTTAAGCTGCGGAAAGGCTGGTGGTACACCCATCAGGGTACCGCCGTCAGACAGCCTAGTTTTCCAGCTACCCAACCACACTTCCGGAAGGAGCTTAGCTCTGGTGGTTGAGGAGTTAAGCGACCTGATATGGTGCGAGGTTACATGGATTTGCTATGTAAACAAACTTGTAACAAACGATAACTCATCGGGGTTGGACATGTAGCTACCGGACTTCTACCTTGGGATAGCCCATCACGAGGGCTACCCGGGTGTGAATGTAACTTGAAAATCCACCCAGCAGTCTGAGTAGGAATCGAGTTTATGTGCCAAGATCAGGGGCATAAGCTAACTTCTCGCACCATTTCGCGGCTGTACGCCTGAATGTTTTGAATATAACTGTAACACTTATGTGTGTCAACGGCCCAGTAGGAGGGCTCCAAGTCCCTCGCTGGTACCCTAGAGCTAACATGTCTAGTTTTAGGAGAAACTCGATTGTAAAGCTTCAAACTGGCGGGAATTCCCTTTCTTCGACATTCTCCTTACGAGAACTCCCTGATGGTAGGGGCTAGGGACCTGGATCAAAGACCGGAGGGAAGGTCTCCTCGAGACCTATCCAAAAGTACAAGTTTCACCAGAATCGGTCCAGTGGAAGGGTAGTTCCTGTCAGTTTCAAGCTACGAGTCTTAGCGTATATTTTTTGAAAAATAAAAGTTTTTGCGGTCGGAATGTTGTGGTCCTCGTCGCAGTCGAGTTCGCCTCTTTAATAGTGCGCAGGCGCGTGAACATTTCGTAGCCATTATTTCACTTAAAGTATTTCCACGCATCATTGCGCTTCGAGGACCATGAAGGAACATCGCTTCTGGCCATGAACAAATAGTTTTATTTAACCTGGACATCACGTTTTTCACCTCAACCTACTTGGCAGCCTTCAAGTGTCTCCAAGGTCCATAGTTACCAGATGACAACTGAACAATAGGTGCAAGGGGCGTCAACGCGTTCAAGCAGGAGCCTTACAACCTCCTGATTGCCTGTCGGTCTTGGACGATCACGTCCGTCCCGTACATATTGGAAACTTTAGCTGGACGTCTTAAGTAGACTGACAGTTTGCCATTGAAAAAGACGAATTTAACGCAACATTGAGAAAATAATCACCTTGAAAATGGTTATCAATAAAGAGTAATTATCCAATAATGGCAAAATTCATAGAGTATGAAATGCCTGCGTCGCCGTCGGCAGCCTGGTGGGAGGCCTTCCAACGCATCGTCTTCCGGTTCCCGGTCGCCACTCCAGAACCTTTCTGCCCCATCGGCCATCCGTTCTGCGAGCAATGTGCCCTGCATTCTGCCACTTAAGTTTGGCAATTCTTCGGGATATGTCGGTAAACCGGGTTCTTGTGCGATTCTCTACATTTCTGATTCGATCACGCAAGGAAAATTCGAGCATAGCCCTCTAAATTTTTAAACCATTATTTCATACGTTGACTAAACTAAAAACCTCGTGTTTATTAAAACATAGTAATGTATGACCTCGTTAAATAATAAGCAACACCGCATTATAAGTATTAGCGAGTAATGACTCAAGTAATGTCCACCGATGGCCTGAATATTTACAGCAGACTTGACGAATATCATTGCGTCGTAGGAACTGAACGAATTTGGGATTATTGTTCAATGTCTAAACTGCTAGGGACTGTCTTCACTGTCAATACCACAGACATAAATCTAACAAGATAACGCAAGTCCCTCCATCTGTATGAAAACCAAGAGTGCCACTTTTTCACAAACAAATTTACTTACCAATGAAAGAAAACATTTCTAATGCCTCGGCCAACTGTTTCTATACTTTATTTACAGCTCAATAGGACACAAAAAGGCAGTTTTCTAGATTTCAGTGGATTTCCAGTGCCGATAATGCTAAATGAAAAGCTCAGATTACGATCATTGAGCGTAACTTTATTCCGTTTTTTGACACGTGAAGTACATACAATTGCGTCATCTAGTTAGATTTATGTCTGTGGTATATACCGAAAGGTGTTATGTGAAACGATTGCAAAAGGTGCCTATCTAGTTTCATCACCCTAATTTAATTACACTTATTAATAACTAGCTGCTGCCCGCGACTTCGTCCGCCACAAACTGTTTATTTTTAATTTTCCTTCATGAACTGTGAATTTTGCCGGGATAAAAGTAGCTATATTATACATATTTAGTATTATAGCTAGTAGCCTATGTAACTTCGTTTTATGTCACTATGTCAGTATATAGTGTACTAGCGGCGTGACGTTTCACGATATTTCAACGCATTATATCGTCGTCACTTTATGTTTACGTGTCAAAAGAAAAAATAAGTGTCTTTTTTTTTATTTAACTGTTGGACGGACAAAAAATAAATTTTCAGTGAACTAAAGTTAGAGTGAACAGGCTTCTTCTGGGTAAGCTCACTCCATCGTAGACTCTGTCTCTTTCACCTCTGACCTAGACTATAGTCAAGAGCAAACCCATCTTTAATTAAAAAAAAAACTACCCTGTTGCTAGGCAGAATCCAATAAACCCGATTTACAAACATCACTGCAACTTGACAATAAGTAGGTACACACGATGACTCGATACTCCAAATACGGCAAAAATAAATAAATGGGTTTCTAGTGCCAATGTCAGTAGTGTCAGTAGGTTATGAGCACAAATTGTATTACGTAAGTTTAAAATATCAGCTGATTCGCATAGACAAAAATACTAATAAACTAGAAAACTAGACTCGTTGGTATAAAGTGTATTTACTATGTTCACTAAATATATCTTCCATTCATCGCGTATTCGTGGTGATAATTCCATGTAAATAAGTTATATTTAATCATTTAGTTTGCTAAGAAATAGCCTAGGTAACATCAGTGTTAATCTCTTTTCTTATTCGTTGACTTCGTACAGAAGGTCGTGCTCGTCTTGGAAAGCTTTGACGGAGACATTGACGAGCTGCTTAGACACCACTCGTCTCAGGGCAATGATCACTGGAGACGCCCTGGGCGTTGGGAGTCGCAAGCTGATTCCCGGCCACCGTAAGCGCGGGCTAGCGGACGGCGAGTAATAGGTATCTCGCCGTCCTTTCTGCTTTTGTAATATCGTGTGACGTCACGCCGTTGCACTTGATACTGACATAGTAACGTCACAAACCCTCACTCCTGAACTTTATAAATAGACTTATCATTTTTCTACCCAGGCAACATCACTGAGTGCTTTGTCATTGGGCATTGTTTGTATTACGCAATTACCCCGCAGGAAACTGAAATGGTAGCAGCTAGCATTATTTTTGGCGGCTTTTACCGTTGTATTATTAAGATGACTTCTCCTTTGGAATCTAACGATAAGGTGTTACTTTTATCTACCAACAGTAGCAGGTAACAATAGCTGGAGAAGGGTGTTAAGTCGGAAGGATCCCAAAGCCAAAGAACCGGTTTTAGGGACAAAAGTTGAGAAAAATTATCGAAATCCTGGCTTGAACGGCAAGCTTTTGAAAAGTACATGAATTTATTTATTTATTTACACCTTAGTGTACCTTAAAGAAAGAGATCAAACGTCGAATCCGACTCGGCTGGGCAGCGTTCGGGAAGTTGCGCGGTATATTCTCGTCCAACTTACCACAGTGTCTCAAGACGAAAATCTATGACCAGTGTGTATTGCCAGTGATGACATATGGCTCTGAGACGTGGTCGCTTACAATGGGCCTCAACAGAAAGCTTACAGTCACGCAAAGGGCAATGGAGATGGTTATGCTTGGAGTTTCCTTGCGTGATCGAATCAGAAATGTAGAGATCCGCAAGATAACCAGGGTTACAGACATAGCCTGAATAATTGCCAGACTTAAGTGGCAGTGGAAGGTTGGAAGGCCGCCCACCAGGTGGACCGATGATCTGGTGAAGGTGCCGGGGGTCCGCTGGATGCGAGACGCACGGGACCGATCAATGTGGCGATGCTTGGAGGAGGCCTATGTCCAGCAGTGGACGTCTTTCGGCTGATATGATGATGATGACCTTATTGTACATCAAGATCTTGTGGCTCAATAATAACAACAGCACGTGTCGATCTTCAAGGTTAAGGAACGCTTGCCGAGCTCGCTCCGTGGATGGGTGACCATCTTAACAAACCGAGATTCCTCCGTGCCTCGGAAAGCACTTTAAACCGTTGGTCTCGGCTGCCATTTATGTACATCATAGACGGTAGTAACGGATAGTCAGGAGCCAGGAAATCTGAATCAGTCTTACCAGGAGAGGTAACTGGGTTGTCAGATGCATCCAGTTCCATTGGAACCTAACATCAGCATAGTTGGGAAAAAGCTAGACAACTTGATTCACCATCTGCCTAGCCTTTTCCCAATTGTTGTTGGGGTCGGCTGCCAGTATTACCGGATTCAGCTTAGTACCAGTGTTTTACATGGAGCGACTGCCTATCTGACCTTCACAACCCAGTAACTGGGTAACACCATACCCCTGGCAAGTCTGGTGTCAGATCTCAAGCTTCTGAGTAGTCAGAAGCTGACTATGGACTGACTATGACTGAAGGTGAGACTTGAGACAGTCGTTACGGGTAGCCGTAACGACTGTCAAAGATCTTCAAATGACAGCCGGGACCAACGATGTGCTGATAAAGGGCGAAGAATTGAATCCTGAAAATAGCACAGTATTCTTAGGTTTAACTTTGGATGCTAAGCTTCAGTGGGGCCCACATATAGATAAATTGTCAAAGAAGCTAAGCTCCGCAGCATATGCTGTTAGAAAAATTCGTAATTTAACGGACATAGAGACAGCCCGTAACGGTAACAAACATAGAGGCATAGTACATATCTTACTTTAACAGTTTATGGAATATCTTTTAAATTGGTCCAATATTGAAGGAGGAAATAGGCGAGAGCCAAACCTCGAATTATGACTTTTCACTAAGGAAATTCAGTCGGCGCTCTCTGCCCATATTTCCTCTAAACAATAGTGTTTGCAGTTCTTAAGTTATGTTAGAAAAGTAAAAAAAAGACAAAAATATAATTGCGATGATAAATAAAAGCAGATTCATGTCGTGGTTGTAGCACGAAGGCTTCCACTCAGCATAATGCTGTGCCGTGGGAGACCCACAGCACGGCGCTGATTTTCAGTAGAAGACATCAGCATTAATCACCACGCTTGCTAAATAGGGTAGGTTTCCTCATGATGTTTTCCTTCACCGTTGTCAGTGTTGTCCAAGATTATATTATTAAGCCGGTACCCCGAGCAAAACTCCGCGCTAGCCGTTTTTCTTGCTGTTTTTAGGAGCTATCTACTCGGCATTTAAAAATAAATATCTACTAATAAAAATACATTAAATTTCTACATTATTATTGATTCTAAAATGGTATATGTTTCACTAATCTCCTTCCAACAAAACCATAAAAATGAGAAATAATTATTGATAGCATGCTTCTCCTCGTAAAGTGTTCATTACATTCAACACTAATGGATAGACAATTTAATAACGAACATTTTTGTCGTATATTTTTTTTCAAAGGTCTAAAATTCGATTCTATAAAGATTTTATTTTAAAATCTGGGCGTATTCACTACTGTAAATCATGCGCCACCAGTGCCGCTAGGCCAATAGGAAGCTCATATCTCATGCTGATTTTTTGGTCAGCGTACCGCCTTAATATTTTACGTTTCCGTTCATTTAGTCTTCCTTACAATCTTTCAACAACCACCTTTAAGGAGACTAGGGTAGGTACCCTACCTAAATATTTCCCACGATTTACATCCGGATGTCCTTTCTGATAACCTGAACACTGAAAACACGGCCGTAAAAAGGCGCCGCCATGATTCGGAACCTAAAGAACGCCGCTGTTTACAAATCAATCTTTTCCTTCAAAATTCGAACAACGATGTACTTTCTCTGTCAAACGTTTTAAAACGACAAACATTTTTTTTAATAGACCCCTCTCTCCTTATTGGTCGGGGGTGGCAGCGCGCGCACGCGATTGGTCGGCTCGAGGGTGGTGGCGCGGGCCGGTAGCCAATCAGAACGCTTCCCGCAAACGTGCCCTATCTCACTTCGGCGCCCTTCAGGATTTAAGGGCCGTAAGGTTGTGTTTGCGCTGCATTTTACGCTGTTTGTCAATTTAATTGATGTTCGTTTTTTAAAACGAGGGCTGGAAGTGGTTTATAGGCTTTTGTGTGGATCGGGTATCGTTTGGCAGTAATTGTAGTGTGGAAATTGTACTTACTAGTTCCATACTAAGTATGGAAGGTCATTGTTGTGAAGGCTGTAATGGTTGGAGCGATATATACCCACTCCAGATTTTTTTCCGGCCCGTCGTCGGTCATTCGTTTAGCGAGCATGCGATAAATTAGTGCATAAGTATTAGCATTTGCAGAAATATAAGAAAAAATTTACAGAATCATGTAGTTACCCAGATACAGCTTGACTCAATGTAAATGTAAATGGCATAGGGCACAGAGTATATTGAAAAAGTTGTCCAGCTTAACTACGGTTAAATGATTAAAGTATCCGACTCGAAAGACCAAACACCACATCAATATTTTTAAAAGAACTTCATAGCATACAAAGGACATTTTGATCCTGACTGGCCGCTAATAATTCGACCCGTCACATATTATTAACGGTCGCGTCAACCGAACAAAGAACAAAAGCTATTCGAATATCGAACACTCACAAACGAACAAAGCTTTGTTTTTTTATTTGAGTTCGACATTCGAAACTGTTTTGACGTTCCAGTGTTCCATTTTTGAAAAATTATTATTATCGCTCTCTGGGCCATAAGAGCGATCAATAAAAAGTAACTGGTGACCAGTAATCTTGTTTATGGTTTTGAAATACTAAGCAGAAACAGCTGCTTATCGTTATTTGTGAGTTATGAAGGCTGCCTACTTGACAGTATCCACACACATACCACAGAGAAACTTATATATACGGACAACACATACAATAGGTAAGGTACTTAATAATTTATTAAAGACCAAATGATGGAGCTGAAGATTGAACAAACATTTCCTAGGCACGCTTGACCCCATCCATCGCTTTTCACCAAGCGTGAACGAGGATTATTAAGAATTAAGGAAAAATGATCTGACTTGGACGAAACGGTTGGTGCAGTGGTTGAGCAATTACCGTACGAAACAAACATTCGTATAATTTGTATGGCCTACAGATAGTTGTTCCGGTCTGGTTGTTTGTGTATATCAGTTTATATCTTTGTAAATGCACCCAAGATACAGGTGAAAGGCCTAGGGTGGGTTTTAAAAAAAACCTGTTTGTTTTTCACATGGAATTTTCTTTCTCTCAGAAAGTTGAACGGATGAAGAGATCTACAGACAGAAAACAAACTAAGCTTTACTTTTGAACTCCGCTCAAATCGTATAGTCTCGATAACAACGGGAAAATCCTTCGACTAATATATTAACACTAGCTGTCCCACGTGGCTTCGCTCTCGTTAACTGGCTAGTTGGCTACCTACCCATCTACCCTACCGACCTTACTTATATGATTGTTGCGTAACTTCAACCGTTTACGCTTAGCACGTAACGGAAGCTGTCAAAAAGAATAAATTTTCCCCGTTTTTAGAACATTTTTTCATTGTTGCTCCGCTCCTATTGTCCGTAGCGTGATCTTATATAGCCTATAACCTTCCTCGATAAATGGACTACCCAACACAAAAATATTTTTTCAATTCCAATCAGTAGTTCATGAGATTAGCGCGTTCAAACAAACAAACAAACTCTTCAGCTTTATAATATTAGTATAGATAAATATACATACATACATACATAAACTCACGCCTTTTTCCCATGGGGGTAGGCAGAAACTACAGAACGCCACCTGCTACGATCCTTACATACTTCTTTTGCTTCACACACATTCATACATCTAGTCATACACACACGCCGGTTATGGGTACTGCGCACTTGGCCTTTCTGAAGAACATCACCTATAAGGTCTATGTATGTCTTTCTAGGGCGTCCCCTCCCGGCGTTTCCATTCACGTCTGCCTTGTAAATACCTTTCGTAAGTCGACTTTCATTCATCCTCTCAACATGGCCAAACCATCTTAACATACCCTTTTCAATTTTAGTCACTACATCTTCTTTTAAACCACAACGTTGTCTTATTACCTCATTCCTCAATCTATCAGTTAAAGTTACACCACACATACTCCGCAAGGAGCGCATTTCTACTGCATTAATCCTACTTTCATGTCTTTTTTGCCATACCCAGCCTTCACTTCCATACATAAGTGTAGGCACCAGCACGCTGTTGTGAACGGCGAGTCGAGCTTCCGGAGACATCGACTTGCTGGTCACAACTGCATGCATAGCACCATTCACTTTATTCCCTGCATTCACTCTCCTTTCCACATCCTCTTCAATCTTTCCATCCCTTGTGAACATACTTCCCAGATATACAAACTCGTTCACTTGCTCCACACTCTTATCATTTATTTTCACTTCACACTTCGATACATCTTCTTCTCTTTCAAACACCATTACCTTAGTCTTGTTCACATTTATACTCATCCCTTTTAACTTAAAAGCTTCATTCATCACAGTCACCATGTTTTGCAACTGTTCTGCTGACGATGCAAGTAGAACTTGATCATCTGCATAGAGAAGGCATTTGACAGGCAACTCATTCATCCTCAATCCGCACTCATGCTCTTTCAAACCTATCAGACAACTATCCATGTACAAGTTGAACAACCACGGTGACGCTACACAGCCCTGTCTAACACCCCTTGAAATGGAAAACCAGTTCGTATACGCCCCATTAATCCTAATACAAGCACTGGAATCCCTATATAGAGATTTCAGTGCCCGTACCAAGTGCCAGTCCACACCGTACCCGGATAGCGTCGACCACAGTTCATCCCTCCACACACTGTCATAGGCCTTCTCCAAGTCCACGAAAGCACAGTAGACTTTTTTGTGCTTAGCCAGATGTTTTTCAGCTATGCTCCTCAAGGAGAAGATCTGATCCATACAGCCCATTCCCTCTCTAAACCTGCTTGCACGTCCCATAATTGTTCATCCGTCACTTTTACATATTTTTTTTTTTTTTTTTTATACTTAAATATATACAACTGAATATTCTAAAAAAAAACAAGCCTATATACAAAATTACAAAGACAAAGCGAAGAGGGAAAAGGGCTCATTGTTCATCCAAAAATTCGTCCACATCGCTGTCAATGGGAAACGTGCCCAGAACGCTGGCAGCATTGGATGGCAATGCTGATTCTCTGGCCAATGAAAAGGCCAGCCCTCTGATCAAGTGAAGAGTCGACGAGCTTTGTGCTAATGTCTCGATGGGCACTCGGACCCCATGGGCTGTTTCAATCCCAAACGGCTCAAACATATAACTTCCATTGAAAACAACTTTCAGGTGAGATGAAGATCGTTAGAATTGGAAGTGATTTTCATTGATTACCATTTGCACGGAACATAGGATGCCATGAAAATTATATCCACTTACTTCAGTAGCAATTGCAATTGCGTAATTGAAGAGTTTTTGAAGGCAATCATTAATCGGAATATCTGAAGAACTCGTCTGCTTAACGTCAAGTACGCAATAAATATTATTGTATTGCAGTGTTAGTGCGTCGAAATCTCGCGTAGCTAAACAACGTCACGCCTTGGTACAATTTGGTACTTTTTTAGGGTGCCGTACCCAAAAAGTAAAAACGGGACCCTATTACTAAGACTCCGCTGTCCGTCACCAGCCTGTATCTCATAAAACATTACAGCTAGCCAGTTGAAATGTTCACAGATGATGTATATCTGTTGCCGCTATAACAACAAATACTAAAAACAGAATAAATTAATTATTTAAGTGGGGCTCCCATACAACGAACGTATTTTTTTTGCCGTTTATTGCGATAATGGTACGGAATCCTTCATGCGCGAGTCCGACTCGCACTTGGTCGGTTTTATTGATTGCATAAAGCAAAAAATACATGTCCAATATTTTTTTGATATTCTAATCTTACTAATATCATAAATGCGAAAGTTTGGTTGGATGTGTGTATGTTTGTTACTCAATCAAGATAAAACGGCTGAAAGGATACGGATGAAATTAGGCACAGAGAAAGATTATAGTCTGGAAAAGCACATAGGCTACTTTTCATCCCGGTATAATGTTTCCTTGGGATAAGATAACACTTTTCACGGGGCAAAGCCACTGGAAGAAACTATAAGTGACAGACTAAATAGAATTGTTTTTAAATCAGGAATCATCCCTATTTTGCCGCTGAATATTTTTCCTATACAATATCTAGAACTTACTTGTAGTCGATTTGCAATAGTCAAAATTCTGATATAAGCGAATTGCGATTGCGACTAATCCTTCTAAGACAGCTATTGTAACTAAACGCACACATTTCCGTCGGGAATCTGCTCCGACTAAAACTCTTCCCGCCATACTCCTACGTGTTTTTTCTAACGTTACTAAGACTATTATTAAAATTGTATCTATTGAAGTAGCTCTTTTCCTGTAAGCTTCACTTCAAAACTTAATTAAATAAGCGCACACAATTGAAAACCGAACTCAATTGTTTTTTTTGAAGTAAATCATCTCGGATACCATTTCAATTTAAAATAAACTCTACATAGAAAATAACACTTCTGCTTTTATTTAGAACTCAACTTTTTATTATTTTAGGCCAAAGTCGCCTACTGCAAGACAGAGGCTTTCCCAAACGTCGCCACGATGAGTGCTATACTTCTCGTATTCAGCGGATTCCCGCGGCTCTCACCAGACCATCGGCCCACGCTGTAGGAGTCAAAGGAAGTCACAGCTTTGTGACAGATCTGAAGGAGAACCAAGGTAACCGACATAACTCGAAGAATTGTCAAGTAGCTTGACCTCTGAGACAGCTGTCAGTGTCAATACAGTAACAATAGAACTTGACAGGCTAACAATAACGTATACGTCAGATTGACATATGTCGCAGATATCAAACTATAAAAAAAGTTTTGCATTATTGCTTTGGATTCGTTTTTTCTTACTATTGACAGATGATGCAATAAAATCAAGTACAATAAGTACGTAAATAGCTACCACACTTTTAGTTTTTTTGTTGATATCCTCAGGTTTGACCACTATCTCACCTGATGGTAAGCAATGATGTGGTCGACGAAGGAGCACGCTTACGTAGGAGTAACCTAATCACTCTTGACTTAAATTTGTAGCTATCAGGAAACAGTCCCCGTCAGGGAATACCACTCTTATGCTGTACACACAATACCAGAACGTTTTGCTGTCGCTTCAAATTAGATTGTACCAAATGATTAGAAGAAGAAGAGAAGAAGGCTTCTGCACTATATAATAGAGTCAGAGACTTGTAATTTTTACACATGTATTACGGAGAATGCAGGATGTAATATGATGAGGAAGGATGAAACGTATGTTACTAAAAGAGATATAAATATGGATATATGGAGAGGGAGGGGAAGGCCAAATCAAAGATGAATGGACTGTGTGAGGAATGATATGAAAGAAAATGTAGTCAATGAAAGTGAGACAGTTGACAAGACGATACGGAAGAAGAAAATGTTTTGTCCTGGCCCCAAGTAACATGGAACAAGCATAGGGCAGGAAGATGATGACATGTAATGCAGAGGAATAAAGAAAGTACCTGAGGTTGAATGTAAAGTCTATAATAAAAGGCTATAAGAGAAGGGAACGACCGCGCGTCCTAAGAAATGATGGATGGGTTTTCTGGAAGACGATGGAGGTTAACTATGAATGAGATGACGACTAATGGTGAAAAATATGTAGATTAGAATAGAAAACATAAATTCGACATAGGCACAACATAAAACAACAATAACAATGTAACAGAGAATAATAGTATAATAGTACAAACAGAGTTTAAGAATTGCGCCGGGCGTACCCGCCGAAATTATTATAAAAAACAAAAGAAAGTAGATTTCAATTACATATAACCTAAGGAGGAGCTCGTGGCTAAATAATAACAGCCGCACGGGTCGATCTTTAAGGTTAAGCAACGCTTGACGAGGTCGGTCCGTGGAGGATGACCATTTCAACATACCGAGTTTCCTCCGTGCCTCGGAAAGCACGTTAAGCCGTTGGTCCCGGCTGTCATTTGAAAATCTTTGACAGTCGTTACGAATAGTCAGACGCTTGAGATCTGACACCAGTCTAGCCAAGGGGTACCGTGTTACCTAGTTACTGGGTTGTGGAGGTCAGGTAGGCAGTCGCTCCATGTAAAACACTGGTACTCAGCTAAATCCGGTTAGACTGGAAGCCGACCCCAACATAGTTGGGAAAAGGCTAGGCAGGTGATGATGATAACCAAATATTGATTGAAGACGCTTTCGTATCAAATTGGAACTTTATGCGATCCGTCGGAAGCAACCTGGATAAAAAGAGATGCCGAAGTCTAGTTTCCGATTACTTTGCCATTATCAGACGTTACCCCTTTTCAGACGCCTAGGATCATAGCTATAACCATGTGCTTATTGTTCAATTCCTTCTAACTGAATTTTCATGAAACGCTAAAAATGTCTTCTTTCTGTCTACATTCATTCAAAAACAGACCGACATATTCTTAAACACGCCCGCCCTGGTGGCTTGTAGTGTCGAGACGCATTTCGATTTGTAAAAATATTTGTCAAATTAACCCATTTTACTTATAGTAATGTTCTAGTTCACGCGGAATGAACATATAAAAAGATGTTCCTCAGGGTAGTATCCTTGGTCCGATCCTAATTCGATTTTAACTTAATAGATAAGTTATAAAATGTTAGATATGTCCGAAATGTTCACCATTTAGAAAACTCATTCCAGCGATAAAGAAAGTTACAGGTAAATGCTTAGATTTTTTATAAGTTTTAAAGTTGATAGTGTTTTCAATATTTTTGTCTTGATATAATTATAACGCAATAGATTGTATTGGGCAGATACCCGCAATTCATCATCCAAATGCGTGTTTTGCTTACGAATATCTTCTAGATTATTATTTGCACATGCAGTAAAAAACGGTCAGTCAGCAAGGCTGCTTTGCTATCAGGGACTTGACCGCCGGTGGCACCTCGCTCTAGACGAACTTACTGATTATAGCGTCAGTCTTAGCCGCTTTGACGTTTATAATTTCACCAGGCTACTTTGGAATACACTTCATTATAAGCATTTATTTTTCTAATTTCACCTATGTGTGTATAATCACAAAAAAAAACGATTCCCGGTTTTCCATTGAGCTGAAATTCTGCGAACACGTTTGTTTTTCGTGACAATGCAATGTTTCATTTAAAAGTTGTTTACATACATACATAAACTCACGCCTTTTTCCCATGGGGGTAGGCAGAAACTACAGAACGCCACAAAAAAAGTTGTTTAAAATCAAATAATAAGACGAAAACTTGTTGTTGGTTTTTAATTTCTCGTTTTTTGTAACCTTCTAACCTTCTCGTCGTTTGTGTTCGTTTTAAAATTGTAGGATCATTAATACCTTTTATTTTGGTATTATCTGCTTCCACGTTTCATACTTAGACCAAGTATCAGTACTTGCGGTAAAGTCTCCTGTATTCCTGTATTAATTTTATTTTCAGTCGTACTTTTGAATGGTTGAATAATAATAAGTTAGGTAAGGTACCAATGAGGATTTACAAAACAAGCGTTTCTTAATGTAGAAGATGATTAAGTCCATTTTCTGAATCATTCTCTAACACTCGGTTTCTGGAAACAAATTATGTATCACAAACGCAAGTCATGTGATGCGCCGCTTGTTTGACAGTTTGTCACATTAAATTTAAGATCCTGAAACCCCCAGATTCTGGAACAAGAGTCTGGAGTGTGACAACGAGTTAGAGCAGGTGTTAACGTTGCATTCATAGTTATGTTTAAACCTACCTAATAAGAAAATAATGCCATTTACCTTACAGGAATCCAATAAGAGCAGCAATACAGCAACAAACATTACTAAACATATTAAACACACAACACACAAAACAACAAAAAAACACCGCCATATTTATTCTTCAAAATTCGAATAACCGATTCATCGACACGTCACTACCGTAACCATACCCGCACTTTTTTTCTACAAAAAAAAACATTCCAAACTAAAAATTTAATTTTAAAATGTCATTTTTGATTAATGATTAATGTTATTAATTAATTTGGCAAAAGTCTGTACGTTGTCACGAGGCGATCGTCGCCGGTTGACTGACAGGCGATGCCGTGTCCCGCTCCCTCATCCAGAGGGATAGGGGGCGAGAGTGACGGAGGGGGGGATAATCCCGGCTGAGGTGAGCGATAACAGCATGGAGTATTTTGACACGAATTTTTATGAAAGGTTATTAAGAGTAGGCTGTATGGGAGAGATGGCTGTGCCTCCCTAGCCAAGCTTTTTTTTTTCAGCGTACAATTTGTGAGCCTTTATTTGACGTTCTATATTTAAATTTGTCAATTTTGGAATAATACAAAGGCAATTTATACTAAATAGAGTCACAGAGTCTATGAAAGGAGGTCATGGATGCACAATATTTAGTCTTAGATAGGAACTAGATTTTGATATTCCAAAAATATTCCAAATACTCATTTCTTACTGGTCTGTCAGTCTTGTTAGATTTAACCTCAAAGCTGTGTGAAGAAACGCATACGAATGTGACCCTCGAACGCAACTTATACACCTTCAAAAGCTGCACTGTAGGTAACCTTAGTGGATTAAAAAAACCCGTAAAGCCATCAAACTTATCTACTTAGTCTCAAAAGTCATTCCATTACAAAATCCAATCGATAAAAGCTCATTTTCCGTGAAAACGACAACATTTTTCCATAAAAAGCTGCGACTGTCATAACTCAGACGAAACCATTACGCGACCACAGACTAAACAAAACGAACGCGGGAAACAGGTTTTCTTTTTTTTTATAACTCGTTTGCATTTGACGTTTGCCACTTCCCGCCTCCGTGTGTCGCGCGCGCTTATTGGTTGGCGGATGCCCAACCAGCGTGGAGGAAGTCTGTTCTATTATATTTTGAATGTCCGGTAATCTTTTTTTTTAATTTGAATTGGCTTAATTTTTTTTTGGCTGCGTGCAGTCTGTTGTTGTCTTTTATTTATCGACAATGAATAATTTTGACGTTTTTATAAATTATTACACAGTAGGTTTTTTGTCGCGCTTTTATAATATGGTGTCGATGAATTTAAATACATACTTCCCTACCCTAGCCATAAGCCCAGTTTTTTTTTTTTAAATCCACTTATATAAAAATTCGTGCACTTCAACGTTAGGTTCAGTTGAAAACCAGCGTCAGGCAACTCCCAGTTGTCTGGCATTTTGCTGAACTGGACCTTTTTGGCGCAGCCGCGGGGCACACTATGTATGTAATTGTTTTTATTAAATTCTTTTTCCTTATATTTGTACATTGTGTGTATCTGTGTGTGCCAAATAAACTGGTTTTCTTTCTTTCTTTCTTTAATTTATACACATTTGAAAAAAATAAACTACTAAACTTATTAAAACAATAATAGACTTAACAACATTTGAGTATATTTGTGTTACTCTTAGGAACATCTTGTAGGTAAGAAAGGGTACTGAACATTGACATATATTATGTACTGAATGGTTTTTAATGAAAACAAAGCTGGATCAGTGAAATCTTATCATAAGTTAGTTGATGAGAAGTAGTAGCAGTCGTCAGCCATCTTGACAACTGCAACCAAAAGTATAAAGACTGAAGATGTCATGATTAGACAGTATGGAAACATTCATTAAGATTGTAATTATTTAACCGACGAAAAAAAGGAGGAGCTTCTCAATTTGTCATGTATGTATTTTTTTATGTATGACCACGCAAAGCTTTTTTATAGAGTGGTCCGATTTCAAAAATTCCTTTTTATTGTAAAGAGTGGGACCTCAAAGTTGGTCCCAATTAAATTTGAAAAATAAAATCCAACCCTAAAGGTAGAAAAAAAGGATTTATTCATAATTTTTAACCGACTTCGCAAAAAGGAGGAGGTTATCAATCCGACTGCATTTTTTTTCTAAAAAGTGAAAAATAAAAAACTTTTTGTTGGAAACTTGTTTGAAAGTCGATTGTGATTTTTGTAAAAAAGTTTTTTTCCAAATAGTTTTCTATTATGAATGATTCTGTTGAAATTACGTAAACAGATAAGCAAAAAAATATCTATAAATCAAAAATTTTACCGATGAAGCAACGAAAGGAAAAGCATAATAAAAGGGTTCGGTATTTTTTTTTGTTAATATGGTTTTTATCCGGTTAACCTCTAAATTTGAGTATCATTGCATGGCGCCTGGCGGAAAACTAGGTTTAGCGTGCTCCATCATCACCGCTTAAGGACGCTGTTACATTTTCGACGAACTCAAATTTAGGTATCTAGTCGCACACAGCAACATTACGCGTACGCACACATTTAAACTACTGAGCGCTCGATTTTATACATCACACAAATAATCTTGGTCCTTGATATTATTTTTTAATTTTATTGAAGTTGATTCAGGAAGGTTAGTTAGTTGGCACTTTGAAAATGCATTTGATAACTGTTACAAACCGTCGTCGTAAAAAGTAGGTTAATATTTTCAACCGACTTCAAAAAAAGGAGATGCTCTATCTATTCGGCCAAACTACTTATCCGATACTTATCGGGTTTTCATCGATAAATGTATGTGGTGGTATTTTCAGGGAAGGTTTTATTGTATAACATATTTGGATCTGATAAGATCTTCGGAGATAGACAATGGAACTCTTCAATAACAAACAGCAAATGACCTGCGATTACTGTGATCGTATGTTTATGTTTTGTTTTAACCATACCATAATATATCATCACGCTTGTACGGTTTTAGGGGGCAAGCAGATGTATTTAGTATACCCAAATATGGGGTACCTACAAAAATTTTAAAGAGAAAAATAAAAGTATTAGGACTTTTGGAAATAACAACGCAGAGTTCACACGTGGAATTTTATTTAAGTGAAAAAACGATAAACAACATTACAATCTTTCATGGCGTTCAGTTGCAGAGAGAGTTGCCAGCGTAACAACTTAAAATTAACTTTAATCAAATATTAAGTGTTGCCACTTATTGCAGCATCTTTAACACACCCCCTCAACACTTAATTTTTGATTAAGTACTTATCCCAATACAGCTCTATATGTATAGCACTTAACAACATCAAAGATAGCTTTCCCTTAATAACAAAATGGACACATTGGCCTTAACACAAATACAAACATCCAGCCCCTTATTAAGTTAACTTTTACTTACATATCACCCCCTCAATGTAAAAACTATTTTAAAACCTTACTTCTAAGTTTAACATACAACTGTCTACCCAATGTCTTAGTAAATATATCTCCAAGATTATCAGTACTACTAACATAGGATAAACTTATATAACCATCATTTAATTTCTCTACAATAAAGTGATATTTTATATCAATGTGTTTAAGCCTCTTATTACTGAAATTGTTTTCTGCTATTTTGATTACACTCTGGTTATCCTCATAAATCTTTACTTCCAATTTAAATCCAAAATCTAATAACAAATTTCTTAACCAATATGACTCAACAATACCTAAACACAGTGCTACATATTCTGCCTCAGTGGATGATAATGATACACATAATTGTTTTTTAGTACACCAAGATATTACACAATCAAATACCTTAAATATGTATCCGGAAGTAGATTTCCTATCCTTTGTGTCTCCACCCCAATCAGCATCAACATAAGCCTCCAATTTATCATTACCATTACATTCAAACACCAATGACAAGTTTACTGTGCCTTTCACATATCTCAGCACACGCAGTAAACATTTCAATAGCAACATACTGGCACAGTGCTGATATCTACTCAAGAAACCAATTGCAACACACAAATCAGGCCTTGTAGCATTAGAAGCATACAATAAATTTCCAATTATTTGTCTACATTTAAATTCAATTTCTTTATTTTCAGACATTTCCCTTCTTAACAATTCAAACTTAAAATTTTGATCAATAGGTAAGTTACAAGGTTTACAATCAGACATCCCATACTTTCTTAATACTTTTAGCAAATACTCTTTCTGGTTTATAACAGTCTTTCCTTTTTCTACATCCTGCACAATGCTAATCCCTGAATAGTTACAAGCCATACCTAAATCTTTCATAGCAAAGTTCTTGCATAACTTCTCCTTGAACTTTCTGATCTGACTGTCACTATCACTGAAATATAGCAAATCATCAACAAAAATAAGCACATAAATAAAATACTCCTCACAACATTTAAAGTACAAACATGGATCATTCTTTGATTTTAGGAAACCATCACTACACATAAAATCGTTAAACTTTCTGTTCCAATATTTAGGACTTTTCTTCAATCCATATATAGATTTGTTTAATTTACCTATACCGCCATCAGGTAGTTTCATGTACACAGGCTCATCAATGTCACCATAAAGAAAGGCTCCTGTGACATATATCCATTTGGTATACTGGAAGTTTCTTTCTGATTGCCACAGCCAATAAAGTACGGAGGGTAGTCAAACTAGCAACAGGGGCATAAACTTCTGCACCATCCATATCAGTCTGCTCAAATCCCCTAGCAACTAATCGGGCCTTGTATTGGATTTCTTGGTTAGGATTTTCTTTTATCCTGAAAACCCATTTGCTATTTATTCCCTTTATTCCCTTAGGCAACTCCGCTACTTCAGTCCATGTATTATTTTCTTTTAATGTAGTTATTTCTCTGTTCATGGCTTCTATCCAATTTTCTCTGTCTTTACACTCTATGGCTTCCTTAAAAGTACTGGGTTCATTATGCATGCTTATAAAACCAACCTCATAATCATTAAACCAGTTAGGTACTTTTCTAGAGCGTGTTCTATTTGTATTTTCTGAGTTTCCTGGCATACTTTTTGTTACATTTTGAATTTCTTTATCTTCTTCTAAAATTTCCTCTTGTACATATTCCTCTGTTTGCATCATATTTTCATTTACCGAACAATCTTCAAATTCTACAATTCCTTCCGTATCCGTCTCAGACTGGTATTCTTCATTGTTCAAATTTTCTTCTATATCTAGAGATATACATTCTTCGTCTTGCACTTCTCTTTCAGGTTTATCATGTTTCTTTACAAATGTAACATCTCTAACTATTTCCACAGCATTCTTCTCTGGAAAATAAATCTTGAACCCTTTAGTGTTCTCCCCATAACCTACAAAAATGCCTTTTCTTCCTTTCGCATCAAATTTCCTCCTTTTTTCTTTTGGTATATGTGCAAATACCTCACTACCAAATACATGTAGACCATTTACATCAAACTTCTTGCCTGACCATGACTCAAAAGGTGTTTTTCCTTCTTCTTTGCTATGGTAAGTTCTATTCAGAGTGAACACAACCGTGCTAACTGTCTCAGCCCAGAATACTTTGTCCATTCTTTTTGCATGCAACAAAGTTCTTGCTCCTTCAACTAAGGTCCTCATATCCCTTTCCGCCTTTCCGTTTTGCTCTGGACAATAAGGTACTGTAGTCTCATGTGTCACTCCATGCTCTGCCAATAAAGTCTTCATTTCTGTGTTCACAAATTCTGTACCATTATCACTACGAAGTGTACATACTGTATTGTTAAATGTTTTTGCCTTTCTGATAAATTCTTTGATCTTTTCAACAGTTTCTGACTTGTTAGTTAAGAAATAGACTGTCCTATAGTTTGAGAAATCATCCTTTAACAAAAGAAAATATCTTGACCCTCCTATTGATTTTATTTCCATCGGCCCACACAAATCAGCATGCACCAACTCGCCTGTTTTGCTTGTAGTACTTCTACTGCTATCAAATGGTGATCTATGTTGTTTGCCTTGCACACAAGCTATACATGTGTCTATTGATGATTCACTAAAATCAATATTATTTTCTTTCAAAATGCGTTTAACTTCCCTATAATTCTGATGCACTAACCTCTCATGCCACTCACTCAACTCCAGTTTAGCTACATTAGCCTGAAAAAACTCTGTCTTAAAATCCATGACATACAGCTTTGAACTTGTTTCCTTATTAGCAATAGCACATACCATATTATTTTTTGAAAATACACACTTGTCATTTGTCATACTTACTTGAAAACCATTACATACCACACTACCTACAGAAAATAGATTAATCTTCAATTCAGGAACATGCAATACATTATTTATCGAGCAACGGACATATTCATCACCATCAAATGCCATCATATTAATTTTTCCTATACCTATAGCATTTAGTTTTCGTCCATCACCTATAATTACTGCTTTAGGAGTGGATAACCTCTCATATTCACAAAATAATTCCTTTGAATGAGTCATATGGTGACTAGCACCGCTGTCTACCAACCACTTTTCGTCTAATGAACTATCACTTGCGCTAACTTAAACTGTGGACACAAAAGCATTTTCGTTTTTCTTACTATCTTTGTTACTAATATCTTTATCCTTCGTATTATTTTTAATTACTTTACATTGCTCCTTAAAATGACCTGGCTTATTACAGTTAAAACAAACATTTTTAAGCTTGCAATCTTTCTTAAAATGACCTGGCTTATTACATAAAAAACATTTATAATTACCTTTATTTTTGCCTTTCTGACCTTTGGAAAACAATGCTACACTTTCTTCTGACTTATTGCTACACTTATTATTTAGCCGTTCTTCTTCTACTAAGAGCCGTGCCGTCAAATTGTCTAAAGTCTGTTTTTCTTCTGCACATGATTCCCACGCACTAACAAAGTGAGCATACCTCTGTGGAAGTGACATGATGATCTTAGACATTGCCATCTTATCGGTTACAGCTTCTCCGAGTCGACTCAAGATCTGCTGCTGCTCCTGGACCTTGGAAATAAATACCACGACACTCATGTCATCTTCAAATTTCAGGGCAAAAAATCGTTGCTGTTGTAGCATCAGTGTTGTTTCTCCACTTCTTTCATATATACTGTGCAGTCGGCTCCACACCTCACTTGCTGTCTGACATGTAATTACGTGTTGTAAAACTGGTTCAGCCAATCTAGTTACAATTGCGCTCATCGCCTTTAAATCTTTCGCTGCCAACGCCTGCTCGGGCTCCGCTGACACCTGACCGTCATTTTCCGGTTTGACATGCGAACGCGTCGCAACTTCGTATAAACCTTTTTCTCGTAAAATCACAGCCATCTGAAATCGCCAGACGCTCCAGTTTTTCGCTCCCTCCAACCTTACCACGCCTTGTGTTTCCATCGTCTTGATTTCGTAAAAACAAACCGCGTGACGCCAAAAATGCCGGCCGCCACCAAGATGCTTTTTGCTTGTCGATACACACGACCAAGCTCCGTCAATCCAAGACAATCTTCACCTAAATACGGTTACGGGTCTGGGCCCATAACCTATTAGGACTTTTGGAAATAACAACGCAGAGTTCACACGTGGATTTTTATTTAGGTGAAAAAACGATAAACAACATTACAATCTTTCATGGCGTTCAGTTGCAGAGAGAGTTGCCAGCGTAACAACTTAAAATTAACTTTAATCAAATATAAAGTGTTGCCACTTATTGCAGCATCTTTAACAAAAAGCTTTCCTGTGACGAAAAACAATAGGTACCGACACCGACTTCCGACAAGAATTTTATTTTTCACTTTGTTGTAGTAAGTAGGTATTTTTAAAAAAAACGCTACGTGAAATAAGTAGATACCTAAAACGAATTAATTTCCGGTCACAAGGATTAAAAAATGACTTGAACATTTTTCATTATATGGAATATATTAAATATTACTATCACATCATCAGTCACTATTCATTAATAGTGACTGATAATGTGATAGTAATATTTATTACAGAGAGGAGGCCTGTGTCTCAGCAGTGGGCACATTTTCCCACTGCTGAGACACAGGCCTTCTCTGTGAGAGGGAATGGGCTGTAACCAACAACGCGGGCCCAGTGCGGGTTGGTGGATGCACATATCTTCGAATATTTGGTTCTAGGACATGCCGGTTTCCTCACGATGTTTTCCTTCAGCGTTTTGAGAGCAGTGGTGAAGAAATAATTTACACAAAGTAAAGCGCCTGCCTGGGCTCGAACCCACGACCTACAACTTGTAAGTCAAGCTAATGACATTCTACCCAAAAACCATGAAAATGACACCCATAACGAAAAGATGTCAAATTTTTGTCGGCGCCATCTTGTATTTTGGTTTTGACCCCATATTCAATATATGCAACCCCAAAAACCATGAAAATGACACCCGTGACGAAAACATGTCAAAATTTACGTGGGCGCCATCTTTTATTTTGGTTTTGACCCCATATTCGATATAAGCGACCCCAAAAACTATGACAATGACACCCATTACGAAAAGATGTCAAATTTTAGTCGGCGCCATCTTGTATTTTGGTTTTGACCCCGTAATCGATAAAAGCGACCCCAATAACCATGAAAATGACACCCATGTCGAAAAGCGGCCATTTTTTTGTTGGCGCCATTTTGTATTTTGGTTTTGGTCCCGTATTTGTCATACATACATACCGGTTAAAATCATAAATCTCCTCCCACCAATCCACTTCTAAACTTCCCCGTCGGCAGCTTAACCTTACCCATCCAAATCCTAACCTTACTCAGAGCTGTTTAAACCCATCCATTTCTCAACCTTGTCAACAACTGCTTAACACCAACTATTCAAATCCCGATCTTACCCAAAAAAAAATCTAAATCACATTCTAATAATAATAGGAAACTCAAAAATAAAATACGTCCGATAAAATATCAACTCCTTTCGATCACGACGAGGACGGTACTCACACGCATGCACACTACAATCTTTCTATTACTTTTATCGTATTTATTTCCTGCGAGAAAGCGATACGCCCGTCCTTCCACGAGCGCTTCTGAGCGCGGAATGATGAGCAGCGGGTACAAAATGTATGAAGACGTCGGCAAGAGATTTTATTTTAGCTAATAATTAAAAAATATAATTATTCAGGTGAAAAATAATTAGCTGCACCTGTAAAGGACTATTTAAACCGCAATTTTTTATAATTTTGAAGATAAAATATGCTGTAAATTTACCTAAACTGGAACCTATGGGGACCCTACTTTTTTGAATTTTTTGCGATTATTGTGATGGGCAAAACGTATTTGTGCGAAAATTTTGTATGATGTCATACAATTTTTCTGATGCATATCTGGAGCTGAATATATTATCTTTAAATTAAGACCATGATATCTTCACATCGGTGATTGCTTATACATTAAAATGGTACCTCAAAAGTACTGTTATTTGTAGAAAAATGTAATAGCGTCCTTAACATATGGTAAGGAAAAAAAAAAGCAAATTGTGGGAAGGGCGGTAAACAAAACCACATAACCTCATTTAGCCCAAGGAATATCTACCTCTTGGTAACGAATTGCTGTGGCCTATATATAAAAAAAACCGTTAAAGAAATAAACTATTTTAAATTAAACTATTTTTTATATGGAAGGTACCCAAGCAGTACCCAAGTAGGCCGCTGTAAATAATTATAACTTAGCAAAACGGGGCATTATTCATTATTGAGCGTCGAACACGACCGATAAGATCGTACATCGGTACGAGTGCGGTGCTTCTGTATAGACCACAGACATAAATCTAACTAGATGACGCGATTGTGTGTACTTCGCGTGTCAAAAAACGGAGTAAAGTTACGACCAAAGATCGTAATCTGATATTTTAGCATTTAGCATTATCGGCACCGGAAATCCACCGAAATCTAGAAAAATGCCTTCTTATGCCATATTGAGCTGTAAAGAATGTATAGAAAAAGTTGGCCGAGGCATTGGAAATGTTTTCTTTCATTGGTAAGTAAATGTGTGAATAAGTGGCACGCTTGTTGGCGCATACAGATGAAGGGACTTGCGTTATCTAGTTAGATTTATGTCTGTGGTATAGACTATATCCCACTTGCTGGAGTGTATAACTGTCCTATCAGTTGTAACTTAGATGACCAGTACAATGCCTCTGACGCTGTAATAAGCAGCTTGGCCACTTACTGGGCGAAAATAGTTAGAATTAATGTACCATCGAAACGATATGAAGAAGACCGTATGGTGAAATAGTTGTCAAAAGCGAGTCTATTAATAAAAAAAAATGTAAGATAAGTTTTTTTCGTGTAACAAATAGATTTGCTTTAAAAATAAATTAATCCTACTATATTTTATGCTACTTATGGAGACTCCTGCAAAACGACTTGGAGGTTTAATTTTTTTTTACGACTCCAAAATTTATGGATAGAATGTCTTCTTATGTGAAATAGCATATGTAAATCAAAAAATGTTTTTCAAACAAAACTGTCCAAAAGGAGGTTCAATTTTGATATTATGGCTCCGAGCGGGCGCACGGCCAGTACTGTATTAGGGTGCCTTTCCACCAGAGATATGCTATGCTAAGTTGCTATGGATGCGTTTGATATCCATCATTCATATTCATTGGTCCATATAGCATAGCACTGGTGGAAACATGCATTGCTGCATAGCAAATCTCTGGTGGAAAGGCAGCCTTAACATTGGGGAATAATAATACATAAGCCTTAATACAAATAGCCCGTAACCCCCGATATAGATACTTACATTATTATAAGTACCTGGGCGACCGAGCTCAGTTCGGGTGAAAATAGAGAAAACAGCGTTTGCTAAAATTATACCTAGCTAGTACGATTTGGTAAGGGAACTTGGGCCCCTTTAAAAAAATTGTTGTATCTTGATGAATTTGGTTGTATATTGTAGAAAAAACATGTTATATTCATAATTAGAAAACATTTTTTATTTATTTTGTGGGGTTCACGAGATATAATGATGTTTCTGTTCTTGAAATGAACCCTTATTACAATGCAATAAGGCGCATACAAATGTCCAAGTGAAGGAACCTGAACTGTTGTTGTCTGTACATATAAAGTAAAGGACACGGATGGAAAATAACACGAAATATAAATCCTATTTTTGTATAATTGAAATAGCAGACATGATACCTCATAAGGGGCCTGTGTATGGGCAATCTCCTTTCAAGAAAACATAGGAGCCGTTTCCGAGATACAGATTATTACAAGAACTACATAAATACAAGAATTGCTCGAATTTCTTAGTTAGAGTTTATTGTTGATATTTCTGCCCAACAAAGAATTCTGTTACTTACTGTTAGATTACTACCAGATATTCAGCAAAACATAGCGACCTCAGTACTTTTATTTACAATACCAATTTACACCTATGTTTTTACAAATAAATATTTGACTTTAAACATTCCATATCCTCATTATTTCACACCCATCATTTAAGAGCATCCATTAATAAACTTAGACATTATAACAACGGCCAACTTGTGTTGATAATTACTGCGCGTCGTTAGCCAGCGCCATTTTGTCGCAAATTGAACTAATTTGACAGCTATCGCCCACCCCCTGCGCGGGGGGCCGCCCCCTACTGCCAAGTTGTTGGGAGACTGCGAGAGATAAAAGTAAGTTTGTTGTAAAGTTAAATCGTCTTTGTGTAAGTTTGGTTGATGGTTTAAAATTATTTCTTGTTGCTGTAAAAAGACGGGTATCTTAAAAGAGCGAGAATTTAGGATTTGAGAGCGAGCAACGCGGTTTCGTAAAATTTTGTACCTACTACCTAGTCTTGGGTCGATTATTGTTTTTACGTTCATCTAACTAAATGAATGTATCCTGAGGCGTATTCACAGGTGTTACTGTGTCGAATCATAATAATATCGATCGTAATTTTTCCCTGACCCTTTTTTGACAAACAAAATGAATGAGCGGCAACCTACAAGAGCCTAGGTAGTAGTAGGCACTTGTCCCAAAAAAATATGCTAGGCTGTAGGGCTGGATTGGGCCATCCTTTGCTGTCTACCGAAATGGCTCTCTTGTTCCAAGGGTAAATACGCTACTGAGTGACTGCGATTGAGGCTAACTGAGCTAGAGTAAAAAGCAGCGCACTAGATAGATAGAAAACAAAGACGTCCGTTCCGGGAAAACTTTGAATGTAATACGTGCTTCAGTAATATAAGAATTAAAAAAAAAAAGATTCTATACATAAGTGTTTCGGTAAAAGGTCCAAATCTGACAACAGTTTCGTGTAAAAGAGTAACCTATCACTAATTTCAGATAAAATAAGATACAACTATTAATATACAGTCACCAAGTAAATATATGTATGAAATAGTTTATTGTAGTGTATTTTGTTATTATAATAATTTGTGATCTTTCGCCCCCTTTCAATAGTCGCCCAGGGCACGTGCCCTACCTGCCCTACCCTAATTACGCCTCTGTAAAAGAGTGTGTGTACTATTATTGAAAATAGTTAACGCTAAACCGCTTATCACTCTAGCTTGACGCATACAAAAATAAGGATAGTTAAAACAAAAATGAGGATAACTACACAAACGCTAGGGTAGAGTTACTCGCTAGCTTAAGGGCCCACATACCCTTTAGTGCCGTAAAACGGTAACTTTCTAAAGCATACTCCTTAGTAACGGCTAGGTTAAAAGGTACGAAAAAATAAAAAATATACTAGTGTTTCATGCACATAATTTTGAACACAAGGTTTTCTCGTGTAAATAATAGTATTGCTTAAAAAAAAAATAACAACACGATATTTTTCGCGATGTTAAAAATATTTTTACACAGAAAAATTGATAGCTGAAATTTCTTCTTAACTAACATAGCATATGTAAATCAAATAACATTTTGCAAACAAAAATGTTCAAAATGAGGTTCAATATTGATATTTTGGCATCGAGCGGGCGCACGGCCAGTACTGCGTTAACATTGGGGCGTATTTAGCGCCTTAATTATATACACAATGTTGCTATCAAAGCTTGAAGAACTACCCTCGTGTAATCCGAACACATCGGCTACGATTTTTCCGTAGCCATACGCACCACTGCGTGCTACGTAGATGCGCTACGTCGCGTAGCGGAAGTAGCCTGATAGACAGGCGCGTAGCGCTATGATATACGCCTACGAACAATTTGCTAGTTAGGCGCTAGTTGTCACGTCAACATTGGCTCCGTATTTAAATTTTGTGAAAAATAGTAAACATTAGTATTTCAGTCTAATTATGTAACATACCAGTCAATTTATATGTAGTGATTAATGTGTATTGTTGGCAGCAAAAGTTCTAAAGTTTTAAGTGAATAAAAGCTTGATAAAAGAACAGCATCTAACGCAGTGTTTACAAACAAAATTGTGCATCAAAATAAGTGTGTACAACGTTTAAACCGAATGATAAATAAAAACAAACAATTATATATTGTATTATAACAGTGACATAATTTTGTATAATAAAAGTAAATAACAATTAGTGAATCTTCAAATTAAGACACCGTTAAACTAATTCAAAATAGTGACGCGCGACCGACGCTTATCTTTCGACCAATTAAAACAAAGAATAACGCACTTGGTTGAATTTAACGAAACGCCTAATACAACCACCAATTTCGCATGGAGTGCTAAGGAACATTGTAGCCGATTGTGTAAGGCGTCGTGTCAACGATTGAGCGTCTCGAGTTCAAACCCCGCTGAACTCAATCTGTTTTTGGAACTTTTTTGTTTTTTTTATCACTTTTTTACATGGAACAGTTTATTTTATGGTTTGCTGGTTTTTGTGACTTATTTTCTGCTCTATATACTTTTCTACAAATTTAAGAAATATTTTAACAAATATTCTCAGAAAACATGGAAACCTGCAATAACGTAACTTTCAGGCAAAGGCGTATGCGACGCTCTCTTTCTCGTCTGTCCAATGAATCCCTTGACAGTTTGGCATCAAACTTAAGCGTCAAAAGTATGATGGACCTATCTACACACCTTAAAAGTGATGAAACATTACACTTAAAAAATACGATTGAGAATCTTAAGGAGCAGATATTAAGGATAAATTTTGAAATTGAGACACTTGGCTTAGAGAATGTTTCATTGAAACAACAGTTAGCTGATCAAAAGATTAAAACTGAATATTTTAAGAAAATGTACATTACGAGCCAAAATCCCAAAAGTACGACCTCTTCGTGCAACACAGGAATCTACCAAAAATGTTTTCCAAATAAAAACAGACTATCGGCTAGAAAACTAGACTTGGACCTCGACTTCCATACCCCCGAACCAGCTTGCAGCAGTACTGTTGCTGACGGTCTTAGAGAAGAAAATGAAACTAAAGAGTCCAACATTAAAGTAGCAATAGCAACCGATTGCATTGCAATTACGCATGATAAAACGGAGAATAAATCACAAAAGCTGAACTTGCACGATGAAGGTAAATCACACAAATTAAGTTGCCAATCTCGAAATGGAAACATACTTATTCTGTCAGATGACCAAGGGAAAGGTATTGTTCAAGGACTACTGAAGAAGAAAAAAGAAAACAGATTTATCTTAAAGAACTACGCCATAACAGGTATAAGGAAACCAGGTGCGACAACAGAAGAAGTCTTGTTGTGTTGTGATAAATTATCCGAAAACTTTACAAAAAATGACAGTGTGATCATAATGACCGGTAGAAATGACTCAAACCCTATTAAATTTATGGCTGAAATAGCTGCAGCAGTTAGGCTATTGAAAAACTGTAATATATTTATTGTAAATGTTAAGTATAATGCATTCCTGAATGAGCATAAACTTAACTATGAATTAAAATTGCTTTCACAAAACTATCACAATTGTAACTTCATCGAAGCAAATAGCTACAATGGCGTTATCCAACAACTTCTACACAAAATTAACGATGTAGAATACTACAATAAGTACCTATTTTATAATAATAATGTAGGAACAATCGGCAAACCTAATGGTTCAGAACATTTTATACATGAAACTACGAAAACTTCATCACTTCAAGTAATCAGCACGTTGGAACCTGTAAAAGGTCCACCTAAAGGTACTATTCCTTACTATTTTTCGAAGATTGTCAAACCACAAATGTCGCCCATAAATACTTCTATTGACAACGTTGTGGTAAGTAAAGAACCATTTTTTCGTAACTAATAATAAACATAGCAATAGTAGTAGTAAAAAACATAGCAGGAATATTTTTTCAATAATGCATCAAAATATTGCAGGGGCTTTAAATAAACTACAAGATATTGATTTAACTATTAATGAGATGCGTGACTCTAATATAAACATTGACGTTTCATGCCTGAGTGAACATTTTGTTATAAGAGGTGAAGAAAAATACCTTAATCTTAACAACTTTTACGTCGGTGCGATTTATTCACGACCTGATCAGCGGCGGGGGGGAACATGTATACTATGCAAAAACCATCTTCAAAGTACTGAATTGAAAGAAGTAACAGAATTTTGCATTGATAAACATTTCGAAATTTGTGGTCTTGAAATTAAATCTATGCGTGTGATAATATTATGTATATACAGGACACCCTCATCTAATTTAAATATATTTTTTGAAAACTTACACAAAACCTTACTTAAATTACAAAATAAAAAAAGCAAAATAATAATAGCTGGGGATTTTAATATAAACCTTCTAAACAATGATAATAATTGTACAAAATTGAAAGAATTAATCTCAAATTATGGTATGAAATGTCACATTCATGAAGCCACCAGGTTGAACACATGTATTGATAACATCATTAGTAATATTCCAAACGTAATAGGCAAAACTCACAATGTTTGTTTATCTGATCACAACACTGCTCAGGTTGTGAATTTCGAATGTAATCAAAAACCCATATCAGGCTATTACTTCATGACCGTAAATGACCTGAGTAAAGACAATGTTAGCAAATTCATTGAACACGTAAGTAAATTATCTTTTTCGGATATTTACAAAATTTCAGACACGAATAATGCTTTCGATTCGTTTCATGACACTTTAACATTATTTTATAAACTATGCTTCCCTCTGATTAAAGTAAAAAAACAGTTCAAAGATAATAAATTAAAATGGATAACAAAAGGAGTTAAAATTAGTAGTAACACTAAACGAACATTAAGATATAAATATTATGTAAATAGAACGTATGAAAACAAAACTAGATTTAAGGTGTACTCGAAAATGTTAAGGAAATGTATTCATAATATGCAATCGTTATGTAATCTTAAGCACATTGCATACTCAAAAAATAAAGGTAAAGCTTCTTGGGATATTGTAAAAAGCTGCACAGGTAACGAACGGTGTCGAGAGTATATTAATTGTATAATAGATAATGGTGTTTCTGCTACATCAGGTTCAGATATAGCAAATATATTTAATAACTTTTTTATTGATATTGTTGAAAACAGCGCTACTTTACAGAACAACACATGTAACCAAGATTTTAAAAGCAATGACAATAGCATTTTTTTAAATCCTACAAATCCTGCTGAAATTTTTAGTATATTAAAATCATTAAAAAACACAAAAGCCACTGGTTATGATGACTTATCTACAGACCTTTTAAAAAAAATATCACCATTCATTGCAGAACCTCTTTCATATATTGTTAATTTATCGCTAGAACAAGGCTGCTTCCCGGATAAACTTAAATTATCTATTATAAAACCATTGCATAAAAAAGGCTCTAAAACTGATAAAAACAACTACCGACCAATTGCTCTAATTCCAATTCTATCTAAGGTCTTTGAAAGAATCATGTACAAAAGAGTCCTCTCTTTCTTAGACAAATATAATATTCTTGCAAAAGAGCAATACGGTTTTAGGAAAAATAAATCCACCTCTCTAGCAGCATTTAGTTTGGTCAAATCTATAATAAATAACATTAACTCTAAAAGTGTAACCTCAGCTTTGTTTTTAGACCTTAGTAAAGCCTTCGACTTTGTAAATCATTCCATTCTCATCGATAAATTATGTAGAATTGGTATTAGGGGACCAGCCTTGGAATGGTTTAAATCGTATTTATTAAATAGAACTCAGACCACACGAATTACTAAATTTGATGACAAAGTGAACAGTCTCATCAACTTCAACTCTCAGCCTCGGCAAAATTACTTTGGAGTTCCACAGGGAAGCATCTTGGGCCCTCCATTATTCCTTGTATATATTAATGATCTTCCTCAAATAATAGAACAAGAGTGTGTTTTATTTGCAGATGACACAACAGTTATCCTAGATGGTAAAAATCATGAAGCACATGAGACTAATATAAATGCCAGTTTGAATAAAATAGTTACATGGTTAGATATAAATGCTTTAAAAGTGAACGTTGATAAAACTAAAATATTAAATTTTAAAACACAGAAGAGTAAAAATATCCATCTTAAAATAAAACATAGGGACCAAATAGTAGAACAGATACATACAACAAAATTTCTGGGTATAACACTAGATGAACATTTCACCTGGAGGGAGCATATCAATGAAATATGCATGAAGATTAATAGATTTGTTTTTGCTCTAAAAAAAGTCAAAGATGAGGCATCCAAACCAACTGCCCTAATGGTATATCATGCCTATGTTTGCTCCGTCATCCGTTACGGTATCATTGTCTGGGGAAACTCCTCTGAACTTAGTAGAGTTCTGTTGGCACAAAAAAGATGTATCCGCACCATCTTTAATATGGACTGGACTGATTCCTGCAGACCAGTATATAAAGCACACAATCTTCTCACCGTTCCTTGTATGTATATATATGAAATAGCTAAATTTGTAAAAACTAATTATTCACTTTTTAATGCTAAAAATAACAATAATAAACGAAAAGTTACACAGTATGTATTAGAATTGCCTGTACCCAGAATCGAATTATTTAGGCGTAGTTGTGTTTACATGGCCCCTCTTATTTATAATTCTATACCAACCTTTATAACCGATCTCCCTTACAGAAAATTCTGTATAGTTTTAAAAAAGTGGCTCATTTCACACAGCTTTTATTCTATAAACGAATTTCTAAAAAGATCACCATGTCAATCTTATCATTACAGGAATGCATTGTAGATTATCTTGTTATTAGTTATTGTAATTCCTACCTACTGCCTTTTATGTTGTTTGATTTATATTTTATGTATTGTTAACCATATAATTTCTTAGTCTAGTAAGTAAACTAAGTGTTTTGAAGAGTTTATTAAACTTAACAGGTTAAATACCTAATAAAAATAATGTGTTATTAGATTATTAGAGATCTGCTTATTGTAAGCACCTTAACACAATATAATATTTGCATGCCAACTTATGGCGAAATGTGTCATTGTGCTAATAACGTATTTATACCATCTTTTGTACCACATTTAATGCAAATAAATGGCTTTGACTTTGACTTTGACTTTGAACTTTTCGTCACTCTCGCTACACTATATTTAATTCAATAGGCGGCGGTCGCTACTTGAAATAAACTATTGAGCAATAGAAACTTTGTGTTAGAACCTCTGGTCGTTGATTCCACTCCTTGTATAATAGTCACAGCGGATCTTTATGTCTCTGAAGTTGGACATCGAGTAGGTTCACTCACAGACATAAATCTAACTAGATAGCGCAAGTCCCTCCATCTGTATGAAAACCAAGCGTGCCACTTTTTCACACACAATTTAAAAACAAATTTACTTACCAATGAAAGAAAACATTTGCAATGCCACGGCCAACTTTTTCTATACAGTCTTTACAGATCAATATGGCATGACAGGCATTTTTCTAGATTCCGGTAGATTTCCGGTGGCGATAATGCTAAATGAAAAGCTTTACGATCATTGACCGTAATTTAACTCCGGTTTTGGACACGCGAAGTACATACAATCGCGTCATCTAGTTAGATTTATATCTTTTAGTACTCTGCTTACAGTAAGTGAGATAGGACGATGCGACAAACGTAAGCGAGGGAAAGAGACAGTTATATAATGATATCTTCTACTATAACAATTACACAAAAATAGCAACTGCACAGGGTTTTGCAGCCAACTTCAGAGACACAAAGATCCACTGTAACTACAATACTAAGCAAGGCCTTTCCTAGGCCCTTGAGGTCGGAATACAGCTTATTTAACAAAGCACACAGATTAGGTACGTACTTAACAGTGGAAACGGAAATTGTGCTAAATAGAAGTTCTTCGGACTAGTTCTTTCACAAAGAACTCTGCTAGTAAACATGCTAACGATTTAGCTAAGTGGTTAAGGCTGCAAAGTTTTACGTACGACTATAATTCATCATCTGCCTAGCCTTTTTCCCAACTATGTTGGAGTTGGCTTCCAGTCTAACCGGATTCAGCTGAGTATCAGTGTTTTACATGGAGCGACTGCCTACCTGACCTCCACAACACAACAGGGTAACACGATACCTCTTGGCAAGACTGGTGTCAGATTTCAGGCTTCTGACTACTCGTAACGGTTGTCAAAGATCTTCAAATGACAGCCGGGACCAACGGCTTAACGTGCTTTTCCGAGGCACGGAGGAAACTTGGTATGTTGCAATGGTCACCCATCCACGGACCGACCTCGTCAACCGTTGCTTAACCTTGAAGATCGGCCCGTGCGGATGTTATTATTTAGCCACGAGCTCCTCCGACTATAATTAAGAATTATAATTAGGTATGTAGGTAACTATACCACTCTGCAGGAGCAAATGACTCTTCTAAACGTAAAGAGATAAACTAAGCATTGATTAACCCCCTGAGTGCCCGAAACGTGGATTCACGCGAGCCACAATGATGATTCAACCGGTTAATTGTTCCTAAAGTTTAGTTTTTAGGGTTCCGTACTCAAAGGGTAAAAACGGGACCCTATTACTATGACTCCACTCGTCCGTCTGTCTATCTGTCACCAGGCTGTATCTCATGAACCGTGAATGCTAGACAGTTGAAAATTTAACAGATGATGTATTTCTGTTGCTGCTATAAAAACAAATACTAAACACAGAATATAATAAATATTTAAGGGGGGCTCCCACACAACAAACGTGACTTTATCGCCGTTTTTTGAGATAATGGTAAGTACGCGAGTCCAACTTGCATTTTGCCGGTTTTTTACTACAGTTTAGTAATTAAACACACACTTTCATAATTAGGAACGCTAGTAGTATCGCAGTACAAGGGCTCCTACCTTCTTCTATTAATGCTTAGGTACTTTTTATCTTATTGCGTAATTTATCAAAGAAAAACCCCTCCAAAAATCAACCGAAAGAATTCGTAAACAATTTTTCTAAACCATTGACTCTGCAGTACTAATGATCAGTAAAACTGAATAAAACAAAGAATATAGAGGTCGCGCACACGGTCCTCGTTAGTGGCACGTGTCACGCTGTGTGACGTCAGCCGTGCGAACGAAACGTCAGGAGTTGTAGCGTGGCGTGACGACATGTTGTTTTTGTTATGATGTTGGTAGCATTGATAGAGAATGCTGGGAATAATGGGATGTCTTTTTTGGCGTTTTTGAAAATAGAATGTAAAAGGAAAAGAAAATTTGATGGTATGGAAGTAGTAATTATAGTTGCATCCATAGACTACTATTATTGGTCTGGTGCGGTCGCAAGTCCAAACGCGTGGGGACTTGGAGTCCAGTCGGGCAGAGCTTTTTTGGGTTTTCCACCAGTAATTTCTCCATTGCAGCTCGGGGTCTACATTTAAACCCGGCTGAACACCTACTAGTAACCGTGAACCTTATAAAATACCTAAACTGGCCGAAATATTAGTGGATTTAACGCTTCTTTGCCTTCCTCTTGGGGAACGTAAACTAGAACCCGATAAGCTAGGTAGCTATCTACTTTTTAGTGTCTTTATTTTTACGAGAAGATTACTTCCCGTTAAGCTCCCAGGTAATACCATGTTATAAGAATAAGAACGGATACGTAATTTTTTTTCACAACCCTGACTCAGTGTTGTCCCTGATTTTGTTATTACAAACCTATTTGGGGCCCCAGTGTTACATCCAACGGCCGCGCGTGACTAACAAGTTGCAGGTCGTGGGTTCGAGACCAGACAGGCCCGTTACTTTGGGTAAATTATTTCATCACCACTGCTCTCAAAACGGCGAAGGAAAATATCGTGAGGAAACCGGTCCTAGAACCAAAAATTCGAAGACCACCAAACCGCACTGGGCTCGCGTGATGGATTACGGCCCATTCCCTCTCACAGAGAGGAGGAATGTTTCCCAGGCGTGGGAACTATAAAAGACTGATGATGATTACACAAATAAAGTCAATAAAATGCCCATTTTCATTTTATAGTAGGAAACTCCCTTGATAATGAAGGGAATCCCTTCACACACACCGCCTTTGGCGATCGTCACAGGCGGTTACCATCTCAGCGGAGGGTCGCAGGCGCCATGACAGTTAAATATATGGGACGCACTCGCTATTATAAAACCGCCCCGGGGTGACATACGGTCGCAATAATTGAAGCGTGTGATATAAGAATTATAGAAACATGCTTGTGAATTCGATATTTTAATGAGTTTTGTATAACTGGGGTTGGATAGGAAAGGCGAATTCATAAATCATTATCATTTCAATTCAAAGATGTCTACTGCTGGATATAGCCTCCCCTAAGCAATTCGCCACCTCCAATATTTTAGTTTCTAGCATCTTGCGGTCACTTTCACTAGGTCACAGAAAATAATATAATACTAGTAGATCCAGGTGCCAGTCAATCTTGTTGCTTTTCAATGCGGCGTCTTCCGATACGCGGTTACCACACAGAATCTTTCGGTCCTATTACCCCCATAGGCATAATTACCATCCCACGTGGTAGATAAATATAATAAATAAAAATAAAAAAGCTTTATTTCATTCCATGCAAACAATTACAATGAGTATATCATAAGTCGTACAGTTAAATTAGCAATAATTAAAAATTAAAAAAAATATTATAAATAATCATCATCATTATAAATATTAACCGTTTTCTTTTTTTTAATTGAAAATTGTACCAAATAACAATTGAAAATTGTATTAAATAATAATTGAAAAATTGAAATTAATAATAATTGAAACATTGTATTAAATAAAATAAAATAAATTGTTAAGTATAAACTATATTTATAAAAGGTGATTAAATAATTATGATAAAAATAATATTGCTATCCATTTTTATGTTTGTATGGATCCCTTTCGGGTAAAAGCCTCCTCCAAGGAATTCCACTTTTCTCTGCGTTTTGCAGTCTCTAGCCATCTACGGCCCGCTACTGCCGCTATTTCGTCTGCCCATCTAGCACAAGGCTCTCATTCTGGTGCCTCGCGGTCCCAACCATTTCATAATTCTCTGTGTCCATCGGTCGTCGGTATACCTGGCCACGTGCCCTGCCCATTTCCACTTTCTTTGAAGGCAGAAAGTAAGAGCATCGGTTATTTTTGTTTTCATACGGATGTCTGCATTTCTCACTTTGTCTTTTATTTTTAAGCCTAGACAACTTCTCTCCATTCTTCTCTGAGTAGTCTGGATTTTGTTTTTAGTTTTTAGATCGAATGTCCAGGTTTGGCATCCGTAGGTGAGGCATGGTAGAATTGCAGAGTCCATAACTATCTTCTTGGTAGGCAGTGGAAGCTGCGATTTGAATATTTCTTTATGAGCCCAATACTTCTTCCAAGTGATCGCCACTCTTCTATCTATTTCTTCAGCACCCCTTCCTTTGCTAAAAGATATCTGTTTGCCTAGGTAGACGTATTTATCTACGAATTCGAGAGGGACATTATTTATCGAGATGGGTGTCTTGTGGTGGTTAGTCATGGCTTTCGTCTTATCTGGGTTCATTTCTAATCCAACTCTCGCACTAGCATGGTATAGGTCGTTTATCATTTTTTCTAGTTTTTGTGCCGATTCCGAGAATAGAATGATGTCGTCGGCGAATCTGAGGTGGCTTAGAAAATGCCCGTTTATGCTGATGCCCTGCGTAGACCATGGCAAGTTTGCCATTATATTTTGTAAGACACCTATGAAGATTTTTGGAGAGATCGGGTCGCCTTGTCTCACGCCCCTATTTATGTTGATTTTCTCCCCGATTCTATCTAGCTTGACTCTACTTGTACTGTTGGCATATATGTTTTTAAGTATAATTATATATTTTTCTTTTATGCTCTGTGATCTTAATGCTTCCCAGATGCTGTCATGTGATATAGAGTCGAAGGCCTTTTTATAATCAATAAATGCTACATACAAGGGTCTGCGAAATTCCAGATATTTTTCAATCACTTGGTCGACTACTTGAATATGATCCGTTGTACTGAAACCGCTTCTGAAACCGGCTTGTTCTATCGGCTGGTGTGCGTCTATGTCTAGGGATATTCTTTCCAACAAGCATGAGGCAAATAATTTGTAAAGGCAAGGCATGAGGCTTATTGGGCGGTAATTCCCTATGTCTGCCGGGTCGCCTTTTTTGTAAAGCAAGATAATTTCAGATTCGGTCCATATGGGCGGCACAGCTTCTTCTTCTAATATCTTGTTAAATAAAAGAGTAATTGGCGCCAGTAGTAGAGTCCTTGCGTACTTGATGTGCTCATTTGTGATACCATCTGGTCCCGGACTTTTCTCTGATTTAAGCTTCATCATTTGTTTTAGGATTTCAGGCTCTGTGAACACTGGAGTAGGTGAGATTTCCATGCATTGGTTATCAGCATTTATTTGCTTTATTGAGTCTGGCTGGCTATACAGTTTTTTGTAGAACTCCGTTGCTGCATTTATAACCTCCATTCGGGACTTACTACTGGCAGAGCCGGGCTGTAGAGATGGAATCCATGTTTTAGTCCTATTCAGTTCTTTGTAAGCTTTTTTGGCGGATCTAGATTTTTCGAGGTGCCTTTGTATAGTATTAATCCTGTAGGTATCGTAGCATCTTCTAATTTCTTTGTTGGTAGTTTTGTAGAGTGATTTAAGTTTTTCTTTGTCGATTTTGCTCAATTTAGGCTTATTTTGCAGTTTGTTCCTTTCTTTCATGAGTTCTATCGCCTTATCTGATAAGATATTGCGCTTTATTAACCCTTTAATGGATTGTAAACTTTCTACTATCGAGTTTACGATTTTTTGGCAATATTCTTCGGCTTTATACGTTTTATTTGTAGTAATAAGTCCAGGAATATATGTTTTAAGGTTTTCGAGATAAATCTCTTGCTCTTTTAAAGTTTTCAACTTTCCTGGTGTATTTGAAAAATTGCGCCTACATTTTCTATTTGTCTTCACGTTTATTGTAGCTCTCAGCAATCTGTGATCCGATCCGAAGAGGAATGACGCCAGTATTTTGTAGTTTAAAAACAAGTGGGGTTTTGTAGTCATAATATAATCGATCTCGTTTTTTGTAATTTTGTCTGGAGAGATCCATGTCCATCTGTTCTTTGGTTTTGACTTGAACATCGTGTTCACTATTTTTAAGTTGTGCTCATGTGCATAATTAATGAGTCTCTCTCCACGAGTGCTTCTGTTTCCGTAGCCATATTTGCCGGTTACTGACTGCTCATGTTCTTTAGGCATTCCTATTTGTGCAGTGAAATCACCCATAGAGATGATATAATTCGTGGAGGTAGAGTTGTGAGCTCTCTCCAAATCTTCGTAAAACTTGTCAATTTCCTCTTCAGGTGAGCTTTCAGTGGGTGCATACGCCTGAATTATTGCAAATGGTGTATTTTCTAGTTCTATTTCTAGTACACAAACTCTCTCTGATATTCCTGTGAACGTTACAATATTATCTTTAAGTTTCTTCTTGACTAGGAAACCCACACCGTATAAGCCTTTGGTATGGCCTAGGTAGTACATAATATAATCGTCATCTTCGATGATCTTCTCTCCTAATCGGCGGACTTCACACAATCCTAATATATCATGGTTAATGTTTTGTAGCGCTGTCTTAAGCTCGATAAGTTTAGGTTCTGAAGATAGTGATCTTACATTTAAGGTACAAATATTGAAAATACTTTTCTTATTCTTCTTTTCCCTTGAAGGGTTATGGTCGATCTCTCCCGCGCTGACCGGACGTACTGGGAGATGGAGAGGGAGAAGAGGGTCCGACTGTGGTTGCTAAGATAGATTGTGCTGTGGTGTCTTCGCTTTGCTTTGAGAGGTATCTGTCTTATTGAAGTTAAGTTTCAGTTTCTGTAAAATATAGTCTTTCATGTTGGTAACTTTATTTTTCTTCTGCGGCTGTTTATTCTCATGTTGAGCTTTTGGTGCGTTAGGGTGTGATGTTTCCGGGGATTCAGACATGATCCTTTTATGTGACTGGTTGCGAGGGCTGCGCTTGTTGTCGCTTAACACTATAAGTTTGTCGTACTTAATGAAAGCAGTGTTGCCTGCCTCTTTTTCTTTCTGCAGTTGAGCTTGTAGGTCCTTGCGCTTGTTTAAGACATCTATTGGGTAGTCCTCTTTTATGTAGTACGGAGTGTTTTGTAGACAAGACTTGTTTTTCTGAATCTTTATTTTAAAACCCATCGTATTAAATGATATTACGACCGGTCTGGTATTTTCGCCCTTCTTTCCCAATCTTCTGACAGCCTCAATGTTGTTTCTGTCACATGGAAGTTTGAAGTAAGTGTTTACTTTGTTGATTATTATGTTTTCTAGTTCGTTATAAGATTTTTCACACTCTTCTTCTCCAAACATGACAAGATTTTTGCGTCTGATATGTCTTTCTAAGTTATTTATTTTTGTACTTTGTTCCTCTACTTTTTGCTCTAAAAGCTCGTTTTTCAATTCCAGACTACTAACTTTTTCATTAATGCTGTTGATAATTGTGTTTTTTATATCTTCCTTCATCTCTAGCATGTCTTGTTTTTGTTGTTTCATATCTTGCTGCATTCCTATTAACATTCGTTTTAATTCTTCCATTGTATATTGAACTAGAGATGAGACACCCCACGACCTCTTTAAAATAACTCTCAAGTTCGAAAATATCATCCAAACAAAAAAGGAGACACGAACAATGGCCCACGACCAAAAGTGCACGCTAACAAATGCCCACACTGAGTGTGTGCTCGAAGTTCGCGACCAAAAGGTCGTAAGTGCGCGGCAGACAGCGTCGCTTACGCGTTCGTTTCAAGGGCGCTATATTCCGTGTGCGGTTGGGTAGTTTAACAAAAATTTCGATAATTATTTTAAGAATTAGTCCTTTTTGTAAAATAAGTGAAATATTCTTCCACTCACATGTAGTGCATATGTCCAAACACAACTGTATCACTGACACTGAGCCGAAACGTTTGAAGAACTATATAAAAATGATTTATTTTTGAGGAACGTTTTATCTGCACAGTACACTTTCGGCTGCTCGTCTACACTACGTGGTAGATGCACACTTTTAATTAATTTGATTTCTGCCTTCCCCCTTGTAATACAGACGTAATGGTATCCAGTCAGGGTTGGATTTAGGTACGTTGAAAAAGATAGCACAAAAAAATTAAAAGGATAGTATTTACAAAAAAAAAATAGTACACTTTCATTATTTTTAATTTAACTAATTAGTCATTAAAATCAACACCCCAATCCCAATCCGGCCTATACTTTTGAAGACGATGTTTCTGTTTTTCTAACATATCGCCTCTAGTCAGACGTTTTTTCTTAGGGGTGGATACTCCCGGTCTATCGTGTGGACCGACAGTGGCAGTGATGGTCAAGAATATTTTCTTGACCATCACTGCCACTGTCCATAATTAATTAAAACACAAAAAAAACGTATTATTTTACACAAAAATTCGCAAACGATTGTTGTCACTTTGAATTTCGAATGGAATGAAAGGAACGAGATTATTGGAAAGACAAAGAAAACATCGCAAGATCAGAATTCGGTCGGATACACGCACGGTCGAAATGTTCATAAGACGTAAAACTAAGAATTCGGAAGCAACCTTTTAATTATAGTATTTTAGCGTACTATCCTTAGATGTGGATAGTATATAGTACAAAGAGCGAAATTATAGTATAAATACTATAATTATAGTACATAATCCAACCCTGTATCCAGTGTTCGTTATTTTCGCGATCTTACTGCCATCTAGGATCGAATAAATAAATTAAAGTCATCTATTCGTGGTTGGTAGGAATAGGCAGCGCTACCTATTAGAGAATAGAATCAACATACATTTTTACTAGTTGCTTGACATGCCGCTAGATGGCGTTGTTTGAGAGATTATTTTAGAATCCGAACTATGGTGCTTAACTTACATTGTTACTAGTTTCTTGAGATGCCGCTAGATGGCGTTGTGTACTACGCTGATTTTACAGAGACGATTTATATTACATTTGCCTTTTTTCCACCCCACAAGACCAGTTAAATATTATGGGATAAAAAGCCTCAATTCAGAGAATGTTAATGTTGTACAATTATAATTATTCAATAATAAAACAAAGTTTATCTTATAAAATATACAATTTATTCTTACAAAATAATCTTACAAATTAACTTATATAATTAACGGTTAGCTTAGAAAGCTAGTTTCTTCATTAGCAAGTACATGTGCTGGTCCACTTCGAACCCGTGCAAGTTATTTGCGTCTCCTTGTAAACGCATGAGGAGGCCTCCGAATGAAACATAGGCTGCTAATCGCGATGCTGGCTCCATAGCTGCTTCATCACCTTCTATCCTGAAAACATAAAGAGAAATTTTATTTTATAATTTTCATCTTTTTATCAGACTTTTCTTCGTAAGGTTCTGCCTGCGGCTTCACCCTAGTGAAATATATTTTATTATCACAAGGCAAGAATAATATAATACTAGCATATAGATGCCCCATCCCATACAAAGAAACCGTGCCGACGTAACTAGCGTTTTTCATCTGATTGTACCGGTTATTTTTTGTAAGTAAGTGATTCAAACACAAAAAAACAAACTTTAATATTTATATTATAACATAAAGGAGATTACAGCACTATGTAGTTTTAGAGCCTAAGAAGAACAAGAGGAGTTATGGAAGACAGTCAGGCAGAATTATCGGATAGGTTGAGTAACTAAACTTAAGTGATACTTCAGAATAACATTGCCAAAATAATTAGCTGGAAGCTAAAATTTGTCAATTTGAACTTCAATAATTTCTTAATAACTAGGTACTATGTTACAGGTAAGCCGGATAGGTACTTAATTCATTGATTTTATCTAGCAGTAAGTCCTTTAACTCTTGGTTATCAACCATGACCTCCTGACTCCCAGATTTAGTAATTTGTAAAACATGTCCACTTAGAGCACTCTAAAAAAATCCAGTCTTAATTTTTCTCTAAGCATTTTTTACAGTAAAATGCAAGTTTCATGAATACTTGTTGATAAAACTAAAACTAACCTGTAAACCTTTCCTGACATGACATATTCAAAACTGTCGGCGCGGTTTCCCTCCGTTTCTAGAGGGTTCCATTCACCACCATCAGGATAACCATTCTCTCGAAGAGTCGTAGCAAGCACTAATCTGAACTTATCACCCAGTTCCATTGGATAAATCCACGAATTTATGTCCAAAATAAGGTCCATTTTAAACGACTCTGATTCACAATGTAAACGGCTACAACGATCGAATTTCTTCCCCTCAGGGTCTATATCCTTTACATTGAATATGTCCTCGAATAATACTCCTGCCATTCTTATATTTTATTTGATTAAAACTTAGAAACTGGAATATTAAAATTAATAACACGCTTTGAGTCCAAGCTCGTCTTGACTTTGACAGTTGACTTGTAAAAGTGACAGCTGTTTTCCATGGGTTGGTAGAACTGTTTGTGAGTAGCCGGTAATTTCGGATAGTCGCTATCACTACGTAATATACCATGAAAAAACCTTTAACATAATATTTTGACATCCCTTTATCTACGGCCTTTGCTTTTATAATAAATAGCTAAAGTAAAAAAAAGTTAATTCATAAAATCAAAAAACCTGACTGCAATTCAAGGAGAAAATCATGCTGTGCAGGCGGAGGATAGATATTCGCGAGCTGGTTGAACAAAACCAGTTGTATCTGCCGACTGCACAGCATGATTATTGATTTTCTTCTTGTTTACGTCTTTTTAGTTCGCTTCTTAAGCAGTGGGGTTTTTTATTTTTTAAATTATTTTTTTTCAAAGTAGGTACTTTTAAATATTTTTTACGTGTCTTTCATTTTTTATTTATATTTTTATCGTTCAATTAACAATATTAATGAATTAATAAAGCTGAATAGATTATAAATTATCTTTTAGAACAATTGTATCCGAATAAAATAATTGTCTAGCAGTTGGCAGCTCCACATGTAATATTTTACGCATGCAAGCGCCCTCTGGTAAATTCAATGGCAATACCAAAATAAAACCTCGCCGACGAGCTCGCTTGACTGCTGAAGCTGAAGCTAACCTAAAATTTAAATTGCACGTGTCGGATCTTTGTTTGTGCGTTTTACAATAAAATTTACAAACAATAGCAACGGTTGGCACGCGAAGCTGACCCAAATATCGTGTTGAACGAGTACAGTGAGTAATAACGAAGGAAACGAGTCAATAATCGAAAATGACGGAAGTTTTGCAACCCGGCGCAGAAGTGTTATCGGAGAAGAAAAAGAAGAAATCTAAAGATCAAGTATCCCTTGGCACATTCCAAAAGCTTGGGGACTTTAAAATTGAGCCCTCAGAGGCGGTTTCAAAGTTGGATACAGCATATTGGCCTTTGTTATTGAAGAATTTCGATCGCCTCAATGTGCGCACAAACCACTACACGCCGCTACCATTCGGTCACTCGCCACTCAAGCGCCCGATTACTGAATATGTGAAAGCTGGCTTCATCAACGTCGACAAACCTAGCAACCCGAGCTCACACGAGGTAGTTTCATGGATAAAACGCATATTAAAAGTCGAGAAAACAGGTCACTCCGGCACGTTGGACCCTAAAGTGACAGGTTGTCTCATCGTGTGCATTGACCGCGCGACGAGGCTCGTCAAATCTCAGCAGAACGCCGGTAAGGAGTACGTAGCTGTCTTCAGTTTACATTCTGCCGTCGAAAATGTCCAGAAAGTCACTCAAGGACTTGAGAAGCTGCGCGGGGCGCTGTTCCAACGTCCACCTCTCATTTCTGCTGTCAAACGTCAACTTCGTGTACGGTCAGTGTATGACAGCAAACTTCTTGACTTTGATAAGGAACGCAACATCGGTGTGTTCTGGGTGAGCTGTGAAGCTGGTTCTTATATTCGTACCATGTGTGTACATTTAGGATTAATGCTAGGAGTTGGCGGACAGATGATTGAGCTCAGAAGAGTCCGCTCTGGCATCCAGGGAGAACAAGAAGGCATGGTCACCATGCATGACATCTTGGACGCCCAATGGACATATGAAAACCACAAAGATGAGACATACCTCCGACGAGTGATCAAACCTTTGGAAGGTTTATTAGTAGCCCATAAGAGAATATTCATTAAAGACAGTGCAGTCAATGCTGTCTGTTACGGAGCTAAAGTCCTACTACCTGGTATCCTGAGGTACGAAGATGGTATCGAAATAGATCAGGAAATAGTCATAGTCACAACAAAAGGCGAAGCCGTTGCGTTAGCCATTGCATTAATGACAACATCAACCATGGCGTCTTGTGATCATGGAGTAGCAGCAAAACTGAAGAGAGTAATAATGGAACGAGACACATACCCAAGAAAATGGGGCTTAGGACCGAAGGCATCGCATAAGAAGCAGCTGATTTCACAAGGAAAACTGGACAAGTTTGGCAAACCAAATGAGAATACACCGTCTGAATGGATTAATAGCTACGTAGATTTTAAGCCTAAGAATGAGAATGGTGATGCGGATGCTGAAGAGGTAGGGAGGAAGAGGACAGCTAGCACGGCTAATGCTGATGATCCAAATAACTCTGTAGAAGTCAAGTCAGAGAAGAAAAAGAAGAAGAAGAAGAGGGACAGTGAAGCCCCTGAAGCTGTGTAAGTATATATATCGTAAAAAACAGTCATTATTCAGCCTATAATATTCCATTATTTAGCCTATTTTTATGGGGGATAACCTTCAAAAGGCACCTGGAATTTTGGGGAAAAGACCAGGGAGTGTGGGATTTTTACCTCACTAAAACCACCCTGGTGACCACCATTAGATCATGGAAGGGTCCCCATTACCTCTTAAAAGACCACTCCGGAACCCCCTCTGTGCAATGCCGGTAGGGGCACATCACTGGGGAGACTAAAGTGTCACCCCAGCAAGTGAATGTCAAATGTCTTAAAATTGTAGGTCCAGGATTCCAAACAAAAGTCATAAATCTACATTTGTGTTTAACCCAGTCTCTTGGTTGTGGAGGTCATACAGGCAGTCACTCCGTGAAAAATAAACTGACCCCAAAATAGTTGGGAAAGGCTGAACAGAGCTTTTCAGTATTCTAGATTCAAACAGCATTATTCTTCAATTTGGAACCAGATGTCTATATTTTTATCAAGTAACCAGCTGTGTTTTAATTTTAATTCCAACATCTGTCAGCCATGCCAAGTATTTATTCCAAAGTAGGTTAAGTTGTGAATCCAATATTGTCATTGTTTGTACATACCACCTCCAGTTTACACAATTCATTATTGTGTTATTTATTCTAATCATAATGTCTAGTATTGTCTTTACAAATGGCAGACTCACAAGTTGAACAGAAAGTGTTAAATAAGTAACGGAGTTAGGAACTAAATAATAACTCTCTTCATATGACTTACTCCCAATCCTATGTCTCATAGCTGGAACTGTGGATGTCTCCAGTAGGTATTCATCGCAACTGGTCTTCATCATTAAATGACCGAAATAATTTTTGAACTTGAAAAGATACTTTTACCAGATAGGAAACAAAGTCTTCAACAAATTTAGATGTGTTAAAATGTTTAAAGAACAATCTCAACAAACCAAAATCATAAAAATCTTTGTTTTTAACCAGTGAAAACAACAAACTCTTGTCCTGTTTTGTAAAGATATTTAAAAACTGCATCAGCGGATGCATTAAAATTAGCATGAGCCCTGATAGGGATTACCTTTAAATAAGTAATTTTAAGAGAGCAGTGGTGGCCCAGTGGTATCGGCCGCGACTTACAAGTTGTAGGTCGTGGGTTCGAGCCCAGGCAGGCGCTTTACTTCGTGTACATTATTTCTTCACCACTGCTCTCAAAACGGTGAAGGAAAACATCGTGAGGAAACCGGCATGTCCTAGAACCAAAAATTCGAAGACATGTGACATCCACCAACCCGCACTGGGCCCGCGTGGTGGTTTACGGCCCATTCCCTCTCACAGAGAGGAGGCCTGTGTCCCAGCAGTGGGAACATTAATAGGCTGATGATGTGAAGTAATTTTTACTCTATAACATTATCATGTTTTTTTTTTATTTTCTTCAGTGCGGAGGATGGCTCTGGTGATGCCACCATGGAAGCAGAAACAACAATAGAAGCCGATACATCAGTACGCAAAGAAAAGAAGAAGAAGAAAAAGAAGGACCGAGACCAAGAGAGGACAGACGAATAAGAAAAACCTGTACCATAATATAGAATATAAGAATTTTAAGTAAATAAGAGTTAAAACAATTTATTTGCACGGATCAATATGTTGAGAACGAGTTTCGCGGGCTATTATTCTGTCTATGGTTTGTTGAGTGACGTTTCGATTTTTTTTAAAGATTTTTTTATAGTAAATATTCGAAACGATTTTATGTTAGTTGCTATGTAATATTATTATAGTCCAATTTCTGAATAAAATACACAGATAAGCTATATTTGAATAACATTCTACAATGTTTAATCCAGTGATACTCTCGATGTTCAGAAATACGCAAAATATATATAGTTCTATACTTAGCGTATTTCTGTAACAATAATTAGTTGTATTTTTCAATGATCTTACATTATTGTACCGTTTAAATCTGGTTTAAATGATATAAACTTTTATAAACTCCTATAGAACCAGCATTTCAATAATTCTATAAATTAAAAATCTAAATAGGTTACGCTAGATTAATTATGTCTATGGTCGGTGAATAAAATGGATGTTTCTGCGTATTTTATATTTCGAATACGGGTTTTTTCATGTTCAGCCATTTAGTTAACTGTCTGCCCTTTACTTTGTGTTGTTGATATTTTGACTGTCGAATAGTAACTTTTCCTTTAGGTCTAAATTGATAGGACAATCGGCTTTTCCTTGGAAATTTTGGACCTTTAAGATGTATATTTTTACTACATTTAGTTGAGTTAGTTTCAATAGGTCGGAATGACACGTGAAAAATAAATGAATTATTAACTAATCCGAACTTATTAATAAACTGCCCATGTAAATTTTACCTTGGCGGCAATTTTTTTTACCGCTGCGTCTGCATATTCGACCTATAAACAACTAGGTATTAACAAAACTAAAGCGCTGGGTACATCCGTACTTACACTACATTAATAAGTAGTTTTATTTTTCAAATTACTTGAACGTTATAAAGATAACATTTACAGCAAGTTACCTTGCTGCAAATTGCCGTTTTGTAAGTAGCCTTGCTGCAAGTTTGACTTGCACGAATAAACTTACAATTTTTTACACTTTGAGTAGGCATCTAAGCTTTATTGTTACTTAGACTTAAGTGCTAAATGTTTATAGAATTAGTTTTAAGTTACGTTGATTTTTATTGAATAAAACAATAAATATCTGCTCTAATGACTGATGTTCTCATTTATTTATTCTAAACTTCATAAACAGTGGTACATTTCGTAATAGCTTCTAAATTTGTAAGGAAACACGCTACCAGGAGTATCCCAAGTCCGACAGTCGTCTATTTATCCGTGTGAAGTTTCATTTAACCATGATGGGAGCGTGATTGATCAACAAAAACTGTGTCTTTCATAATTTATAAGTAACTAGCGACCCGCAGGTTTTTGTGTCAAATTATACACAAAAACCTGCCTCGTTTCTCACTCTTTCTATTTGTTAAAACCGCATGGAAATCCGTTCAGTAGTTTTTGAGTTGTCGCGCAGATACAAACGCGGCGGTGGGCTATAATATTATTATATTTTTATTTACTATATATAATATGTATTTATTTATTTATTAAAACTTTATGCACAAGTGCAAAGCCGGACTTAATGCCTTAGGCATTTTGGGCGCAAGGTTGGCGCTGTGGTTGAGCGGTTTACTGCTGCGCTGCGTGTCGCGGGTTCGATTCCCGCACGGAACAAATATTTGTATGAACTATAGATAGTTCCGGCTCTTGGTGTTTGTGAGTTTATATGTTTGTAAACGCACCCACGATACAGGAAGAAATTCCTAGTGTGGGGCAAAGTTTAAAAAAAAAACTGCCGGTCGACCTTAGTTAGGGTGGTGCAGAGATATCTTAAGGCAGGTGCAACTAAATGAAAGGATAAACAGAAAAAAGAATACATATAAATATATACTTAAACACATACGTGCACAATGTTATTGAGAAACCGAAACCAACAAATCAATTCTGTGATGATTCCGCAAACTTGCGGATGTGCTCACGTGCCCTAAATTTGAAAGAGAACCGACTGGACAAAGAAGGACGAGTGTTTTTAATATGTAATGAGTTAACTTGCATGATCAGCCTATTGGTAAGTCCCACCACAGCTAGGACACAGACAGGCCCGCAGCCGTATTCCGCGCAAGTACGGCAATGCAAAGAGTTTGACCCAGAGGCGGATTAAAAGTCGAGAACGCCCTACGCAAGCACCTCATCGGCGCCCCTCAAGCGGCCATATACATTATTTTCTAATACATAACGAGCAAAAAAAAATCTCGGATACGGCTCCAACGATTTTCATGAAATTTAGTATGGCGAGGGTTTCTGGGGTGTTAAATCGATCTAGCTAGGTTTAATTTTTACCCGACTGCCGAAGGAAGGGTAATGTGTTTATCAGTCTATGTATGTAAGTATGTATGTTTGTTCTTAAATGGCGTTTTAGAGACCAAACGCGTTGGCTGATTTTGATGATTCGTACGTCAATCGATTCGTCTTTATCCTGTCTGTGTCACTGGCTACATTAAAATTGCAAAATAGAAAAATGGCGGCTTTTAGAGGATTTTTTTTTCTTCCAAACCCATCGTGTAGTGTATAAAAATGAAGGATTTTAAGAGCAGATTACAAAAATATATTATAAATATATGTTTAAATGTACCTAATTCTAAAAAAAGAACTAATAGTTGTAAATAACAAAAATATGTAAAAATAACAAAAAAGCCAACTAAAAAGACGTAAACAAGAAGAAAATCATGCTGTGCAGTCGGAGGATACATCTGGTTTTGGTCAGCCAACTCGCGCATAATTATGCATCCTCCGACTGCACAGCATGATTTTCTTCTTGTTTACGTCTTTTTAGTTGGCTTTTTAAGCAGTCGGGTTTTTTGTTATTTTTAAATACTTAGAAAACGTCGTTTTCTCTATTTTCACCCGAGCAGAGCTCGGTCGCCCAGGTACTTATAAATTATAACTAGTACATAACCAAAATAAAACTGCGAACCACGATCATGAAAGCAATCTAATATACCTTTAGTCGTTCTAGCTTCGATCTTAAGCTTTTAGCTTCACTTACAACATAACGTCTTTGCTCAGTATTGCTCTTCAATCAAAGCATGGTGAATTTCTGGAAATTACTTTTACAAGCATCTCCTATAAAAGTACTTCTACTTTAACTCGAACTTGTATTATTTATAGCAATTAATTTGTTATATTTTTCTTTGATTTAAAACTGCAGTGCGTACGCCCCTTTGTAACCTCGCGCCCCTAGGCACGTACCTAGTTTGCCATAGGGATAATACGCCTCTGGTTTGACCGCTATCCAATCAAATGCGAGATGAATGACGCGATGTGGCTTTCCGACTGTGTGACTGGTCGATTGGATAGCGCTCGAACTCTTTGCCTTGCCGTTTACGCAATACGACTGCTGGCCTCTGGTGCGTGGGACGTTGTCGCCTTCTGCGAGGAAGTTATGGCATGCAAAGGAGAAGATGAAAAGAGCGGGCGGAGAGGGTCTAGCGGCTAGATCCTCTCCTCCAGCGCTTTCCATCGCTTCTTGATTGGCTAAAATGTAGCCTATCAAGTAGCGACAACAGTTTATATTTTCATTTTTATAATAATTAATTTAATAAATTATTGAATAAAAATAAGATATTAAGAAATATAAATCATTCTGAGACTTAAGTGGCATTTTTATGCTGGTGTTACGGTGCCCAGTTAGTGACACTGGGCACATATGAAGAAAAATTTCTTTTTTTAGGGTTCCGTACCCAAAGGGTAAAAACGGGACCCTATTATTAAAACTCCGCGGTTCGTGTGTCTTTCTGCCTGTCTGTCAACAGTCTGTATCTCATGAACCGTGATAGCTAGACAGTTGAAATTTTTATAGGTGATGTATTTCGGTTGCCGCTATAACACCAAATACAGAATAAAATATTTAAGGCGGTACCCCGAGCAAAACGCCGCGCAAGCCGTTTTTTGTGCTGTTTTAGGAGCTATCTACTCGTTATTTAAAAAGAAATATCAATTAATAAAAATACATTAAATTTCTACATAATATTGATTCTAAAATGGTAGATTTAGTTTTTTTTTAAATGTCGCGTCCGTAAGCCGCGTCCGATAATTTGTTCCCAGCTTAAACATCGATCTATGTTTATATGTTCACGTCCAACAGCCTCTCTGATACTAATTTTACCAGCATGATGATATTGATTAATCTCAGGAACTGTAAATTAGACTATTTTATAAAAACAATGTGCACTGTGGCATTGCTATGCTATGTTTTGTAGAAAAGGACACTGGATGTGCGCAATGTCCACATTTGAGCACGGTAACTTTTTCCAAACTAGATAAAACAGCTATAACGTTTTTTTTTTGGTAATTGCTATCAATTTTTGTACGAATTAGACCGGTTATTTTATTTTTCCACGAACACTTGAGCGTATATACATATATTAGTTACATGCCTCAGTAGCCGGGTCATAAAATCCCACAAAAAAAAAAACAGTTTGACATTACAAACAAATTGACAAGCCAAAATCGTCAACAAAGCGAGTTGTCAAAGATTACCAGTTGTTTTTGTGTGGTATTTACTTGGTGTGTTGTGTATTTAAATTGTGAATAAAATTAAATGGTGTATCATGCACTGGTGCCAGATTTCGACCGATAGTGAACAGTACAACTACGAATATTTCTCCCATGAAGATATTTGCAGACTATGCTGGAATAGAAATGCAGACACAGAATTGTTACTCAAACTTTCAGAAAATGCCACAGATACCTGTGTAGCTGACATAATAAAAGATTGTTTACATATTGAAGTAGATGATATCCATCTAAACAAGGTTTGCACGAATTGTTTCAACGAAGTTAAGCGATTTTACTTTTATAAAACATTTTGTCAGGAGACTGATGCTAAGTTAAGAAATATACTCCAAAAAGGCTTCGATGCATCTAAAATCAAAGATCTAACAACCCATGAAATAAAAATTGAAGAAATCGATGATGTTTACGAAGGAATTGATACTTATTTTGAGGATAATTTAGAATATGAAGAACCAGAGGAAAAAAAAATTAAATCTAACTCAAAAGTTAGAAAAACGTATTTACACAAACGCTCACCTACTTACTGCAACATTTGCTGTCTAGATCTAGAAACTGAAAACAGTCTATCTCACCATAATGCAGAATTACATGGTATAGAAAACAATGGCACACTTTTCAAATGTTTTGGCTGTGAGAAACGGTTTAAAAGTCGAAAAACAAGGATAAGCCATGAAGTGAACTTCTGCAAAGGTTTAAAAGATGGTTATAAGTGTACAATGTGTGACCGATATCTTCCAAAGAGGTGCATGTATGAGTATCATATGCGAGACCATAGACACAACACATTGACAGAGTTGCCAGAGCATATATTCAAGTGTGGCAAGTGTATAAAATTGTTTAAGACTAAGGAATTGCTGAAATTGCATATGATAGAACATGGGAAGGAGAAGAATTTTGTTTGTGATGTTAGTAGTATCTTATTTTCAAGTTGAAACTGCATGAAACATCCTATAGCTTGCCACCTTATTATTTCCAAATGGCTAATCTGCTTCATCTGGTGTCTTATCTTCTTTGTCTGGTTTCTGCTCTAAGCTAAATTGACCTATACTAATATTTATTTTCAAGAATTTCTCAGCTCACGATTCTACTTTTAAATTATCTGATAAGTTATCAGGACCCCAAGCTTGTAATGTCCCACTGCAGGCCTACGTACACCTTCCACTTCTCTGTATCTCCGCATACTAAGGACCAGTCTATAATGATCCTTCTCTGTCTGGGTTGCGATGACTAGATGGGGTTCACAAAGCTTGGATACTAATACTGGGCGAATATTTATCATGTATTAGTGACAGGAGGAGATGTAATAAAATAAAAAGATATTTGGTTTTTTACAGATATGCGGCCGCGTCTTCACTCGCCAGGATTACCTGCACAAGCACAAGCTGACCCACACTGGTACCAAGAGCCATCAGTGCCCGCACTGCGAGTTTAGGGCCACGCAACGATCTTCACTGACTGTCCACATTAGGTAAGTAGCATACAGACATTGAATAGTCTAAAGTGCCGAGAGCAATGGTGGCCCAGTGGTAACAGCCGCGACTTACAAGTTGTAGGTCGTGGGTTCGAACCCAGGCAGGCTTTACTTTGTGTAAATTATTTCATCACCACTGCTCTCAAAACGGTGAAGGAAAACATTGTGAGGAAACCGGCTCGTCTTAGAACCAAAAATTCGAAGATATGTGACATCCTCTAACATGCACTGGGCCTGCATGGTGGATTACGGCCCATTCCTTCTCACAGAGTGGAGGCCTGCACGCACAACGGACCAAATGCTAGTCTAAGTGCGGAAAAGGGGTCCATCAATCCCATCCTGTCTGAAGTGTCTATTGCTAGTACACAGGCCTTTTTTGAGTCAATCCTACTACCACTATTCCCAAACCATTGCAACTCCTAAAAGCCAGAATCAACAGTGGCAACCACCAGAAAAGCGCCGAGGCAATGAAGTTCGACGAAGTCCCGGCGAATGAATTGAATGAATTTTTTGGTTCTAGGACGTACCCAGCGATAGCAACATTAACACAGATCTTTAAAGAGGTGGCAACCCAGAAAACTATTACCACAGAATATAATACTAGGATAGAGATGCCTCATCCCATACAAAGCAACCGAGCCGTAGCGTTTTTCATCTGATTATACCGATATTTTTTATTATCTGTGGTAATAGTTTTCTTTTAGACACCATTGCTATTACTATAGTTGTTAATTCTTGTATTACAGAAAACATACTGGCGAGCGTCCTTACAGCTGTGACATGTGCTCACAGCGATGTATTTCAAGCTCGAACCTACGTGCGCATCGCAGGAGACATCTAGGAGTTAAGAAATATGAGGTACTAGCTGTTTCACGTAAATTCATCTGCGTAGTAGTAGTAGTAATCCCCGTTAGATTCCCATTCGGTCCATTGTGCACAGAAGCTTCCTGGGGGCTTCACAGGCCTCACGTTGAGATGCCACGAACCGAGGTCAACCGTCGAATCCGACTCGGCTGGGCAGCGTTCGGGAAGTTGCGCGGTATGTTCTCGTCCAACTTACCACAGTGTCTCAAGACGAAAGTCTATGACCAGTGTGTGTTGCCAGTGATTACATATGGCTCTGAGACGTGGTCGCTCACAATCGGCCTCATCAGAAAGCTTATAGTTTCTCAAAGGGCAATGGAGAGGGCTATTGTCGGCGTTTCCTTGCGTGATCGCATCAGAAATGTAGAGATCTGTAAGAGAACCAGGGTTACAGTGGGCAGGGCACATTGCTCGCAGACCGGATGGCCGATCGGGCAGAAAGGTTCTAGAGTGGCGACCGCGAACCGGAAGACGTTGCGTTGGAAGGCCTCTCACCAGGTGGACGAACTGGTGAAGGTTGCAGGGATCCGCTGGTTGCGGGACGCTCAGGACCGGTCAATGTGGCGACGCTTGGGGGAGGCCTATGTCCAGCAGTGAACGTCTTTCGGCTGAGGTGATGATTATGACATGCCACGGCCTCGCATGCCAGGATTACGTGGGCCGTTGATTGATTCTTCGGCGTTAAAACAGCCCTTGCAAAGTGGGCTGTCTGTGGCGCCTATGTTGAAAAGATGTTTGTTAAGGAGGGTGTGGCCTGTTATTGTTCCTATGATTATTTTTAGGCAATGCAATTTTTAACAATCGAGTGAAATGCATCAGAAATTTAAAAATGCGCCATCTATTGGCATCAATTTTAAATGATCCGTTCAAATAATCTTTTAAATGTGAATTAAGAGTCCAATATTCCATAATTTTCTACTTAGGAGAGTTGATTAAACAAGAACATACAATTTTTATGTTTAATTCTAGAAAATGTTAATTTTACACACATTCACTAACAGATAGGTGCATATCGCGCCATCTAGTGAGATTTATTTGAACTAAATTTTCTTTCTTAGCAATGAGATCCCGTGACCATACAAACTTCTACTTCCTTTCCACCTTTATGTATAGTTTCCGGGATAAAAACTAAACTAAGTCCTTCCCAGCATGGGCGTATCCAGCATTTGCTTAGGGGTGGGGCAAAAGCAATGAAAAAAAAGAGGTGCATCAAGTCTCTCGGGACCCAGGCTGGCAAATTTCATCTAAATCAGTTCATCAGTTTAAGAGTGAAAAGGTAACAGACAGACAGACAGAATTCATCATCATCATCTTACTGCCCTAGTCCCATGTTAGTTGGGGTTGGCGCAACACGTTATCATCTCCCCTGACACCGATCTCAATATCATTTACTCCGTTCTTCTTACAAGATATGTCTCACAATCCATTAATTTTCTCTATGACTTCTTAAGCCTGGTAAATAATTAGCATAAGGAGTTGTCACTATCAAGCAAAAAGTTTGATTTAATTAATGTTGAAAATTAATAAACTTTCTTAAGCAGAGTCGTTCGTCGTCTGTTAATTACCGTTAAAAAAAAGTTAATTACCGTCGGGTAATATTTTTTTTTTTTTTAAGAACAGAATTATTGATATTTTTCTTTGGAAGCAACCGTCCTTCTCCGCCTCTTTAATGTATTTTTCTTTTCAAAGAATGTCAAATAATATTATATAGTAATCCATCAATTCTTTTATTTTCAGTGCACAATCTGCTCCAAGAAATTCGGCTACAAAATAAGCCTAGAAGAGCATATTTCTTCAACACACGTCCGTTCTGAATCTCACCCATGCGAGCACTGTGGCGCCACCTACTCAAGAGTTAGAGGACTACGTCGCCATCTAGCGGCGAAGCACGGCAAACAAGCTAAAAGTAAAAACGTCGAACAGAATTTACTAGTTCAGGTTACAGAGACAGATAGCGGTAAAATCGATATTTTAAAAGGAGTAGAGTATGAATTGAAGGACGGAGAAAATGTTTTGTTATTGAAACATCAAGATGGTGACGTTTATATGGTGTGAATTTTATGTAATAAGTGTTCCTTCCTAAATGTATTAATAAACCTTACTTATATATTTAATAGTTTCATTTAGCGCTATGTAATGATGAGTAGCGGTAGTATACACACCGAATTATATTTGCTTTAAGTTACTCGGGGCGATTCTGAATCACGACAACATTTTCCGGTTTGTACCACTAAGTATTTCTCAAAGACCTTATACTTCATAAGAAATTATAAGGTCTTAGCTATTTCTCGTATTGGTCAGATTTGGCACGTTGTCTGACGTTTTCACAATCAACAATCAGTCATTAAAAAATTGGTTATCTTTTAGAATCGACAAATTACCAATATGAACGCACCCATAAATTAAAAAAAAACCGGCTAAGTGCGAGTCGGACTCTCACACGAAGGGTTCCGTACCATAATCGCAAAAAAACGGCAGACAAAACATGTTTGTTGATGGGAGCCCCACTTAAATATTTATTTTATTCTGTTTTTAGTATTTGTTGTAATAGCGGCAACGGAAATACATCATCTGTGAAAATTTCAATTGTCTAGCTATCACGGTTCATGAGATACAGCCTGGTGACAGACAGACAGACGGACCGCGGAGTCTCAGTAATAGGGTCCCGTTTTTACCCTTTGGGTACGGAACCCTAAAAAAGAGTTTGAAGTTGTCATTCTGTCAGTGTTAACAAAAAAACTGCTGAAAAAAGGCGCGGGAAACTTCCAACTTGGCGGCCGCATATTTTTTGGATTGAAATTCATTTGGGAAAAGTTCATAATTCTATATAACATCAGTAGTAATAGTAGTTATAGTTAAGATTTAGTTTTGTACATTCTTCGGTAGTGGAAAGTTGCTTCAATTATTTATAGTATGTGTAAGAATGAAAGACCCGCTCGAACCGGAGGACTTAGTTCCCCCGGCTTGTTTTTGTCACAGTACAATCCAATAATTAATCGGGAATGAACACTGATGGGTCGTCTTCCGCTCGGAATTAAAAAAGAAGCCGCGTGCATGTCTTTAAGCATTGCAATAAACGTCGTCGTACCCGTAAACCGGTTCCAAATATAAAGTTTCTAATGTATTGCTTAGTTATATTCCCGCTCCTTCCATTCCGACTCAGATTGGTAGAAAAATCTACGACAAAACGAACAGCGCGCCTTTTGTAACATATTACAAAAAAAAAAAAACTTCACCAGATTATGGCTCGATATTGCACCCAATCACATTTGGAAAGTTTGTAATGCATATGCCTTCCAAAATATTATCAACGGTAGCGTCAAAAAATTCGGGTGCAATAAGATTTCATTATCTTTTTCTAGTTTCCTGAAAGCAAATTCCTATAAACTTATTAGACTTCAAAAATATTTTTTTTGCAACCAGTTGCGAATCGCATCTAGGCATCCTGATGATTATATTTCGTAATCAGTTACGCCAGAGGTTCCCTACAATTTGACGAATTTCATTCATAACATTCTGACTGGACGCTCTGTTAACATGATAATAGGAGGTCATGATGTCTCTCACCTTGTATGGAGAGGTCTCCCACAGGGTTCTGTTCTATGCTCAGTCCTATTCGGTATTAACACTTTTGATTTGGACTCTTCCTTAACTAATCCTGTTAAGGTTCTTCAATACGCCGACGATCTACTATTATAACATGTCAATCTGTTGAACAAGCTAGCCGTGCTATTAATTCTGCTTTCTCGATTTTAAAGTCATCAATTAATCTGCCTAGCCTTTTCCCAACTATGTTGGGGTTGGATTCCAGTCTAACCGGATTCAGCTGAGTACCAGTGTTTTACATGGAGCGACTGCCTATCTGACCTCCACAACCCAGTAACTGGGTAACACGGTACCCCTTGGCTAGACTGGTGTCAGATCTCAAGCTGCTTCTGACTACTCGTAACGACTGTCAAAGATCTTCAAATGACAGCCGGGACCAACAGCTTACCGTGCTTTCCGAGGCACAGAGGAAACTCGGTGTTGAAAATGGCCACACATCCACGGACCGACCTCGTCAAGCGTTGCTTAACCTTGATGAGATGATCGACCCGTGCGGCTGTTATTATTTAGCCACGAGCTCTTCTACTTTAAAGTCATCGTTTTATTTAAATGATTTGGATTTGTCCACGTCTAAAAGCGCGACTGTTTTGTTCACCAGGAAGAGAATTATTCTCTTAGTAAAAATACTTATTCCAGTTAAAGATAAATTCAGATACCTAGGTGTAATATTTTACTCTAAATTAAGCTTTGTTCCTCATTGCGACTATATTGTTAAGAAGCTAATCTACCAGCGGTTTCGCCCGCGTGAAAATCGAAAATTATCCCGCGAGAAAATATTCCCGGGATAAACCACCACCACCATTTTAATTAGGTTGAGATTGAGCCATGTTTGCTCTCCAACCCATCTTGCCAAACTTCATGTCATCGATGACCCCAATAGCTCGTGTCGCACAGACGTAGGTGACTTAGATCACATATTTTTCGCCTATCCTTTACATCACCGTTCTTCCTTTCTCTGTAACCTCTTGTCCCTTCGTATTCCTTTTCCTACCTCAATACTTTCTTTACTTTGTACCAATAGCTTCTCAGTGTTGTGTATAATGTATAGTCTCATTCATCACCTTAGATAATGTTGAGCTGTAATTTTCGTCATTGTAATTTGCTCATTATTTACATTTTATCCACATCACCATTAAAATTAAACTGATCCTATAAATACATCGTTTCCTAAATTCCGTAAAATTTATTGTGTTTTTATATTTTGGTTTCCCTACCTTTGATTTCTCTAAAGTTTATTACATCAAGCTGACGTGATATTGGCTGAATGCCACAAACCGTGCGAAACTACAGGGGGAAAAAAAAAGTGGACACTGGTCAGTGGTTATGTGTACTGTCTAAGTTTTGTGTGTGTGACTCTTATTGTAAACAGTGGCGTATTATATCTAATTGTGTATCAAATTGATCGTAAAAGTACTAATAATACAAGTATCAACACAGAAGTGCATTTCTCTTGATAAAAAATAGTGCAGTAGTGTTAAATGTGCGTTTCAAAAAATGGCGGCAATGGATGGCAGTTTTTATTGACAGGTATGTTATTTATTCAATAATTCTATCAAAAGTTGCAAAAATAATGTAACCTTAATCATCACAAACGCATACATTGTATAAAATTACAGAAATACATAAAAAAATTACTGATTCTCAAAATATTTTGATTGGTCCCGAAAATACCTATTTTTGTGCGGCGAAATTAGTTAAAAGATGTGATTTTTTGAATTGGCTTGTTTGGACATAAATTTATTACCGAAACCAATGATTTTGGTATTAATAAAAAGAGGAATAAGTTTAGTTGTTACTGATAAAGTTTAATTGCAGACTTATTACTTATTCTAGAAATAATAGATTTATGAAAGTTGTAAACATTTGGATAGAACGGTCGACTTAATACGTTAGTAACTATTTTATTACAAAACTTCGTGATTATCTGTTTACACATTAATATTCTTTACTAAATCAGTTTACTGTCCATATTTTTTGTTTTTAATTAGCTGTAATAGATAGGTAGATATAAGCGAATCTATAACGCGCAAGCGTCCGTCATTTATGCCGCCGACAGAGGGCGCTGTCGCTGTCATTGGACATACAACTGTCTGAGCGGGCGCGTAAACAGTCATGTCGATAACAATGATTACACTCTGCTGTTATATTTAACGAAAGGTATTGTATACTATACTTGAATGTAATAAGTACGTTGCGTAGTATGTTGAATAATGTACAGGCTGCATCAGGAGTTGTTTACTATACGGACCTTGTGGAAACTAGAACAAATTTCCGTGCGTTCAAGCGTTTTTGCCATACCTATTATTGGAACCAAATATAACAGCTCACAATGTTAGGACCCATTAATATGTATTAATGCAATTTTTTTTTATCCGTGGTGCTAGGCAACTGGGCTTATCCCAGTTGTATATGACCCTTTGTGCCTATTGGCCTTGTTTGTTCTGTCTCCTGTTTGATATGGAGGGAAGTGGAAATTTACATTTTTTCCTACTCCTCCGTTACTCTTTTCTGATTAATTTCGTTGCGGGATCCAAGACAGTTAAATTAATTCGCCGGGACTTCGTCGAGCTTCATTGCCTCGGCGCTTTTCTGATGGTCGCCACTGTTGATTCTGGCTTTCAGGAGTTGCAGTGGTTTGGGAATAGTGCGGTGGGATTGTCCCAACAAAAAAAAAAAAGAAAGTACAAAAAAGGCTAGTGTAAAAGTTTCAAGCAAAAGTTAAAAGCTTGATAATACAATGTCACTAATGCTACTACTACCCGCTAGATGGCGGTGTAATCGCCGTTTATAATGGCAATAGCCCAACAAGTTAGTCGATACATTTTACCATTACGGGCTGCACAATCAAATTTTTATATAGTTTAACTAATCAAAATGGTAAATTTTGAACAAAATTAAAATCTAATTTATTGAAAATATATATTTATGAGATATAATCCGACTTTGTTTGGTAGAACTAAGTGCATCAATGTTGATCTCGACAGTTTGTTGATACACGCAAAGCGTTTCCCAAGTAATCCATCCGTTTTCTCATCTGGGATTGAATGTGCTTTAACCGACTAACGAGTTCACACATATAAGTGTTGCTAATTATTGAAATCGTGGACCGAGAATGTTTGTAAAATGCTGGATATTCTTTCTAGTCAAATTAGGTTTTATAGAACTACTACTATACACTATAGCCAACTTGATCGAATTTCTCCTTTATTTAGCTGTGTGCATCAGATTGCATCCCAGACTACTTAGAGATACTACCGTATCATTGCATTTCGCAACATTCAAATGTCATTTTCAAATGTCCCGGCAAAGAACTTATGTCTGGTGTTGCAAACGCAGAAAAAAGCAGACGATGCTTGTTGAAATCAGAGGAGTGTATTTAGCAGCTGTCTCCGGTGTGATGTCTGGTTGCTCTGATAGTGTAGGGAAATGAGTGATTTTTTTAGTACCTAGCTGCTGCGGCGGCAGGCGGGAGCCATGCCTGTGGCACATGTGCCAGTGCTTTCCAATACTTATTCTTTATTTCCATAAACAGTAGGTATTCTGTACTGTGTTCACCACCACAGCCTCTTTGTAAAGGTATGTAAACATGAAATAGAAGAAGTTAAGTACTGCTTTTTTATAAAACACCAGTTAAGTTTTTAACTCAATCCCGCGGGCCACAAGATGACACTTAGCTGGCCACGGGTTGCTAGCCAATGATCTATAATTCTATACCAAATATAACCTAGTCGTTTCGACCCTCAGTATCGATGATAGAATGGCACTTCGTCGTATTAGTCCAGTCAACGAGGATATTTGTTGTATGGAGACATCCGAAAAATTCTCCCGCCTATGAAATTTGGCATGTGATGAAATTAGGTAATACATATTACAGATGTACAATAATCCAACAAAATTTGTTGCGAGAAGTTAGGTATTTTTACCTAAACATGAAAATCGCTTATAAGGCTCTGTGAATATTTTCTCGGACTGAAATATTTTCTGGATACATTTGTATTTACTAGTTAGAATAAGTATGGAAAGGTTTTTTTTTTTTTTTTTTTATTTTTTATTACGATGTAACTGAGTAGTTACTTCATAACAGTCACAATCTAGCCTTGAGGCTAATAAGTAACTTAAATTTAACCTAATTTGCTAATAATTTATACGGTAAAGAATGTGTCCATTGGCACTTTTCTTATTGTCTCTATTATGATGGGAAGACACTTAGTTCATGTGTTCTTAAAATGTAGCACTCACTGCACTCCGTAACACTAATTTCACTCTAAACTAACTCAAAAGGCTTAGTCCTTTTCAGTCTCCTTATTATGTCCGTGGTGTCAAGGAGCTGGATAGCCTCGACATTCACATGTTTATGAAGTCTCTCTTCATGGGCTTCGGCGTATTTTTTTATAACTTTGGCGACGAGGTCCACTCCTAAGTCCCGGTGGATGTCCTCGTTTCTAATATACCAGGGAGCGTTTACTATGCTCCGCAGTACCTTGTTTTGAAATCTTTGTATAATTTCAACATTGGTACGTTTTGTACAGCCCCAAAGCTGTATACCGTATGCCCATACAGGCATAAGTACTTGTTTGTACAGAAGTACTTTGTTGTACACTGACAATGATGAATGTCTGCCAAGTAGCCAGTACATATTCCTGTAGCGGATATCTAACTCCAGGCGTTTCTTTTTGACATGAGCCTTCCAGCGAAGCTTGGCGTCAAGCGTCATACCCAGGTATTTTGCAGTATTTTCGTAAGGTATTATGCAACCGTTGATATAAACCGGTGTATAATTAGGGCTTCGGTTTGTGAAGTCTATATGGGTCGATTTGGACTCATTTAACTTAATTCGCCATTTTTTTGTCCAGTTGGTGATGGAGTTCACAGCAATTTGTACTTTATCTACGGCTTCTTTGTGAGTGACACCTATAGCCATGATGGCTGTGTCATCTGCGAAGGTTGCAATAAAGTTGTTTTTCATTTCTGGGATATCACAGGTGTACAATAGGTACAAGATAGGTCCAAGAACACTTCCTTGTGGTACACCAGCTTTTATTTGCTTGAGATCTGAGTAAGCATCTTCATGTCGGACTCTAAACGTCCTCTCTGTTAGGTAAGATTCTAAAATGTCTGCAAATTGTTTAGGAAGCATTTTCTTTAACTTATAAATGAGACCTTTATGCCAAACCTTATCAAATGCCTGTGCTACATCTAGAAAAACTGTAGAACAGACTTTTTTTTCTTCTAGGGTTCTTTCTATAATGTTGGTAATTCTATGTACTTGGTCTATCGTGGAGTGTTTTTCTCTGAAACCGAATTGGTAATTGGGAATCAGTTTTCTGTCTTCTATTATTGGTTTTATGCGTCTTATAAGTAGTTTTTCAAATAATTTTGAAATGATTGGTAAAAGAGATATAGGTCTGTATGATGTTACTTCCTGAGGCGATTTTCCGGGTTTGGGGATCATTATTACTTCAGCAACTTTCCAGATATCAGGCACGTGTTTCAATCGGAATGTTGCATTTATAAGGGTTGTAAGTTTTACTATGGCTTTTCGTGGCAGATTTTGAAGCAGTTCTCCAGTGATAAGGTCGTATCCAGGCGATTTCTTTTTGGCTAAGTTTTTGATCATATTTTGCACTTCTTTCGGCGTAGCTAATCGTATATTCAACTCGTCATGGTGAGTGACATCTAGTGTTATTTTTTCAGAGCTTTCCTCAGCACTTGTTTGAAAAGTTTGTTGTAAATGCTCTGCAAATATATTTGCTTTCTGTTCGTTGCTTATGGCCCATTTGCCATCTATTTGTTTAATAGGTGATGCATGAACAATAGGCTTATTCAGACGTTTAGTGGCTTTCCACAGTGAGTGTTCTGTTTTTCCACTACTTGTTAATTGGCTTAAGTAATTATGTGTAGCATCATCATGATATTCCTGTATTGCTTTACTTAATCTTTTTGTAAGTCTATTTAGCATTGTTTTGTCAGGTGGATATCTTGATTGTTGCCATTTTTGCCTCTGAGCCCTCTTTATGGCTATGAGGTTTCTTATATCTAACGGATAACTATGACTTGCAACTTTTCTTTTCAAGAGAGGTGTATTTCCCCAAGCGCAGTTTTGAATGTCTGTCACAAATTTTGACACTTCTTTATCCAATTGTTGATTATTTTTGAGTGGTACTTTGAGGTCAATCATATTGTCTAAATCGAATTTGAAGCTATCCCAATCCGTGTTTTTATTCACTAAAGTTGGATTGCTTTCTTTCTGAATTATGGTTTCACTTAAAGTTAAGATAATGGGCGAGTGATCAGAGTTCATATCAAATCCCTCCTGTATGTGAAGATATGTAGCCGACAGATTCTTAACTATGAAAAAGTCGATCAGATCTGGAATTCTTTGGGTATCAGTAGGCCAGTAAGTAGGCTTTCCTGTTGATATTGCATTGCAATTGATTTCTCGCATAGCACTAAGCAATTCCCTTCCTTTAGTGTTGGTTAGTCTAGATCCCCAACGTATGTGTTTTGCGTTAAGATCACCTCCCAATATAAACGTGTTGCCAAGAAGTTTCAACAGGTTTCTGTACTGCTCTATTTTCAGAGCATGCTTTGGTGGACAGTATATAGCTGCTACGGTAATGTGATGATATTTAGTTTTTACCCTAACGGCTACAGTTTGTATGAACTCTTCTTCATATTTAAGTTCTAGGTAATGGTAGATGTTCTCTCTTATTATAAGGGTGCTTCCTCCTCTTGCAGTATTGACAGGGTGCAGTGCATGATATATTTTATATCCGTTAAGGTGTATATACGATTCTCTTGTGAAGTGAGACTCCGATATGAGGCACACATCAATTTTTTCTGTTGCAAGGACCGCCTGTAGCTCGTTTTGATGCTTTAGGAGTCCGTTTGCATTCCACGCCATAATTTTTAGAGTGTTCTTCATTTTTGAGTCATACGAGGTAGCTGCGTAGCACTACTTTCTAGGTTTTTTAACCTTTGTTCAAATGAGGTTAAAATATTCAAAATTTTATTTATATTTTCATTTGTGTCGGCGTCTATTGACGTGGAGGGTTGTGAACCGTGCACTGGTGGTTGTGGTTCAAGAGATTTCGTAGCTTGCGCATAAGACACATTCTTTGATACCCTTTGATACTCTTTGACATTTTTCTTAGCACTAGGAGCCTGAGTGACAGGTGTAGTAACTTTTTTTTTCATGGCTTTATTTTTCAGTTGTTGCAATTCTTTGGCTACCATACACCCTCTGTAGTTGGCTGGGTGGGGCTCACCACAGTGAACGCATTTGGGTTTATCTGCTATAGATTTTGTGCAGTCTTTAGTAAAGTGTTTACCTGTGCACTTCACACATCTAGGTTCCTTGGAGCAATATTTCTGTGTATGGCCATATGCTTGACATCTCTTACACTGTGGTATTAGCTTGGAAGTTTTTAAAGGCTGCACTTCTACTTTACAACCTAATATGGTCTTAATACTATAAATTTTATTTATATCTTCGTCTTTTTGAAAGGAAAGCATAAACATATTTAGAGGTTCCTTAGTCCTCCAACTTAATTTGTTTACCACTTCCTGGATTTTAAAGCCATTAGCATTTAATTCTTCAGCTATTCTATTTGGCATACATGATGAGTGTAGATTTTTTGCTATGACCCTAATTGGTCTGTCTTGTTTGTTCTCATAGGAGTGCCAGAGACAATTATTTTCTAATAATAATTTAGTAATCGCTCTGTAGGAGTCTTCGTTCCTGGCGTTTACTTTGACAGAATCCCCGTTCATCATTTTGACCACAAAGGACTCTTTATTTGAACAAGTCAAGAGAAGATCATAAAACTTCTGGTAGTTTCTGATATTTTCCACTATGACTGGGGGAGGTGGTGGTAGTTTTTTTATTTTTGGTTGCTCGGACTTTGTACCAGCCTGAGGTTCCATGGAGCCTGCTTCTTGCGATACTGGAGACAGTGAAGCATTCAGCTTTCTCTTCTTTCTACTTTTTTGTCGTACCCACTCAGTTTCTCTGGCAAGGTCCTCTTCATCAGTCTTATATTCGACTGTTGACTGGGGCTTATCATTTGTCGAATGTTCCTTCTCTGAAGTAACATTATTTTGTTCCTGGATAAGTTTCAGCTGGTGTTGCAAGGCTTCTACCTGGCTACTGTGCACTTGTACTAGTTGCTGCAATTCTTGGCGCTCTTTAGCTTCCTCTTTGTACCGGGTGTACAACTGATGTTCCAGATCAGTTTTGAGGACTATTTTATTCGGCGAAGCCATAATTGTTTACAAGGTATCCAACATTTTTCAATATTGGAAATACCCCAAATTTAACTTTTGACATTTTGCACTATAACTTCTACTGAAAAATTTATCTGCTAATTGTTATTTTTTAATATGTTTTTATATCCTTAAATACATAGCTTTGTTTAGTTATCCAAAAGATTTTCCTTTTTAAACTTATATTTTTGAATTTTCCTAAATTTCGTAATGTGAAAAATATCTCCGTGCATTTTCATACCTTTATTATTCATATGATTTTATATTAAAACATAATTATCAATTATCCGCGCTTGCCGCTGAATACATCAAACTTTGCTTTATTGGCCTAAAGGTCGCGAATGCGGTATGCTGTTGACCATGAATTCGTCGGATAGATTTCCGATATTGGGTTTTTCCATCTGGAATTTGTTATAGCAGTCCGGAGTCAGGATTTGTGGTAGCCTAATTACGTAAATGAATTCGGCAAGGCAAAGAATTTTGATCCCATCAATCGACCAATCAAATAGACGGCAATTCACGTCGCGGATTTCATCTCGCATGTGATTGGGTTAAAAAACCCTTTGCCTTTTCGAATTCACTTACGCATTTAGGCTGTTGATGAAAATATGTTTGCTCCTCATTGCATGGGACTTGGCGACATCGTCTACCTTACCCATGCCAGTGGTGTCTCCTCCCATACAAAGAAACCGTGCCAACGTACTGTACTGTTATTTTTTGTACTTCGATCGCGTTCGGTTCCGTTCCACGGATATAGATGGTGATCTATCTATCGCCGCGGAACGGAACCGAACGTGATCGATTGACAGAAAATAATCGGTATAATCAGATGAAAAACGCTAGTTACGTCTGCACGGTTTCTTTGTATGAGATGAGGCATCTGTATGCTAGTATTATATTATATTTTTGTTTTGTTGTCAGCCATCGTATTACGTTTCTTTATTTCTATCTGTTTCTACTGGGTCTTCTCGGCGGCAAATGAAACTAACACAAAATTATTTCCAAGATATTTTTTATTTATTTCATCATCAGTTACAATAATCGGAACAAAAATAAAAGTTCTCTATAATATTAAAACGATTTCTCACGAAGCTAACATGCATTCATACTACATACAATATTATTTACAATAATACATACATTGGTGAAGTCCAGGCTATCGGAACGAATTTTTAAAACAATATCTTCAGTAGTGTTCTACAAAAAGAATATCGTTTTCACCCACAGACATAAATCTAACTAGATGGCGCGAAAATGAAAGTATAGTAGTCACAGTGGATCTTTGTGTCTCTGAAGTTAGCTGCAAGACCCTGTGCGGTTGCCATTTTTGTGTCAATGTCGAAGTAGAAGATATCATTATATAACTGCCTCTTTCACACGCTTACGTTTCTCGCATCGTCCTATCTCGCGTACTCTTTGCATTATACTCGACAACAAACCGTTTCTTGCGCAATGTTTTGCTGAGCCAACTTCAGAGACACAAAGATCCGCTGTGACTATATTGAGACAATATAAATACATTATTACCTCAATATGTGACCATTATAAAAATGGTTACTTATTTGACACAATTGGTTACAGCAATTTGATATTCTCGAACTAGGTGTGTCTGTATGAACAACGATTACATACGTCTGAAAGATAGTATTCAAAATTATCATTTTGTGGTTTGGATTTTACTTGGGCGAGTGAAAGTTTAAAAGATAATTCAAGGAATAATTTATCAGGGACTGGTGTTGCAACTACTGTTTCAAATTACCCCGAGCCAAGGGCGGATCCAGGGGGAGAATCATAGGCACGTGCCAGTCCGGGCGGTTTAATAAAAAATCAGGAGCTTTGATAAAATTCGTTTCTTTTTACGTCCATAAGTAGGAGTACCTATACAACTTTCTTTATTAAAAATTCATTAAAAGTTCTTTTTTATAGTTTTGATAAAGAATTAATCCCAAAAATAGTACATAGCTAGGTGGGACACTTCTTATTTGTCCTAGCCTTGTGCTTCCCCAGAAAATCCTCGATTCGCCCTTGATCCGCGCATACTATACCTACCTACATACTAAGTTACAACTTTCACCAGACGTTACAAAAAAGCTTTGTCCAAGTTTATAAAATTCAGACGATGCCAGGAGACTAAAACCGTAAAAATACATACCCTCTCATTTTGTTTGTGAAGAATAAACATTTGTTTTTTTCTTTGTTTCATCAATTTCTACAAACTTTTATTAGTAGCCATCTAAAAAAGCTCTTCCATAAATTTATTTATTGAAAATTATTGCTTGTTCTACTTATTTAGTCTACATCTAACATTTAGGACATCTACATGTGAGAATCACAAAATACTTATTTGACTAAACATCAATATTGTCAAAAAGAGGAACTTCGAACGCCTTGCTTACAACTATCCGCTAAAAACGAAAATGTGGAGAGAATGGAAGATCTCGATTATGTTTGGCACAAAATTAGTCTTTGAAAGGAGCTTGATAGAGTGAATAGGTACTATTCACATTGCTAGGATTGATATAGTATAGCGATTCTGTACAAAAGCTCACCGTGATGACTCGAAATGATTTGTCAATCCCTATCATCGGGTGGAATGAAAGTACACTTCGATCTCTCTTCACCTAAGTCGTCATGGTAAGATGTCTACAGAATCGACCGGCAGAGCATTGGGACGCCTTAGTGACACTGCTAGAGAAGACTTTGTCGTAACTTTCCATATAAACACTTCAAGAGCATCGCGACGCCTTAGTGACACTGCTAGAGAAGACACTGTCGTAACTTTCCATAAAAACCAAGTGTATCAGTGAGTGTCACCGTTTACTCATATAAATTGTTGGCTCGTGATAATTCTGTCTATGGCTATGACAGCTGACACTCATGCTCAGGGCAAGAATATTATAAGCAATAGCGTCTCTAGAGTCTGTCAAGCGAGTCTTGTGCCATGAAAAAGGCGGCAAAATCAAAAATCTTACAGTTGTTAACACTGATATAGTATGCTGAAAACATGTTCCATACATGAATTTTTGTAGATAAAATGATAAAAATAAATGAAGATAAAATTTCTACGAGTATCAAACAAGTTTTCAGCGTACTTTATCAGTGTTGACACCTGGAAGACATTTCAATTTGCCGCCTTTTTCATGGGACAAGACTCGTTTGACAGACTCAAGACTCTGCTTATTCGATGTTCCATGCTCTCTGGGCGCTACAGGGATAATATGGACATAGGACTAATTTATTGCCTGGGCGAAGTGGGCATAATATGATATAGCCACTGTGAAGACGCTGGCTTATAAAAATGGTCAATTAATGTTTTTTGTTGACAGGTGCTTTCATAAAAATAAAGTTTCTAGCGGTAAATAATTTAAATTCATTATATTACTTTTTTACTTCAATATTACACTTTTTACACTATTATTGAGATTAGACCGGTTGAGTTTATCGATTGGCTCAAGAACTAAAATCTGTCAAAGTAAAACTACACTACGTTAAATTTAACAGATGACAGAAAAAATATTATTATTTCGTCTTTTTGTTAAATTGGATGATTTTGACAGAAACAGTTCTAAAGCCAGATTAATTTACAATACAAGTCTACTCTCGTTTTCACCTGAGATATTACTATAATATCTACAAGTCCACTACATCTAGGTAAGTTTTATTGCCAAATATTTGGGTGATATCGAGAATTGTTACCAGTACTGTTCTTTTTTTGTATTTTTTTTTTAATTTTTTGCTTTTTCGCTTTCGTAGCAACAATTGCCTATAGCACCCTTTTTGTATTAGGTACATTTTAATAAACTCTATGAAATTCGGAAAGTTTTTTTTTATGACAAGATATTTTTTTTTTCTTATTTTATGGTTAACTTTCGTAAACAAATAAATATATGTTTGTATAATTACATATTTACAATTTAAAAACCAATAGGCTGTTTGTCTCGGTTGAAGCCAAGCGAAAATAACCCTTTTTGTGAAAGAAACTCAAACGTCTTTTGGCTGTAACTTGGATTAAGAAAACGGATTCTTTTTCTAGTCCCAATTCTGTTAATTTCGTACTTTTCCTTTGGACACCTAAATCACATATCATACGGGCGAATCCCAAGCAACAACTAACTTGGGTATTTTCGCTAGGCTTTACTGGCAGACAAAATATTTTAAAATGGCAGTGAATCAAGAATATGTTAAGTCCAGATTGAGAAATAAATAAAAGCTGGTCTCTGAGATTTTAAAAACGTTCCTTTTCTGAAAATGTTGGATCTGCTGCGGTGTCGAGTAACATTTATAATTTTCGGCAGAAAAGAACCTTTTAGTATTTTTTAAGGATCCAATTTGACAGACAGATAAGGTTAAAAAAATGCTAGTGGAACTTCATAGGCAATCTGGCTTCAGGTAATGCGGTTATTTGAAATATAAGTTTAGAAAATCAGGTTTGTTTTATCGTGTTAAGATTTCGATACCACCATGCCTGTAAAGTCTTCTCTAGCAAATTTAGTTTGGCCCTGAAATATTTTAGTGTGAATTATAATAACTCAAAGACCAGCACTATTGACAAATATTTCAATTTAAAATTCGAAACCCGTATTCGACGTACATTAAATTTCTATGAGAAACTGAACCCCTCTAGTAACATTTAAAAATACATTAAGTTACTCATACGATCACAGAAATAAATATTATTAAGAACGTTTTTCATGTACTCAAGAATTCAGCGTTGCCACATTTCTTAACATTTACCCACACTTTGGGAAATTACCCTAAAATTAACTGGTAACACTGGCAACATTGAACTGTCATCGACCACAGACTTTTAATGTTTTTTTTTAGGCGAAGGTAAGACCTTTTTCAGCCTAATTTAAATGGCAAAGGTAAAGCCATGTACAGGCTAGTAAGGTAGGTTGTCCCTCAAAAATGCTTGTTTGGTGTAACCTCTTCGGAGGCATTTGCCCCACCAGGAGCGCTGCGTGCACATCTTGACAGGCTTGAGGATGAAGCATTTCGTTTGCACGACGTTGAAGAACAGTTTTCCAACCATGTTTGATACTGATGTGTCTGCCAGCTTGAGGCATGCGCGGAACCTGTGAACATAGAGACAGATTTTAGACCGTTGATTGTACGTTAGGATTCCTAAAGAAGTTTGGTAAAGAAGAGTCACATTTTTATGCTATATTGGTCTATTCTATGACGGTTAAAGGTTCCTTTGAGAGCTAGCTAAATTAATAACATACTGTGATCATATAGAGCATTTCTGTGGTAGGTCTTGGACTACCAAGCCAGTGGGCAAGATAGGACTTAAACGTCCATCCCGTAACCCTTTCAGTTGACTGAAGATGTGTATAAGATCTAGGTTTGGTCGGATTTGGTCTTATATGGGCCTGATTTCAATAAAGTAGTATTGGGGTAAATGCATGTGTATTGCCGGCTAAGATAAGCGTTCTCCTTATCTTTTCCATATGTATTAGACGCTTTTAGGTCGTTTCTTTGCAAGTGGATTGAACTATCACGGTCGACAGGCTGCATATGTGAGATAATTTTTTGTGATTGTTACTCTTTGCCCTTTCCCTTGCCGAATTCACTTACGCAATAAGGCGGCTGGTCTCATGTACCCCCATTTACCTCTGCAACCACAATTTTATTTTTCTTTGTCATAGAACCTTTGCAAGTCTGTCTCCAGGTCCTACGGGAACAGGTGGATCACTTTTTGAATGACTGCTTTAATGGTAACTTAAATTTAGTTGAGAGGCTAGGTATAAAGCCACAAGTTTCGCTTTATCTTCATCATTTCAGCTGAAAGACGTCCTCTGCTGGACATAGACATCCCCAAGCGTTCACTACACTGATCGGTCATGTGCGTTTCTCTTTTTGAACTAAACTAATTAAATATTCTATGCAATCAACATATCGTCTCAGAAAAGCTTTCATGAGTTTAAACAAACAAAGAAAATTCTTAAATGTATCTTGCAACATCGATCAAAACTTGTAAGAGCAAAAGTATCGCAGAGACACCCTATATTGAACTTATATCGCAGATATTATAAGAAAATAACGTGCCTAATCAAATAATACCTACTGTATTCGTTTTGAAGATAGAAAGAAGAAAGAAAGAAAAATATTTGTTTGTGCCCCGCACAGGAGACACGAGAAATATGCATAAAATAAAACAATAATAAAAAATTAGAACCCCGTGCGAGACCAAAAAGGCTCCTATCTCAGCATGTGCAGCGATATCCAAAAAAGAAAATAACGCTGCGCTGATATTCTGATAGGACCCACTGTTGATGCCACGGACACACTTACGGAAACGCAAAATAATTAACTAATAAAATAAAAAAATATATAAAAAACAAACAAAATAGAATAAACACAGAAGGTGGGTCAAAGTATAAGGCAAGAATGGCAATTTCTTGTTAGAAACATTATAGTCGGTATAATCGACAGTTTCTGAATCTCTCTTAAATTACTTTAGCATAATTGATTTGATCCTTGCAGATTGTGCATTGATGTAATATATCAAACGATTACAAGTGGAAAGTTCTTATCGTTAGACACTGAAAAATAAACACTACACCCGCGGAAGCTGCTCAGATTGTTGCTCTAAGTACGTAATTAAAGATAACTGTTTCGGTTAAAATGTCAGAAACTAATACACCGACTATATGCAATCTTTTTTTTATGTGTTTCTAACAAGAACTTATCATTTTTCAAAAGCACTTACAGTATTATCTGATTATTAGCTTTATCCTACTAATATTATAAACGTGAAAGTTTGGATGGATGCATGTTTTTTAAGCAATCACGCCATAACGGCTTACTTAAGGTTACACTAGTCGAAAATTCTTCCATACAAACGCAGTCTAGAGATGACTCCACTGTTTGACGATGTAAGTTCAAAATAAAAAATGATATCAATTTGTCTCATCATTATCTAGTCCTGTATGGAAACAAAAATGTAAAAAAGTAATATATTTGAAAGTTATGAGCGTCGAAAGTTCCATATTTCAACACTAATTTTTAACGCATCTTTGGGCGGAAATAAATACCATAAGAAGAAAAATTTTAAAACGGCCTCCATACAGGGATAGATAAGTAATTCAACAATGAAAATAATGTTATTTTATAAATATACATTTAGTTGTTTTTTCATGATATCCAGGCTCCCAAAGGTCTGTGTATAACATTTCGCGCGCTCGTTTCCGTCCTAAATCATCACCCATTTCGATAAAATTTGCAAAAGTGCTAATTCGTACGCGAACTAGCTTCTTACTGCTCATCACAGCATCTATTTCTTTCGCACGTGTTGTCGGATAAGATAGCATGCATTTTATCCCCGCGCACAAAATTGTTCGTGCCGTCGATCCTAAACGGATTTAAGATGAAATTTGGCACAGAGATAAATTATAGTCTGGAATAGCAGCACACAGGCTAGTTTTTGTCCCGGTTTTTTTTTTATTTTTGACGCGGGCGAACCCGCTGGCAAAAGCTAGTTTTCTCATATCTGCGATAGTTTAAAATATACTTCGACAGTTTTGCTCTCAAGTATATTTTAATAGTCTTCACAAAGCCTCTATGATAATTTCCTCAACATACGTCCACATTCGTAAAATCAAAGATGGCGCATGCACTCGCGCCAATTTATGGCGGGACCATCATAAACTGACAGCTTGACAGGCGCCATTATTAAAAGCTGTAAATCTTCTTATTATAGAGATGGGAGTGTTAAAAGTTAATACGGAAACGCAGATTCTTTGACTGTTACATCAATATTATGACCAGTAATAAATTTTGATTTATAGTGGAGATTATGGACAGTTCGCTATGGCTAGCGAAAAGAGGAGCATTTTGTGGTACATCGTTTATTAGGATAATAATGAGATGGTTGACATTAAGTTGATCATATGCAAAGACAAGTAGTCGTAGTACTGTTTATGATAGATATAAACCTGAAAGTCTAGCTCGTACCGGTTTAACTATGGACAATCGTGCATTTGCCATTAGGTGACTTCTGAGGATGACCTACGCTACTGCCCATTTCATGTATCGCTAGGCGTCACCTGTTAGATTTTCAACGCTCGGCTCACCCCCAGTTTCCCAGCTCAAAATTATCCGAGAATTAATGTGACAAATTGTCAAGCACGCGTTATCTGCTGTGATTGGTTCAATGAATTTTCAACAGCCAATCATAGCAGATAACGCGTGCTTGACAATTTGTCACATTAATTCTCCGATAATTTTGAGCTGGGAAACTGAGGGTCAGTGTCTACCGTTGAAAAACCAACTTTGCAATAAGACGTTCATTTAGGTTTTCCTGGGTGTCGGTGAAAATAGGCAAACGTAAAACTTAACATGCACTAATTTTGGTAACATTGATGCCCATCATCTACTAACACAGCTTCAAAAAGCGTGCATTTTCAGTTCTAGGGTAGTATTTAAACGCAAATAATAATTTTTGTATAATATTATATTATATATATTATTTTAGAAACAATTGCGGGGCGCCTATTATTGTCTGCAGGGTCTAAAGTAACCTTACATTAAGGAGATGATGGGAGCTGAGTTCACTCGTTTCGCTCGCTCACTTCAGATCCCGTTATCTCCTTCGAACCTTAGGCGATTATCACACTGCCACGCATCACGCTGCATGTTGCGTGAAAACGCACCTACGCGCGTACTTGCGTGCGTTTTTTCTATACAAACGGAGACACGCAAGTACGCGCGTAGGTGCGTTTTCATGCGTTTTCACGCAACATGCAGCGTGGTGCGTGGCAGTGTGTTAACCGCCTTAACTAACCGTGCCCTAAAGCTCGCGAGCTCGCTTCGCTCGCTCTTGGACTTATTTTGTTATTATGTGAGCATAACTTTCTTACGTTCTGGTTAATTTGCTGTGCAGTCAGTATTTCTGATGTAAAAAAATATAAAAATGATGGTAATAAATTTATAGGTTAAAACCCTCATTTTAGATGTGGCGACACAAATTGGACAAAAAAAACGACTAGTAGGTTCACATTAGCCCCGATTCAATAAGCTGGAAGACAGAGACCTTTACCCAGCAGTCTGATGATGAAATCAAACATTTGTTGTAGTATTCGAAGTTTATTGTACTGCATCTTGGTGGAAAGTATTTTCGGCTTCTTAACTTAATTGAAGGAGTGCGCCAGATTAAAACTTTTGTACATCTTTTGTAGGAGTAATCAGTAATACCATCGCTTTTATTTTCTAATCACAAACAAATCTAAGACAAATAGCATCACAGCCCACGCCTTATACGTTTTGTTACATTTGATCGCAACATTAACGTCCACACTCGATATTAAAATGAAGACCGCCATCTTAACTGTCCACTTCGAATTTAGAACCTCTTTACGCGCCATTTTTATTGTGATACGTCAGCGAATTGCATTTTATTGCATCGTCGAACGGGATTGATAGGGATTGGGGTTTTATTTGTCTGTCATTTAATTTCTATTTCTGGGAGAGTGAGAGATATGCATGTGTGTAAGTAGTGTGTATGAGAAACGAGTCCGTTTTTCAACACGAAAAACTGGTTGCCATTTGACTTTTTATTCCTTCTTGACTTTTTATTTGATCTGAGCTTCATAGTACCATGAAAATCATTTATAGACAGAGTTCATCCCCAGCGCTATCTAAATGATACGTTATCATTAATTTTGGGATGTCGACAAGCGTCATCGCTGATTTAAATATAGAATGACATTTTGTCATGACCCTCAGGTTTGGCTTCTTGTTACTATAGATAAAAAAGCTTTTTTTTTAACCTAACCGTTACAACCTTTGTGTGACTTATAACAGCGATTGAATAGACTGTTGTCTATGGAAGAAAGCTTCAATAAATGAGTAATTTATCCAACAGGAAAACAAACTGTTAATTCAAAATCAGTCAACACTTATTCGACTTTACGAAGTCATCACTATAAACCGATCAGCAATTTTGACATAACGACTTCAAAATTTACAATGCTGCCAACATCAAAACAAAAAAGGCGGTAACAAATGGCGCGAAACGCCATTACGTCCAGCTCCTGGCTGTCAAACGCACGCGTTCAGATACCACTACGAGGGTACTTATCGGTGCATCCCGTAATATATTCGGATAAAGTGCCCGCCTATGCCAAGAACAAGGGATTCTGGCGTCTTGCACTGATCATTTAAAGATTTTTGAAAAGTTTTATTTTTTGATTTGTTTGGAATACGGCACATTTTCTTTCGAAATAGAAGGTTTCTCTAGTTAGTTGGAAAATTGTTTGTTAAATCATTTTGAAAAATGAAAGAAACACATATTATTACTAAGGGGAGGTTTCTGAATTGATTATTTGGAGTTAAAAACGTGTCAAAACCTTACTTAAGGCGATACCCCGAGCAAAACTCCGCGCAAGCCATTTTTCGTGCTGTATTTAGGAGCTATCTACTCGTTATTTAAAAAGAAATATCAATTAATAAAAATACATGAAATTTCTACATAATATTGATTCTAAAATGGTAGATTTCGTTTTTTTTTAATGTTGTATACACGGAACAGAAAATTTTGTCTGTTCCGTAGTTGTATATATTTCACTAATCTCCTTCCAAAAAAAACATAAAAATTGAGAAATAATTATTGATAGCATGCATCTCCTCGTAAAGTGTTCATTAATTATTTTACAATGCATGTCCTCGAAAAGAGCGGTTTTCCAAGCAGCCAAACTGTGCGGAAAGTGTCACTTTTTTCACTAGTGCTTTTTACTTTCCTGTACTTTTTTAATTTTTAACTCCACGTCAGCCCGACGCATAGAGTTTTTATTATTTGAGAAAAGTTTTAAAAATTAGTTATGTACAGATTATCATTCATATAAAAGGTAAAATAAAACTAATACTTTATTTTAGGCGTTTTTAATTACTCTAGATTTAGATTTTGATCAATAAATTAATTTTAAATATTCATTAAATATGTTTGGCAGAACGTATATTTTGCTCGTGCCTTATTGCGTTACGATGTGACAGCTATTCACACATGCGCAGTAGATATGACCGAGGAACTATTAGTTAATCTGTGGATAAGCTGAACGCGCTTGAATAAGCCCGCCATTTTATTAATTTCATTTTATTAATTTGTTTATTTCCTCGCACAATGCATAGTAAAATGTTGTATGATACACGTACGTAAGATGATTTCCGACTCGTGTCGATTTATCCTCTCACTCGCATCGCTCGCTCGTGAATAAAAATGCCACTCATCGGAAATCACCTACCTTCCGCACTTGTAGCATAAATAACTATTTTGTACTTACACTAATGGATAGACAATTTAATAACGAACATTTTTGTAGTTTTTTTTTTCGATTTAAAAAGATTTTATTCTAAAATCTGGGCTATTCAATACTGTAATTCATGCGCCACCAGTGCCGCTAGACCAATACGAATGCTCATATCTCATGCCGATTTTTTGGTCAGGGTACCGTCTCATAATCTCGACACGAGTTCCCTCAATCAAGTTGACAGTTATTGTTTTTTATTTAATGTCATAAATGTCGTCAACTCGATAGTATTTTTTTAGTTGTCATGGTGACTAAATCGAGTAGAGTGCAGGAAGATTCTTTCATAAGGACTAGCGTTTGTCGCCCGTGTTACTACCAATCTTACTACCAGTAGTAATAATGGTAATTTTATTCCCTTTCTTACTACTGCAGTAGTAAGTTGTTAGAAGGGTAATTAAAATTTCCCCTTGTTACTACCAATGATAATAATAAAGAATATGGCGACATGATGCAAGAAGGCCTATATGATTCGATGAATACTTGTAAGTTTCGGTTGAGGAAAGGGATCTAAGGTACATAGAATCTGAGAGTTGTATTCCCACGGATACCATAATCTCCCCTCGCTTTACATGCATGACTGCACATTTTTCCACGCCAAATTCCCTCCTGATGGCGTCACTGAAGTTTTCTGTTACCTTTAGAAGCTTCATCAGTTGCAAGTTGTTGGGGGCAAAGAGCTTTAGGTCATCCATGTAAAGGTGTGATATGACCTGACCCTCTTCTCAACCGATAGCCCGAACCCTCCAGCAGTGTACTCAAGAGGGTTCAGGGCTAAGCGAAACCACAGAGGACTCAGACTGTCGCCCTGAAATATTCCACGCTCGATTCTTATAGGTTCGCTGTTTTCCTGAATCTGTCGACATCCTGGATAGAGAAGGACCGTCCGTCACTGCCCCATACGTGACGTCAGGTAGATGCGCAGAATCTCAACAATTTTATACAACTCCAGCACCCTCATAAGTTATGTATGTGGCATCGAATCATATAGGCCTTCTTGTATCATGTCGCCATATTCTTTATTATTATCATTGGTAGTAACAAGGGGAAATTGTAATTACCCTTCTAACAACTCACTACTGCAGTAGTAAGAAAGGGAATAAAATTACCATTATTACTACTGGTAGTAAGATTGGTAGTAACACGGGCGACAAAGGAGGACTAGACATATGTACTTGCAAACGGGGTGAATAGGAACTCAGGGGTGAATAGAAATAAAACATTGAAGAGAATATTCACGTTATTTAAAATTGTTTGATGCATTTTAGTAGGTACTCCAATATATTAAATAATTATTTAAAAAAACGATGCTTTGTTCGAAACCAATAAAGTGGTATCACAGTTAAAATTCCCTTGAAAGTAGTTGGTTCTGATTCACTCCGTTTGACGGTATCCGACGAAATTACAAGCATTCATAGCAATTTTCTAAGTGTCTCTCGTTAGTTTAAAGCGATTAAAGAAAGTGTGTAGTATTTTTCTAGGCAAGTTTTCTTAGGTGTCGTGAGAGAGAGTAACATTTTATCTTGAACAGTGGACATACCGGATTACTGACGGATGACAAAGCTTTGGTCGTTACACACTTAACGAAGACCACCTTAGAGGTCAAATTGCCTTTTAAACACAGCCTTCTTAGCAAAAGATAACATTGGCTGGAATACATGTAGCAGGTCTATTTGTATTCTTCAATAAAAACTTCGAATTTGATTTGAAAGTTGTAGAAGGAGGTATAATAGAACATTGAGCCAGTGTGGTGATTAATGCTTGCTTGAATTATTAAAATATTTAAAAAATATACGTATAATTTCCATCTGTTGCCCTGTTGAGTAAATGTGAAATTGTAATGTACCTACAGATAACAGAGGGCTGACAAAGCTTCGACCATTTGCACTTAACGAGACCTTAAATCTTATGCACTTATGTTCTGACCACAGAGTAAGCGTGGGGTCAGAGAATACACCGATAACAGATACAAAATAAAGTATTAAGTAAAAATCTTTTTTTTAAACAAGTATGTTGAAGTAAATGTAATATCGCTTATTATATCAACACAATGAGCCCAAACATGACGGTGCAATCTTGTTTAACCACATTATTTCAATGTTACCAAAATTAAAGGAAATGCTTGAAAAAATGATTAATAGTTGCCGGACACACATAGTATAATACTTGTACGCAAGGTAATATAAAGCTTGTAATAAGGTATTCTGCAAAGAGGATTTCAGAATCACTTTTGAACGCCATTAAAAATAAAACTTGACGGAGTCGATATTTCCTTTCTGAATACTAAAAAGCCTTTGGTGTCTTTTATAGTCTGGACTAAGAAAAAGACGCATAGCGTCCAGACTGGCCCTTTTGGGCAAAGTACCAGAAACAGCAGACATGTGTAAGCAGACTACTCGCTTTCATTTGCCATCGGCCTTATGGAGTTGAAAAGGATGGTAGCACAAAATGGACTTGCTTGCATTTTGTTCTATTAAAGGCAAAAATAATCTCCTTTAAATAAAAAGCACTGAATTCGTTCCAATGTAGTGATGCTATACGTTAACTTCACCATTCTTGAACGTGGTTTAGATGTGCTACACACGTAATTATTTTTTTAAACAAAAATATTTTATCTGTGACTAGATCAATTAATTTTATTTAGTTAACACACCATCCTATTAAGAAAATGTTTGCTTACCCAATTCTTTCTAATTGCGATTATAAGGTTAATCGGCGTATCAAACGGCGGATTAGTAAAAGCCGACACATACGCGGCTATTTCTTAAATAACGAGCTCCTTCCCCTCGCCTGGTGCTTTTAGTAATCGTTTATGGGGTGCAGGACGCTAATCACCTCGAAGACTAGTTTGGTCTGTTGTAAACGATTATTGTATGTTTTGGAGAAGCTGGTCAGTTTAATAATTGTATCAAGGGAAATTCATCTGATATGCCGTGACCAATCCTTCTGAAATACAGTTTTGATAAATGATGATTAACATTAAACTCGTCACAATCTAAGAAGTCCGTTGAAGTTTCTCATTTTACTTGCCGCGATAACTTTCTACGTAAGAAATTGAAAATAAAATTCATAAACCTAATAAATTACTAGGTTACCCATACACTGTAACAACGAAACGCAAGAGATTAATTTTTATTAAGTATTTTTATAGCTGTCAAAACGAGCCTTTTATTTTTTGTCAATTTTAGAGTTACTTTTTTTAGCAATGCAAGCGTTTTAGTAATTAATCTGAACAGCCAGAGATTACCCTTTAAACATATGAAGAAACAATTTTACCTGTTTCTATTATAAGTTTATAAAATTATAGTTACAAAACCAAGTGATAGTAGTCACAGTGGATCTTTGTGTCTCTGAAGTTGGCTGCAAGACCCTGCGCAGTTAGCATTGTATAACTGCCTCTTTCACTCGCTTTCGTTTGTCGTATCGTTGTCTCGCTCTATGCAGTATACTCGATTACAAACTGTTTCTTGCGCTAAGGTTTGCAGAGCCAACTTAAGAGATACAAAAGATCCGCAGTGACTACTATAACATAGTATCAACAGCGAAAATGATAAAGACCCGAGTATCGATAAAAATACGACAAAGTTTAAACAAATTTTTCTCAAAACCATTGCCAAATAATGTTAAAATTCAGAGTACGATAAGCCAACAAAAAGAAAACAGAGGTGTATGACAAAATATCAGTTAAAATAATGACTCTCAGTCTCTATGTATTCACTACTCTGTGTCATTCCTCGCGCGAGCTTGTCGCGCTTTCTCTCCCGCTTCATTTGCCAAAGTTCTGGTCAAGCTGCCAGCCATCGCTAGTGAAGCGACCGTGTCGATGTTTTAGTCGATAGTTTATTTTGTTAAATCCGGATATTTAGAAAGAAAATGCGACAATTGTTAAGCTTTGTTCAGAGAAAATAATTGATTAGATTATTACTTCGATTATTAAAACTTTATAAAAGTCTTATAATAATATTAATAATCCCAGCCTGTAATCTCCCACTGCAAGACAAAGGCCTCTTCTCATACAGAGAAGGCACGAGCATTGGTCACCACGTTTTCTCAAGACGTATTGGAGATTTCAAACTAATATTAACTATAAGTCCAGTTTCCTCACGATGTTTTCCTTCAATGTTATCTGAGATGTCCACGATGAAAAAGTCTCATTGGTACTTGCCCGGATGCCAACTCGCGACCTCAAGCACGAGAGGCGAGGTCTTAGCCATAGGGCCAGCTCGACAACTCGAGTTACGACACCCTACAGCATATCCGAACATGGATAATCACGACCAATTTTAAATGACAAGTCCAATTAAGAAGCGTTACGACGCTATTCTTGTCAGTAAAAAAGTGTCATTAAACGCCGAAAACCTTTCTCAAAACGGACAAAACTAAAAGCTTAAACCATCGACAAAATATCGACAGACTCCCATCCCTAAACCACCCGTAAGCCATAAGTGGCTTAGTTATACTACAAGCACCGTCAAATACCGAATCAATGCGGGCAACATAAGAACAAAAGAAGGATTACGCCTTTCCTTAACCGCCCGAAAAGAATTAACGAAAAAAAAACAAAGACTTGTTAGTCTTTGGTCGTTAGTGTTGCCAGTTGCCAGTATTGGTCGGTCAGCGCAAATGATCGGTTTTTTCGCCCGCATAACTACATTGCTTTATGGCTGCATTTGTTTTGAACTTTGATCTTAGAACGAACGTGTGTTTTGCGAATGTTATTTTAAGGTATTGGAATTTCGAAAAAGGAATGCCGTTCGATCGCTGTCTGGCTGTTTTGTTGGCGGTAATTTATAAAATAAGTTGGTTGAAGTTTGTTTTTATCAATAAAGAATTTGTTTTCTTGAAAATAAAGCAATTGTCTCGTTGGTTAGCCGGCTCGACTGTTGAGCGCTGAGTTCGATACCTGGTTCGGGCAGTGTTGTTGAGGTTTTCAGTCGCCAGTAGCTAATTAATAAACACATTGTTCAATATTGGTATAAGCTGGCCTCTCAATGTACAATAACTAAACGCAATGCTAGACTAGCCCAAGTTAGTTGTCCACCGATATACGATCGACTGTACCTACTAACTCTGCTTACTTCTTCGGGAAATTCAGCAATATTCTACTTCCTACTATGATTAGATAATAAATTATAATGTATCACGCGGGCGATGCCGATGAAGCTAGTAAAATTATAAGTATCATACAAAGTAAGAAAATGGGTAGATTTTAATGGAGAATATAGGTATTTTACTATGTTTTAAAGCATTCAAAGCTTTCTTATTAAGTTTAAGCTTTTTCAATCAACTATGATACGGGTTTAAGTCTTTCTAAGTTGGAACTTTTTCAAGCCCGTATATTTAAAGCTTAGAAGTTTAGTAACATGAGGTTTTAAAGTTGTTTCATTGTTTTCTTTTATTGGATTCGATTATAAAGTGATTTATTTTGTACTAAATATATTACTAATATATATTTGTATTATAGGTACTTACACTACTTACATACATAACGACCTTCTGTGTTTATTCTATTATTTTTTTGTTTTCTTTTTTTATTATGTTTTCCGTGTGTCCGTGGCATCAACAGTGGGCCCTATCAGAATATCAGGCAGCGTTTCTTTTTTGAATATCGCTGCACATGCTGAGATCGAATCCTTTTTTTCCTTGGTTTCACACAGGTTTTTTAATTTTTTATTATTGTTTAATTTTATGCTATTTCTCGTGTCTCGTGTGCGGGTCACAAACAAAAATTTTTCTTTCTTTTTTTTAGTAGCTTTTGCCAGCGACCCGCGTTAGTGTCGAAAACTATCCCAAAGGAACATACGCCCGGGATAAAAAGTATCCTAAGTGCTATTCCAGACTATAGTCTATCTCTGTGCCAATTTCATCTAGATCCGTACAGCTGTTTGAGCGTGAGGAAGTAATAAAGACACACACTCAAAAACTTTCGCCTTTATAATATTAAGTGTGATCTACTAGCGTCTGCCCGCAGTTTCACCCAAATACAAAAGTTTTTTATCATCCCAACAGAATACACTACCGGGATAAGAATGATGTCCGTCCTGGGATCTCAAACTATCTTAATACCAAAGAACAATGGCAGGTGCCCATACATTTTTTTAGCTGTGATTAAATTTCTACGTCTTTAAATGAAAAATATCTGGTTTAACTCAGGGTGATGTTCTGAATTAGTTTGTGCAAGAATTTTTGTTCGAGAATGTCGAAAATAATAGATATTTAGTCATAAACTTTTGTAGGTTACGTCTGGGTAACTTTTAATAATGTGTTTAATAGGTAATATTATTCAGTTTCGTGGAAGTAAAAGGGGAATATCGCATTAGCATTTCCCTTACCTAGTTATTTCAGCATGAAATGTATAATATACTCTTTGAAAAGAGTATATTTATTTAAACTAAGCGGCTTTGACGTTTATCAAAAGGTCGTCATCCTCGTCAACAACCAAGCTATATATTTTAAACTTGGTTACTAGTCTTTTTGCCAATCATTAACTAAAAGTAATTTATTTATTTCTACTACACTACACTATTCTTACCTACCTGCGAGGAACATCTATACTTAGACATAGACTGTATTGTTAACTCATTTACTGCAATAAATACATTAATTATATTATTAATTAATATAGTTACTACTTGTCACTCAGCAGATAAAATATATAATGGCAACACTAAGCTAAAGAAATTAACTGTAAAATCAAATAACTTTTTATTTATTATGATTTTTTTTTATCCGTTTTGAACCAGCCCAATAATATATTTAAAAAATGTAGACAATTAATAGAACGTCTTTCGTATATAACTCACTTACAGACGCTCAAATTTAAGTCAGCTAAAATCTCGCCATTGTTCTTTCATCTAAATCGGTCCAGACGTTTAGTCGTGAAAAGTTACAAACAAAGAAACCAACAGTTACTTTCGCATTTATAGTATAAGTATGGATTATAATGCCTATATTTAACAATTATGTACACCCACATTCCGCAAATTATGTTTAAGGCCGGTATTCCAGATGCTTATGCTCAACTCAACTCAACTCAAACTGGCAATGTTTTTTTTGTCATTAACGTCCTCAAGTCCAAGATCCTAGTCGCTTTAAACGTTTCCGAACTCTTTTAACACAAAATCAGTGGAATTGAATATAGTGTTAGCATGTACTTCGAACGTAATCGTACTTGCTAACTTGGTCTTTTCTTTTCATTCAATACCTTGCACACATTTTGGGTAGAAATAATTCAGTAACGTCTAGGGCGTCTGAGCTCTTGCTCTATTGAGTGATCATATGTCAAGCTGAAGAATCATATGCCAAACTCGATAGTTGAGATTGAGCATCTGGAATACGGGCCTAAGTTCGATGTAATAGAGAGAGAGCCTTTCACAAACTAGCACTCAATACAGCTAGACCCGGGCATCAAATCTGGGTCCTCATACTCAGCATTAGTAGTAGCAACGAGGAAGTTATGTTTGAGGCCCATGTAAAAGGGGACGAGCTTAATCATGGAGCAGACACAGATACTAAAATGTTTAAAAACTCATTAGTATTCAAGTCATGTATACTAGCAAAATATTTTACTCTAGATGAGTACTTATATAGTCTTAACTGTTTAAGGGCGTTACTCCCGATTAGTTCCGTAAGCCTCTAAAGCGGTTACTTTCTAAAGACTACTTCAGCTAGGTTTAAAGGTTTGAAAAAAAAAAAATGATTCATCAACATCATTCTTGTCCGTTCTTCTCCACGTAGGTGTTTTCCGAACGGATGGTAGAATCACTTAATCACGATCCAGCCTTTGTTGTCCTCCCAGCGACGCCCTGAGTCGAGGTTCGATCCTATAGGGGGTAGCCCTCAGCGTGGTCGCTTAGGTTAAGCTTTTTGTGCCTGGCTGGAGGCTCTAGATTAGTCACCACAGGGAAGACCGGTTAAGCAGATAGTAAATCGTATGACATATATGTGAGACGACAAACATAAAAAATAACAAAAAAAAAGTTAAATAAAAAATCCCGACTGCTTAACAACCGAACTAAAAAGACGTAAACAAGGAAAAAATCATGCTGTGCAGGCGGAGGATACATATTCGCGGGGTGGCTGACCAAAATCTGGTGTATTCTTTATATTAGGTACATTTAAACATACAAGTGTTGTATAGTTTTGTAATCACATCATGAAGCCCTTTATTTTGATACCCCACACGATGGGTTTGGGAGAATAAAATTTGGGCCCCCACAATATGTCATTTCTCTATTCCAATATTAATGTAGCCAGTGACACTCGCAGGGTTAAGACGAATCGATTGACGTAAGAACCAACAAAATCGGCCAAAGCGTTTGGTCTCTAGAACGCCACATAGGAACAAACATACACACACATACATACATAGACTGATAAACACATTACTCTCCTTCGGCAGTCGGGTAAAAAAATATGAACAGTATTTGGTTAACATAATTTTTTAATGTAACTAATACTGCAATAAATGCTCTAGAAACATAATTAACAGCATTATATTTTACCTATTCGCTACTTTTACCTATTCCTCTAAAACGAGTTGGATGTTTAAAAATACTTTACACAGAAAAATTTATTGTTGGATAGCTTTTGTAAATCAAAGAATATTTTGCAAACAAAACTATTCAAAAGGAGGTCCAATATTGATCTTATGGCGCTGGGCGGGCGCAGGTCCAGGTAAGCATTTGGGAATATATACGCCTTAAGAATAATTAGTATTCCACTCATTTTTTTCAGAAAGACACGAAGTATAGATAAATATCTAGCATTATTATTATAATTTTCCGTTACTTACTGTTTTATCTTTTTGACACAAATTCTTGCACACAATGTGCTAATAATATAAGATATTAAACAGTCTATATTGGCGCGCAATTTTGACAGATGTCAATGTGGAATAGATATTATTGTCTATGATCTCAGCTTGGTATTCAGTATTCACTGCATGCCGCACGCCTACATAAAAACTATACATTTAGGGAAGCCAAATAGGGCTTTTTGTTTATCAGAACTTTCTGATGGTATAGTTTTTGTCGACGATTATTATCTTTTTTATAGACTAACGAAATAAGAACTTAGCCTAATTTAAAGAATTACCGAAAATTGCTTGACCGTTTATAAACCTAGTTAGAGTTTTGACAAGCAATAGATTTTTTTGATTTTTCCAAGCTCGTCAAGTTATTAAAGTTTAAAACTATAGAACTGTAAGTGACTCCTACCTAATATGAGTATGATAAGTCGATTGAACATTCAACCAAACAAAATAGCAGCCTTTTAAGTTTAAACCGCATATGAACAAAATTTTTAATTAAGTCATGATGGAAAAGTCCTGCACGCAGTCGTCATGACAATGGTAAAAAAAATAGTGATGCTACAGACCTCTGCTTCTGTTTCTGCAACTGCGGCAGTTTCGCACGCTTTGTTACATCGGCAGACTTATTACGTATCTTTTGCAAGAGCAAAACGATAGCGATTTTTGCGCAATAATTGCTCTTCCATACATAAGTTTTAGAGTTGTTGGTGATTTAAAAAAAAAAGGCATTTGACTAACAGTGAGCGATTAGCAACCGATTGTCATACCTACACTGTAGGAAATTCCGAGTTTTATGACATAAAGCGTTTGATCGATATCGTTTTGCTCTTGCAAAAGATACGTAATAAGCCTGCCGTTTCTGTTTCTGCTGCCGCAACTTTGAAAACGGAAATTACACGGAACGTTATGACGGGGTAACACGCGGGCAGGCCAGTGGGCTAGCAATTTATGAAGAGCACCGTCGCAGACTGCTGATTTATAAAAAAAAAATACTTTAATTATTTATTTTCATACTATTAATAATTTCGCTTCTGCATCCGTTTCTGTTTCCGCTTCCGCCAAAATGCATCACTAAAAAACCCTCGATTGATGTTAATAAATCACAAGGTATAACTGTAAATTTGATAGAATCAAGTGGGGGAAACGACTTAAAATAAAGGGGTAAGTGATTTTCTCAAAATGTTCTTCGATTGTTTGTTTACCAGCCCTGATAACGGAGAGCACAAAACGCAGTTACAAATAACAGCACTCTTGTACCGATTACTAAAATAATGTGGCTGATCGCTGTCTACAATGCGACTCGATAATAATAGAGATACCAATTTATGTCAGCCTTGCTAGTTTGAATAGGAGGATATAAATCAGTAAAGTCTGTGCGGAAAGAGAACCGTCGTGGCGTAAAATGGAACAAATATTATATTTTTAGGGTTCCGTAGCCAAATGGCAAAATACGGAACCCTTATAGATTCGTCATGTCTGTCTGTCTGTCCGTCCGTATGTCACAGTCACTTTTCTCCGAAACTATAAGAACTATGCTGTTGAAACTTGGTGAGTAGTGTATTCTGTGAACCGCAATAAGATTTTTACACAAACATAGAAAAAAAACAATAAATTTTGGGGGTTCCCATACTTGAAACTGAAAAAAAACAAAAAAAAAACAGCAAACCCATACGTGTGGGGTATCTATGAATAGGTCTTCAAAAATGATATTGGGGTTTCTTATATAATTTTTTTCTAAACTGAATAGTTTGCGCGAGAGACACTTCCGAAGTGGTAAAATGTGTGTCCCTCCCCCCTGTAACTTCTAAATATATTATGTACATTACCATGTAAACTTCCACCGAAAATTGGTTTGAGCGAGATCTAGTAAGTAGTTTTTTTTTAATACGTCATAAATTGTTTACCACAATTTACCAAGTACGGAACCCTTCGTGCGCGAGTCCGACTCGCACTTGGCCGGTTTTTTTTATAAAATTACTAGCTGACCTGGCAAACTTTGTTTTGCCATTAAAACACCAAACATTCATCTACCCTACCTACCCTACTCCACCCTACCCTACCCTATCCTATGTCCGTCCTATCCTATGTCCGTCTCCTGGTTCTAAGCTACCTCCCCACCAATTTCCAGCGAAATCGATTCAGCCGTTCTTGAGTTATAAATAGTGTAACTAACACGACTTTTTTTTATATACATAGATATAGACTAGCTGCCCCGGCAAACTTTGTTTTGCCATAAAAAGACCAAACATTTATCTAACCTACCTACCCTACCTTACACTACGCTACACTACCCTACCCTACCCGACCCTACACTACCCTACACTACCCTACCCTACCCTACCCTACCCTACCACAACCTACCCGACCCTACACTACCCTACACTACACTACCCGACCCTACACTACCCTACGCTACCCTACCCTACCCTACCCTACCCTACACTACCCTACCCTACCCTACCCGACCCTACACTACCCTACACTACCCTACCCTACCCTACCCTACCCGACTCTACACTACCCTACACTACCCTACCCTACCCTACCCACCCTACCCTACCCTACCCTACCTTACCCTACCCTACCCTACCTATAAACCTCACGGAGCCCGAGACCTTTCCAACGAATGCAAAACCGTGGAAATCGGTTCGTGCGTTCTGGAGTTATAGCGTCAGGGAGGAAAACCCGACTTATTTTTATATAGTAGATAGGTAATAATATTATAAAACACAGAAAATATATAATACTATTTCTAACATAGTTTCAAAATATCAAGATGTTACAGTCGCACTATAATGACGTAACAGTGTTGTCTACATAACAAACACGATAATTAAATACCCTCAAAACTTTTGACGGTTCTTTTTCCGCACAGACTCTAGTTGTGACCTTAGCTTGGGGAAGTTTCTGGACGAAGGCTTTCGAGACAAAATTCTAACATTGTTTTTTTTATAGGCGGTAATCACTGGCAATTCAGGTCCGGTTACGAAAATCATTCAATGGTAGACAGTGACAATATTGCTGAGTGTGGCTGCTTTTTGTCCCGAAAATGCTGCTCAACGGCTTTGAGAAACTAACCAACACGCATTGAAGTATGCAGACATTTCCTTACGCTGATAAAATATGTCCTAAATAAAACAACATGAACAACGATTCTCTATCTTTAGAGTTAGACGCCACATGAGTGTTGTAGACAAATGGCATACGGGAATAGGTATACTTCTCGCCAAACTTCTGGTCCGCACTGAAGTTGGCTTTCCGATGCACAAGGCACGAAACGGTGCTGTTTTTTACCAGACTCTCGAAGGAGGGTAATGTGTTTATCAGTCTATGTATGTATTTATGAATATATGTTTGTATGTATGTTTGTTCCTATGTGGCGTTCTAGAGACCAAACGCGTTGGCCAATTTTTATGATTCTTACGTCGATCGATTCGTCTTAACCCTGCGAGTGTCACTGGCTACATTAAAATTGGAAAAGAAAAATATGGCGGATTTTGGGCGCCATTTTGTGGGTTCAATCAAATTAAAGGGTTCTAAGAGGTGATTTCAACAATAACACTTATATGTTTAAATAATGTACCAAATTCTATAAAAAAGTAAACAAAAAAGCTCAAAAAACCCGACTGCTTAAACAGCGAACTAAAAAGACGTAAACAAGAGAAAATCATGCTGTGCAGTCGGAGGATACATATTCGCGAGCTGGCTGACCAAAACCAGATGTTAGTTAGTTGGCTGTTTAAGCAGTCGGGTTTTTTGAGTTTTTTAATGAAATTTTGTATGAGATTACTACTGCACAGCAATTGTAGCCAACTTCAGGGCATCCAAAAACTTTGGCGTGGACTATAGTTAGATGTAACTTGTGTACTATTTTAAGCACCATTTCACGCGCAGTTAGCATTGCAAGGCAGTCTGTTTCGAACTGATATTTCATGATCTTGATCTTGAAATATCATTTTGAAACAGTCTCTTCTTCATCGCCTCGTTGGTCTAGTCGTCTTAAGCGCTACTACTGAGCACGAGGTCCTGAGTTAAATTCCCGAGTCGGGCAAATTATTGGATTTTTCCATCTGCAATTTAATTTGTATCCCGGAGTCTGGACCCTAGACTGGTGCCCTGTTATTGGCTATAACCTCGCCTCCTATGATATGGGAATTGAACATAACTGGTGAAAGGCGAGTGTACGAAATCCTCTGCTTAACCCTTTGACAAATACATGGGTGATGTTATGTTATGTCTTCTTCATCATAACTTCAAAATGAGAACGGCGTCGAGAACGCGATGACTTACTAGAGCAAGTAAAATTTAAAAGTGTAAAAATCCCCGACAAGATATCTTGCGCAAATACCTAGTAGATTCAAACAGTAAAACGCCCATATATATCTTTTGAACGGCTGAACCGATTTTTATCAAACATAGCTAAGAACGCGCCCGATAATGTCACCTTTCAAATCAAAATCGGTTCAACCGTTTAGGAGCTATGATGCCAGAGACAGATACACAAATACGCAAACACACAGGTACACACGTCAAACTTAGAACACCCTTCTTTTTCCGGCGGGGGTTAAATAGCAAATGAGTTTGCTTTCGACTTGTGTGCTGTCACTTGAGTGAGGTTTGAAGGGAACTTTAGAGCTATCACTATGGCAACAGAAATAATGGAGTGAAAATTTTGATCTGTGGGTCAGTTGTCAGTTGTCTTGAAGTATAGTGTAGAAGTGTTTGACGAAAAAAGAAAACTCGTTTTCTACTAGTAATAACTCTGTATACACCAGAAATAGGTTGACTCTCTTTCGGGCCACAGAATTCCTAATAGGATTAGCCCGAAAACCTAGGAAAGACCACAAAGAATCGGTCACTGTACCTCAAAAAGGCCAGAAACCACCTTTTATAAATACAACCAAATAAATGGCGTAACAAATAGACACCCATTGTTGTTGTCCCCGACTAAGAAACCTTTCCAGGCCGATAAACAAGAATATAGTTATCTTACCTAGCCGCCAGAGGACGCCCCTCTAATAATTTATGTATTGTCAGCAGGCATATTTAACCTCCAGGCGTATTATTCACACATTATAAATCCTACGGAGCGTGGCGATAACGGAACGCGACCATAAACGCCAAGATGGCGCCGCTGACAGTTTTTTGACAGCGGTTTTGGCGGGAAAAACTAAGGGGTTCTTTTTGTGATTTTTGAATTATGTTTTTTTTTGTTTAGTTTTACTTTACCTTACAGATTCCCAGTGTAGACTTACTGTGGTATTTTGTCTTTAAACATTACAATGATAAATTGTTTTTCAGAAACCAATCACAAAAAAGTATATAATTAACTTCCTATTGTTACTAATAAGAAATCATTAACAACCGTATCGCGAACAGCTAAAATAATCTAGACTGCGGTGCAAAAACAATGTAAAAGTCACTCAATTCTATTCTTATCTCGCCAGTTACAAATAAATTAACAATGGTTTCCTTTATACAGTAAATAACCCATAGTTCGCAACATTTTCAATTTTAGAACAGACTGAAAATAAACTTGGAACAGGGGAAGCGGACACCTGTTTAGTCTATGCTTTCCGCGCCATTACCCGCCCATTGAGCCGCGCGCGATTTTCGAACGGAGAAAATGGCGCCATCGCGCGTCAAGTTGACGTAAACGGTTTGCGTGCAAAAACGTGGAAAAAATCGATAGGATGCTGAAGGAATGTCTTTGTTGTGTTCTTGCTAATTTAGTATTCTTCATTAAACTTTTTCAATGATATTATTTAACGGAGAGAGAACAGTGTGTAAGGGTATTATAACGAAATATCGAACGCGGCTTGCTTTATGAACGTGTAAAAACGAGCTTGTACGTATTCCCTAAATTAATGGATCAGCAGAAAGCAGTTTAGTATTTACTATTTGAATATGTGAATGTTGGAAACTATCCCAAAGGAACATGTAGATACGTTACCGGTATATAAGGTACATAGTCTCATATTTCATCCAAGTATATTCATCTATTGAGACTTGAGTGATTAACAAACATTCAGACATAGGTATACCTTCCACATTTATGATGTTAGAGTCTGGCAAACGAAAGTAGAGACTGAAAAAACGCGGCAAATTTAAAAAATCTTAGCATAGCAACCCCAAAACTAGTATGAAATACTTGGAATAACCTAATTTGATACTTTAAAATTATTAATTTTACTTCGTCTGAATAAAAATACTATAGATACTTTAGGCAGGCAATACTTTAGATATTATGTATCTATCAATCCAAATAAAAAAAACAACAGTATTCTATAATAATTTTGGTTTATTCACTATCAAAATCTGAATCTAAGACTTCCAGTTAGTGAGTAGTTTTGGTTTAAGTGTATATGTTTGTAGTCTTAGTTAATTAAGTATTTTATACACTGTATAGACTTCCATGTGCATAGATACATTAGATTCACTGGAATCACTGTTTCGTACATTAATCATGAAACTTTATAAATTATTTTCTGTAATTCTGTCCCTTTCATTATATTTATTTTCAACATTGTATGACATGATCAGTCATTTTCTTCCACTCCTCTGCTAGCTATTTCACCCAAGTACTTGTTCAGGGTTCTTATCCTATCTTTCTGCTCTAAATCCGTAATTTTTTTATAGTTTTCACTATCTCGTGTAAGTATCAAATTATTAGCGTCATACTAATTTATGGCAACTAACACCACACGTAAACAACCTTGTTTTTGTTTGAATTCGGCGTCTTTCTCTTGTTGTTTTTCTTTATATTCAGACATCATGCGAAACAACATCACCCGTAATTCACTTTTAATTGTTTTATTCAGTTTTCACTGAATAAATGCTAATAACAAGACCACAACAAATCAAAACAACACGCCATCTTGTTTTGGAAAACTAAGGTTGACATTAGTATAGCATTGCCATATAAAAAGTTTGCAAATAATTCGAGTGTCTACTTTCGTTTGCCAGACTCTAGTAGGATACCTCAGCAATTTGTACCTGACCATAATCAAATCATTGAAGGAAAACATCGTCAGGAAACCGGCATGAACTAGAACTATTGTCATCTACCAACCGGGCCCGGCCTGGTACCCAGTGTAGGTACCCAGAGTGTGGCCCATTCCCTCTGACAGAGAGGAGGTCTGTATCCCAGCAGTGCGAACACAAGTACATGAGTTCTTTTCATTAACAACTTTGTATTTTACTCTACAAGACTACAACCATTCTAAAAAAGAATTGGTAACGGAATTCTAAAACTGATATTTTATGAAGCAGACAAAAGTAACACGAACGTTATCGATCCAACCGATCTCTGATTCGATCTATCGGATAAAAGGCTGTGTAGGGTTTTTTCCTTTGCCCCTGTCCCGACCTTAAAAAAGGATCGTTTTTGACAATTGGAGACCATAAACACCTAGTTAAAAATTGTTCTGTTGCCCTTTTTGTTACTATTATCACTTTGAATAAATTATTGGTATTTATTAGGTTCTGCAGGTATCTTTTTAATTTGAAGTGATATTTCTGAATTGTTTATTTCCGATACGTCCAGAAAAATGATCAATTAAACTTGTGTCAAATAAATTTTTAAATAATACGTATTTTGTTTTGTTTACTTTTTATTTATTTAAAAACCTTGGAGAACATGTTTAATTATTTTTTTTCGTGTTTTTGTTTCGGTAGTAAGTTCCCATGGGGTAATTTTTAACTGTCACGGGCGAAGCAGCGTACAAAAGCTAGTTTGAATTAAGGAAGTTTGTTTCGAATGTTCTCTTCTTCATTACATACATACACATACACGCATCACGCTTTTTAAAACCATAATTAAGTAATAAACCCGCATTCTATCACTACACGTACAAACAGACAGACAGACGAAGATATTGAGCACAGATATTTATTTATGGCCACCAATTAGAAGGTGTGAGATAAAATCTGAACCTCTTTTGTGGGATAGAGCAACGTGGAGTAGATTGTCTGTGGTCATGTTTAATCGAATGAAAAGATTTTCATTACTTATATGATTTGAACTATTATCTATTATTAACTTATTATCATTAGTGGTTGATTTAAAAAAAAAGGCAACGTGTTTTCTACGTGGCATTACCAATCGTTACTGATTTAGAATATTTTGCCTACTGAGTGTTTGCAAGTAAATATTCCAGGTCTTTGATGTCAGCGCCCTTAATGAGTAATGCACTAAATCAAACTAGATCACAACCCAAAGAAATTCCTAATCCATTCCTTCGTATGTATAAATTTCGTCTGCTTGACCAATAGAGACGTCATACTCATTATAAAGATATAAAAACATGGCGATATTTTACTTTAGCTACCTACATAGTACCTATGGAACTTGGAACTTTATTTCTATCACTGAGTAGGTTAAAATATCACACAGATATAAATAATGAGTTGTCAGAAAGAGATAAACATACTGTTCAAACGCACGTTCGTGTCGCGGCCAGACGCAGGACGAATTGAGTTCCCTCAAGCTGGTCAGCTTGTGTTTGTATTGCTGCGCAGACGACGATAAAACGTATCTATCTCAGTATATAACATCATTGGCTTGACAACGTAAATCACGCAATGAATACTGTTGAATTGTCAAAATTCAAGAATTTGACATTTTATAGGTTACCGAACAAAACGATATCTTGCTAAGCTACTTGTTTATGAAACTAGTTTGTAGAGTATTTATTTTATTTTTGATTTTTAACTTACGTATATAGTTGATACTCAATCAAAAGCATGCTGTGGCATAGATTAACTAAATTCATCCACGATACAAGATACATACCTATCTTCTAATATATAAAAATAAGTCGGGTTTTCCTCCCCGACGCTATAACTCGAGAACGGACGAACCGATTTCCATGGTTCGATTCGTTGGAAAGGTCTCGGGCTCCGTGAGGTTTATAGGTAGGGTAGGGTAGTGTAGGGTAGGGTAGTGTAGGGTCGGGTAGGTTAGGGTAGGGTAGGATAGTGAAGGGTAGGGTAGGGTAGTGTAGGGTAGGGTAGTGTAGGGTAGTATAGGGTAGTGTAGGGTAGTGTAGGGTCGGGTAGGGTAGGGTAGGGTAGTGTAGGGTCGGGTAGGGTAGGGTAGATAAATGTTTGGTCTTTTTATGGCAAAACAAAGTTTGCCGGGTCAGCTAGTTCTTCATAAAAGATAGCTTGATCTCCGCGACAACTGTTAGTATGACACACACTTGACAGGCTAACAATAACGTATACGTCAGTTTGACATATGTCGCAGAGATCAAGCTATATTTTATGAAGTATAGTATGGGACAAGGTTTTGAAAAAAAAAGGTTGTCTCTATGCCTTTCTCTGTTCTCTGTCCCCGCTCTATCTCACCACATTCAGTGAGTTTTTTTATTTTATTATAACGCATCAATTCTGTCCGGTACTAGGATCTTGGGTCAAGGAAATGACTCTATTAATGTTCCTCGGCCATTTGGGGACATTTTAATAAAAAAATAAAAAAAGGGTTGCCAGCACGGTGGTTTGTCATTATAGCCGTAAATTAATTTTAATGTTTCATTTTTGTTATAATAATTACGTGATGTTTCTGTTTAATGTTTTTTTTTTTAATTTTGAGTTAGCTTGATTGGTTAATAAATATTATTAATTAAGTGAATTTATAAATAAAGTAAAAGTTTTCTTGTATTTATACATAGTTTTTGTAATTAAGTTTCTACTATCTTCTAAGGCTGTTTGCGGATCGTAAATGATCGCATTGTCAAACTGCTGCGGTTGGTTGAAAGAATTATCACCCTCACCAAGTTACAAACGCTTCGTATCGAATCTCTTTCTACAATCGTTAACGCCTTCTATTTGTATGGTCTGACCACATGACTTAACGTTCAGATGTGTCATTCCCATACATTGATTCGTTTTCTACTACCGTTATCGATTGTAGATTGTCAACTTGGATACAGTTGCAAGTGGTATTCGCATCAGTTGACTAGCGTATTTTTTTTTTTTAATTTTTTGTATCCCATGGGTTTGTAATGAAAACTCGTTCGATTTTGAAATTATGAGCAAAACTCATTAATCTATTTACTTATTACTTAAATCTAAATGCACAAAAAATCCTTCACCATTGCTACCTTATCATGCAAAATAAAACATTTCGTATAAAAAAGATTTCAATAATTAAGTACATAATTGCGAAATAAATATTCATAAGAACAGAAGAGACAACATCGATTTGTGCGACATAACAAGCAAGCATAAAACTGTCAAAACATAAGTAGTTAAGTAAACTAATAAACCATTCTCTATTTAAAAAAAATACTTTATCTCCAATTACCTATTATACAATATCGAGAGCATAGAACGCTTTAGATCGATAACTAGATGCACCTAAGTAAGTTCAAGATTAACTACAATGTAGGTAATTAATCTGTAACGAAAGCATATAAATTGCTTTATTTATATTTCGTTTTCGTTAATTATGCCAATATTGCCAACCAAAAAACAATGACAGCAAAAAACGCGCGAAAACTACCATAGACAACAATGACAGCCCAAAAAAAAAACAGCAGCGCACATTCAAGCAACGACATCGACTCATACAGCCTACCTTTCATCGCATCGGCAGTGCATGAGCGTGTTCACTCTCCAATTGTAAACTCCGTACTTCTTCTCCATTCCGCCGATCCAGAAGGGGCACCGAAGGTCATGGACCCTGCAGCATCGGTCAGTTCTCGTGTGGCCTCCGAGCTGAGAGTACCGTGTTGCGGAGAAACCTTTGCCGCACCATTTTGTGCCAGGAACTCGGAGTAACTCCATCGTGTCTCGTTTTGATCTGATGGGGGTCGATTTGTTGATGGATAGTTGAACGAATGGTTTTTTGATATGCGATTGATAGGTCGATTTGATTGATTCTAAAGCGTGGTTAAGATACCTGACTGTTCTTTACTAATTTAAAAATGAACTTCATTAACGCTTCCCCAGAAACGCGACGCGACAGACCAACAACGCTGCGGCAACCACTTTTTAAAGAAATTGTTTTCTACACTAAAAATATTATAAAAAGGAAAGATTTGTATTTTTGTATGTAACGAATTAACTTAAAAACTACTGGACCGATTTCAAAAATTCTTTCACCTATAAGCCAGCTATTTTATTCCGAACGTGACATAGACTAGAATTAAAAAAAAAAAATAGCCAAAAAAATTCATTAGATGGGTACCTTAGGTTGGTAGGGTAGGTAGGTGGTAGGAAGGTAGTTAGCCAGATAAAGTAGTAAAAAAAACTCCATAAAAATAATTGTTGTTCCGTTGCCGCATTGTCGAGTTGCACCTGTCTGTGAAAGCTTTTAAACATATCTAATACCTTTAAACGAGCAATTCTTGTATATATGTAGACATGTATATAATCTGAATCTCGGAAACGGCTCCAACGATTTTCATAAAATTTTGTATGCAGGCAATTTCGAGGGCGATAGCAAGAGCTCTTAATATAGCCTTTTATGAACAAAATTTTATCATTTTAAAGTTTCTATACTGACTAAACACCACTGTAAATGCTGATATTGTTAATAAATAATTACTTAACCGTAACCCATATTAATTGACTTTAGTCTACGTCTCTACGACCATAAACAATTGCGAATAAAGAATCAATCAATCGACCATTCACCTGCAGTAATTGAACAAATCACTCGACTATAAAAACAGTAATATCAAATTCATTTTAACATACTTTCTTCAAATATCGTTAAACCATTCGTTCGAAATCATTGTCTATGACCACGACGCCCATCTCTTTTATTTTTAAATTGTGCACTGACACGTTGACTGTCAACTGCCAGACCATAATGACCTCTTCGATTTTTTAATTTTACAAACACCCTACAACTTTAAATATGGAATAGACCACCAACGTGTTTATGATATTAAAAAATAACCGTAAATATCTTTGGGATAGTCGCTGTAAATCCTTTATAGATCCCGAAGAGCCGTAAAGATCGATAGATCGTTGGCAACGCATGAATGATCTATAGATCACCACATGTTTTATTACTTTATTACCTCGTGTAGAGTTAGAGTCAAATTAATTGCTTGATATAAATGTTTGGATGAAATAGTTACTGAGATGTTAACTTGTTATGCAATTTAAAAAGGTATTTTGAACTCTTGTTTAACAAGAGTATTTTGTATGAGAATCTGAACTAAACAATAGACTTGCTCCTATCACCAAGCCACTGCAGGAGACGCCCAGGGCGTCTTCTGCAGTGGCGAGTAACGGGTATTTTGCCGTCCTTCAAGGATAGGCCCGAGTCAACGATGCATAGGGTTCCACGCGCGCATCCAAGAGTAGTCAGCAAAATCTGACGGGGTCCGCTAGGACCGATGCTGGTCTGGGTCGCGAACAAATTTTAAAAAGAGTTACCGCGGCCCTGGGTTAAGACGGTACCCTGACCAAAAAATCGGCATGAGATATGAGCGTTCCTATTGGTCTAGCGGCACTGGTGGCGCATGAATTACAGTAATGAATACGCCCAGATTTTAGAATAAAATCTTTATAAAATCGAATTTTGGTCTTTTGAAAAAAATAATTCTACAAAAATGTTCGTTATTAAATTGTCTATCCATTAGTGTTAGTACAAAAAATAATCAATGAACACTTTACGAGGAGATGCATAATATCAATAATTATTTCTCATTTTTATGTTTTTTTGGAAGTAGATTAGTGAAATATATACAACATTTAAAAAAAAACTAAATCTACCATTTTAGAATCAATAATATGGAGAAATTTAATGTATTTTTATTAATTGATATTTCTTTTTAAATAACGAGTAGATAGCTCCTAAAAACAGCACAAAAAACGGCTTGCGCGGCGTTTTGCTCGGGGTACCGCCTTAAGCAACTGAAGTAACACTGGTGGTTTTTAGTCGGTAAAAGTCTGACACGCCCTCCCGCTTCACCCAGAGCGGGAGAAGTCATTGGATGATTTCACACCAAAAAAAGACCTGATTTTATCATCATCATCTGCTTTGCCTCTTCCCTACCATGTTGGAGTCGGATTCTAGTCTAACCGGTAAAAGAGCAACTCCCTATCTGAGCTCTGAGAATGGGAAGACTGGTGTCAGATTTTCTTCTTCTTTCTTGTCAGAAAATCAAGTTGCTTTGAATTGAGCTGTGGAGGATCTCGTAAAGACAGCTGGCACCAACAACTGAACTCACTTGCCGAGGCACGGGTTAGTCTCACCACAGAATGACCTCGGCAAGCGACCTTGAAGATCGACTCATGCTTATCATAATAATATAACCACGAGCTCCTCATGACCTGCCCAGTTCCTACACAAGAACTAATCGTAAATCTAATAGGTCCTGACAAGAGATTCAAGCAGTCCTTAGTAGAGACAGATAGGATGTTACTTGCGTACGCTACGAAAGGATTGAAATCTGGTTTTGCTAACTTTCAGATCCACCAAACGATGTCTAATTAAAAAGAATCAGGAGAGGTTCATGTTGCATTTTGCTTGCTAAAAGCTCTAAAAAATCACAATCTTAACGGCAACTGAACCACAGGCAGCGGCCATCTTGGTCTCAGCGGGACACAAACGTCAAACTAGTTTGATAAGACATAATGTCCTTAACAGAAACATAAAAATAAATAACGTAATAATCTCAATATTCCTCATCTAATCTTAATTAGGACGGTAATGGGTGAAAATCTCGGAGTTTTTTCTGAAATGGGACATAAAGTTTATGATATAGGACTGTATTAAGATCCTTAGACATCAAACTCTTACTAATCAAAAGTTGTAGTTTGACGCTTTCAACGTTTCAAATTACATTGCGCTTTTTGTGTTCTAAGTTAAAATATCGTCCTAGAAGATGAAGGAATGTATGTGATGTATATAGAAAAGTGTTGTTGAGGAGTTTTTTTTAAATATAAGGATGCTACTAATTGATGTAATATGAAGATGATTTTATTTCTTTTTTAGTAGCAATCAGATTTTTTGTTTCTATCTACACGTACTTATTTCGTTTTATGCTTCTTTGATTTGTGAGGCGATTTAGAAATTCTTTTTAAGATGCCAAGCGGGTTGTGGTCTTTCTCAGTGTAAATAAATTCTGAACTTGTTAAGTTAGTCATGATTCAACTTATCGTCTCATTTGTTGGAGTTTACTCTACGAAATAATATATATGAATCTTCGAATTCTTTACATACGTATACTGCATGTAGCCTCTTAATCAGGGGACCAAACCCTAGGCTATAAATCATAGCCCTTCATCAAAAACAAGCATTTATTTACAAGAAAAACGTTGGCAATTTACAGAAAGCCCATCACCACTTAGCACACTCAAAAAAACCAGTAGAAAACACGACCACAACCGTCCCAACTTCGATTTTTGTACATTAGTTAGGTTTGCGTTTAACCAATATGTCACCTGAAGGTAAGCGATGATGCGGTCGACGTTGGAGCACGCTTGCCTAGACGAAACCTTATCCCTTATAATTTGCAGACTCCAAAGCTAATTTTGTTGAAATAACGAGGCCTAACTGATGGTTAATAGGCAGGCACTAACGAACGCCTATGTTATCTGCTTCCCAGCGACAAAGCCGACAAGTATTTCGTATCAGCTCCCATATTCTACAACCATTAATTCAGTTAGGCTGCTTAGCAGTAGTAAGGAGTAAGTTTCCAGGCCATTTCCGGACTTTTTATTTCACCTTCATGATATAAAAGAAGAGGCTTCTTCTCTCATATCATCCTGACTGGAAAATCCTACAGCTGAGAAAATCTAGCAGTGCCAAGAGCCTTTCGCTGTTCAAAAATCTTCATCTACTAGTATATAAATCATTACAACCGAGGACAGTCAGTTAGTCATGCATATATTTGCATCCTATCTCAGGATACCTGAGGGTACCGTGAGAAAGTTATGCTATACACGACCTACGCTTTGTGCGAAACTAAACTATAGCTGATGGCGTTCGATTGTCTGCGTAAATTTTATGACAATTCCGCTAGGCTTATTACAGATGCTTTATTGAGGCCTTGGAATATTTATTACTATCATAAGGATGTTTGAGCTTCTCGAAGTCAGAGGAATATGATCTCTGGCTTTTACATATATTGTGTGTGAGGAAATTTTTTGCTTCCGATATTTTATATAGCTTTGTGCGTATTCGGCTGTTGATTGTTAATGTGTTTATCGGCACTAGAAAACATATTTACAATAACCCAACCCATTCGAAATTCAAACACACACCCTTCCCAACACACAAAATAAAACAAAAACCTTGTCCTTGAAATTAAAAAAATAACTAACCTCCTATCACATCGGCAGTGGGATATCGTATACGGCCTATAGTTGAAATAACCGAATCTCCTTTTGAACATGCCAATATTGAATCGGCAATGGTCGTGAGACCTACAGCACCGGTCTTCAGCAGCGTCGGCGCCCAGTTCCCCGTACTTCGCTGCAACATGGCCGGCCCCGCACCATTTGGTCCCGGGAACTATGAAATTCTCCCTGATTGACCGTCTGGACCTGTTTTCGTTTTCATCTTATGTTAGTCTTTTTGTAAGCGATACTGCGTGATCTGTGTGGTCAAATATTTATGATACATTGGTTGGGGAAGTGTTGAATGAAAATCTGATGTTGCAAAAAACGAGAGCAATAAAACTAAGGATTCCACTGATGACATGACACACACAGGACTGGTGCCACTCATAACTCCTGTGTTAGGAGCCGTAACCCAGACTGTAAGCCCAATATTAGTTGTTCATTGCGAGACGAAGAGAGATAATCAATGAACGACAGTCAACTTTAGTCTTTGGAAATGGATCTGTACTGCCAGAGATAATATTTTACAATCAATCCTCACATAATTTTAGTTTAGATGGTGATATGAAAGGCTTCATATGAGAACTTCACAATTTACCGACATCAGGTTTTCATTTTAAACAAATAGGCTTCGAAATCGAACCATTAAGTTTATCTTCAAATTCGCGTTTGACTGAGCAAAATAAATATTTGACATTGAAATTTTATTTTAGCAAAGAATAAGTATTATAGAACTTAAAATTAATAGATATATATGCTTGCATATTGCCATTGTTAATTATGAATGATATGATGATGATGAATGATGAGAATGAAGGACTGATTGATGACTGAATGAATGATGGGTCCTGCACAAAATCAACCGATTACTCTTTTAAGATTTTGTTAGATTACTATAGAAAGACGATTTAATCAGGAACAAGATAGACAGAACACTTTTCCATTGAAAAGGGAAGTTCTTTCGACCAGACGTGTGGCTGTAGGTCTACATTCCAATTTGAGCTGGCAGGCAATACAAGTAGATATTTAAGTCTTTAGTATAACCTTACTGAACTTAAAAGTCCAGCTGAAATTATGACCATTTTGAACAGAAGCTATAAGTTAAGAGTGAATGATATCGTAGATGAAGAGCAATCGATTAAATAATGAGAAAGAGTGAACTAAATGAATGAGGAGTCAATAAGGATACTTCAGAACAAAGAGCAGTAGTTCCCCGTTTAAAAATATAGCGTAGTTTTGTCTACGAGTAAAATATAGGTCAGATAAATGTGCCAAAATGTTGGAGTCTAAATACCGGTGGAAAAAAGTGAAGAGGTCATTCCAAGGACTGGCAGGTTCGTCAGGTGTTCGAAATTTGAATATTTTAAAAAGTATGAATATCGAAAGGAGATGAACGTCGTGCGTGTATTGCATTCCAGATTTAAATGTCTTGAATCTTTAGGTAAGTCAGTTTTTGAAAGTTGTTGTAAAAATTTGTAAAGGGTTCAATTCAAGACATTTTTTAACATATAACCCTTATGAAAAGCCAATATGTTCCCGAAACAAAATGAATTTAACAGACTTTCGTATCAGTTATTTAAAAAACACAAAACAAATTCGTCCGTATATTCATTTCATTTGAAATTTAAAATTTTTGCATGGTAAAAATATAACAACTACCTAGCCAGAGAGCTTTCTCCAACTTTGTTTTTATTCTCCATCATATACTGTAGCTCTTCATGCCTTTTCAAGCATTCCATTTTCAATTTATCATAATCCAGCCAGTTCGAAATATCTGGCGGCAATCGGTCGCCATCTTTAAGTATTCTAAAAGTGACGTTCCCAAAATGGCGGTAAAACTTTTCGTCTTCTACATTTTTTGGTTGTTTATTTACTATTCTATAAATTTCTTCGTCTAATGCTAATTTTAATTCTTTTCTTAATGTTTTAAGGAAATTTCTGGCTGACTTTCCTTGTGTTACGTATTCACAGTCTTGGATGTCGCCATTTTGTGTGTAAATCACTTGGACAAGATGTCTGCCATCTGTCAGCTGACGGAGCTTGAGGCCGAGTCTGTAACAAAGAGAATAACTTATATTAATTTAAGAATAATACAATAATTTTGTGGATCTTGAAGCAACTTATTGGCAGTCGTACATTTATTAAGGTTTACCAACAGCTTCTGTATACAGCGTTTCATAAGTATATGTAGATAACAGTGATGATGAGATGCTGATGATATAACAGAACAAATACATTTTGGTTTTTAATTGCATTCGGTTAGAGTGGAACCAGTTAAGCAGTCCCCAACATGGATAAAGGTTAGGAAGATGATTAATAAATAAAAATACAGGAAGACGTTCTTTCCTATCCTTAAGAGGGGACTCTAGTGAGACTTTCTCCATACAAACACATTCTGCTGTTTTCTTCGTGGATAATGCCTTTAGAGCAATGATTGTTTTCCATAAAATCTAGGTCTAATTAATACGTGCCTGTATCATTTCCTTTTTTCCAAAACATAATCACAAAAAGAAATATGACAATACAAAAATCCGAAAAAAATGCCCGTTTTTACCGCCATGTTCAGAAGACTTTCAGACTAAATTTATAAGTTTTTAACAAAAAAGGAAATGATAGGAGCATAGATATACTTTTCCTCTAAATTTTGATATAAGAATTTTTTAGATCAGATCAGTTTTCATGAAGAAAATAGCAGAATACGAAACGTCTTTTAGTCAAAGTTTTTGTAGGTAAAATCAGCCTGAGCTGCAGTTGTCCCTTTCGCACTTTACGGGGTGAGGTTGGAGGTGACGCGACGGCAATAGTTTCTTCAAATACCTATTTTACAAATTCATGTTGACTAGAGTCCGCTCTTAAGGGAATGCTTGCCATAATGCAGGTACGTTAACGGAAAAATAGAGGGCAAAAGACCAAGAGGCTGAAGCCTCAAACGGTGGTTGCATCAAATAACAGAGCATCTTGAGATACCTACCAGCGCTGTACTACACCAGGCTATTGATCGCAACAGATGGAGAAAAACCGTTGACAAGTTGCAACAGAATCCCGATTCTTAGCAATGAGAGAACGATTACGAAGAGATGATAACGGAATAATATTATTGCTGGGTACTAAGAATTTCTTTAATACTTATTCGTAAAGCTCAACATCATCTCTTTACTAATATATTCCAATCGGAACTAGATCAATTTTATTTTATGATACCGTAACTACCGACACAACAATTTTAATTATCTTGAAATCGTAAAGCGTTTATTAAGACATCGACACCTGCTTCTATACAATTAACATGGCCAAGATCAAGGTACAATATTAACTATACTTCACTTCACTTCTTGTTTGAATGTCACCAGAATAACCAGATGTAACTCTAATTCATAAAAGAAAGCTTGATCTCTGCGACATAAATATGTCAAACTGACAAGACACAAGACAAGCGCTATTGTTACCATAGACATACTAAATAATATGGACTGGAAATACCTACGAAAAAAACGTGCCTACCTAAACTTCAAAATGTCTCATAAAATGGCCGCCGATTCTAAGGTTGTGTCAATCAAGCAACACACACACACTCACAAATCTCAATAATACAATATGTAAACAACCATTTGACAGCAGGACTACCACGAACACAACCACAAAATTCGTCGCATAAAATGGCGAATATGGCACGTACCTGCAACCGTCACTACGTCAAATGTTGCCATAATGAGCAACAACTGACATATTGTTGTCTCTTTCATGAAATACGATTACTACATAAGAAAGAATGAAACAAAACGATGTTTCACATTCTGTATCGTATTTCACTCATATTTGTATAAGCTAACTAGCTGACCCGGCAAACTTTGTTTTGCCATAAAAATACCAAACATTTATCTACCTTACCTTACACTACCTACCCTACACTACCCTACACTACCCTACCCTACCCTATACTACCCTACCCTACCATACACTACCCTACCCTACACTACCTTCCCTACCCTACGCTACACTACCCTACCCTACACTACCCTACCCTACCCTATCCTACACTACCCTACCCTCCACTACCCTACACTACCCTAAACTACCCTACACTACCCTACACTACCCTACACTACTCTACACTACCCTACACTACCCTACACTACCCTACACTACCCTACACTACCCTACACCACCCTGCACTACCCTACACTACCCTGCACTACCCTACACTACCCTACACTACCCTACACTACCCTACACTACCCCACACTACCCTACACTACCCTACACTACCCTACACTACCCTACACTACCCTACACTACCCTACACTACCCTACACTACCCTACACTACCCTACACTACCCTTCACTACCCTACACTACCCTACACTACAATACCCTACACTACACTACCCTACCCTACGCTACACTACCCTACCCTACACTACACTACCCTACCCTGCCCTACCCGACACTACCCTACCACACACAAAGCAAAAATAGCTTATACAATAGCAATAAAGCTCAAATTGACTCTACGTTTTAGTTAGAAAACTTTTGTATGGGAAAAAGAAAAGGGCTGTTTTAATTTTTTTTGCGGCAATTATTAGAATTTTTCTCCCCGTAAAAACCATCTTTGTACTTCAACGAACATTTAAAAAAAAGAAATGGCCAAATTGGTCCAGGCGTTGTTGAGTTATGCGCTTACCAACAAATTTTGCGATTCATTTTTATATTATAGATGTATGTATAGAACATCGCGGCGCCTCCATATATTTCCTATCCAATGATTGTTACTGTATTGATACTGATAGCTGTCGCAGAGATCAAGCTATCTTTTATGAAGTATAACAAAGCACTGAAAGCTTAATCAGCTGACAGCAGGGTTGAATATTTTAGGATCGCTCTAATCTAATCTTCTAGTCCGAGTAGATCTTGGATATTTTAAGTTATCAAAATTCCCATCAATCTGTACTAACTCAGTTAAATCGATGTACAACAGATACAACATTCTACAAGCCCTAAAAAAGTCTGTTTTAACCCCCGCCGGAAAAAGAAGGGGTGTTATAAGTTTCACGTGTGTTGCTGTGTATCTGTGTGTCTGTCTGTGGCATCATAGCGCCTAAACGGATGAACCGATTTCGAGTAATTTTTTTTTTGATTGAAAGGTAATTTTTTCGAGAGTGTTTTTAGCTATGTTTGAATAAAATCGGTTCAGCCGTTCAAAAGTTATGGGCATTTTAATGTTTGAATCGGGGTGTTTTCGCAAGATAAATGTGTCGGGGGTTTTTTAATTGTGAAATTTTACTTGTCGCAAGATAAATGCGTCGGGGGTTTTTGAAATTGTGAAATTTTACTTGTCGCAAGATAAAACTGTCGGGGGTTTTTTTAAATTTTGAAATTTTACTTGTACTTTGTTAAAGTTGTCAAAAATTAATAGGCCCGTTTTGACAGCTATAAAAATACATAATAATAATTAAACTTGATGCTTGCGAATGATAATTGTTGTTATAGTGTATGGGTAACATAGTTATACATTAGGATTATGAATTTGATTTTTCAATTTCTTACGTAGAAAGTTATCGCGGCTTATAAAATGAGAAACTTCAACGGACTTCTTAGATTGTGACACATTGTATCTTCATAATGGCTGGAGTATAGTCATTTCTATGTACAACTGCAGAAAATGGGCATAGTGCAGCTATTCTAATGTATTAATTAGGTTCTATCTTCTTCCAGTGACTTAACCCGCCTAAAAGTCGGTTATTATCCCAAGAAAACATGATCCCGAGTAAAATAAGGTTAACAAATACCTACCAAAAAATAATTACAACAAATCTAAATTGTGGCAAACCATAGTTGTATGTTGTTCTTGTTAGTTGTTTATCAAATTCAAATTTAAATTAATAAAGAACAGTATTATAAAGATTTAAAAATTGGCCCCAAACTAGGCAAGCCTGTATCTTGGGTATCAATTTTGAGGGTTAACATTTAAAAGATCTTTGGTAACACCATGTAGAAAAAAGAAAACTAAATTAATCTATATATATAAAAGAAAGTCGTGTTAGTTACTTCACTTATAACTCAAGAACGGCTGAATCGATTTAGCTGAAAATTGGCAGGGAGGTAGCTTAGAACCAGGAGAAGGACATAGGGTAGGGTAGGGTAGGGTAGGGTAGGGTAGGGTAGGGTAGGGTAGGGTAGGGTAGTGTAGGGTAGTGTAGGGTAGTGTAGTGTAGTGTAGGGTAGTGTAGTGTAGGGTAGGGTAGTGTAGGGTAGGGTAGTGTAGGGTAGGGTAGTGTAGGGTAGGGTAGTGTAGGGTAGTGTAGGGTCGGGTAGGTTAGGGTAGGGTAGGGTAGTGTAGGGTAGGGTAGGGTAGAGTAGGGTAGGGTAGTGTAGGGTAGGGTAGGGTAGGGTAGGGTAGGGTAGGGTAGTGTAGGGTCGGGTAGGGTAGTGTAGGGTAGGGTAGGGTAGGGTAGTGTAGGGTAGGGTAGGGTAGTGTAGGGTCGGGTAGGGTAGGGTAGTGTAGGGTCGGGTAGGTAGGGTAGATAAATGTTTGGTCTTTTTATGGCAAAACAAAGTTTGCTGGGTCAGCTAGTATCAAATAAATTAGAACAATCAAATTATATGAAAACAAAACTAGTAAACAATTAGAAAGTGCCCTGATTTAATAATATTTTATACTTCATTTCAACGCTATTTTGTTACTATGAGTGTGAGTATGAATGTGAGTATAAAATATGTGAATGCGAATGTGAGTGTGACTGTGAATATGAATGTGGGTGTGAATGTGAGTATGATTTGTTTTAGCTTTATTTTGCCACGGTAATTAATTTTCCAGCTTCGTCATTATGATAGGCTCAGAAGCCAGGAATTTAGTTTCATTTTTGCCTGTTTTAGAGTGAGCTTTTTAGGGTTCCGTAGACAAATGGCAAAAAACGGAACCCTTATAGATTCATCATGTCTGTCTGTCTGTCCGTCCGTATGTCACAGCCACTTTTATCCGAAACTATAAGAACTACCTATGCTGTTGAAACTTAGAGTAAGAGGTAAGTAGATGTATTCTGTAAACCGCATTAAGATTTTTACACAAAAATAGAAAAAAAACAAAAAAAATTGAGGGTTCATGAAACTGAAAAAAAAAAATTTTTTTTTCTTCAAAACCATACATACGTGTGGGACATCTATAGATAAGTCTTCAAAAATGATATTGAGTTTTCAAATATATTTTTTTTCTAAACTGAATAGTTTGCGCGAGAGACACTTCCAAAGTGGTAAAATGTCCCCCCCCCCCTGTAACTTCTAAAATAAGAGAATAATAAAACTAAAAAAAAATATATGATGTACATTACCATGTAAACTTCCACCGAAAATTGGTTTGAACGAGATCTAGTAAGTAGTTTTTTTTTAATACGTCATAAATCGTAAACCACAATTTACCAAGTACGGAACCCTTCGTGCGCGAGTCCGACTCGCACTTGGCCGGTTTTTTTTTATCTTGCACTTGTTAATAACTTAATTGTAGAATGCAGAAAAAGATATTATGTTGCAGTTATGTATTACATAGTTGTTGTTTGTGTTGTTGTGTGATTTGGTTCTCCCTCTACATCCCATCAATGCCTTCAACTAAAATACACATTCTTTCTCCAATACCAATCAAAGGTAAGGCAATAATTAAAGCTGTTTATTCGTTGTTTTAACGACTCAATATCATCCGTATCGTATGTACTCTCAATTAAAATAGTTTTAGTACATTTATATCTGATTTTAGAACGGGTTTTCTGATGGCTGGAGAGATACTTTTTCTATGTTGATTGTGAGGAGATCTTAATCCGATTGGGCAGTAATTGTAAGGCTTACCAGAAGCTTTAAACAAGTTATTTTCTATAATCAAAAGCGTGGTGATAGCGATTATCAAAAGTCAAAGTCGGTACGGCTGGTCCATAAGCTCAAAGTCGCTTAGAGAGCTATAGAGAGGGCTATGCTTGGAGTCTCTCTGAGGGATCGAATCTGGAACGAGGTGATCCGGCAGAGAGCAAAAGTTGTCGACATAGTTCAGAGAATAAGCAAGCTGAAGTGGCAATGCCGGCCATATTATCTGTAGAACCGATGATCGTTGGGGTAGACGGGTTCTTGAGTGGAGACCGCGAACTGGTAAACGCAAGGTAGGACGCCCTCAGGCTAGGTGGGGCAACAATCTTCGCAGGGTGGCTGGTAGTAGCTCGATGAGAGTTGCCGAAAATCGAAGCAAATGGCGTGCAAGTGGAGAGGCCTATTTCCAGCTGTGGAATGCTATGGGCTGATGATGATGATGATGATGAAAGGCGTATGGAATTGTCAGGTGCTATCCAAAAGTCACATTTTAGCGATCTGTCTGAGTCTCTAGACCAGGGGACACCAATTGCTTTCATTTGGCGTTAGATTTTTTAAATAATATGACCGTCGCGGTCCGTATGGTTTACAGTCATCGACTTCCCCTCCCCCCCCACCGGATATATTTTAAAGATGTTTTCAAATATTCATGTGCATAATGTCATTATGGAAGCATTAGGAGCTCGTGGCTAAATAAGCACGCACGGGTCGATCTTCAAGGTTAAGCAACGTTTGACGAGGTCGGTCCATGGATGGGTGACCAAATCAAATCAAATCAAATTGTTTATTTGTGATACATGGGTTACATGCAGGTGTTCATTCGACCATTTCAACATACCGAGTTTCCTCCATGCCTCGGATAGCACGTTAAGCCGTGGGTCCCGGCTGTCATTTGAAGATCATTGACAGTCGTTACGGGTAGTCAGAAGCTTGAGATCTGACACCAGTCTTGCCAAGGGGTATGGTGTTACCTAGTTACTGGGTTGTGCAGGTCAGATAGGCAGTCGCTCCATGTAAAACACTAGTAGTCAGCTGAATTCGGTAAGACTGGAAGCCGACCCCAACAACAATTGGAAAACGGCTAGACAGATTAATGTATCCTTCCCAGGTGGTCCCATGGTTATCAGGTCAGGATCTGATGATGGAATCCCATAGAAATTGAGGGAACTCCTCAAATATTATAGATATATATTAGCGATTTTGGGCTTTTTCAACATGGCAAGCATTTGCACTCAGAAAGTATCATTTGGTGAAGTGGAACTCATGAAGAAGACTACAGATGGTCATTGGTACTCCTTAATGATAGGTAAGTCACGGGTATACTACTGATAAAAATGGAACCATCGACTGATCTGATGATAAAGCCGGAAGGTAGGTTGGAACTGGTTTAAAAAACTATGCACCCTAGTCGTGTTTGGGCTTATTGGCATCGTCATGAGATCTATTCTGTCTATAACTGATTTTCATTGTAATATGAAGTACCTACTTACCTGAAAAGGAAAAATTAAAAAATTAACAAAAAAAAATACCAATTTCCCAACCAAAATACAACAAAACAAAAAAAAAAAAAAAGGTACCTAAAACATCGCATAAGAAAGTTATTTTTCGCTTTGTAGTTTTTTTTAAGTTTTATGTAGGTAAAGTTTGTTAAAATAAATTACACGTTTTTTTAATTCAATGTATTCGTTGATATAACATCACTTTTCATACGTCATAAATGCACCGATCCATAGACTAAAAACTAGATTATGACGAGAGTAGAGGGGATGCAGAGTGGCTATTAGTCTATGGTCCCTGGGGATGACAACACAGGGGACGATGATATAAAATATTGAGACAGATTTAGACGGTATAATTTACAAACCACTATTCTGAGGGGTAAAGTAAAAAGGTAGTTTTTTTATACAATAGGTACTTATTCTAGACTAATATTATAAAGCGGTATATGTTTATATGTTTGTAAAGCGTAACCTCTGAAAGTACTGAACCGGTTACGAAAATTATTTAACGGATATAAAGCTATACTATTGCTGTGTATCATATATGACTTTTAATCCCAGGAAAATGTACGGTTTCAATTAGATGGGTCACGTGGGATGAAACCGCGGGCAAAGTCTTGTTTAACCAAAAACAAAAAAAAAAAAAACAAAAAAAAAACTTTTTATTTTAATTTTATTATTTTGGGTTTGCTCTTGACTCTAGTCTAGGTCAGAGGTGACCGAGGTGTCAGAGACAAACTCAAAGATGGAGTGAGCTTACCCAGAAGAAGCCTGTTCACTCTAACTTTGAAGAGATTTGGATTGTACCTATGCATTCGGAACCATAGACGCAGTGAGTGCCACTCTTTTGCTGTTGGAAGGATGTTTGGAAGCGCTTGGCTTGCGAATTGATGGAATGAATTATTTCAAGTCTGATGAAAGTTCTGTATTGGAAAAACGTTAACATTCCACTAGTTATGTCCAAATCAAAGATGCAACAATTTGTGTCAATTTCAGGGTAATAAACTAAATTGTAAATTCAAATCAATTCCTTTATGATGCACTCTTGCGTAACACATAAAATTAATCCAGTTCACCAGTTATTCGTTATTCAATGCAGAGGGTAGTTTGTCAATGTCAAGTTTTAAACTTAGCCAGGGGATTATATGGATTAAAACTATAGTTTGAAAACAACAGCTTATATTAGGTGATTTAAAAACACCGTGAAAAACGTTGCAGTTATCTCAACTCGACGACAACTAACGCCAACGACCTTGAGGGAACAAAACGCGCACTCGTTTCACACCCGCGCGACCCTTAATTTAGTAGTTTTTTGTACTTTCCTTATTATTAAAAAAAAAAGAAAAAAGAGAAAGACTTTAAAAAAAGCCTCAGATCAGAATGTAGATAATTAAATTGTCTTTGAGATGGTGCCGATTTCATTAAAATACGCCTAGCGGTTTTGGTGCGATTGTCGTGTTTTTGTCCGTTTTAGACAAAACTTTACAAATTAATTACACTATGTTATATGAATAAAACTCAATTTTTTTAGATCAAATTATTAAGAAAATGGTCTAATATAACATATATTTTTCCAAAAAGTTACGTTTAGCCGTTTAGACGTGATTCTCATTTTACAATCAGCTACTCAAGGGAATCGGGGGCTCGTCATGACTAAATGCTTTTCAAGGTAAAGCTTGGCAAAGTCGGTCTGTGTTTGGGTTGAGACCATCAATAACATGCTGATTTCAATCTTTTATCTCAGAAAGCGCGATAACATACGGTGCTGGCTATCAAAATACTGAAACTCGGACATCCAGTATCACCAACAGGAATTGTATTACCAGTAACTGGATTGTGGAGGTCAGATAATCATGTTCCAGCCCTAGTTAGTCCCCAGCGACGCCCTGAGCCGAGGTTCGACCCCACAGGGGGTACCCTCAGCGTGGTCGCTTAGGTTTGGCTTTTTGTGCCTGGCTGGAGACTCTCGTTTAGTCTCCACAGAATCGCCCGGTTAAGCAGTAGCCCATGACTGATTGAACTGCGAAAAGTCCAACAAAAATAAAATAAAAAAGGCAGGAAATAAAGCTGCATTCGATTAGACTGGAAGCTGACCCCGACATAGTCGTGAAAATAATGCCAAAGGTCATTGGGCATCTTAGTATGGAAACCATACCCATGGCGTACACAAATGAAATATAGTAAATTAATTAATATTATGGTTCTGATTTGCTATGGCATCAATCACATTAACGTGAGTCACGGAAATGTCGTCATTTTTTTTAAATTATCGTGTTTTTATTTATATTGGTTTAAATCCGAAACTGTGAGGAAAAGCTATCTTGTTCTTTCTTTTTCGTGTGAAGTGTGGCCACCTCTGGTGTCAGAGTTAATTAAGCTACCTCTGGGGACCCCACAGGCCTCTGACTTGACTATTTCAGACTTACATTCACTATATAAGTCCAGGAAAACCCGTATATAAGACCGGGCCGTTTTGGTAAAAAATAAACCTGTAATAAGGGATTTCAGCCAGGTATCGAACTCGCTGATTTTCAAAAAAAAATAAACACGCTGATTATTACACGATCCGATAGTGTCGCTAATAACGATTAAATTCTGGAAAGTAATGACACACGGTAAACTTAAGGAAATACATAATTTTTAACAAAATGTACAGAAAAAAAATAAAGTCGTCTGAAACAGTTTGATTTTTATTTTTATTAAACGATTCTGTACATTTTTAACCGACTTACAAAAAAAGGAGGAGGTTCTATGTTCGACTTTATGTTTGTTTTTTTTTTTTGTTTATGTTCACCGATATCTCTGTCAATTGTGGACCGATTTTGAAAATTCTTTTTTTGTTTGAAAGAGCATGTTTCGAAATTGGTCCCATTTTAATTTGGTGAAGGTCTGATGAAGAACTTCGGAGATACACAACATAACTCTTCAATAAATAACGGCAAAACTCTCGGGATTGCTGCAATCGCATGTCTGTTTGTTGTTTAAACCATTTCATAACATAATATCACGCCAGTACGCTCTAAAGGGGTACACAGATCTCTCATTTCACCGGTTATGTTCAGGTTTCATATTATTCGGTTAATCTATTCTGGAGTTATAGGGACCATAATAAACAACTTGCTATTAGGTAGGTAAAACTAAAAAGGGAAAAATAAGAAAAACTGTAGTTTTCATTTGGAAGTCGGTAGTTTTTTTTTGCAAAAAAAGTATTTTTATTCGCCATCGATTTAAAATCAAATCAATATATGCATTGATGAAAGGTCACATTATTTTCTTTAGTTCAAACCTATTTTGGTTAATATCCGCCACTCTTCGCAAAGCGGGTCAGATTATGCCCAATTGCACGAAGAACAAGAAAACTTTACTTAAAATTAACCCGCAAATATCTCTGTGTTCACAAATGCACATCGATACAGCCATCACTTTTCACTTCAAAGTGACTCCCTAGTCCCTAGGGACATAAAATTAATGTCGATAGCTTACAAATTGATATTTATTGCAAGTTGTGCATCACTGTGCTTGGAGGGCGATTCTGAAACTAATTGGATTATATAAGTTTGCTTCAAATGTGTATCAGTATGAGAATTAAAAGGAATCTAAAATGTAGGGTTTGATTCCTGATCGGGGATTGTGTTATTGACACATTACACTACATTACACTTATACAATCACTCATGCACACATCCTTCTGGTAGAATCACTTTATTAAGATCCAGCCTAGTTAGCTGTCCCCCCAGCGACGCCCTGACCCGAGGTCCGACCCCACAGGGGGTAGCCCTCAGCGTTGTCGCTTAGGTTTAGAAATTTTTGCCTGGCTGGAGGCTATATAGCTTAGTCTCCACAGGAACGCCCGGTTAAGCAGCAGTCGGTCACTTTGACTGAGCTGTGAGAAGCCACATAGAAAAAAAAAAAAAAAAAAACATCCTTCTCATTTCTCCATTCTCATTAGTTACATTAGGTACCTAGTTATTGTTTGTAGGTACCTACATACTTTTCAGGGAATAAGATACTTCTTTTGTATATTTTTCGCTGATTTTTAAATTTTATTTATCTTTGATTTTGATTTTAATTTTCTTTAAACTTAATTTTCATTTAATTTAATTGTATTCTTTAATCTTAAATTTCGATTTTGTAAAGACTACACGTAAATTATTTCATGGTTAATTATTCCTCTATGTAAAATGGTGTTTAAGTTGGAATCGAGGAAAATCGGACATCTAGACGCACTGCAAGTTACCATCCTTACCTTGTTGCCATTCCACCAATTCGCACCAAGCGCTTCCAAACATCCTTCATAATGAGCACAGCGAATGAATGGAACTCACTACCTTCGTCTGTGTTTCCGAACGCATTCAACCCGAATCTCTTCAAAGTTAGAGTGAACAGGCTTCTTCTGGGTAAGCTCACTCTATCGTAGACTCTGTCTCTGTCACCTCTGACCTAGACTAGAGTCAAGAGCAAACCCATCACAAATAAAAAAAATAAAAAATAAAAATTTTGGTACTTACAAATTTTCGCGAAAATCTAAATTTGCCCATATCTTTAAAACTTAACCACCAATAAAAATGATACCAACTTTATTATGGTGGTATAATGGGTAGACACAGAACCCTCGACGCACGAGTTCCACTCGCACTTGACCGGTTTTAAAACTTAACCCATTTCGGTAACTACCCACAGTTAGTACTCTCTCCCCCTGTGGATCTAATCTTTAGTATAAACATCACTTTAACTCAGACAGGGGACTTACAGCCTAAATCTTTTAGCAAACACGGTGAGAGCTAGGCGGGGAACTTCAGGCCTTTGGGTCCGCGTCTGCGGTTTGGAACGTTGCAGCCAGGAGTTTGAGCGTTGACTGTACCTTGACAAGTCTTGTTTAAATTGTCTATGATTTTATTAGTTTTCTTCGTAACGAATGACTATAGAGTTACATTCCAAACGTTGTCCGCCCAGCATATGTGTTTATTTATTTGTTTCCCTCGCACTGGAACGCCTTGCAGCAATTACACCAACGGAGAACAACTTACAAATACGTTCTATAAGTCGGGCCTGCAGTCTCGACATAGCTAACGATCGTTACGTTAAGTAACATTCGTAAACTCTTACCACAAAATAGTAAGTATACAGAAGGGCCACTCCCGCCGTTTGGAAAATTGACAGCTAAACTTGACAGATTCACTAGGGTTGTAGTGTTCGTGATATTAAATGGATATTTGATGCCCTGTCTACCCTCTAAGGCATGTAAGCATGATATGATGTATGTTTAGACGAATCTATGTATTTATGTTTGTAACTTGGGCAACCTACCCTTTTTTTTTAATTCGGAATCAATATAGTAGCAACCCTAGTGAATCTGTCAAGTTTAGCTGTCAATTTTCCAAACGGCGGGAGTGGCCCTTCTGTATACTTACTATTTTGTGGTAAGAGTTAACGAATGTTACTTAACGTAACGATCGTTAGCTATGTCGAGACTGCAGGCCCTGGTTTCGTCACGATGTTTTCCTTCATCGTTGTCAGCGATGCGCAAGATAAACGTATATAGTACATATGAATTGAAAAAGTCACATTGTTACTTACCCGGAGCGATAGCCACACATAATTCGGTTGATACATAAGTCGGATTTGCGATTGAAGAGCAATTATTGCGCAAAAATTGCCATAGTTTTGCTCTTGCAGGATACGTAACAAACCTAAAAATGCCTTTTTATGCCATAAAGACTGTATAGAAAAAGTTGGCCGAGGCATTGGAAATGGTTTTCTTTCATTGGTAAGTAAATTTGTCATTAAATTGTGTGTGAAAAAGTGGCACGCTTGGTTTTAATACAGATGGAGGGACTTGTGTTATCTAGTTAGATTTATGTCTGTGGTATGAATCTTATGCTTTTAGGCATTGTCCTAATACAACGCAAATACGCGATCATCGCAAGTTGGCGCGAATTTTAGTCGTCTTAATCCGCGATCAAACATACTAATGTCGAATAGGTGTCCTGATTGAATTCGCTCGCGAATCGCGTCGCGTCGTTGTGCGTCTTTTATAGTTCTTAACCATGCGGATGTAATCGTCTCTGATTATGTTGCTTATGTAGTCAAATTATTCTAGTGGCATAGACTTGTAATCATAAAATGCGGACCCATCTCGTCCCCCTCGTAAGTCAAAATATTTATTGTGAAATTCGCCACGTAATACATCTCATTTTCTATATAGCACTCTTCCTTCCCACGTCTTTTTTTTTCATAGCTATTGAAAAAATAAAAATAGGTCATCCACACGATTCCGTATTCGCGTTCTATTAGTGCCATAATATAACGCTTTAAAATTAATCCGCAAGTATCTCTGAGGTCACAAAAGCACCCTATCATTCCCCATAATTCGGCTTTGCGATTAAAAGCAATTATTGCGCAAAAATCGCCATAGTTTTGCTCTTGCAAGATACATAACAAGCCTGCGGGTTACATTCGATCATTTTGCTATGTGTTGAAATGACATAGATCATACAATTTATATAATAAATATGAATTAGCGAACGCTAGTACAGTGGCGTTGACATCAATACGCGTGTCTCCGGGGAGTAATGCTGACTGTTTCCAAGTGGTACAGTCGAGTAGTCAACGCTTCGTTTGAGAATTTTATCAAAGGTTATTTTTTTTTGTTATTGATATGCTAATGTTTGACCTCCAGTCTTGCCAAAGGGGTATAGTATTACACAGTTACAGGGTTATGGAGGTTATTTGGGAAAAAACCAGGCAGAATTATTCTCATTTGCCTCACAATGGTCTTCCAGAGTGCAGGTGTTGTTGCACAGAGAGCACGACAAGAGTTAAGGCATTGTTTGGTACGAAGCTCCGCCGATGGATATCGGAGTACTCCGATCTAAGTGAAATACCCGCATCTAAATCAGTCTGTGCTCGCCTGTACGTCCAAAGAACGCGGCATTAGCGCGGCTGCGGCCACAAGCGAATCGAATGTGTTTAATGAAGCGTGGCTGGCATCGACTGTACATTGAGGGTCATGGCGAAGGGAGAACAGTGCAGTTTTCAAATGACGTCTTTATTGTTATTTAATTTTGGCAGTTATTTGGTTAGGTTACTACAAGGCAAGCGTGCTCCACCGTCGACCACATCATCGCTTACCATCAGGTGAGATAGTGGACAAGCGCGAGCCTATAAAGAATTAAAAAAAAAAATGTTGAAATAAAAAAAGTGTTGTGTAAATGGCGGCGTCATCAAGTGAAATCATTAGGGTTCCGTACCCAAAGGGTAAAAACGGAACCCTATTACTGAGACTCCGCGGTCCGTCTGTCTGTCTGTATGTCTGTCTGTCTGTCTGTCTGTCTGTCTGTCTGTCACCAGGCTGTATCTCATGAGCCGTGATAGCTAGACAGTTGAAATTTTCATAGATGATGTATTTCTGTTGCGGCTATAACAACAAATACTAAAAACAGGATAAAATAAATATTTCATTTAGGTTCCCATACAACAAACGTGATTTTAATGCCGTTTTTTGCGATAATGGTACGGAACCCTTCGTGCGCGAGTCGGACTCGCACTTGGCCGGTTTTTTTTCTTTTTAACACACTTTTATTAGCTTGGTATGTATATATGATACATATCTATGTATCAATGTAACGGAATCTTTGAACGTGATTTTCATTCCCTTCAAAACGTCGGCTTAATTTGAAACTTTGCACACTTATCAAGGACCGATGAAAATGCAATAATTTAAATAGTTTGTACCATTATCTTTACTAGGATCTTCAGGATTAGAGATTGAAACGAAAAGTAAAAAAAAAAAAAATGTTCAAAAAACCAAAAAACACGCTATAATAGAAAACCAAACTAAGAAGTACGAGTAAGCTTTTATAAAATTTTTGTTTAAATTTTTTGTAAATTATTTTCTACTAAAAAGTTTGGTTTTCTATTAAATCGTGTTTTTTAGTTTTTTTTAACAATTATTTATGCAACTATGCATTGATGAATATAACTTGACAAAACGCCTTTATTATCTGAAGACGAAAACAGAGGTATACACATACTTACTTGGTACAAAAACAAGGGCACACATAAAAATTCAGGTTCGCTTCGTGAAATTTCTTGCCTAAGATTCGAACCTTACGCTTAGCAGTCGCGCTTACAACGAGTACTACAACCATAATCTAATTAATAAAAACATACTTGAAATTAATTCAACCACATCAGACCTCAGCATCAGATATTATTCAAAAAACGAGTTTGGAACTAAAACCCAACTTACTCTCACTCTTCAAATAAAAGAATGCACTAAAATCCTCTTACGTTTACATTGAGAATAGCGCCATCTATCGCGACGGCGTCGAGTTAATCTTTATTGCTTGGTCCCACCGCGGCCGCAGACGGATTGTGGCCGGACACTCCTAATGTTCTTAGTTCTAACACTTTGCAAGTGTGCACTCCTGGTACTTTTTGGTTCAATGGATTATGTTCACGGTAAGTGCTTTAAAGGGGTGTTGAAGGATTATTGGTAAGACGATGCTTCATTCATTGATAGTAGTAGGTTCTGAATGAACTATTTTTTTATATAATATTATGTCTACAGTGTTTCCATTAATTTAATACGAACATTACAAGACCGATGTCTCTTCTCTTCACTGGTACGCGCGCCCAAGAACCGTTGTCACCCGCGAGCTAAACGCTCAACTCTTCTGTTCTATGCACGCCTAGTACTTTTTCATTCGCTTGGTTTACTTGTTTGTCGGATTAGTCTTCGATTTGGCTCGTTTGGGGTTTATATTACTCCGAGTTAGTAGCTAACAAATGTGTGACATATGTGTTATTTACCCTCGTGTTAGCAACTAACTCTGAATTAAGACTTTGGCGCAAGTGGGACTTCGTATCATAGAACCCTCAAGTGAGCCTGAAAGTACTTGTACAGTCTTTGTAAATAATAGTTAGTAGGATGACACAAATCGTCAATTTGCGTACAGCTAAGGAGTGGATTCGCTACCGGAGTCTTTGTTTGCCGATATAATATAAGTCAAGAGTGAATAGGTTACTTCTAGGCAAGCGTGCTTCACCGTCGATCACATTATCGCTTACCATCAGGTGAAATAGTGGTCAAGCGCGAGCCAATCTATAATAACGGCAGCCGATGAAAGACAGTAACGATTAGAATTTACGAAGAAACCTTTTATGGAGCTCAAATTCATAATAAGCCATTATTATCCTGATTTAAGTCAGTATACATAGATAAACCCACGTCAATTTTCTATGGGGGTAAGCAGAAACTGCAGAACGCCACCGCTACGATACTAACATACGCCTTTTGCTTCGATTGTATGAACGATTGAATGTACCTACATCATACATGTGATAAGCAGTCGCTCCTTATAAAATACTGACGCCGCGCCGACTGGAAGCCGGTCCCAAAGTGTTGGCAAAAAAAAAAATAAGCCTTCCTAGTAAGACTGAATTAAAAAACAATATAAATATATTGTTTTTTAATTCAGTCTTATTTTTATTTTATTATATATATATTACTTATTTTGATTTTAGTGTTGAGTGGGCACAATTCAACTGAGCAATTAAACCACCATTGTGCCCAAAAGTGGAAAACTGAAAACCAATATTTTCAGCGAAGTCGGGGGATCTCTAAAGAACTGTTCAAGAACCGACCCCCGACTGTATTGACAGGCCTATGTTGCCTGGGATAATGCAACGCTTCCAACCAACCATATAAATTGATATCGCTTAAGCCGTTTAGAAATTATGGTGGAATAAAGAAACACACAAACATACATTAAACCTGAAAAGAAAACATTCCATTTTTGGGCAGTTCGTGTAACAAGTAAAATTTCAAAATTTAAAAAACCTCTGCCTCATTTATCTTGCGAAAACACCCCGATTCAAACAGTAAAATGTCCATAACTTTTGAACAGCTGAACCGATTTTATTTAAACATAGCTAAGAACACTCTCGACAAAATCACCTTTCAAACAAAAAAAAACTAAATCAAAATCGGTTCATCCGTTTAGCTGCTATGATGCCACAGACAGATATACAGATACACTGATTCACAGATACACACAGCAACACATGCCAAACTTATAACACCCCTCTTTTTCTGGCAGGGGTTAAAAAGGCGAAAGAAAATGATGTGATGATAAAAGATGATAAGATGACGAAGAAAAATTGACTTTAAATTGGAAGATGTAGTGAATGTCAAATAATTCGTACCCAATACAAGAGAAGAAGGAACTATTCTATCTCTCAATAAACAATCATTGCAAGTTAAAAAGCCAAGTGACGACAACACAATCTATCAGTCGATCATTGGCACGCAAACGCGGAATGTCGCCTTAACTAGCGCAAACCGGGCCGATGGCGGCGACTTTAGCAATTACTAACAATCATAGATATAATACTTCTATGCTGGCAATACAGCAGTGTTGTGATTAATGTTAAGTGATATGGATGTGGGTTTAACGAGAGTTCTGTCGTTAAAATAGCAGAAAACATGGACTTACACGGTCTTTATTGGTGATGTTCTTCAGAAAGGTATAATTCAGTAACTATTTTTGTGTCAATATTGAAAGTGAAGATAGCATTGTATAACTGTCTCTTTCACTTCGCTTACGTTTGTCGCATCGTGCTATCTCGCGTACTCTATGCAGTATACTCGATGACAAACTGTTTCTTGCGCAATGGTTGGCAGAGCCAACTTCAGAGACACAAAGATCCGCTGTGACTATTATACTGAGACTCGCAACATTGCATACGCACGTGTATATCCGGAACATCAATATATAATATTTATTTATTAAAACTCAATGCTACATACAGGTACATAGGCGGACTTAATATCTGAGGCATTCTCTTCCAGTCAACCGAGGGCGGTGGCGAGATAACATGGCAGATTGGCAGAAATTTAAAACCGCGCCATCCTTTGGAATAAATTTTAAATGATCCGTTCAAATAATCTTTGAAATGTGAATTAAGAGCCCAATCTATATTCCATAATTTTGTGCTAAGGAGAGTTGATTAAAAAAGAACATACAATGTTTATGATCAATTCCAGAAAATGTTAATTTAACGCTCGAATCGAAAAGATGTATATAGCGCCATCTAGTGACATTTATTTGAACCAAATTTTCTTGGCCCTCTGCTACATTTTGATCTTGTGAAATTTTAAAATTACCCAAAGTCGTCCACTGTTTAACATAGACGTCTCCCAAATACGGGGCTAACAGTTTTGTAGCTGCCGTTCTAGCTCAGCAACCAGTTTCCCGATTTAGAACATTTCGACTATTAACCGAATTGATTACAAATAATTGTTGGCTTACCGCCATATATTTCCGTGGCAATGATTTGTGTTTAGTACGAAGTTGATTATCAACACGGCTATGAAACTATACTGTTAATTGAGCTGCAGTGTCGAAGTGATTGAAATGTTAATAATGGGCAAACATGTTTCGAACAAATCTTTGTGTGTAGTTTATAGAGCCAAATTCAACCTAGCAAAAGCTTGCTCTATCGGGGCTCATATTAAGAGCCACACGGGTCTGTTTGCAAGCTTAGGTAGCACCTTTGCCGAAGTCTGTTCATCAACTATTAGTATTTGCCCCATCACTCGTCACGACGTCGTCAACGTCGACAACTGCGAAGTCGCGGCGCGGCACGTTGATATGACGTGCTAAATTGTGTTACCTGGTCGTAAAAATGCACGTCACGATGCCGCAACGTTACACGATGTTGTGCGTTGTATAATTCCGGTAATTATTCACTCACGAAACTGTGAAATAGCAGTCTCTTTCTAGATGTTCCTCAACCATATACATATCACAAAATCAACAAATTCTGTAATTTTTTTACGCTTCTAATCACTAATACAATTAAACATCAACTGAATGAGCGCATCGCCACGTACCGCTTCCGACAATGTCCGACGCATCGTTCCACGGTGACGTTGCCGTACTGTGCATTAGCAGGTCACGTCACAGAGCCGCTCCGCTACACCGCACCTTTTCACATAGACGACATCGTGACGTAGTGATGGGGACGCGCGCTTATTTACCGAGTCCCCGACGTACCCGTGAACTTCTTGGTCCCGACTGAAATTCTTATATCTTCGACAGTCTTTACTGTAGGCAGAAAATCTGACACCAGTCTTGTCAAGGGGTACAGTGCCACCAGCCATATTTTTTATTTTTTATAATTGATATGCTCGCGTTTGACGTTTGAAGCGATGATTTAGTCTACGGTAAAGCACGCTTGCCTAGAAGTAACCTAGTAACCTTTCCAAAACGAAAGTTATTTTGCACTTTTTAGTGTTTTGCTTTTGAAGTAGGTTTACTTTTTGTGAAAAGTTTTTATTTCCCTCTTTTTAGTTTTAGTATGAGAAATATCTATAGTACGGTACCTAAAGGATTGACAAAATACCCATAATTTACACATTCGTGCTGTTTGTCGCTAAGGAGTACGGTTGTAAGCTCCATATCTTGAAAACTGCTGCATCGGTTTTAATGAAACTTGCACTATTCCCTAAGTTGAGAAATGCTCAATCCAACACAAAAAGAATGATCACGACCCCGATAAGTAGTTTCGGCGAAATGCGTGGACAAACATTCATACATACAAACATACACGAATGAAAGATTTTTTTTGGAGCACTTGTGAATTTTGTGGAGTTCCAACAATATTACATACATACTCCTTCTTTTTTTTGAAGTTGGTAAAAACGAACTATCATCTAATTATTTTTAATAAGAAAAATAAAGTTACGAAAAACCTACAATAAAAAACATCTTTCTGTTACTTTTAAAAGAAAAAACATTAATTTACGGAACAGTACTAACCAATACCCATCAGAAAGTACCAGGGCATTATAAAAAGGCAAGAGTAACATAAAAAATTAATCCATTACTAGCTCCATCGGAGGGACTCATATTAAGTCAAATCAATTACGAAGCCCATTCGTACAAGGTATAAGTATAATGATTTATAGCTAATCATTAAAGGGTAATACAAAGTTGTGTTTGCTGTTGGGAATGATACCTGATTTGAAAGACGGTTTCTGTGGACTGGGAGAAGCCTATTAATTCTTTGGAACAGAGAAGGAACTCAATTATAATAATAACTTATTATAATTAACACAGTTGTACGTGTCGTAGGTCGTGGGTCGAACCCAAGCAGGCGCTTTACGTTGTGTAAATTATTTCATCACCACTGCTCTGAAAACGGTGAAGGAAAACATCGTGAGGAAACCGGCATGTCCAAGAACCAAATACTCTAAGTCATGTCACATACACTAACCCGCACTGGGCCCGTGTGGTGGTTTACGGCCCATTCCGTCTCACAGAGAAGAGGCCTGAACGCACAACACAATTAACGGACCAAATGGGCGTCTAAGTTCGGAAAAGGGGGTCCATCTATCCTATCCTAGCCTCATCCCAAGAATATTTGGGATGGCTTCTAAACCAGTATTTTACATAGAGCGACTGCCTATACTATTGTTATTGCATTGCCATCCAACGTGGCAATGCTGCAAGCGTTCTGGGCACTTTTCACGTTGACAGCGGTGTGGACGAATTTTTTGACGCCCAATGACCCATGGCCTTTTTATATACGTTCGTATTTTTTTATTTTATTTAAGTGTATATATAGGTAGTTATTGTTAATTAAGTCGTTTATACTATTTAAATAACTAAACACTCATAAAGCCTAGTGATGGGCCAACTCGGGATAAACACGAGTCGAGTTAACCCGAGTTGAAATACACATAACTCGGTTACGCAACTCGAGTTAGCAGACCAAAACTAAGTTAGAATAAATTATTTATTTGTTTAAAATATTTTTTTTACATATGTATTTGACAGATAAGTTGGATAAGTTCCTCGAGAATTGGCAAGATATGCCACAAGACCGAGGGAAATGGAAGGAATGGAGGGGGGCTTGGCCCAGGAGTGGGACAGGATAGGCTAAGATAAAAAAAATAAGATTAGTAAACTTATTCCCTATTCGCTGGGGGTAAAACTTCTTGTAATCAAACACACGTCAAGCGGTTGTAATCAGACTACCTAATTATAAATATGCAATCTTACTTATATAATGGATAGTTTTGTAGCACTCTATAATTTGTAATCATAAAAGTGCCGAAATCCTGGCTATCGAGATGCATTTTAATGTTGCCTATTGGTTTTGGTTTCACCGTTTTTTTGTTCAAACTTTAAAAATATTGATATTGTTGTTAAAAACATTAAAGAAATAACAATTTAAATGTTTGATATGTGTAATACACATGATTGTTCTATGTCATATTTTATTTCAGATTTTAGTAATAGCAACTCGAGTTTGGAAGAATACCACTCGAATCAACTCGAGTTAGGCGCAACTCGAGTTAGTGACTCGAGTTGCACATTTGTAATAAAGCCCATAGATTCCGTGAAGAAATATTGTAGCTTTCTCAAATGAGAAAATTTAACATTCTCTGCTCAATAACTGAGGGCAAAGCGCGAAGTTTATAGTTTGTAAGCTACTTGAAACACTAGCTTTCTTAACAGTTAGTACCACATCAAAATTGGTTCGTTAGTTTCTAGGACTGTGGGCCACATACATAGACACACTCTTGTTATATGGCAGTATAACGTATTGTGAAGAATTATTTCAAAGTTTGCTTGTAGACTGATGGATTGTGTAAGAATTGATATGAACGAAAAGGGAGTCCGTGATAGCGTGACGGGGGACAGGACGGTATGGAAGAAGAAAAGGTGTTGCGCCGACCCCAAGTAACATGGGACAAGGGCAGGAAGATGATGATTTCAAGTTTGGTTTGTAGATTTTTTATCACAATTTTTCTTTACTAAGACGATCATTCGACGGTGAAGGAAAACATCGTGAGGAAACCGGCATGTCCTAGAACCATAAATTCGAAGACATTGTGACATCCACCAACCCGCACTGGGCCCGCGTGGTGGATTACGGCCCATTCCCTCTCACAGAGAGGAGGCCTGTATCCCAGCAGTGGGAACATTAATAGGCTGATGATGTGATGTGATGTGAAGACGATCATTTCAGCCGAAAGACGTCCACTGCTGGACATAGGCGTCACCATATTGACCGATCCCGTGCATCTCGCATCTAGCGTATGCCCGCAACCTTAACCAGGTCATCGGTCCACCTAGTGGGAGCCTTGCACGAGGCATATAAAAGTAGCTCTGTAGAAAATGGACATGGTGGACATCCCACCCATCAAACGAACGTTTTGGGAATACTTTTATTAAGCGTACATCAAAAGAGTGCTGCCTGCCGCAGTCTTTATTTTCTGATAGCTACAACCTAGGAGTATTTAAGCCAAGAGTGAATTCTTCTAGGCAAGCGTGCTTCATCATCGACCACTTCATCGCTTACCATTAGTTGAGCTAGTGGTCAAGCGCGATTCTATCAATAAAAACAAAATAAAAACTTATAATCATTCAAGTATGAGAAGGCAAATGCAACTTGTTGGGTTGAGTCAATCTTAAACTCTAGCAAAAACTTATCATCCAAGCAAACTCTGGCAGAAGGTAATTTGCTTTTGCAGTAAATAAGTACTCTTAACAATACTTAATTTCACTATTTAAGATTAATATATTTTAATGGCTGCATCTCCTAAACGAAAACCTTTTGCACATACAGTCGTAAATTTGGGATATCATAATAGCAACACTTAAGGTTCTCCTAGTCGACGGCACGACCTATTTTGTGCGCGAGGTTAAAATGCATGCTTTCTCATCTGACAACACGTGCGAAAGTGATAGATGCTGTGATGAGCAGTAAGAAGCTAGTTTGCGTACGAATTAGCACTTTTGCAAATTTGTATCGAAATGGATGATGATTTAGGACGAAAACGAGCGCGCGAAATTTTATAAACAGACCTTTGGGAGTCTAGATATCATGAAAAAACGACTAAATGTATATTTTCAAAATCAATTTATTTGTATTGTTGAATTACTAATCTATCCCTGTATGGAGGCCGTTTGGCAATTTTCCTTCTTCTTATGGTATTTATTTCCGCCCAAGGATGCGTTAAAATTAGTGTTGAAATATGGCAATTTCGACGCTCATAACTTTCAAATATTGTATTTTTTTACTTTTTGTTTCCATACAAGACTAGATAATGATGAGACAAATTGATATCGCTCTTTAATTTGAACGTACAACGTCAAGCAGTGGAGTAATCGCCAGACAACGTTTTTATGGAAGAATGATCGACTAGTGTAACCTTAAGCATGCAATCACCCACCGATATACTTAACACTCCCCCCATACTCATGCACACACTCATACACACACCCAAAAGCAACTTAAACTCTATTCATATAATAAATAATACACTCTTATTATCTACATTACAATTAAGTTTTATCTCTGTGTAATTAGTTTTACTACCTAGTAAACATGTTTGCCAATCCTGTGTGGGGCCCAGGGAATTTGTTAACACCTAGCACTTAAGTGCCTCTAAGTAATATATTATTGGTTAACTATTGTACTGTGTAAAAATTAACGGTATAAAGATTTTATTATTTTATTAAAAATATTTCACAATCAATCTGCCTAGTCTTTCTCTAACTACGTTGAGGTCCAGTCTGAACTCAAACCCAAACACAAATTCAAAATTATTTATTTCAATTAAATAATTTAAAAGTTACTTTTCATTCAAAAGTCAAGTCAAGCAAAAGATAAAGCTAGCAAGACTGTTGTCAGATTTTCTAAAAAAGTAAAATAAACTATTTACAGGCATATATTTTTCATAATTTTCAATGAGTCATTTAGAAAAGTTGAGCCAATACTCGTTTGAAAGTTTTGAAATTCGATCCTCGATTCACGTTCTATCTCACCAGCAAACTATCTTTGTCGGCGTCGATACATCATTAATTCATTTTATTTCAAATTTCGAACACTTGTTCCTTTTTGAGTGATAGCTTTCTTAACGGCCAGTCGTGTTTGAAATCATTTGGAATGTAACTTATCGTAAAGGAACTTTTTTTAAATAAAGATGGCGGATGAGAAAGGTTGGCTGTCAAAAAAGTTATCTTTTGGGCTTGAAGTTGCGTGTGAAATGGATAACGTAGTTTAATTATTATTGATAGGCTTACGATTGGCCACTATCTCACCTTAATGGTAAGCGATGATGTGGTCGATGGTGAACCAGGCTTGCCTAGAAGTAACCTATTCATTCTTGACTTTTCGATCACCAGATTATCACTTATTTATAAATAGGTAGCCCTGACAGGATGTAATTTTGTTTAGAGCCTCAGGACCATCACTTTCTCTTTTCCCAATCCCAGTTACACAAAAATTCTATAAATCTTTTTTCAAAAGAGGACCGTTACGAAATCTTCCGGTAGCTCTGCTCTTTAGTCTATGGTAATTACGACCGTCACTACTAAGGTCAACTCACACAAAGACGCGAAACGACAGGACTTTTTAAAATAGTGATAAAATATGGCACATTTCGGTGAGAGACTTCCAACAAATTCAATTTTCTTTTCTGATTTTTCGGGAATATTGGCATTCTCTCACTGCAATCTATACCTTTCGTGTAGTAAATACTAGTAAAGTTCTATATTGTCAAAATCAAATCATTTACTTGTTTATAAGTTCATAAACTTAAAGTGACAATGGACAGGGCTTATTGCACGCAGAACGGATGGCCGATCAGGCAGAAAAGTTCTGGAGTGAAGGCCTCCCACCAGGTGGGCCTATGACCTGGTGAAGGTTGCGGGGATCCGCTGGATGCTGAACGCACGGGACCGGTCAATACGGCGACGCTTCGGGCGGCCTATTTCCAGCAGCGAACGTCTTTCGGCTGATATGGTGATGATGATGATGAAGTTCATAAAGGAGTGGTGTGTGTGTGTGTGTGTGAGTGTGGTGTGTATGTATGAGGTGTGTGTGTGTGTGAAATGTGTTATCGGTATCGTAAAAAGTCAAGCATGGAGTCTCGTTGTGACTGTTGTAAGCCTACCCTTACTATAAAGAGACAGTAGCTGCAGGCTATAACATAAGTGGATAACGGTAGCACTGTAGGCGTTTGTGAAGCAATGAGTCTATGGTTATAATAATTAGCATTCTTTGGGGTTATGCGGACTTTCTTCCGTGTAATAGGTACAACGTTTTTAGTATAGGATAAGCACGATTGTTGAGAGTGGATCCTGAGTTGGATCTCCGGGTTAAGACAAGAAGACAAGAACGGCTTGAATACGAGGAAGGTTATTAATCTTAGGGCCTGTATAAATTGGTAAATAATTTAATAAAATTTCGGACACCGTGAGTAGTGACTGTGAACTATTTGAACAACGTGAATCAATTTCACGATGTCTATCTATAAAAGTTTGAAAAATTCTAGTTTTAGTTTCATCATCATCTTCCATGCATGACTTTGCCAACTGCTCTGCCTCCCTTTTTAGGGTTCCGTACCCAAAGGGTAAAAACGGGACCCTATTACTAAGACTCCACGATCCGTCTGTCTGTCCGTCTGTCACCAGGCTGTCTCATGAACCATGATAGCTAAACAGTTGAAATTTTCACAGATGATGTATTTCTATTGCCGCTATAACAACAAATACTAAAAACAGAATAAAATAAATATTCAAGTGGGGCTCCCATACAACAAAGGTGAATTTTTTGGTGTTTTTTGCGATAATGGTACGGAACCCTTCTTGCGCGAGTCCGACTTGCACTTGGCCAGTTTTTTTCGTGCCAATCCCCACGCTCCTGCCGACCTCATCGAATTTTACTTTCCTTATTAAATGTTTTGTTCTATTTATATTTTATGGGTCTTATAGTATTTTTTTATCGACATCTCTAAATTCAACTATGTATTCAATTTAATCTCAAATATATTTATTTATTAAAACTTTATGCACGAATGAAAAACACTGTACAAAGGCGGACTTAATGCCTTAGGCATTTTCTAGCTGTCGTTAATATTCTGTCCTACATTCTAAATATTTTTTGCCCACCGGAAATACTAAGGCCAGTCATAGACAATTTGTTCCCATCACTGACTGTATCAAAACAATTACTTTTTTATTTAGTTATTTATCGAATGATTCACCAGACACGCGTAAGCAAAAAGCGTGGAACGTACCGTTGCTTGCTTGGTTGCTTGGGCGCGTAAAATGGCGCTTTTGTAAAAAGTTGTACTTCGTTCGTCTGTAGATTTAAATGAACGCTTTATTGAATGTCCGTTAGCAGGAACTTTTTTAAATATACCAGTGGTAACTGAAGACCATTTTTATTATAAAATGTATCAGTATAGCGATTTACGACCCATCCCATCTATTGATCCGATGAAAGTATCTTTGGATGACATGTCTCAACGGGTGAACTGATTTAGATTAAATTTTAAACACAGCTAGAGCATGACCTGAATTAAGACATAGGATACATATCATTCTGGAAGTCAATTCCCATGGGATGCTCTCGCCCTTCACGCGGTTGACAAAAGTTAGTTTAGATATAATTAAGTTAATTTCGTCCATCTATACTATAATATTATAAAGAAGAATGATTTGTATTTTTGTATGCAACGAATAAACTTAAAAACTACTGGACCCATTTCAAAAATTCTTTCACCGTTGGAAAGCTACACTATCCCCGGGTGACATAGGCTATTTTTTATCACTGTATTCCCACGGGAACGGGAACTACGCGGGTGAAACCGCGAGGCGTCCGCTGGTACACAATAAATGTGTAAAATGTGTATAGAAATTAATATCCACATCGAATATAAGAAAATATGAGCTCCGTAGTTTACTCCATTGCTTACAGAGCTGTGAATAAAAATCGGCAGAGTGCGTCCCGTACTTTGAACATTTAAGGTTCCGTACCAAAGAAAAAAACTGATTTATCAATATATTGGTATTTTTTTGTAAAATATACTAAATTGCATGTTCATACGTCAATGGGAAGCTAAAAAAATATTCGGTACAAAATTGTGTAACAGACGACAGATAGACGGACACGAAAGTGACAGAAATAGGGCTCCGTTTGTACCCTTCGGGTACGGAACCCCAAAAATAAGTCCTAAAAAACGTAACAAGCACCAAAACAACATTTTAGGCGCCACCAAAAAGTTCAAAGCTCTCTTAAAGGTTTTTTGTTAAACTTTTTTTGCTAAGAAACGAATGATCTTTGATTTTGTTTGTGGCCTGATGCCTTTGCTTTTCAATGAATATTTCCGTATATTCGATATACATTGATCGGTTTGTATTGGTTTAGGAGAACTGTCAACTTTTTGAACTGTCAATGGTTAGCGAAATTTTTTTTTGGTCTTTTTTTTTAAAGGTATTGTGATACAGTTGACATTAAGTAATGCGGTATTTTTAGAAATATTAGTCATTTAGGTTTTTTGTGATTCAATTGGTTCGTTTTAAGAAAAGTTCACGTGTTTTCACACATCATATTTGATTATTTTTTACAGTTCGATGTTTAAAAAGGTCTAATTACCGTTTTAGAAGGTTCTGAAAATGAAACAGAGCATTATTGCTCCATAAAATTAAGCAGTTGTCAACATAAAACGCATTTTATGCATCCTATCTGCTTTGACTTTTTTGGTCCGCACGAAAACTTCGCATCCAGGACAACGAGGGATAACGATATAATTTTAATTAAAATTTATGTTAAGGTTACAACAGGAACCGTCCGTAGAATGATTCCATGTTCTTTGAAATACCGTGGGAAACAACAATTTTGCCATTCCAAAGTTCATCTGTTTTTCGAAAAGAAATATTCACAACTATTGATTGGCTATATTCTATGCAAAACTGTTCTAAAACAATGTTCTAATTGATTCAAAAAACGAAGCCTGGATTCCTTCTATACAAATAACAAAGTATCACTAAACAATAATTACCCACACAACCAGAGACAACAGTACAATCCCAGAGGAGCGCGCGAAATCGTGGAATCCATTTTGTAAGTTTGACGTTTCAGCCAACATGGCGCATGGCGGCGTTCTAATCTTGTTGTCGTTGTTTCGAACTCAGCTTACAGTCGAGCTTTGCTTCGGTCAGTGTTCTGTGCCGATTTTATGAGATGGACGAATGCTAATGGTACCTAGGTTTTAGGGACGGAAAAATTTGTGCTGAGAGGTGTTCTTACGGATTTTTAGGCATAAAATAATAATAGGAATGCCAAAATCAGAAAATTTCTGAACTTAGCATTATTTTTTTATTAGCGTGTTCTGTCCTGCTATTGTGAATTAATTTGACTGTTTTGACTTGATAGCTCTTTTTCACCATGTACTCGTACTAAATTAATATCTCCTGGCAATACTGTTGTCAGATATTCTGGTTTCTGACTACCCGTAACGACTGTCTTTGACAAATGACAGCCAGGAGCAGTAGCTTAACGTTCTTGTCAAGCCACGGAAGAGACACGGTATGTACTGAATGGTAACCCATCCACGAAACAACCCCGGCAAGCGTTGCTTAACCTTGAACATTAAACCGTGCAGCTGCCACGAGTTCCTCATTGGAATATACTATTACGACCAGAAAACTATCAACTGCAAAATCAACGCCACATAAATTCTCATCGACAGCAATAAAGGTCTACAAAAAATCGCCAATCATTGGACTAGAAGCTGCCTTTAATAAATTGTCATCCAATGAATCTTCCACAAATCTATCGGGGCCTTCTGCAAAGTTATTGGGCTACTTAAAAGCTCAGAGTTCAACTGCGGCGGCACGAGAATGAGTGATAATTGAAACGCGCACGCGATGATGTGTGTGCGCTACAACTACGGGGTTCAGCCAGAAGGTTCGTATTCGTACTAGAAGTGTGCGCAACACGCCACCAACTTTTTTATTTGCGTCATCGGCGCCAACATTTGTAATACTAGTTTCTGCCCGCAGCTTCGCCCTTGTAAAAAGTATTTTAATAAACCAAGGGATTATTATACCCAATTTATAGAAAGGACCTTATGACCGCATCATAGAATGGTGCTGCCGTAGCTGAATACTGGGCTAAACATAATATTTAAAAATTGTACTTATTTTCCATCGACCCGCTAAGAAAAAGATAAGAGGGATAAAAACTGGTTATAAACTATCTGTGTGCAAAATTTCATCCAAATCCGTTAAGTCGTTTTGTGTGATTAGAAACACAAACATACAAATTTTCACATTTATATATTAATAGGAATTGTTTTAGATGACTAAAATGATACAAAGAAATGTAGCAATACCTTGCTGAATATCTATAGACCCATCTCACTAGTGATCCAAGTCTACAAAAATTCACATTAATCTATTAATAGGAATTGTTTTAGATGACTAAAATGATATGAAGAAATGTAGCAATACCTTGCTGAATAACTATAGACCCATCTCACTAGTGATCCAAGTCTACAACGTACGCTACGCCAAATAAGCAGGTTTTCTGAAAGGCTTTAATACTGTCGCGGATCACATCCATAACGATGGACAATTTATTCAAAGATCGAAAGAGTACAATAAGTGGACTACGAAAACGCCTAAGACCCAATCAATTTATGGAGTTCTGGATTCTCTGTAATGATTTAGCTCGCATATGACGTCCAACGCCACATGCAAGCGTGTTCATAGGCCAAATGACGAAACGGTCTTCACGATATATCATGTGATCAAAGAACACGCTTCTTAGACCCTGAAGTCTGATTCCGTCTTTTAAGAAGCCGCTAATATTGTAATAAAAAATACAAATTGCGTGCGGCGCCTGGACTATTTCCAAGATTAATTCTAATGATGATTATACGCGTGATAGGACTCGATAGATTTTTTGCCGCATGTAAGTTTGAAGATTCGAGAAGTATTGCGAGACTGGTTGATGAGGTGAAGCTCAGCAGTGAACGTTCCGTTAAATGATGACGACGATGATGAAGGACCAGTAGATAAAGGTAAGGATATAAAAGGCGAAAGAATGCAGCGAGTGATAGAATTTGAAGAAGAAGATGATATTGATTGATGAGGTGAAGCTCAGCAGTGAACGTTCCGTTGAAATGATGACGAGGATGATGAAGGACCAGTAGATAAAGGTAAGGATATAAAAGGCGAAAGAATGCAGCGAGTGATAGAATTTGAAGGAGAAGATGATATTGATTGATGAGGTGAAGCTCAGCAGTGAACGTTCCGTTGAAATGATGACGAGGATGATGAAGGACCAGTAGATAAAGGTAAGGATATAAAAGGCGAAAGAATGCAGCGAGTGATAGAATTTGAAGGAGAAGATGATATTGATTGATGAGGTGAAGCTCAGCAGTGAACGTTCGGTTGAAATAATGACGAGGATGATGAAGGACCAGTAGATAAAGGTAAGGATATAAAAGGCGAAAGAATGCAGAGAGCGATAGAATTTGAAGGAGAAGATGATATGGAAAAGCCTGAAGGAAGCGAAGTCTTTGGAAACCAGCAGTTAGGGTCTGATCATATCAAGATGTCGTAAATATGTAAGATACTTGAATGTGGCACGTTTGAACAGTCAGTCCCGAAATGTACCACATAGCTGATTTGTTTATATTGCGACCACACCATGCTAAAATTTAACGTTGAGTACGATCTTTCGCGAGGAGACTCAGGGTTTTTGAATTGAAATTTAAAGACAAATTCCAAATCCACCTTGCCATGAAAACTTGCCAAAATTTTTGCATAAAGCAAAGTTTTAAACTTCGAATTCACCGAAGGTGACGGTGGCAACCTCGAGAGGCATCGTGACCGGCAAAGTAGATGGGCAAAAGCTTCGTGGACGCAGCCCAATACGTTGGTCTAACCAGATCCGCATCGCCCTTGAATCTTCAGATTACAACGCTCTCCACACCGCCAGAGAGAGACAGGTGGAGAAACATCATTCGAGAGAAGGTGATGCAAAAGGGAGATCACGACCCTCAATACTGAGGAATACGACGCAAGGAGGAGGATGAAACTTCTAATTCCCAAAAAGAAACTGCGGTGAATCTTCTTTATGTATCCGCACAATGGCACCATCTTGACTCACTTGCGTGTGAGCATGTGCGAGTACATAGCGCGGATACTTTCATCTAATTGTTTGAGGAAAAGTGCGCGGTGTGATTTTTTATATGTATTTAATTATTGTCTGATGTTTACTGTCAGTTATAAGTGGGTGAAGCTACTTCATAATAACGTATTTAGTCGTTTCCCAAGTATGTTGCCAAGTGTCAAAATGAAAGAATTTGGCTTTATTGTATGTTACACAATAGCCCTGCAGCTCTTCGTAAGATCACCAGACAAAATGCAGTCCGTTTGCAGCATTAGTTAGTTGCCAATAAGCAAGAAGATTAGATAAACGTTAGAACAATTGATTCTTACAATTAACACAAGATCGGATAGGCATGAGGTATCGTTTAGTTGCTCCAGTTAAGTTCATGGTCAGATGATAAACCGAATGCTCGAGTTGAAATAGTACAACAACTTTTAAGATGTTGAACCATTATAGTTATGTGCAGTCGTAGAATTTAAAGGTTTAGCGAAATAATGTTAGCTTGAATGATAAGTAATTCAGAGAAGAACAACATAAGAACATGTACTGTGGAAGGGTCTGGGGGAGGCATATACTGGTAAGCAAAAAAAAAAATTCGATAAACATCGGTTTGTACATTTTTTTATTTTTTTTTATTTATCATAGGCTCGCGCTTGACCACTATCTCACCTGATGGTAAGCGATGATGTGGTCGACGTTGGAGCACGCTTGCATAGAAGTAACCTATTCACTCTTGACTTAAAGACCCCTAGATTGTAGCTATCGGGAAACAGACTCCGGCAGAGAATTCCACTCCTTAGCTGTACGCATAATAAAAGTATTCTCAAAACGTTTTGTGCGTATGGGTGGGATGTCTACCATGTACCGATGGCGCTTCGCCGTACGTCTGGTAGTCAGATGATGAAACGGGCTGGCTTTTTGATCCGTTGCTTACTACTTACGATTATTAATCAAACGGGCTGTTTATCAATATAAATTTTTGTGTATATCGTCTGATATACACAAAAATTTGTAAAGACCGGCAAAGTTAAGTTGGTTGTAATAGGAAAAACCGGCCAAGTGCGAGTCGGACTCGCGCACGAAGGATTCCGTACTTGCTAAATTACGGTTTACGATTTATGACGTATTAAAAAAAAACTACTGACTAGATCTCGTTCGCAGCAATTTTCGGTGGTAGTTTACATGGTAATGTAAACTACCACCGAAAATTGCATGTCATATATTTTTTTTAGTTTATTCATTCTGTTATTTTAGAAGTTACAGGGGGGGGGGGGGACACATTTTACTACTTTGGTAGTGTCTCTCGCGTAACACGTTCGGGTTTGATGAAAAAAAAAAAATATTTTCAGTTTCAAGTATGGGGACCTCCAAAATTTCTTGTTTTTTTTCTATTTTTGTGTGAAAATCTTAATGCGGTTCACAGAATACATATAGTTACCAAGTTTCAACAGCCTAGCTCTTATAGTTTCGGGAAAAAGTGGCTGTGACATACGAACGGACAGACAGACATGACGAATCTATAAGGGTTCCGTTTTTTGGCCATTTCGCTACGGAACCCTAAAAATGAGGGCATTTCAAAGAAAATATCAGATTTATCAATATATTGACATTTTTAGTTAAATATATGTAGTAATAAACATTGTCACCAGATTTTCAAGTAAAAAAATCTGATTTTGGTAAATTCTCATTCCTTTGTATTCCAATATTTTTTTAAACAAAAAATACAATATTTATCTACTCAACGAGCTCTGAACAATGGGGAAGGTCTAACATTTTTTTTCCGCCCAATTTAGCTGTATGGGTGCCTGCCTAAAAATAAAAAAAACTTAATTCAAAAAATCAAAAAACCCGACTGCTTCAAAAGCGAACTAAAAAGTCGTAAACAAGGAAAAAATCATGCTGTGCAGTCGGAGGATACATTTTCGCGGGCTGGCTGACTAAAATCTGGTGTATCCTCCGCCTGCACAGCATGATTTTTTCCTTGTTTACGACTTTTTAGTTCGCTTTTGAAGCAGTCGGGTTTTATGATTTTTTGAATTAAGTTTTTTTATTTATAACTTTTTAGTTAGTTTTTTTCGAATTAGATACATATAAACATATAAGTGTTATATATTTTTGAAATCACCTCTTAAAACCCTTTATTTTGATACCCCACACGATGGGTTTGGAAGAAAAAAATTTGGGCACCCGCACTATGGCACCCAAAATACGCCATTTTTCTATTATCCAATTTTAATGTAGCCTATGACACTCGCAGGGTTAAGACGCATCGATTGACGTATGAATCATCAAAATCGGCCAACGCGTTTGGTCTCTGGAACGCCATATAGCAACAAACATACATACATACATACTTACATACATATACTGATAAACACATTACCCTCCTTCGGCAGTCGGGTAAAAATAAACATACTTTTTGACAATTTGTATGGCTTTGTGTGAAAAAGAAGTGAAGAGAGAAGCTACTGTGAAAATTTGAAGACTGTAGCTCCAACCGATTGACAGACGACGGACAGACAGACGGTCACGTGAGTGACTGCAAAAAATATTTATTTAAGTTTGTAAATACAGACTATATGAATTTGTTATTAAATTCACACTATGCACACAAATGTAATGTACAGAGTCGTTTTTTCAGGGCGATACAGATACAAGTAGCTGGTGAAGGTTCGAAAGTAAAAATAAAAGAGATTAACCATGGATTAACATTTATTTTAGTTTCAATTCGAAATTCAACGCATACCAGACAGTAATTTAAAAAAAATAAACTTGCATCCTGAATTTTTTTGCTTATATTTTTATGAAATACTCAACAAAATTTGTAAAGGTGACATGAAATATTTGAGAAGAGAATTGTATAATTTGGACAAAAACCCAAAAAGAAAATTCGCTCAACTTTTTCTTCCGCCGAGTGTATATAGTTCAAAAAGTTCTCAGGAAATTAATCGTTGTCACTATTAATCACAAATATTCGCATTCAAACAGACCTGTTTGTCTAGGAGCTATGGCGTTAAATATTTTGCATGTTTTAGGAGTGGTTCACGATTTTAACGCACGGCACGGCAGCATTGTCTGGGACATTTTGGTCCCAGACAATGCTGCCGTGCTATAGACTTTGGGTTGTCGTTTCAATTACTAACAAAAGTTTATTTATTACGTCTCTGACGCTCGTTTTCCCAAATACTAGGTAACTTCTAAATGATCGGCAAGATCACAGCTTCATTTTCATCGCATCGGCTCACCTACGATATTTAAAATCCAACAGAGCAAGTCGCTTTCTATAAGTGAAACTTGCATGAAAAGCTTAAAACTGTAAGTACCCACTTTTGTTAAAAAAGAAAATGTTTCGCGGCATTCAATTTATAAAAATGACACATTAAAAATCATTGAAATTTCGCCTCATTTCGATCGCCCGCCCGCACGGCCCATACCGCCTGTCAATCTTTTCAAATTCGGAACGCTATATGAAGTGACGTTTCCTGCGGCGGTTTTACTTTTTTAATTAGGCCTAGTATGGGCAACGGCACAATTGGAAACTGTCACATTGTCTTTAGTTTGAGATGTAACGGACCTTTTTGGATGTGGGCAGTGCGGGTTGCGGTTGTGAAATTAATTGATGGAGAGATGCATTATGCGCTTAGAGCATTTAACCTATAAATGCTCTAAGATTATGCGATGTGGTTTAAGGTCAGCTCATACAGATATACGACGCGATGATGGTACTTGTTTCCGGATAGCATCGCGAAGCCGATGACGTTTGGTATTCGAATTTGCGAGATGCAGCACCACTGTTCTATGCCGCAGAATGTGTTGTCTTTTGTTTTAATTCTCTAACTGAAATTTTTACCTTTTTGTGTACAAAATAAAGTTCCATATCGGAACGCTATATGTCTCAGTGTGAGCTGCCAGCTGACTCTCACAGGAGCAATAAGATAACTAAGTAGCAAATACATTTATATGCACCACAGTATAAAATAACTAGACCTTTCCCGGCACTGCCCTTTTTTTGTTGCGCTGGGGAAAAATGCGTTACCCATTCGGGGGAAATGGAGGGCTATGTGAGACTCCCCGGGCTGACCCACTAAAAAAAATAACCCAGCGGCACTCCCGCATCTTCTGAGTGGAGGAGGTCTGGGAGACTGGCAAAGTATTTTACATCCAGTCTTCCGCCGACGACCGCCCGCCTCTACAGCGGGGCCTTCACGCCCCTCCCTTAGTGGAGGAGCCCGGGATCTGCCGCGAGTGCTCGGCCATTCCCGCCCGACGAGGGTGGTGATTAGTGCAATGCGAGCGAAGGCGCCCCCGCGCCTGTCGCCCGCTAATCACCACTTTCTGCACTGCCCTAGTCTAAACTAGAGGAACCATACACTTATTCGGGATAGCTAGCAATACCTTCTTTGAAAGTTTGAGTATCTGGAAGTTCACCTGTAGCCAAGTAGACAATATACAAGCGATAACGCTAGTAGAAAACGCATCAATGTATGGGAATGACACATCTGAACGTTAAGTCACGTGGTCAAACCATACAAATAGAAGGCGTTAACGTTTGTAAAAAGAGATTCGATACGAAACGTTTGTAACTTGGCTAAGGGGGCTGATGCTATTTCTTAAATTCTTTCACAACTAGTGTAGGCTACTTTAAATCCCGCAGAAAATGCACGGTAAGCAAAGCCAATAGCAAACCCTAGTTAAAAACAATTCGATATTATACTGACCATGGGTGTTTCCATAGATCAATGATAGTGCAACATCATTGCTTTCGCCAAGACTTTCTATTGTGAGGTGTGGGAGATAAAAAACTTAATAATTAGTCTATTGCCGTGCATTGTTGGTTCATTTGGTTATTGTTAGGCTGTTTGTACAACTGCGGCCGGTCAAATTGCGTTATTAAACCGACTTTAAAATGAGCAGGTTCTGTATTCGATGGTCTTCCTGAAGTTGGCTTTCCGATATGCAAGGCACGGATCCGTGCTGTTTTTTTAAGAGATTAACTACTGCGCAGTTGTTGTAGCCAGCTTTAGGGTGGCCAAGAAGTTTGGCGAGATCTATTATGTATGTGTATTTCTGCGTTTTTAGGGTTCCGTAGCCAAATGGCAAAATACGGAACCCTTATAGATTCGTCATGTCTGTCTGTCTGTCTGTCTGTCTGTCTGTCTGTCCGTCCGTATGTCACAGCCACTTTATTCCGAAACTATAAGAACTATGCTGTTGAAACTTGGTAAATAGATGGAGTCTGTGAACCGCATTAAGATTTTTACACAAAAATAAAAATAAAACAATAAATTTTGGGGGTTCCCATACTTGAAACTAAAACTAAAAATATTTTTTTTCATCAGACCCATACGTGTGGGGTATCTATGGATAGGTCTTCAAAAATGATATTGAGGTTTCTAATATCATTTATTTCTAAACTGAATAGTGTGCGCGAGAGACTCTGCCAAAGTGGTAAAATGTGTGTCCCCCCCCCTGTAACTTCTAAAATAAGAGAATGATAAAACTAAAAAAAATATATGATGTACATTACTATGTAAACTACCAGCGAAAATTGGTTTGAACGAGATCTAGTATGTAGTTTTTTTTTAATACGTCATAAATCGTAAACCGCAATTTACCAAGTACGGAACCCTTCGTGCGCGAGTCCGACTCGCACTTGGCCGGTTTTTTTGTGAATGATGTCAGTGTAAAAAGTGACATAGCCCCAGTGTCCAATTTTGCATCTACGTCTTTTAAGGACAAGCTGTCGCCTAATAGTGCAAAATTAAATTATTACATCATAGAAAAATGGTTTAGATATTCGTGATGGAGTTCATAGTGACATGTATTCTGTGAAATATCAGAAAGACAGAGATAATTACAGCTTTTTGGTATAGATACAGATATACACCAAATTCCCTAATTATGTTGTGGTCGGCTTCCAGTCCTACCGGATTCAACTGAGTACCAGTGTTTTACATGGAGCGACTACCTATCTGACCTCCACAACCCAGTTACTGGGAATCACGATACTCCTGGGCAAGACTGGTTTCAGATCTCAAGCACAGATATACACCGTAGCTTTATTAATAGTGTTCCAATAGAACTCTTTGGGTGGAAAATTAATACACCTATACGAGTACTAACAATCTTCTAACACTTGTGAGAATGTTACTAGTATTCCAGAGTGGGCTCTCTACCCGAAAACATGAGATTAATCCAATCGCGTTTTATTATCTATATTGCAACTTCTTTCAAGTTTTTGTCTCTGCATCACCCAAAGGTTGACTGCTAGAAAATGCCTGCCTTTGCAGGTACCTTTGTGTGCGTAAAATATCAAAAGAGACTTTTAACAAAACTGAATTATTTTTGTTCTTGTCAAAGGCCAGCCCTTTGAGAAACACAGTCGAGATGTCATTGGGCACATTTTAATGCTTAAGTCTAAATGGAGCGTCAATGTAGGCCACTGGACAGGTCTAACTTTGTGATGACATTGTCTCTGGTTCTGCAGACAGAGGATGCCAGAGACTGTGAAAATGTATCTGGTATTGTCTCTATTTAACTTGTGGCTTTTGGTAGTTCAAAATAAACTAGGTTATGGCCTAGTTAAGTGATGCTTGCCGAGGTTCGTCAGTGAATGGGTGACATTCCCTTACTAGTATGTTTCTCCGTGCCACGTAAAGCTGTTGGTCCCGGCTGCTATTTCTAGATCTTTGACATTCGTTGTCGGAAGCCCAAAAACAATGACACCAGGCTTGCCAAGAAGTATCTGTTGCACAACTACTGGGTTGTGAAGGTCAGATAGACTGTCGCTCCATGTAAAAATGTTGATAAAAGCACACTTTGTAAACAAGTATATTACAAACAATATGATTATATTCAAGATAATAATGCTTGGTAACATGCTGGTCCTGCTCCATAGGGCAAACTTTAGTGTAGACAAAATCAAACTTTTGAAAGTCGGTTTGATTTTTTTTGTTAAAGAAATTGACTCGCACGCTATTCCGTTGTTGTTGAATTAGGTAATTTACCTATGTTTGCAATATTTTTAAGTATGTGAGAACCATGTTCCTATTTATCAAAATACGGATTTTATTTTTGCTTTTAATACTTTATACCTTTACGTAGTATAGTAGTGCTGGGTGCATCGTCCTCACGTATATGTATTTATGTATGTATTTAAATGTTGTAAAACACTTATTATTTTTAAAGAGTAAGTATGGAGTTTCTTGTGAGTTCTTCTCCATAACAAGCTACTTTTCCGAATGCACGGTAGAAGAAATTTTTAGTACTTGTAAATTTTAATAGTTGACGTTCAAAAGTGCCGCTTGGTGGCCTAGTTGAAATAAATATATTTGAATTTGACTTTGACACCCGGTTATATTCCCCGATCTGACAATCTCAACATAGTTGGGTATAGACTAGGTTACCAACTCTCTAGACCTCTCTCTCTTTCGGGGACCAACTCTGTGTTACTTAAGCCCAACGTTTGTTCTTATTCTTAATTCTTTATTGTAAACTAAAATTAAACATGACATACATGATACATTATAATAAAGTACATGTACAAAGACGAGCTTAACTCAATGTTGAGTTCTCTTACAGCAAACCCTAGAGTGACAGAAAGTTGACAATTATAGAGAGCAGGCATCCAGTGTAAAATAACATAAGACGAATTAAATTAAAACTAATACTAAGTAATTGCGCAAGAAAATGAAGGGCTGGTTTTTCAATTTTAAATTTTAAAATTCCGTCTAGAGATTACTATGTTCAAACAAACAATATCTTCAGCTTTAATAAATTAATAGTTGCGTCAGTCGCAAGCGTGTAACCCGCCTTATCCCATCTCAATTGACACGTATCCCGCTAATGGAAATGAGCTTTATTTTTTTTAACTTTTTAATTAATAACGTTGTTCTTTAATCTATGGTTTCATAGATAACGCCCAGCACCGTGTCGGAATAATCGGTAGAATATTTAAATCGATACACGATTCAATTAAAATAATAGATAGCGTATTATTTAGTTTATGGAAGCTCATATGTTTTGTGCCTGAGAAATTTATTTTCTCTGTAAAATGTTTTTTTTTTGTTTAGTTAAATAAGGAAGAGTAATTAAGAGTGGAATTAAAGAAATGATGTAAAAAGACAACGTTGTGGTTTAAAAGAACATGTAGTGACTAAAATTGAAAAGAGTATGCTAAGATAGTTTGGCCATGTTAAGAGGATGAATGAAAGGCGACTAACGAACAACAAGGCAGACGTGAATGGAAACGCCGCGAGGAGACGCCCTAGCAAGACATACATAGACCTTATTGGTGATGTTCTTCGGAAAGGCTATAGTGCGCAGTACTCATAACCGGCGTGTGTGTATGACTAGATGTATGAATGTGAGTGAAGTAGTAGCAGGTGGCGTTTTGTAGTGTCTGCCTACCCCCGTGGGGAAAAGGCGTGAGTTTATGTATGTATGTATGTATTCAAGAAATAATATAGCTAGAAAATTTAACACCAGTCTTGCCATGGGTTATCATGTTACGCAGTTACTGGGTAGTGGATATCAGATAGGCTCGTCACTCTTTAAAAACTTTTCACTAGGAAATCGGCTGAATTTTTTAGACCGTAAGGTGAACCTAAACAATTAAGACAAGAACAAATAAAATTTATTGATCATGAAGAAGGAATGCAAGCAATCGGCATAAAATAATTATAGACTACGCAATAAATGGTCTGATCTATTTGAGCTCGAAGCGTATAATACCGGGGATTGTCCTTGGGTGCACTTACGTAGTGCATACAGGGATAATCGTCGGTTGGTGTCACATATCATGATACACGTCTAACAAGGCCTCTGCGAGTTGGCTTCGGCCCCTGACACGCCTTTCAAAGAACCGGAACCTCAGTGTCCCGAAATTTTTAAAGTCATCATCATCTGCCTAGCCTTTCCCCAACTATGTTGGGGTCGGCTTCCAGTCTAACCGGATTCAGCTGAGTTCCAGTGTTTTACATGGAGCTACTACACACAGTGTTTTACTACAGTGTTTTAGGTAGTAGCGTGGGGTACCGTGTTACCCAGTTGGGTAACACGGTACCCCTTGGCTAGACTGCTGTCAGATCTAAAGCTTCTGACTACTCGTAACGACTGTCAAAGATCTTCAAATGATAGCCGGGACCAACGGCTTAACGTGCTTTTCCGAGGCACGGAGGAAACTCGGTATGTTGCAATGGTCACCCATCCACGGATCGACCTCGTCAAGCTTTGCTTAACCTTGAAGATCGACCCGTGCGGCTGTTATTATTTAGCTTTAATTGTTAAAGACATAATAATAAATAATAATAATTATATAATGGAATCGGAAGTACTGTACTACAGGTATGTGCCCGACCCAGTTGTCGAAAATGGCAATGTCACGTTGTATTGGGATTGGTCTATCATCACGACAGGACTAATGTTGCCAATAAGCCTGACATAGTGGTGATAGACCGACTAGAGCGTCGCGCAATGATTGTTGATATAGCGGTCCCTCATGACGAGAACCTCGTGAAGGCTGAGAGAGATAGGGAAGCTAAGTATCTTGATCTGGCTTGCAAGGTTGTCGACATGTGGGATGTGAATACAGCAGTCATTGTGCCGATAGTAGTGACGGCAAATGGCATAATAGCCAAGAGCCTTAACGAACATTTGAGGAGGCTCTCGTTAGGCAGCTGGATCAAGGGCTTGATCTAGAAAGCGGTACTCCTGGCCACGGCGCGTTTAGTCAGGCGGTTGTTCTCTCAGGAGCCCTGACCACTGGTAGCTTGGACCCTGTTTCCGATACCGGTGGCTATTATTTTATAGAATAATATTTAAAAGTATGTATAGATAATTAATAAATGGAATAATAATATAAGTATTGTAGTTCTGCATATTTGCTCATTTTCTCCCCTATCTTCTTTTTATCAATAAAAGTATAAGACTTTAGGCACAGTGTACACTGTTGAATGGATATATCTAAACTATTTTATCCACTTTTAAGCATTGAAGAGTCTACCATCAACATTCTTTCACCCATTCAATATTTCCAATACACAAACCCGAAAAAAAAACAGACGCCATCTTCTCATTTTCCCGCCAACTGTCGACGTTCACAGATAATAAATTATTATGCGCGCAACTAAACGCGCGCGTTTCGTATCTCAAACGACGGCTCGCCGGTCACAGACAATGCGTCTAGATTAGTGATGGCGGATGGAAGAATCAGATGTCACCTGTTATAAAATATCGTAATTAATTTTATAATGAGCCTGTTTTCAAGGTGGTATTCTTGACAAGCGGTTTTTTTAAGGTTTTGAGGGAAGTTAGAAGATTTAGGAACTGTTTTGTTAATGACTGAGATTATCATTGTGATTTGACGTCGAACGAATGTAACTAACTATATATGAACGTAGAATGTTTAAAAAAAACGTTTAATAATAAAATTTATTTCAGTTAAGGTTACATCAGCCCTCTACTTTATCATGTGCAAACAGAAGTATAAAAGTCAAAATGTCTATCTACTGTTATTTTACTTAATCATAATTATCTGATTCATTTCCACTAGTGTCCAATGTAAAGTTATTTTTTTTTTATTTCGGTTTTTGCGATGCAAGCCTTGCAATCTTATGTAGGTACTGTCAAGGGCCTACCTTATGTATATAATATACTTTTTCGTCAATAAATCTTTGTTCATGACAATTTTGTATCGATGTCTCCAACTTGTGCATAGACTATTGAAACTTCTCTGTGTCCCCGCCCTATGTCGTAACTGGCAAAGAGTCGCGAAGTGAACAGGGAGTTCAGCTGACCGCCTTGTGCAAGCCTATGCGCTAGACTTAGGAGATACACCTACCTCAGAAATATCTAAAGTAATTTATTTATAAAAAGGTTTACTTGTTGTTTTACAAAAGGTAACCAGTCTATGAACGCTTATTCTTAAAAAAAAACACTGAAGTGTTTAGCACTTGTTGTAATTCAAATTAAGAATCTGTTTAACAAGTCCAAGGCCCGATTTTTCAATAGTCTGATAACTTTTAACTGAGCAATGAAAATGGCGCTTTGACAGCTTTTGTATAGAAAATATGTCAAACGGGCATTTTTATTCCTCAGTTAAAAGTTATCAGACTCTTGAAAAATCGGCCCTAGATCACACAGAGATTTTTATGATTAAAGCCCTGTAAGTACTGAGCCGATAATCTAAATATTTTGATTCACAGAAGGCTATAGCTGAGTGTCAAATATTACTTTTTCCCCGAAAAAAAACAAAATGTTCCAATGTTTTAGAACACAGGACCGAAGTAGCGGGTAAATACTTATATATGTTAACAGTAGTAATATGAGTGGAGATTCGCAAGAGCAAACGTGCTTGGAGGAAGGAAGTTAACGCAGTAAAATGCTGGTAGGGATCTTGACCGTACTTCCGAGATTGTCCTGATAGCCGTGGCATACCTCTCCACTCCTCAATCACCTCCGTATATGTTGCCCCCTAGGCGCTACGTCACCAAAGTGCTAGCGACTGTTTATGGGGGGGCCCATTAATTGAGTGAGCAAGTCATCCCCTGCCATTTTATAGCCGTGTAGATCAACAGTGGTCAGGCAGAGGCAAATAGTCCTTCTATAGTTTTAGGTAATCGATCCACGACACCTCCCAAACCCATAGCCCAATGTGTTTTGTCTCCATATTCTGCAATAGTCCTGCACCAGCCGGGGATTGTCCTTGGGTACTCACTAGTGCATACAGGGATAATCGCCGGTTGGTGTCACATTTAATCCTACATGTCTTAATTAATAAATGTTATTATAATATTGACGAATACTTAAATGACGAATTAATTTAGAATTACACATATTGTATAAAATTAAATTATTTTGACATTTTAATTATTTTGAAATTGTTAATTATTTTGACATTTTTAATGATTTTGTAGTTTTTCATTATTTTGACATTTTGAATTATTTTGACATTTTTAGTTATTTTGACATTTTTAATTATTTTGACATTTTAATTATTTTGACATTTTAATAATTCCTCATTTAGGTCTGACATATTTGGAGTATTGAATTGTTCAATTTATTTTCTAATGCAATACCAAAATTATGCATGATTTTCAATTATTTTAAAGGAACTTTTAATTTGTAATCCTCAGCTAGATTTGTACACCATATTTGTACGCCTCCTGGCATAACATAGCGCTCTGTTCAAACTTAAGATCTGTATTTATTTACCTATGTTAACAAATAAATAAATGATTGATTGATTGAACAAGGTCTTTGCGAGTTGGTTTCGGCCCCTGGTACGCCTTTCCGGGACCCTAGGGTCTCGAGAATCTCAAAGAAATAAAAATATTATAAAATTACATTTAATCAATTCACATTCAGAAAGATGCAAGTACACTCGTGAAAAGAAAACCTTAAAGTCAACTTCCAGAGCCAATTTCAACCATCGTCGGAGCATCCACGCTAACCTGCCCTAAACAGGTGTATTGCACTCGCGAAGCTGTGCCTCCATTCATACAGCATCACACAATACCTAGGGCGCAACATTGTAAGAGGAATCATACTCATCTCTCTGGCTAACTGTTGAGAAAAAATCCAAATGATAGTTCCGAGTTTTTTTGTGAGTATCGTAAAAGACAGACTGCGGAATGCTTGCTTTTTGCTTTAGTCCAAATAATGCTAATTGTTTTCCAATCTCCAAATCGTTGTTAAAAGGTTAAAAAAATACTAATATACAGAGGAGAAATTATTTGTAAAAGGCAATCTCTGGAGGTAATTAATAGATACTAATATAATAAATGCGAAAATTTGTCTTTCTGTTATCTTTTCACGTCTCAACGGCAATGCGGTCGCAGAGCTTTGACTGATTTTCCTTAGTAAAAACTCATAATTCGAGGTTTGGTTCACGCCTATTTCCTCTTCCTGTATTGGACAAATTTTAAAGATATTCCATAAATTTAATAAAAACGATATATGTTGTACTATTCCAGGTTGCCTGGAAGAGATCGCGCTATGCGATAAGGCCGCCCATTGTATTTGTATTAATTTTAAGTTTTTTTGTTATATTTGTATTTTAAGGTGTACAATAAAGCATATCTGTGTTAGTTACTTCACTTATAACTCAAGAACGGCTGAATCGATTTAGCTGAAAATTGGCAGGGAGGTAGCTTAGAACCAGGAGAAGGACATAGGGTAGGGTAGGGTAGGGTAGGGTAGGGTAGTGTAGGGTAGTGTAGGGTAGTGTAGTGTAGGGTAGGGTAGTGTAGGGTAGGGTAGTGTAGGGTAGTGTAGGGTAGTGTAGGGTCGGGTAGGGTAGGGTAGTGTAGGGTAGGGTAGTGTAGGGTAGCGTAGGGTAGTGTAGGGTCGGGTAGGGTAGGGTAGGGTAGTGTAGGGTCGGGTAGGGTAGTGTAGGGTAGGGTAGGGTAGGGTAGTGTAGGGTAGGGTAGGGTAGGGTAGGGTAGTGTAGGGTCGGGTAGGGTAGTGTAGGGTAGTGTAGGGTAGGGTAGGGTAGTGTAGGGTCGGGTAGGGTAGGGTAGTGTAGGGTCGGGTAGGTAGGGTAGATAAATGTTTGGTCTTTTTATGGCAAAACAAAGTTTGCTGGGTCAGCTAGTAATAAATAAATAAATACTTCTATGTTTTTATTTTTTCATTTAAAGTTGTGAAATTTGTACACTAGGCCTCTGTCGACAGCGCAATTTCGAGCATTTTTTGAGGGTTCTAGTACATCTAAAGATGTATTACCAAAAAGGAAAACATAGGGCACAGTATACAAGTATATCTTTCTTTTTACCCAACTGCGGAAGGAGGGTAATGTGTTTATTAGTCTATGTATGTATGTTTGGTCTTATGTGGCGTTCTAGAGACCAATCGAGTTGGCTGATTTTGATGATTCTTACGTCAATCGATTCGTCTTAACGCTGCGAGTATCACTGGCTACATTAAAATTAGAAAAAAAAAAAATGCGGATTTTGGGAGCCATATTGTGGGACACCAAATTTTTTTTTTATCCGAACCCATCGTGGGGGTAACAAAATAAAGGGTTTTAAAAGTTGATTTAAAAAATATATAATACTCATATGTTTAAATGTACCTAATTAAAAAAAATATATATCTAAAAAGTTATAAATCATCATCGGAGGTTACATGTTCGCGAGCTGACTGACCAAAACCAGATGTATCCTCCGACTGCACAGCATGATTTTCTTCTTGTTTACGTCTTTAAAGTTCGCTTTTTAAGCAGTCGGGTTTTTTATTTTTTTTAAATTAATTCAATTTATGAAATATCTTTTAAATTGGTACAATATTGGTGGAGGAAATAGGTGAGAGCCAAACCTCGAATTATGGCTTTTTACTTAGGATATTCGGTCGGATGTCTGCGACCGTATTTCCTCTTAACTGATTTAAATGGTGGACCATGGTCCTGGATTAGGACATGGTCTATGGATACTTTTTTTTATCCCCGGAGTATGTTGCCTTAGGATGATTTCCGACTTGAACGCAGGCGAAACCGCTGACAGAACTTAGTACATAATTTCTCATGATCATACTTTCCCGGTCATGACACATTTCGTCCCATTTCCTACAGCAATATCAATCGTTTCTATGTTATTGCGATCTTAGATGTAAACTATGAAAACATATATCAATCTACTTTTGAGAGGAATGCATTAGTCTACTGTCTAGCCATATTTATGAAATCGTAAACATATGTCATACATAAATAAATTTGTGTTTATAGTATTGATAGTTGCAATTTACGAATATTTCTGAAAATATATTCGCATAAATTCGAGTTACAAATCGATGCCAAGTATTTATGTTATACTAGCTGTCCCACACGGCTTCGCTCTCTTCAACCGGCTACCTACCTACCCATCTACCCTACTTACCCTACCTTACCTACCCTACATACATGATTGTTGCGTAACTTAAACCGTTCACGCAGCGCACGCAACGGAAGCTCTCAAAAAGGTTTTTTTTTTACAAAAATACAAATCTTTCCTTTATAATATTAGTATAGATATAAATAAGGACGGATTTATTTTTATTATAAGCCTGGGTTGTTCTACTATAGGGCATAGTCCTCCCTTCTCTCCTACCACTTCTCTAAGTCTTCTGCGATATCGCGCCAAGTTCAGCTTATTCCGCCATTTCTTCATAAATTACGTTTGAAAACTTCGATTAATATTGTTGAATTAACAAAATTAAAGGAATTACCATTTATTGTGTGTTACATTACATCGTAGTTGTTGTTGTTTTTCCCGAGCATTGTCCCACTGTTTCGTAAAGCCATAGCCACATAACTCTTCCTCGTGTTTTGCCATCTCCGGCCAATCTCCCGTCATCATCATCTTTCTGCCCTTCTCCCATGTTACTTGCGGTCGGCGCAATACGTTTTCTTCTTCCATACCGTCATGTCTCTCGTCACGCTATCACTGACTCCCTTTTCTTTCACATCACTCCTTACACAGTCTATCCATCTTTTTTTTGGCCTTTCCCTCCCTGTCCATCCATCCACATTTTTATTAAATTAAATATGCTTTCCTCTTAATCGTGAGCTATCTAAAAATCTATCATAACAAGATAACCAATTTTATGCTACACCTGTCCGTACTATTCATAAAAAAATTACAGACATCTTCCTTGACCTAAATCAAAAAAAAAACGAGAATTCTTTTTCAAACGATTTATACTTTTTCAAAGTGAACAATTTTATTTATTTGTTCAGCCAGTATGCTTTTAAGTTTTCTTAGAAAACAAATGTTTCAAACGAACGCATTCGATAATTTACGCAATATATATATAAGTACGCTGAGTAATAACAGTCGCACGTGCCGATCTTCAAGGGTAACCAATGATTGCCGAAGTCTTTTTTTAATCTTGTTTCTTGCCTAACCGGGTGATCCTGTGGAGACTAAATTAGAGCCTCCAGCCAGGGCAACAAAAAGGTTAATCTAAGCGACCACGCTGAGGGCACCCCCTGTGGGGTCAGACCTCGGCTCAGGGCGTCGCTGCGGGGACAGCAAAGGAACGGGATGGGTCAGAACTATAGATTATTTATGGCCTCTCAAAATAATTTAAACTCCTGGCACAGAGAGCTCGCTCGAACTAGGGTCGGGGTCGGGGGCGAGCTTGACGTGGACGTCGCCACGGCTCTCTTGAAGTATGGTGGTGTCGTCATCGGGAGTGGTGAGAGTATGCCTCGGTCGATTGCCTAGGTCGATCCATCGATCCACTGTATACCGAGACTCCTCCGAGTTTAGAAAAGCGCGTGAAACCGCTGGATTCAACTGTCAAAATCAAAGTTACGGGCAGTCAGGAGCTATATTATTGGTACTATGCAGCTAGTCTCATGATAGAGCTGGAAAGTGGCAATTGCAACTTCTCAATCAGACAAGAAAACACCATAGTGTTTGGGCTCATTGGATATTATGTTTTAACAAACGATATTAGCCGCCCCCCTCTAGGGGGGCCGATGACCAGGTTAAGGTGCGGGAATTCGGTGCATGCAAGACGTACAGGACCGATTAGTGTGGCGACGCTTGGGGGAGGCCTATGTCCAGCAGTGGAAGTCTTTCGGCGGAAATGATGAAGATGAAGGGATATTACTTTTCGAATTTTTAGGGTCATTACTCGTAAAAGCTTGTTTTAAAAAGATTTATACTATATATAATCTTCATCCATCTTTTCTAACTTTTCTTTCATATCATCTGGTACTTCAACCGCTGATAGATCTTCTGCGCCAACCTCATCTTCCTTTAGTATCAAAATATCAACAACATTTTCACAAGCCAGTTTTACTTTTGGATCTTTCTCCCATTTGTGATATTCTCTTAGAATATATAAGTACACTCCATTGTCCTTAGTATTTGTCTTCCGTTTGGACGCATACATAGCTTGTTCAACGTTTCCAAAATCATTTTTCTTATATCAATATCACTGCCCCTCTGTTTTGCTTTCGGTAGGTATTGTAGAGAAATTGGAAGTGTATCTGTTTCCTCATCATCATATTCTTCACCACCCATGATTGGGTGAAGCAAGTATGTGAGTACTTCGTAGTCATTGCTGAGTAGAAAATCGTGAAATTCCGGATCAAATGAAAGGTTTCTTAGTGTACCCATCGCTCCACCTCTTCGTTATACTATTAATTATCACGAGTATGTCCTTTATTTATGTTTTTTTGTTATGTATTACATTTGAAAATATTTTTATAAAACATATAAAAAAGAAAAAAACATTTAAAAATATAAAAAATAGTATCGGGTACCGGTATCGGGAACTGTTCCCGATACCGGTGGGCTACAAGACAGGAACCTCCTAACGATACGCGCTGGGTACAGTAGTTCCGCTTTCTGGAACAAGCCTTTGATCCAGCTGCCCAACGAGAGCCTCCTCAGATGTTCGTCGAGGCTCTTGGCTATTATGCCATTGGCCGTTACGACTATCGGCACAATGACTGCTGTATTCACATCCCACATGTCGACAACCTCGCGAGCCATATCCAGATACTTACTTTTCTTATCTCTCTCAGCCTTCACGAGGTTCTCGTCATGAGGGACCGCTTTATCAACAATCATTGCGCGACGCTCTCTATAGACGGTCTATCACCACTATGTCGGGCTTATTGGCAACAATATACTTTTAATAATTATTGTTATTCTTTAAGTCTTCTTAGAAAACAAATGATTCTACAAATGTTTATTTTCGCAATAAACGCATGACTTCTGACGTCACTTGCTGTGAAGTGTTCACTATAATATTAGATTCCGGATTTGCTCAGTTTTACTAGAATTTTAGTACGAGGAAAATGATTGTTTTTGTAATTAACGGTTTATTAATGAAGTTCCTTGTATTGTAAGGTCCGGGAAGACAGGTCAAAATGTGATATAAAGCTGTGTTGAATTGGTACGGGCAACACATGAGGAGAATTAAGGGAATTGTCGTGAGGAAAGTTTTGATGTGGATGACCAAAGATAAGATGGATGCATTGTGTAAAAGATGATAGCCAGAAAGTGATCAATATTGAGATGAAGACTGATTGAGAAGTTTAAAAGACCAGCAACCAGATTACAAAATAAAACAGTGTTAAGAACAGTAAATTTGGTTTTGAATCCACAATAAGAATCGCAACTGACATATTAAAAAGTAACCTGTGTTAAAAATGCCAGTTCTATTCCCCAAAAGGTTACAATTATACATTTAAACATTTTAAGAGGTTATCCAAAGAGATTTAAATCTAGGGATGTGTAGTTACAGATAATAATCTAAATTAAAAATTAAAATACAACGGAATTAAATTTGAATTACTATTAACATTAAATGGAATCAATTTTGAATTAATATAAAACAACAAAATGTATAATTTAAATAAGATGGAATTAAATTTGAATTAATATATAACATCAATATTAAAAATAAAAATAAAATGTAATTAAATTTGAATTAATATAAAAAATTGATAATAATTTATAAAATATTAATTAATTCATAAACATTTTCCTTATGGATGCCGTCGTCAGGGTGGGCAAAGGTGTCTAAAACTACATGGTGTTTTACCATTGGACTGCTTGTGCATGACTTCACTCGGTCAGATTGGCCTGCACTAATTCTTGACGATCCCGTCATCTTTTGTGATACCTATCCTAACTAAAGTAAATGCCATCATAGTTTTCTGTACAATAATTTGCATTGCATTAGGTCTACTTATATGAAATTTGTCAATCAAGACCAACGGCTTAAAGGCATGGAGGAAGCTCGAAAATATCAAAAAATAAAGTGAAATAGTCGCTGTTAGAACAGCCACCTTCAAAACACGAGCTCCCGTACAAGGAACTGTAAAACACATGCGTACTACACAAGACGCAAACGTAAATATTTACGTAAAAACTACGCATTTTACGTAACACGTGAACGTGGCTATTAAACACGTAATAACGTGATTATTACATCATTACATCTGTATCGAATTTATTTATAGATCAAAAGGTAATGAAGGTTTGTTAGTAAGATATATGCAATGCATGTAAATCATGAACAACCATATCATGCGCTAAATAGCTATTGTTGTTATGATTTTCTATGCATTACGCTTAGATAACAGATTTTGCAGATCTACATTATTTACAAATGTTCTCTGAATCTGCATTTTTCGCATTTATTTTATGTTATTATACTTTGTTATGGCAACTGTATTCCAAGCAGAAACATATGCCATAATAACCTGTGCTCAAGAGAATATAGATAGAATAGAGGAACCAGATGTAAATCCATATATATTCTTATTGACAGTCAGGCTGCAATCAAAGCCATGGCATCCTACAAAGTGGACTCCAGACTTATTATGGATGCTATCCAGACCCTTAACAGGTTTGGGAAGCATAACAGGGTAAGACTGATGTGGGTCCCTGGACACAAAGGAATCCATGGTAACGAAGTGGCAGATGAACTGACAAGAGAGGGCTCAGTAAATGATTTTGTAGGTCCAGAACCATGTGTAGGCATCTCGACGTGTCTCGTAAAAGCCACATTTAGGGAGTTTGCAGATCACAGACAACGAACTGGCTGTCTAATACCGGTCTAAAACACTCCAAGAAATTTCTAGGCTCTACGTTCAAAGCCCGGGAATGCATTTGGAACATGAGCAGAGAGCAAATCCGCTACCTGCTTGGGGCCTTTACTGGGCACTTTGGAACCAACGACATGCTCATGAAGATGGGTCTGGCTGCGATACCCAGACCAGGCCAGGCTGGGTCTGGCTGTGCAGGTTGTTTGGGAAACATACGGAACGCATGGATCACTTTCTGTGCACATGCGATGCACTGGCTGGTAAGCGAATGATTCCCCTAGGGGTTGGATATCCAAAACCAGAAGACTATAGGCTCATATCTCCTAGTCTCGTTGTAAAAGTCATGAAAAGAGAGATTGAGGACGAGTAAGTTATCTAGGGGACTACAATAGCTCCCAATGGGTCGAAGTGTCCGAGTTATTTCTCGGCCCCTCCACAAGATACGATAAGATGCTTTGTTATAATATATGCAATACCGGTATTGCATATATCAGAGAGTCGCTAAAATCTATAATGTGTCTTTTTTAAGATCTTCTTCTCAGTAGCAAAATCTTAAAAAAGAAACATTATAGATTTTATGATTATATTTTACGTACACATATGATTAGCATTTTCGAATATAATTCATTACTATCACATAGTATATTATAACAGACATGGTCTCTGAACTCTCTCGAACGAATGAGTGTTGAATCTTGGATCATCCTAGGAAGATTATCCACGGTAATATTTTGCTTGATGTATCTTTGCACCTGTCATCATCATCAGCCTTTTTTATGTTCCCACTGCTGGGACAGAGGCCTCCTCTCTGTGAGAGGGAATGGGCCCAGTGCGGGTTGGGGGATGTCATATGTCTTCGAAGTTTTGGTTCTAGGACATGCCGGTTTCCTCACGATGTTTTCCTTCGCTATTTGAGTCTGCTTGCACTGTAATTTAGCTATTTATAAGTGGTTTCTTTTGGCCTATTAACTATTAAGTCAGCTGACACGCTTTTTAAAAGAAGGCGTGGCAGTTTTACCATTATCTATTATCGTCTACCGACCTGCAAATTGTTTGTCGCGTACTCGCATTTATAAAAATAGCGTCGTCTCTACCGTGCCAAGAGTTTGAGGTGGCGTGATGTTCAGCAGTTAATTTTAAATGGTCCCCGACTATGAGCGACAGCTAGACAAATGCAGATGACAACCGGAACAACTGTGACAAACTATCTTGGAACTATGTTTGAAATGCCAAAACGTAAGATATTGATTACGTGACATTTGGATCATGATTTCAGCCGAAAGACGTCCAATTGCTGGCCATAGGCCTTCCCCAAGCGTCGCCGCACTGATCGGTCATGTTCGTTTTGCATCCACCGGACTCCTGCTGCCTTGACTAGGTTGTAGCTCCACATAGAGGAAGGCCTTCCAGCGCTGCGTCTTCCAGTCCACGGTCGCCACTCCAGAACTTTTCGGCACCAACGGCCATCCGTTCTGCGAGCAATGTGCCCTGCCCACTGCCAGTTTGACAATGCTTCGAGCTATATCGGTAACCTTGATTCCCTTTCATTTCTTATTCGATATCGCAAGTAAACGCCGAGCATAGCCCTCTCTATTGCACTTTGGGTGACTTTAAGAGTTCTGATGAGGCTCATTGTGAGCGACTACGTCTTTGTTCCGTAATTAATCACTGGCAACATAGACTTGTCATAGACTTTCGTCTTGAGACACTGTGATAAGTTGTACGAGAAGATACCGCGCAACTTCCCGAACGATGCCCAGCCGAGTCGGATTTGACGATTAAGGTTCTCCTAGTCGGCGTCACGAACTATTTTGTGCGCGAGGTTAAACAACACGTGCGAAAGAGATAGATGCTGTAAAGAGCAGTAAGAAGCTAGTTCGCGTGCGAATTAGCACTTTAACAAATTTGTATCGAAATGGATGATGATTTAGGACGAAAACGAGCGCGCGAAATTTTATAAATAGACCTTTGGGAGTCTAGATATTATGAAAAAACGACTAAATGTATATTTTCAAAATAAAATTATTTGCATTGTTGAATTACTAATCTATCCTGTATGGAGGCCGTTTTGCAATTTTCCTTCTTCTTATGGTATTTATTTCCGCCCAAAGATGCGTTAATTTTTTTTTACTTTTTTGTTTCCATACAGGGCTAGATGATGATGAGACAAATTGATATAATTTTTAATTTGAATGTACATCGTCAATCAGTGGAGTAATCGCTAGACTAAGTTTGTATGGAAGAATTTTCGACTAGTGTAACCTTAACCTCTTTCTCGAAGTTGGATCTACTTAACTGGACATTTATATACCCATATATTTTTGGCTTTTTCCCAATCACTGTAACGATGATTTCGTTTATATAATGTCACTTGTCTAGAGAGACAAGTCTGAGTCATAATGAGCCTAAAACTAAAAGGCAACAAGAACAGTGCGGAGAGGTGTTCATCAGATTTTTTTCTGTCAATTCTTATGTTACAGCATAGAATTAAAGTATATATTGTTTTCGCAGCTAGGACACAGTAGGCCTCCTCTTTGTGGAAGGTTGTAATCCACCACTGTGCACCAGTGCGGACTTCAAAAAGGAGGAGTTTCCCAATTCGATTGGTATTTTTCGATTACTCTGAGATTTGTGATCCGATTTATGTGATTTTTCTTTAGTTTGATGCAGAATAGTTGCCATTTGGTCCCAAAAAATTTAACAAGGTTAGGCCCAGCAGTTTTCATTTTATGAACATATTTTTTGTAATGATATATTCGATTTAATATATATTCGATGTAATTTTAGTTTGTGTACGGCTTTTTAGTGATGGTGTACTAAAACTAAAAAGACCGGCCAAGTGCGAGTCGGACTCGCGCACGAAGGGTTCCGTACTTGGTAAATTGCGGTTTACGATTTATGGCGTATTAATACAGGTATTACAGGGGGGGGGGACACATTTTACCACTTTGGATGTGTCTCGGGCGCTATTCAGTTTGGAAAAAAAATATATTAGGAACCTCAATATCATTTTTGAAGACCTATCCATAGATACCCCGCACGTATGTTTCAGTTTTTTTTTTGTTTTTGTGTTTTCTTAGTTTCAGTTTCAGTATGGGAAGCCCCAAAATTTATTGTTTTTTTTTCTATTTTAGTGTGGAAATCTTAATGCGGTTCACAGAATACATCTATTTACCAAGTTTCAACAGCATAGTTCTTATAGTTTCGGGATAAAGTGGGTGTGACATACGGACGGACAGACAGACAGACAGACAGACATGACGAATCTATAAGGGTTCCGTTTTTTGCCATTTGGTTACGGGGCCCTAAAAAGAGGAATAAAAACTTTTGAACAAAAAATAAACCGATCTCAAAAACAAAACACTAAAAAGGGCAAAATAACTTTCGTTTCGAAAGTCGGTGTCAAAAAATTATAAAAACAAGAGATACCAAAGACACCTTTGAAACGAAAGTTATTTTGCACTTTTCGTGTTTTGTTTTTGGAGACGGTTTAATTTTTGTAAAAAAGTTTTTGGTTCTAGGACATGCCAGTTTCCTCACGATGTTTTCCTTCACCGTTTTGAGAGCAGTGGTAATGAAGGTGCTTGTCTGGATTCAAATCCATTTCCATCCCGGTAGTACGTTCCCGTGGAATAACTAATACGCAAAGCAGCTAGCTAGATAAAATAATTAAGTACTTTCGAAATGCCTTGTCAAAGCTTTAAATCAAAATGTTTGCCAAGAACCACGGAAGATAATGTAAGGAACCCTAAGCAAGTGTTTACGCTATAAAGCCACACCTGCCAACGGACGAGTTCCGTATATCTGGCACTGACCGACTACTGCCGTACCCTAATTATAGAAAGTGCTCTATCAACTGGTATGTAGGATTCTGTAAAGTTCACTTCGAACCAAGTGACTGCATACAATGGTAAGCAAACTCTATTAAAGATTTGTGAAGTTATAATACTATTAGATACAATCCTATCTACAACATGAGGGTCTTTAAGTCAAAAGTGAATAGGTAAATTGGTTCTTAGCACGGCGGGCTGTGCAGGCGCGACTTCGCAAATACTACAACCTTTTTGGAAGCTATATGTTTGAGCCATTTCATGGGGTCCGAGAGCTCATCGAGTGTTTCGCGATATAAGTAAACGGTTAGTCGACTCTTCGCGTGACCAAAGGGCCGAGCTTTTCTTCGGCCAGAGAATTACCATTGCTATCCAACGTGGCAATGCTGCCAGCGTTCTGGGCACGTTTCCCGTTGAGATTGAGGCGGACGAATTTTTTGACGCCCAATGAGCCCTCCCATTTTATAGTATGTTATGTTTTAGTTAATAATTTTATTTTTGTTGCAATCTCTTTGAATAAACATCTCAAGAATCAATGCTTTTCATTTTGACAGTTCAACAATATTAAGCATGTTGTTGTTGAACTTTTCAAATGTACGAAGTAATGGGATGGGCATTTTGAAGATTTTGAAGGCAACAAAAATTGGAGTGTGTGATAAAAGGAAGATGAAGATGATGACTATGAGAGAATTTGATGATGAGATCTTAGTGCCTACCATATTAAGACCGTAGACGGTAACTATTAAGTAATCTGTGCCGTAGATCCGTGACGCTAAAAGTATGTCAAAGAACATTATCTTTCTTCTATCCTGTGATCTTATATATTGTCACACACAAACACCGGCCACCCACACATATACACACATACACGCACGCAAAAATACTGGTTATATCTAAGGTACTGAATGAATTGTATATGGCTGTGAAAGAGCGGAGTCTCCTAACTCAGGCATTACTTGCATAAATAAAGAAGGCTCCAATCACCAACTAATGTAAAACTTTTTGGTTCACTTTAAAGATTTTGTATTTGTATAAGTAGGTATGTATTTTTGATATAGTACAATTATTTATTTTGTTATATTATTTATTATCTTGTATTAGTTTAGTTTTATAGTCAATACCTTTTCTAGTACTTATACACACTGTGTCTATGTTTCTTATCTAATTCTCCTGTCGTAGGTGTGCTGGCAGAAAATTCTCTAGAAATAAGCAGCATCTTTGTGCTAGGTATTCTGTCTTTATATGTACTTTCTCTTTTCAGTGTTTTGTGTTTATATAAATTAATTAATTTCAACAAATCAACACACAATAAATCTGTCAGTAACGAATCATACTTTGCCTGTGCGACTAATAGCAACATGATAGTGCAGTGTAACCACAAACCTCAAGTTACCTTGCGTCACAGATTAGTTGATTACTATATCTTTACTATTTATATTAAAATTGTTTCTGTCTGCGATTTACCCGCGTAAAAAGAGTTTTATCATCCCAACCTAGCACACTACCGGGATAAAAACTATCCTATGTCCTTCCCAGGGTCTCTTTCATCCAAATCGGTTCAGCTGTTTAGTCGTGGAAAGGTGACAAACAGAGAAAAGAAAGAAAGAAAAGAAAGAAAAAGTGTTTATTTGTCACAAAACGACATACATAAAATAATAAATAACCTTAAACAATAGTATTAGTAGTACTTAAATTAAGTTAGTAAAGACGAGAAACAAATCAAACAATAATTACATATACTAGCTAAATTTTGTTTTTCATTAGTATGGATAGTTTGGTTTGGCCATCTAACAACGTTAAGGGTGAGGTAAAATAAATATTTTTCTTGAGTGATGATGAACATCGTAAAACATTACTGGTGACATATTGATAAGTGTGTTTCCGGCGACCAGCCTCAGCCGCTACGGCTCGCACGGGTGCCTATGTTTTGTTAGAGCGGGCCGGGGTTGCTCTCCCTGTGCGCCTCCGGTTTTCATATACACTCTTGGGGTAGCAGCCAAAAGACTACTCCACGTGGCTTCGTTTTCGTGGTGAATGTCACTGGAACTGTTAGTGGCGGCCTTAAGTATTGGCGAGCTGGGTAATCGCCCGGGACCTCGCGCGATTACCGAAAATTATTACAATTACCTATAACTTTTTTATTTATATTAAATATAAACAGGTGCACCCTACGGTCCAGCGCGACACACAATGAGATTGTTGTTCTGACTTACACAATTGGAGGCGCAATTCTCATTACGAGTATATATTACGCAATAAAACTGCTGAATACCACATAAATTGCCCCGATTAGAAATATTGTTATGATAGACAATATCATTTAATGACATTCAATTTATTTTTGCGTCCATATTATAGAAGATTAGCTCGAATAGGTGAAAGTTGACAACTAGAAATGCTGATAACGGCTAAATGTGGATCATTATTAGCTGCAAAACTGATTAGATTGGAAAGGGTTGTAAACACTGCGTAATATATGTCCTTGATATATATCAAGACCGCTAGATTGTTTGTTTGTTACTCTTAGATAATTATTTGCCAATTATTTAGTAGTATAAAGGGGTACAATATAGCTCTCAAAACGGTGATGGAAAACATCGTGAGGAAACCGGCATATCCCAGAACAAAAAATTCGCAGACATGTGACATATCCCCGAACACACGCTAGGCCCGCATAGTAGATTACAGCCCATTCCCTTTCACTAAAGGAGGCCTGTATCCAAACAGTGGGAACAAAAAAAGGGTGAGTATGATAGTGGAAATAGTTACTGAAAAGTTATGAGAACATCGGTTGTCGTAGGAGATGCAGATGCTTAGGAGTGAGAATAATATCGTGAGTAAAGTTTTGAGAATGAATGTGTGGATGGATTAAACGGACCTTCTTCTTCACGCAAATATTATCTGAGAAAATGTCAAGTGCAAATCGGTCGAATTGCATGGCATTGCATCCATGTGAACGTATCTACTTGCAATTTCGCTTGCAAAAATTGAATCATGTCGAGGCGTCAGGAAAGTCGCTAAGGGTAGGGGAAGATGGGGAAGACCAGAGAAAAGAATGATGGACAATGTAAAAGGTAATATTCTTGGAAACGAAGTGAATAGTGAGATGATAGTTAATAGAGAAGTAGGTACAGAAGAAGACTTGTTGCGTCGACCCCAAATAAATTTGCCTCCACTCCGCTTGCAGTGCGGGCTCCGTACGGAGTCCAACTCCGTACGTCACAATGCCGAACTGCATAGAAGTGCTTCCACTAAATAAGTGTGAGCGGAGCGGACTAAACGAGTTCAAAGAGTCTCAAAAGTGTTCGCAGAGTCAATCGGATTCCGTGCAGATTACGCTCGACTTGCAACACTGATTTTCATACGAGCACCTCCACCGGGAGCGTAAGCGGAGCGGGTTGAGCGAGTTGAAATGGGTCCGCTGTGTCATGGCACCGCACCTTTGTTTTGAACAGACTCGCACGCTCAGCAAAGTCCGCTGGTAGTGGAAAGCAAATGCTGAAACTCTTTCTTAGAGGAAGTTCACAAATATTTTACTCCGGTCTGCTCAGTTCAATACCTCTGTTTCTGCTCATTACTCGATTTTATTGGAAGGCGAATAAGAGAAGATGGCACAAACTGGACAAAACAAACGACTTGAGTGGTCGCGATTGGCCCTGGATTGAAAATGCTGGAAATCGTAGGGAGAATCCTTACCAGGAAATTCTTAGGAAATCCAGCCGTGGTATAATGCAGCAAAACAGTAAAACTAAGATAATGACGAATGATGAGAATATTTTTGAACAGAAGACCAACATCCAAAATATCAAATCTCTGGTGAAACATCAAATGTGTCAAAACAAAAAAACTAAATGAAAAATATTACTATGATGAACGACTCACATCTATTCGCACAGCAAAAATGTCCCAATTACCCACTGAACGGATTAAAATAGACCGCATAGATGACAATCTCTGTACAACGCTCTGAAGGCCAAATTTTTCAGCTTATTCCTAGATTTATCTCGGGCGTATTCTTGTTACTGTACTGCATTTAATTTTATAGAGAACTGGGTTTAAAAAAAACATATTTTCATAAATCAATTTTATCTTCATTTGTCCGCCTTTCTACTGTGACATCTTCATGACTCGAGCATCTGACACAGCCATAAAACCTACTTCTACGTGGGACACTCAGAAAGTATTGCGAAACTAAAAAAAATTGTACTATACGTACATATATTTTTATTAAATCTTTTCAAAGTACTTTCCACCAGCCTCTATACAAAGATTCATGCGCCTAAACCAGTTTTCAAAACACTTTTTCCAGTCCGCCGCAGACACCTCGTTTACAGCCTGCTCGAACGCAGCCAGCGCATCTTCCGGCGACGAAAATTGTATCCCTTTGAGCTGATTTTTTATTTTTGGAAATAAAAAGAAGTCACACGGTGCTAGATCAGGGCTGTAAGGAGGGTGACCCAGGAGTTTGACTGGCGTGCTGTCCAGGAAGTCCCTCGTTTTGAGTGCGGTGTGCGCAGGTGCATTGTCGTGGTGGAGCAGTAGCCCGCGGAGCCCTGTGTTTGGTCGCTTGTTGCTTATAACAGAGAAAACTTCTGGCAAACATTTGGTAGTATACCATTCGGCATTAATGCTTCTTTGATCCCGTAAGGGAATTGATACCAAGTGGCCAGTCAAATTAAAAAAGCTAGCGATCAAAATCTTACCCCCGCTTCTAGATCGCTTCACTTTGGTAGACGTTGGCTCATTTTGAAACACCCAAACAGTCGACTGGCGCTTGGTTTCTGGGTCGTATTGATAAATCCAGGACTCATCACCTGTAACGATGTCGTAAACACGCCGAGACGAGCCTGCTTCAAATTTGTTAAGCATATCACGGCACCATTCCACCCGGGCCTGCTTCTGAGCATCGGTGAGGTTGTGCGGCACCCAGCGTGATACTATCCTCCTCACGCGAAGATGGCTGTGTAGAATCTCGTGAACGCTTCCCGATCCAATCTTCAATATGTGTTGAATCTCCTGATATGTAATTCGCCTATTGTCTTGGATTAAATTTTTCACTGCTAGCACGTTTTCTTCGGTAACAGCCGTCAAAGGGCGACCGCTTCTTTCGTCATCCCCCAAAGTTGGTCGACCGCGCTTGAATTCGTTATACCAACGATACACGGTTGCCTTGGAAGGGCCTTCATCCATGAATGCCATTTGAAGTCTATCGTACGATTCATCCGGTTTCAGGCGACACTTGAAATCGTATAAAATCATAGCTCTAAAATGTTCCCGGCGCAGATCCATATTTCAGTGAGACACAATACTTTGAATTAACTCGCAAAAAATGTGGAGGGAAATTTTGAAATTGGAACTTACTTATTTTTACTTATAAATAATCATATTTTCGAAAAACATTATAACTGGCCAGTCTCCCATATATAAAAACTTTTTTTCGCAATACTTTCTGAGGGGCCTGGTATGTTGTTTAACTAAAAATTCAAATTATTCGGTAACGTACAACCAATTCCATACAAACCATCGCAATTGTGGCGTCTAGATCAAAGAGGTCTTCAAGACTCCTAGTGTTCTTTTTTTCATGTAGCTACTGGCTTATCACTGTGTCAAACTCTGATAAATATTCCCCTCTCTATATCACTCTTCAATCGTCAAAACTACCAACATAAATATCTTTATTTTCGCCGATTCTATTCTAACCAACCGTAATGTTTTTTTGCTGTTATTGCAACTAAAAATAACCACTGAACTTTGTTCGCACTCGGTCAAGACAATCTAGTGGAGTTTAGACTGGAATGTTTAGTTTAACACATTGGCAATTTGGCATTTGCTAGCACTAATTCAAGCCGAGCAAAACTATTTAGACCGAAATATAAGTCATGATTAGCCGGATTTGCAGTGTGTGTGGTCTACTGGGCCGTTTGTTTTGGACTTTGAGTCAATCAATCAAGTAGGATTATTGCAGTACTCTACTGGAATATAAGTCTCTCTTCATTTCTACTATAATTACCGTTCTCAACCTTCCGTATAAAGACTAAAATAGCTGCGCATTCAAGGTCGTAGGTTCTTCTATCTATGATTCAAGATAGATATATTGTATCATAGTTAGCCGATTCTGGATCTCTACTCTGGGATTCACTTGCGTCATTGGGCATCGGTTCTAAGACAGTCGTCGCTGACGTAGCCACTTCATTCATCTATGCTATCTTAGCAAACTGTGTCGTTAAGGTTACCCTAGTTGATCATTCTTCCATACAAACGTAGTCTGGCGATTACTCCACTGTTTGACGGTGTACGTTCAAAATAAAAATGATATCAATTTGTCTCATCATTTTGGAGCCCTGTGTGAAAACAAAAAAAGTAAAAATCTATATATTTCAAAGTTATGAGCGTCGAAAGTTCCATACTTCAACACTAATTTTAACGCATCTTTGGGCGCTAATAAATACCATAAGAAGGAAGAAAATTGCAAAACAAGTCAACATACAGGGATAGATAAGTAGTTCAAAAATGCAATACTGTTATTTTGAACAGATACCTTTAGTCGTTTTTCATGATATCCATACTTCCAAAAGCCTGTTTATAAAATTTTGCGCACTCGCTTTCGTCCTAAATCATCATCCATTTCGCTACAAATTTGCAAAAGTGTGTATTCTTACGCGTTAAGCTTCTTACTGCTCATCACAGCATCTATCTCTTTCGCACGTGTTTTCAGATAAGATAGCATTCATTTTAACCCCGCGCACAAAATAGTTCGTGCCGTCGACTAGTGCTTACTTAACAAATCTTCTTTTCCGGATAATTCTTCTTCCACGTGGAACTCACGGCAATTTACCGTGTTTGTGAATTTATACGGTACCCGTTACGGGAATTACTACTGTCGTGATGCTACGTAGGGTTATGCAGTTTCCATGGTCAGCTGTCAAACTATTTACTACTAGGTGTTAAGTACGGCTCGCTCGTGTGGTTTTTATGACCTATTCTTGACTTTTATAGGTCTCAGTATTAAATACGTCTATTAAGTGTATTAAGACTAAGTGTTGCTAAGATATCAAGTAGGTTGTTAATAAAAAATATTCATAGACCAAATCATCAAACAAAGGGTGCTCAAATTTAGATACACCCTCTGTCCCTTCACTCTCATTATGTCCTATAGGAGGGCAATCTGATCCACCACGACCGGGAAGAGAACAAGCGTATGACCAATGAGGCCAACCGTTTTTGTGCCCAGCAGTTGGCGCCACTAGCGAGTAAGGTCCTTAAATATAGCTGTTAAACGTTGTTATGACGCACACTAAAGCAAAGTTTGAATTAAAATTTGATTTCTAATGCCGTAGAAATGCGAATAAATATAACATCGACTATGCCTCAATTTTGCGCATACGCAAAGGAGGATAACATTTTCTGATACATAATACTTTATTAAAGCAGTGGCTGGTATTACCCGTACTTATCTTAATCTGCCATATTTGGAAAATATTCACAACAAAATAAAGTATTTTTTTATATCCTATAGGCGTGTCAAGCTCATGCTTGACCACTATCTCACCTGATGGTAAGGAATGATGTAATCGACGGTGGACGAAGACAAGCTTGCCTAGAAATAACCTATTCACTCCTGACTTAAAGACCCCTTGATTGTAGCTATCGGGGAACACAGACTCCGGCAGGAAATTCCACTCCTTAGCTGTACGCATAATAAAAGTGTTCCCAAAACGTTTTGTGCGTATGGGTGGGATGTTCACCATGTATCCATGTATTGAGTATAAACTCGTGCTAAAAGCCAAACACTATGAAATTTGACATATTGAAGACCTTATTCTACACCAGCGCCCCGAGCGGCAAATTCAAACGCGATAGCCCTCATTGCTTAACGTGATTTCTGGGACACGCTGGTAAATAAGACAATACTGAAACAGTATGCGATTTAGTGAAACAGCTAGATACTGAAACGCGGGATGTATCTCAAAATCTCAAATGCAAAAGATCATCGTTATCACTTTTCAATTGGCAATTCAAGACGAATACAATTTTCAAAATATGAAGCATGGTTTATTGTCAAACGGGAAGTATTTTCAGCTCATCCCAAGAGATAAAGTCGCGAATTTACATTACTCGTATCTATAAATTAAAATAATGAATCTAGATACACTGATAATAATAAATACAGCAACGCACTGTAATATATCCGCATCGCAATTAAGTAAGAGTAGAGATAACTTATCTGCGCCAGTTATCTGAAGACATCATTCATAATGTTTATAATAAATATTAGTAAAAACAATAACAAGCATCTGACCTAGCCTTTCTCAACTATGTTGGGGTCAGTAATGTTTTCCAATTAATTATTATCGAAATGGAAGCCTAATTGCTTACATTGTTTATTTTAAAACAAAATCCAATGATTCTTGCGTTCGGAATAAAGCATTCGAACGGTATCTCGTTGTGAATCCGCGATGCTTTACTTCAAAAAGAAATAAAAAAATTAAAACACCAGACAAATTTTTATTTCATGCTACATAATTTATCTAGTAGTAGACGTGTTTCCATCGACAATCTATTGAACACGTAATTATGACACGATATCTTGCGAAAACACCCATATACAAACAGTAAAACGCCCCTAACTTTTGAACGGCTGAACCGATTTTCATCAAACATAACTAAGAACAAGAACACTCTCGATAAAGTCATCTTTCAAACAAAAAAAAAACGAAATCAAAATTGGTACATCCGTTAAAGAGCTATGATGCCAAAGACATACACAAACAACACGTCAAACTTATAACACCCCTCTTTTTCCATTGGGGGTTAAACACAAACAACACGTCAAACTTATAACACCCCTCTTTTTCCATTGGGGGTTAAACATTCTGTCTATATGGCATACATGATCGTCATTTTAAGGGTCAAAAGTCAGGATAACGGAGACTTCAGCATAATCTACAAGTTGTTTGGTATCATACAAATTGGCATTTAGACACAACGGGTTCCTTTAAACCCACTGTTCATTGTGTTCCAATCTTATCTTTTAGTGGGTGATTAAGTTTTAAAAATAATTTTAACATTAATATGGAAAAAAAATCGTGGATCAAACGAAAAAGCGCGATACTTGGGGTTACAAGGACTAAAAAAATAAAAAAAAATATTGTCACCCAATTATCCCTAAAAATCAACCTGTTTCGTTTGATCTACATTTTTTGGCCCACCCTGTATATATAAAAAAATTTGTTCGTAAATCTGGTACTCGGTAACGTCAATGATCCCTAGTCTTCTCCCCAAAAACCCAGGCGCCTTTTTAGGGTTCCGTAGCCAATTGGCAAAAAACGGAACCCTTATAGATTCGTCATGTCTGTCTGTCTGTCTGTCCGTCCGTATGTCACAGCCACTTTATTACGAAACTATAAGAACTATGCTGTTGAAACTTGGTGAGTAGATGTATTCTGTGAACCGTATTAAGATTTTAACTCAAAAATAGAAAAAAAACAAAAAAAATTGGTGGTCCCCATACTTGAAACTGAAACTAAAATATATTTTTTCCATCAAACCCATACGTGTGGGGTATCTATACATAGGTCTTCAAAAATGATATTGAGGTTTCTAATATATTTTTTTCTAAACTGAATAGTTTGCGCGAGAGACACTTCCAAAGTGGCAAAATGTGTGTCCCCCCCCCTGTAACTTCTAAAATAAGAGAATGATTAAACTAAAAAAAATATATGATGTACATTACCATGTAAACTACCAGCGAAAATTGGTTTGAACGAGATCTAGTAAGTAGTTTTTTTTTAATACGTCATAAATCTTAAACCGCAATTTACCAAGTACGGAACCCTTCGTGCGCGAGTCCGACTCGCACTTGGCCGGTTTTTTTAAAGGTTATGCCTGTTAAAAAAAAGGTACCCATAATCACTGGAAACCATGCCAGGACGATCTTAGTATCGTCTATGGTCCCTAGTCTTCTCCCCAAAAACCCAGGCGCCTTTTTTAAGGGCTTGCCCGTTAACAAAAAAAATACCAATAATCACTGGAAACCTTGCCATGACGATCTTTGAACAACTGACGGAAAGACCAAGTTTTCGAAAAAAATGAGCGATATTCATAAAAGTGTGTTCTGAAATTAGGACGCGAGTATTGCAAATAATTGCAATATTGTCCATGGTCAATTTTGAAAATATTTCTTCTTAAATCGTACACATTCCAGTCTTAGAGCATTTAACCTATGCTCTAAGATTCCAGTGCATTATCAGTTTAAAACCCAGTGCGTAATCAAAACATATAACAAATAACATTAGGTACAATTTCAGGCCGGCAAAGACTAAATAATTGCTTATCATTTAAATAATAGTAAACAAAGTAGGACTTACCCATCAGCTCCAACGTAAGTCTCTTTAGCTGTAACTCCGTTAAAATGCACTCTGTTTTCCACTTCGCCATCAATTAGAAAATCAGTCATAACAAAATTCACTATTTGTTTGTTCAAATGCCTCCGCAAATATTTAATGTCACTCATTTTATTTTTTTCTGTGCCATTATAATGTCTGTGCCTAAGATGGCTGCCGTCAAAACTTTGAATTTTGAAATTAGAATCCAGTTCTGTCACTTCACTTTCGCGCTCACAGTTTGTGGTGCCCAATAAAAAAAGAATGAGCAAAGGTGTTTTAAACATTCTGCCCCACGATATTAGTTTTGCTATGCTTGACTTTTTCTTCGCTTTTGGCGATTTTAACTCCATTTTTAATCTGGAACAATAGAAACACATTTTAGTACTTAGTACTTACATCATACAGCCCGTAAAACGTTGCGTTGGTCCCGGCTGTTATATGTAGTTTAACATTTGTGTACGCCAGTCAGGAACCAGAAAATCTAACATTAGTCTTTGGAATGGATTTCGAGTTGTTCAGTTACTGGGTTGTGGAGCTCAGATAGGCAGTCGCTCTATATAAAATATATCCAGTTAGATTAGAAACCAAAAAGTTGGCAGATTGATTCAGCTCATAAAATTATAGTGAAATGTCCCTCTAAGAAAACCACGATGACAGTGCTATTTATGAATGGTCCTATTCGAGAACACGATACGAAATCTCAAGTTTTCAACTGATTGCTTTCTTACTAATGTTAAATTGAGATTGCATTGCATGGAACTTTAAGTAATGATTTTGGACAGAATGATAACTACCTAAGAAGAAGGACAAAAACGAAGACGAAACACTAGAAGGCCTCCTTCTAGGAGGACCGATGATCTGGTTAAGTCTTCGGGAATCCGATGGATGCGAGCCGTATATCTCGTCCGACTTACCACAGTGTTTCAAGACGAAAGTGTTGACAAGTGTGTGTTGCCAGTGATGACATATGGGTGAATTGATGACTCTGAGACATGGTCGCTTACAATGGGCCTCATCAGAAAGCTTACAGTCACCTAATGGCAATGGAGATCGCTATTTTCGGCGTTTCCTTGCGTGATCGAATCAGAAGTGTAGATCCGCCAGAGAATCAGGGTTACCGACATAGCCCGAAGAATTGCCAAACTTAAGGGGTAGTGGGCAGGGCACATTGCTCGCAGAACGACGACGAACGGTGACCGCGAACCGGAAGTCGTTGCGTTGGAAGGCCTCCCACCAGGAGGACCGATGACCTGGTGAAGGTTGCGGGGGTATCCGCTGGATGCTAGACTCACGGGACCGATCAATGTGGCGATGCTTGGGGGTGGCTTATGCCCAGCAGTGGATCATTTTCGGCTGATATGATGATGTAATATCTCAGTAAATAAATAATTCTTGTTTTATTTAATTTGCTTAGTCACAGTATCAGGTAAACAATACCTTTGCCTCTTCGTTTTAGACTTTGCACCTTTGGCTTCATAAACAATTTAATAAAAAAATGGCTGACTCGCCGACACATTGACACCGTTTAGAATTACTTGTTTTATAATTCTATGTAAAATAACACTGCCTACTGAATATAATATATGGTTATATGTATTATCATAAAGAAATATGAGAAGCAGTCGCATTCTGACAAGATATCCTTATCAGTTAGCACCAGCGCCGCATCGTTGCAAGATGATTTTTGCAAGGCTTGCTAAAGATACAGTTGCATAAAACTGTAGTGATGTTTTTAAAATGAATTAAAAACATCTTGTATTCGGTGATATTGCAATTGGAATACGTGGGACACTCAGAAAGTTTTGCGAAACTAAAAAAAATTGTTCTATACGTACATATATTTTTATTAAATCTTTTCAAAGTACTTTCCACCAGCCTCTATACAAAGATTCATGCGCCTAAACCAGTTTTCAAAACACTTTTTCCAGTCCGCCGCAGACACCTCGTTTACAGCCTGCTCGAACGCAGCCAGCGCATCTTCCGGCGACGAAAATTGTATCCCTTTGAGCTGATTTTTTATTTTTGGGAATAAAAAGAAGTCACACGGTGCTAGATCAGGGCTGTAAGGAGGGTGACCCAGGAGTTTGACTGGCGTGCTGTCCAGGAAGTCCCTCGTTTTGAGTGCGGTGTGCGCAGGTGCATTGTCGTGGTGGAGCAGTAGCCCGCGGAGCCCTGTGTTTGGTCGCTTGTTGCTTATAACAGAGAAAACTTCTGGCAAACATTTGGTAGTATACCATTCGGCATTAATGCTTCTTTGATCCCGTAAGGGAATTGATACCAAGTGGCCAGTCAAATTAAAAAAGCTAGCGATCAAAATCTTACCCCCGCTTCTAGATCGCTTCACTTTGGTAGGCGTTGGCTCATTTTGAAACACCCAAACAGTCGACTGGCGCTTGGTTTCTGGGTCGTATTGATAAATCCAGGACTCATCACCTGTAACGATGTCGTAAACACGCCGAGACGAGCCTGCTTCAAATTTGTTAAGCATATCACGGCACCATTCCACCCGGGCCTGCTTCTGAGCATCGGTGAGGTTGTGCGGCACCCAGCGTGATACTATCCTCCTCACGCGAAGATGGCTGTGTAGAATCTCGTGAACGCTTCCCGATCCAATCTTCAATATGTGTTGAATCTCCTGATATGTAATTCGCCTATTGTCTTGGATTAAATTTTTCACTGCTAGCACGTTTTCTTCGGTAACAGCCGTCAAAGGGCGACCGCTTCTTTCGTCATCCCCCAAAGTTGGTCGACCGCGCTTGAATTCGTTATACCAACGATACACGGTTGCCTTGGAAGGGCCTTCATCCATGAATGCCATTTGAAGACTATCGTACGATTCATCCGGTTTCAGGCGACACTTGAAATCGTATAAAATCATAGCTCTAAAATGTTCCCGGCGCAGATCCATATTTCAGTGAGACACAATACTTTGAATTAACTCGCAAAAAATGTGGAGGGAAATTTTGAAATTGGAACTTACTTATTTTTACTTATAAATAATCATATTTTCGAAAAACATTATAACTGGCCAGTCTCCCATATATAAAAACTTTTTTTCGCAATACTTTCTGAGGGGCCTGGTACAACATAAACCTCTTTGCAATTAGTAAGTAACATACCTAACTTAGGAATCTATTCTCGATATTGCAATAAAATTCCAAGCGTATGGAGCTTATAAAACAACACTATCGCAGTTTTTCACTTCTTGTAGTTTGCCCCCTAATATTAAGCAGAGGTATATTCATAATAAATATGTCACTAGGTAAGTTTTAGTCCTCCCCGGTGGGTGCCAGCATTGCCGCATTGCCGAAGGTATCAGTAGACGTGGCTTGTTCACCCACGGTAAAGCGAAGAGGAACCCGAGGACGGTCCGCTCTTCAGGGCTTTTTCTGATTAAGCTGACGATGTAGCGGCCAACAAGTAGGTTACGGTGCCGCTTGAGCGAAGCAACTGGGGCGGGGCTGCGATGTCGTATAGGAGGCAATGCGGCTAAGGGTTGGAGGCCGCGGCGGGAGAGGAGTGCCGGTATTGCGATGCGCCGCTCTTCTTATCGTTTGATGACAGACACGGTGGGGCCGCAGGGGAGTAGTGACCTGCAGCCGAAAGGTGGTAGGTCTGACCTGACCGGTCACAGGGCGAACACGGGGTCATCTGGCGCACATGTGCTGGTTTGGGCTTTGGGTTAGTCACAGCGTGCAATGTGTTCTGGTGCGCCGGTGGTACTCCCCAAAGGAGGGTTCGGTGACGGACACCCGCGGCGGGTTCACGGATAAGTGTAAACGCGTGCCTGTGTTCCCGCCATAAGCGGCACAGGAGCACACGGTGGAGTTTTAGTGGGTTGTTGGAGTCCCACAAAACTCGGCTATATCTCTGTGGTAGCGCAGTATGTATGAGCATTTAGGTACACCACACAAAAAAAATATGTTTTAGTCCTATGTAATTGGAGGCCAGCCTATTGCCTTCAATCGATCATAGATCCGGACCGCAACTAATAAATTCAAGATCCAGAAACATAATATCACTTTGCCCCATCCGAGAATCAGAACCAAAACCTCACGCTCAGTAGTCACGCTTGCGACAATTAGATCAACTAGGCTGTCTATCCTTCACCATCATCACTTCAGCCGAAAGATGTCCTCTGCTGTAAATAGGCCTGCCCCAAGCGTCGCCACAACTGATCGGATCTTGCATCCACCGGATTACCGCCTTCAACAGGTCATTGGTCTACCTAGAGGGATCTGTGTCTGTCCTTATAATAATAAACCCTAATGATTAAATTAACCTACCTAGAGTTTATGACACAAACTATAGGCATAAAACTTCTTGAGCGTCATAAACATCTGACAACATGAATGCATCGATCAAGATAAAAAAGATGGCGCTGACGTGTTAGAATGAAAAACTGTCAACATGCGTTAGTAAAATAAATACATTCTAGAGTACTTAGACGTTCATGGTCGTGTCGTTGACCTAATTTGTGTTTTAGATACTTTGAATTTTGGAGGAGCGCGTGGCTAATAATAATAGTTACACGGCTTAGGCTCTAGACAGACGGACTGCATTTCAACTGCAAATTTGCAGTTCGGATGCAGTTTGAATGCAGTTGACACGACTGCAATAGAACTAACTATGTGTCAACTGCATTCAAACTGCATCCGAACTGCAAATTTGCAGTTGAAATGCAGTCCGTCTGTCTAGAGCCTTAGTCTTCAAGGTGAAGCCTAAGCCGATGGTCCCGGCAATCATTTGTAGTTCTTTGAGAATCGTTACGGTAAGTCAGAAGCCAGACAAATACCCAGTTACTGGGTTGTGGAGGTCAGATAGGCAGTCGCTTCATATAAAACACTGGTACTCAGCTGAATCCGGTAAGACTGGAAGCCGACCCCAACAATAATTGGGAGAAAGGCTTGGCAGATGATGATCACCGTCCGCAAGAGCGCGCCTGCGGTAGTCAGGAATCGGCTTGCGACTCCCGACGCCCAGGGCGTCTCCTGCGGAGGCTAGGGGCGTGAGGGCGTCTCCGTTGCGTCTCGCTCACGCGTTTGGCCTCCTCCTTCGCGAGCACTAACTAGGTAACACGATACGTCTTGGCAAGACTGGTGTCAGATCTTAGGCTTCTGACTACCCGTAACGACTGTCAAAGATCTTCAAATGACAGGCGGGACCAACGGCTTAGCGTGCTTACCGAGGCACGGAGGAAACTCGGTATGTTTAAATGGTCACCCATCCACAGACCGACCTCGGCAAGCGTTGCTTAACCTTGAAGATCGACCAGTGCGGCTTATTTAGCCACGAGCTCCTCTGCGGACGGTGATGATGATGATGAATAAAGTTATAGCTATCAGTAAAGTTCAGTAAACAGACTACGGCAATTTTTGCAAATAATTTCAGACTTTGTAACCCGAAACAAAATCGCGTGAGTTTTTACGTCATCAAACACATTTACATGCATATGAGTAGTCTTTTAATAAAATATGTAAATTCAGAAGACCTTTTCAGGTCATATTTTTTAATGCACTGTCAACGGTGTTCAATGAAAATTTACGTAGTACTAATGTACTAACAATACAATATTTTTAATTAATCACTAGTTTGCTACAATCATTGATTTTAACATACGAGTAACATCACGACTGTTTATTGCCATCAACCGCGCACAACTCCAGACTGAGAAATTCCAAATAATACTTTTCCCGACCTTGACATCGAACTCAGGTCCTCATGCAGATGATAGCTCTTGAGACCAAGACAAACGAGGTTAGCACCATTGATCGTAGCAGTACTATTCTGAAAAAATATCTTAGAACCTCACTCAAGTGAGCGCACACATTCGAAATGCGAACTCATTTGTTTTTAAAATAAATCATCGCAGATTTACAACGAGTTCGAATTTCAAATAAATTTTTGATAGCTGTCAAATTCAATGAGGATGAACAGCGTAGTCAGTTTAAACTTGGAACGTTGACTAAGGTCCAGAAGCAAAGCTGTCAAAGTTTGTTGCGCGCCGCCGCTTACGTACTTTGTGTACGTACTTACTACCGGAGTGAAAACCAAGTTTAAGTACATATCAATAATATTTAATACCTTAAAGCATTGCCATTCATTGACCCTTTACTCATATTTGCCATAACTAATCTGTGGTAAAAAAAATAGGAAAAACCCGCCAACTCAAAACACAATCAGTGCAGTTTGACAGTTTGACATATCGGAGAGCACGCTATACCAGCGGCGAATTCATAGCACGCGTCGCCCTATTTTTTTACTACTAAACGTAAAGGTCCGAGTTCAGACGCATATGCGTTATTTAAATAGTATAAATATTCATTATTACTTATGTCGTTTTATCCTTGGGAAATGCGTTCGTCAGTGATAATGTCTGTTGATTTACTTAAACTATTCAATTTCGTGATTAGAATTTAGCTGAATGGTCTAACGGACGCCCTTTCACATTGAGATCTAATGCCGTCATCGCTTATAGTAGGTTCATTTTGTAGTGATACTTTTGACATTGACACATGGTATGATAGATCACAGGGTTCCAGCGCTAAGAAAGAGATTTTGATTCTAATCAATCCAACTAGATGGCGCAATATGCACCGATTTGTTATAAAATTGTGTGTAAAATTAATAATTTCTAAAATTGAACATTAAAATTGTATGTTCTTGTTTAATCAACTCTCATAAGTACAAAATAATGTAATATTGGGCTTTTAATTCTCAATTCTAAGATTATTTGAACGGATCATTTTAAATTGATGCCAATAGATGGCGCAGTTTATGGGGTATGGTGTTACCCAGTTACTGGGTTGTGGCGTTTGCTCCATGTAAAACACTGGTACTCAGCTGAATACGGTAAGACTGGCAGCCGACCCCAGCAACAATTGAGAAAAGGCTAGGCAGAAAGACTGAAGAAATCATGGATGGCATTGTACATTTAGGGTTCCGTACCAAACCGCAAAATCAAATTGGTTGTAATAGAAAAAAAAAAACGGAATTTCAAAGAAAAATCTGATTGATCAATATATTGGTATTTGTTATTAAACTATACGTAATAATAAACATTATCACCAAATTTCAAGTTCATAGATCAATGGGAAGCTAAAAAATTCTTCGGTACAAAACATTGTAAAAAAACCTGACTTTGGTGGCTTCTCATTCCTTTGTTTTCCAATATTTTTTAAAACAATAAATAGATTATTTATCTACTCATCGAGTTCTAAACAACGATACCCTACTCGATGGGGTAAATCAAAATTATTTTTTCAGCTTCTCCTTTGCTGTATCGGAAAATCCCTTAAAAACAGTTAAATTTATTTTTTGACAATTTGTATGGATTCGGGTCAACATGTTTGAAGACAATAGACTCCAACCGTTTGCTGTAAAATCTGTGTGACAGACGACAGATAGACATACAGACGGACAGACAGACAGACAGATACGTGTGTGACAGAATAGGGCTCCGTTTGGACACTTCGAGTACGGAACCCTAAAAAGGGTGTGACTGAGATGACGAGTAATAAATAAATAAAAAAACCAGTTGCGAAATGTGAAATGTGTGAAAAAAGTGAAAAAAAAAAAAAAAAAAAACAACGTGCTTCACCGTCGACCACATCATCGCTTACCATCAGGTGAGATAGTGGTCAAGCGCAAGCCTATTGATGATAAAAAAAAAGAGAATCCAAATAAATTGACACAAGGTCAAGAAAATGATATTTGACACCTGTCAAATCTACTATCATGAAACGGACATAGTATAGCTCAAACTGTTTATCAAAATGACACACCAAAAACCATTTCTTTGGGTTTAATTAGTAAATCGGTCATCAAATCGGAACACGGCCACCGACGCCGTATTGTTAACAGGTTACAAAACATTAGTAGTCATTTGAATTATATTGCCAAACCAGGGAACTATTGTCCGGTCATAGTGACATTTTATATAAGTACGAGTACGACCAGCTATAGTGTGAACTAGATAGCCTTATATATAAGGACGGTCAATGGGTTCGCAAATAGTGCGAACACCATGGTCCGAAGCAACACGTAGCATACAAAAACGACCGTTTTCGTTCCGCCCTCGCCGCCGAAGCCCGCCGCGAAGTCCTTGTCTAAAATACTCTACAAGCCAGCCCGCGATGCTGCGCATTAGTTAGAATCGAGATATTATTGGAGTTTCTTGTCCGTTCTTCTCCACGTAGGCTTTTCCGAACGGATGGTAGAATCACTTTATTAGATCCAGCCTTAGTTGTCCCCCCAGCGACGCCCTGAGCCGAGGTTCGACCCCAACTGGGGTAGCCCTCAGCGTTGTCGCTTAGGTTTAGTATTTTGAAGCCTGGCTGGAGGCTAAGAGATTAGTCTCCACAGGGAAGCCCGGTTAAGCAGCTGCCGGTCACTTGACTGAGCTGCGAGACTCCCCACAGATAAAAAAAAAAAAAACTGCTATAGTGTAAACGAAAAAAACAAAGTTATTTTTTTCAACCCGTTGTCAGAAGTCACTCTACGTAAAATACTGGAACTCGGCTTTATCCGGTTCCACTGGAAACCGAACCCAATATACGTAGCTGGCTGGAAAAACGCTAGGCATGTTCTTTTTTCAAAAATCTAATTTATAGAAGCTTCGTTTCTGAGCGTTTCTTCAAAATTTCAACATTTATCGATACCATATGTTGATGATATGTGATCAATACTTTTGAATATTCAAGGAGCCGAACTTAGTTAATGATGATCGAAGATCGCTAGTGCCAAAAAAACGTAAAAAGAGTTTTTATTTTGTTGATTTTGTCGTGTGACTTATTTTCTTGCCGAAGACCTGGGTTATGCAAAATTATTTTAATGAAGGAAAGCTACAATTTCACTGACTCCCATAGGCTACATTCCGGATAAATGACCAAGCAACAGTGCACGGAAAGATTTCTAAAATCATGATCGGGGTCGGCGCAAAACGTTTTCTTCTACCATACCGTCCTGTTCCCCGTCAGCTATCACTGACTCCCCTTTCTTTCATATCACTCCTCACACAGTCCATCCATATATTCTTCGGCCTTCACCCATCACATTTGTATTCCAAAATATATAAATATGTCAAAAAAATCTAGAACTTTCTACAGCACATCGATCCTAAAATAACTATTCACATATATTCGCATGCGAGGGTCGATTTTTGCCGAACTCTCCGCCTCTCAGCAGCCAATCGAGTGGACGTACGGCACTGACACTCAAATAATACAGCCAAGGGCTTTAACTGATGAGCCTGATTAAATTAAAACAATATAAACGATCTGCCAGTGATTTAAAATTGGAAAACGAATTGCGTTTCATAATTTTGTCATCGTGTGTACGTCGCACGACGATTACTGTGTCTATGCAAGATTTTTGAATGTTTTAAGTGTTGAAAAATTAAGTTTGAAAATGTTTTCTTTTTTTCATTTATTTTGACGTAAATTTTCTTATATCAATCTTCGATTGTTTTGATTTAACGTAACCTTGAAGGATTCCAATGAACTGGTGTTCATTTGAATTACTAACAAGTTTTTTTGGCGGGATTTTTTCGAGTACAATTCAGCGGCTGTTAATATTATTTGCAAATTGATTCCTAGTGGATATTGTGATATAAAATTGGTGTAGTTTTGTGTCTTAACTGTCTACGCAACTGGACAATATGTGAAATCCTTGGCAGAAGCGATCTCGGGATAGTGGAACGGCGAATTTTATTGTAATATTGACTACCTCCGCAAAGCTTACTGGGGAAGCTGACTCGATACAATTTGCTGACAAATACTCCAAAAAAAACATTAGAATCTGTTTCATCCGCATTCTAATGCATACTAAAGAATTCTACTAAAGAAAAGAAAAAAGAAGGATATTATGCACTGAAGAAGAGGCATGTTGTCCTCAAAGGATCGCCACAAAAAGCTCAAGATATTAATTGAAAATTAATTTGCAAATTCAATAATACCCATGAGTCATCACTACCCGACATTGGCGGGCATTGTCTTCGGCAAATTGCCATAAAAAAAAACTTTCTTGACACATACCATAAAAACGAAACAGTAAGCAAAAAGAATAGGTAACTATACCCATTGGAGAAATATGTCTCCATGCAAACAACCACAGCTTAGGATAATGCTGGTACTCTAGCGAGACATAGCTACAGCGCTTTTCAGCGACAACCGGCGTTGACTGTAAGACACATGGGGACGCACTAAGTCTGCTATTCCACCAGAGATATGCTATGGAAAGCTATGCTACGAATCTAAGTGACTATTTAAAAAGATGCTAAGCTGTGCAGCGGAGCGACTAACATCTTCTTCTTCTTATCTATACCAATATTATAAAGAGGAAAGATTTTTTGTTTGTTTGTGTGTTTGTACCGAATAGGCTCCGAAACTACTGGACCGATTTTAAAAATTCTTTCATCTATGGAAACCTACATTATTCCCGAGTAACATAGGCTATAATTCTGACGGGAGCGAAGCCGCGGGGGTCAGCTAGTATACTATAAAGAGGAAAGATTTGTATGTAACGAATATACTTAATAAAAACTACTGGACCGATTTCAAAAATCAATTCACCTTTGGGAAGCTACACTATCCCCGGCTGACATAGGCTACTTTTTATCCCTGTATTCCCACGGGAACGGGAACTACGCGGGTGAAACCGCGAGGCATCCACTAGTGTGCAATAAAGATGTGCCACAGCGAGGTAGCTGTGCTAGGAAGATGTGCAGCTTGAGATATGCGATGCATCGACAGTAGGCTAGCTACGGAGAGCGGCTAAACTGCTCTATACATAGCTACAGTAGAGTACTCGCCAATCTTCTTGGACACCCTGAAGTTAGCTTTACGGTGCGCATGGCTTGACGCACTGCTGTTTTAGTATGAGATTTACTACTGCACAGACATTGTAGCCAACTTCTTAGCGGCCAAGAAGATTGGCGAGTACGTCCATAGTACGTATCCTTCCATATTACAAACATCGCTTAGTTGCCCGTTTCCATCACCAGTGCTATTCTTTGTGGACCAATGAATAAGACAAAGACAAAAGATATTTATATCAACTGGGCCACCAAGCGGCACTTTTGAATGTCACAATTTAAATTTACATGGAATAAAAGTTGATTTTACCGTGCATTCGGCAAGTAGCTTGTTATGGAGAAGAATGCACAAGAAACTCCATACTTTTTAAATATACATGGAATAAAAGTTGATTCTACTGTGCATTCGGAAAGTAGCTTGTTATGGAGAAGAATGCACAATAAACTCCATACTTACTCTTTTAAAAAAATTGATTCTACCGTGCAATCGGAAAGTAGCTTGTTATGGAGAAGAATGCACAAGAAACTCCATACTTACTCTTTTAAGGTGGGTGGATATCAAACACATCTTTAGCAGCGTAGCATAGCACATTTCTGGTGGAAAATTTGCCTAAAAAATGATGTTGGCTACTCTATTCCTGCCCAAGTTAAAGGCTGAAAGGGCTCGTACTTACGCAAAATAAATCAAGATTTTTGTCACTCGACATGGATGCCGTGAAAGGTGAAGGCAAGCGAGGTACATGAGTGTGTATAATATTATGCACTTTTGTGACCTCTTGCTTATATTAATGACAGAAGAAGTTTAACATGTTTTTATGAATGAAAATACAAATTGTAGCCACGTTGGTCATCACTGCATAGTATAATATTATAAGATAAAGTCCCCCGCCGCGTTTGTACGCGATAAACTCAAAAACTACTGAACGTATTTTCATGCGGTTTTCACCAATAGGAAGAGTGAATAAACGAGGAAGGTTTTTGTGTATAATTTGTCACGTTTAGAAGTTCCGTGAAAATAAACGTTTGAAATGAAAATGACAATTGACAAGAAACTTGACAATTTGACGTGCGCGGTCGCCATTTTGCTTACGAAAGCTGTCAAGCGCTATTTTCTACCACACCCATTAATAAGATCGCTAAATGTATTTATTCAAATATATTTTGAAACCATAAGCATTAATTTGAAATACTAACAACAAAATATCTTAGCGAAGTAATTGAATTACAAATACCAAATACATATTTGTATTTCAATTAAGTATTTTTATTACAAGTACCTAATTACAATACTGCTCAACCCTGGGTAGATACACCTCAGCTTACCCCTTCAAGAACTACAGGCGTGAAGTTATACTATGTTACTTGTGTGAGTTATTAATGAAAGAGTAGAAGAACTGTACAATTTGATTCCTCGTATCCCGTTCCATCATCGGACGAACGGGCGATGCGTCATCGGTATACGGTGGACATCCCACCCATACGCACAAAGCGTTTTGGGAATACTTTTATTTTGCGTACAGCTAAGGAGTGGTATTCCCTGCCGGAGTCTGTATTTCCTGATAGCTACAATCTGGGAGTCTTTATGTCAAGAGTGAATAGGTTACTTCTAGGCAAGCGTGCTTCACCGTCGACCACATCATCGCTTACCATCAGGTAAGATAGTGGTCAAACGCGAGCCTATCAATAATAAAGAACAAGTGCGAATCGGACTCGCGCACGAAAGGTTCCGTACCATTATCGCAAAAAATAGCAAAAAGATCACGTTTGTTGTATGGGAGCCCTACTTAAATATTTATTTTATACTGTTTTTGGTATGTGTGGTTATAGCGGCAACAGAAATACATCATTTGTGAAAATTTCAACTATCTAGCTATGACAGTTCATGAGATACAGCCTGGTGACAGACAGACAGACAGACAGACGGACCGCGAAGTCTTAGTAATAGGGTCCCGTTTTTACCCTTTGGGTACGGAACCCTAAAAACAGAAGTAAAAGGTTAAATAGAGATCGCTAGTTTTTCCACATTGAACATTGACACTGACGTCATAGATTAAATAAATATAAATTCTCATCGCATGATTCTCTCCAATACAGCTGTCGTGCGATATTTTTTATCTTAATCAAATAGATTATGAAAAAAACACTTATTACCTAAGTATTATGTTTACCAATAAGTGAAAGTAAATCTGCCAAGTCATCTTCAAGACTATGTTGGGGACGGGTTCCAGTATAATTATATGCAGCTGAGTTCCAGTATTTTGCATGGAGGCGACTTCTGACCGTAGCCTTATGCCGTAAGTGAATTCGGCAGGGCAATGTCGTGTGTTCTGGAGTGGCGATTGCGTATTGGAAGACGCAGCATTGGAAGGCCTGCCTCTAGGTGGAACGATGACTAAAGCTGGGAACAAATTATCGGACGCGGCTGACGGACGCGACTTACAGCCGCGGCTGATATGTTTGCACAGTCGTATGGGACGCGGCTGCCAGATCTCTATCAGACGTCCGAACGCCCAAGGTCACGTCCGCGACTTACGTCCGATAGTTAGCACAATGTAATGTACATTCATTACCTAGATACTCTATAAGTCGCGGCTGTCAGTCGCGTCCGATAATTTGTTTCCACCTTTAGTCAAGGCTGCGGGAGTCCGGTGGATGCGAAACGCACCTGACAGGACCGAACAGTGTGGCAACGTTTGGGGTAGGCCTATGTCCAGCAGTGGACGTATTTCGGCTGAAATGATTGATGATTATGAATCATTATTGGAAAGCGTCCAGTAATTTTCGGCAATACCTAATTATCTAAAGGGGATTTATAGTACTCTTTCATGGGGTCAAACCCTATGCCTTGCCGAATTTACTTACGCAAAGATGCTGGTTGGATGGACTGTGTAGGGAGTTCATGAAAGAAAGGGGAGTCGGTGATAGCGGGACGGTTGACAGGACGTGATGGAAGAAGAAAACGTGTTGCGCCGACCCTAAGTAACATGGGAGAAGTGCAGGGATGATGATGGCTTATCTGACCTTCACAACCCAATAGTCTCATCATCATCAGCATTTTAATGTTCCCACTGCTGGGACACAGGCCTCCTCTCTGTGAGAGGGAATGGGCCGTAACCCAACACGCGAGCCCAGTGCGGGTTGGTGGATGTCACATGTCTTCGAATTTTTGGTTCTAGTTTTGTTTTCCTTCACCGTTTTAAGAGCAGTGGTGAGAAAGTTATTTACTCATAGTAAAGTGACTGGGTTCGAACCCACGACCTAAAACTTGTAAGTCGCGGCCGTTACCACTGGGCCACCACTGCTCTCTATATAACTACATATACATACAGGGTTAGCTTTTAGGGTTCCGTACCCAAAGGGTAAAACCGGGACCCTATTACAAAGAATCCGCGATCTGTCTGTCTGTCCGTCTGTCACCAGGCTGTATCTCATGAACCGTGATAGCTAGACAGTTGAAATTTTCACAGATGATGTATTTCTGTTGCTGCTATAACAACAAATACTAAAAACAGAATAAAATAAATATTTAAGTGGGGCTCCCATACAACAAACGTGATTTATGTGCCGTTTTATTGCGATAATGGTACGGAACCCTTCGTGCGCGAGTCCGACTCGCACTTGGCCGGTTTTTTTAAGTGGGCGTGGATAACCAAATCAGAAACTATACGGAATAGCGAAAAACACTCAACGGAGTCACAAGGCCGATTTTGATAAGTAAAACTGCATCATTCGATTTTTTTTAAAACATATTCCTAGCCAGGAACCGAAACCGCTGATTTTGAAAAAAAATACGCAGGTCCATTCGATAGAATCGCTAATAAGGACCATATTCTGGGCAGTAATGTTATACGGAGACAAAAGCGTTGCTTTATTTCGAAAAACGGCACGGGCGGCTGTTATTATTAGGCCACGAGCTCCTTTTCTTATCAATTATAGTAAGTAATTTGTTTAAATACTGCTATAGATAGCGAAAAACTAATTGAGCGATTGCACTTATCATTTTTTTTTATCCGAATATTTTTGTTTTGTTTTATTTTCAAGGTCCTGGTAGTGATTTGCAATAATGTATAGTTGTGTATTTTTAACAATACTTCTATGCACAATCAGCCTATATTGTTCGCACTGCTGGGACTCAGGGAATGGGCTTTAAGGTTACACTGGTCGATCATTCTTCCATACAAACGTCGTCTGGCGATTACGCCACTGTTTGACGATGTACGTTCAAAATAAAAAATGAAATCAATTTGTCCCATCATTATCTAGCCCTGTATGGAAAAATAAGTTAAAATTCCATATTTCAACACTGATTTTAACGTACCTTTGGGCGGTAATAAATACCATAAGAAGAAGGAAAATGAAGGAAAGTTTTTTCATGATATCTAGACTCCCAAGGTCTGTTTATAAAATTTCGCGCGCTCGTTTTCGTCCTAAATCAACATCCATTTTGACACAAATTTGAAAAAGTTCTAATTCTTACGCAAACTAGCCTCTTACTGCTCATCACAGCATCAATCTCTTTCGCAAGTGTTGTCGGATGAGATAGCATGCATTTTAACCTCTCGAACAAAATAGTTCGTACCGTCGAATAGGGGAATCTTAACCTACCACGCTGGCCCAGTGCGGGTTGGTGGATGTCACATGTCTTCAAATTTTTGGTTCTAGGTCATGTCGGTTTCCACATGATGTTTTCCTTCACCGTTTTTGAGAGCAGTGGTGATGAAATAATTTACAATTTACACAAAGTAAAGCCTAACCAATTAATGAAACAAATCCAAAAAAAAACTCTAACTTCCGAATTTAAAGTTATTTTTAGTTGTAGGTCGGTAGTATTTTTTTGCAAAATGTTTTTTAGTCGAGTTTACGTTGCCTTGGAAGCCGCTGGCAAATATGAATTTTAATAAAGTTAAATTCATTAATATTATATGTATTGGGGTTTTTCACTGTTGATCAGTCAAAATTGGCTCAGTTAAAGGAAATTCTTATCAAAGGCGGAATTATGTACCTAAACTACGATAATATATCTTTCGGGGAAAAACAGGGCCAAGTTCGATTTGCAATAATAATTTAATATTTTTAATTATAATTTTGTTCAAAACGTTTTGTTTTTGTGACGCAATTGACATGGCGCTATTTTTTTCTATTGATTGATTGATATTTTGATATGTTTTTTTTTGCATTTATTATTATTATTGACAATATTTTTTTTTACTAGTTTCTACTAGTTTTTGTTTATTATCATACAGCATTGTGATCGTGATTTTATTTTGAAGAATTTATATATATATTTTTTTTTACTTTGTGCTTTGTAATTTAATGTGTTTGATTTGATTAGGTTGAAATGTCCTTATTATACAGTTAATTTATTTATTGTTAACTAACAATAAGCATGCTTAATTATTTTTAGATATCATCAATAAGCACACAACAGCTTTAGAAACATCTAAAGCTGTTGTGTGCTTGCTGATTATTTCTAAAAATAATTAAGCCTAATAATTAGTTGGTCTTAATGCACATACAAACAACATTACTACCTATAGGATATTGTTTTTACTTTGTTAATTACTCGTGAGAATGTTTGTGTTAACGACCTAAGCTGGAAGAATTATTTTTAATGTCAAGAAGTAAAATAAAATGGACCAATATTGATAAATGGGCCAAGTCAATACACGGGTCTACTTTCAGTTTAGTGTTGCGTTTTTTTCTTGTATTCAGAAAATAATATGAAATAAATTGATTCTATCCGACTAATAAATTATTATAATAAGATATTGAAAAATTATTTGTATGTTGTTTTTTTCATTTTTTTTTTTAATATTTTTTAAAACTAATATGGGACTTTTTTTAAGGTATCGTTTTATAGAATTAAAAAGAGCCATTATAGTTTCACCAAGTTACTTTTATAATTTTCTCTAAATGCTTCCTTCATAATATTAAAAAAAAACTTAATAAAATTTACCTTAAAACAATTAAAATAAAAGCAACCCATTTCATCACATCTTTCCTTGTAAAATAACCGGTCGCTGCAACGTAAGTAACCTCCGCCAATAATGTCGAACTCAAAATTCCTGTTTCCTCGCTCGTATGACTTTTTAATTAAAAACAATACGACTCACCTGTCTACGTTACATAACATCCATACACAATCACAATTTAAAAAAAACTATTTAAAAAAACACCAAAAAAAATCACAGGCACAAAAAAAAATTAAGAACTCATTCTTGTCCGTTCTCAATTCAAAAAAATTGAACTTTCATTCAGGAATTTCGTATTTTCAAGTTTCGAAAGTAGTTTAACGTAATTTTGGCGGGAGTGAGTCGCTGTGAGGTATGCGCACTCGTGTTTACCGGCCGGCACTTCGTCCGATACTGGCTGGCTGGCTGAATAGCTACGCGACCGGTGCCAATCTGCCAACGTGTTCGAAGTTCGAACGCGCGATCGTACGATATTGGAGTGAATCGGAAATTGATACGTCACACTGCATTTAGTTACAGTGCCTGTTTTTTTTTTAATGAGTCGTCTTATTGTTAAGCGCTGATGTGGCGTAACAGTTACAAATTACCAAAACTTGGGCTCGTGTACTTAAGGCGGTACCCCGAGCAAAACGCCGCGCAAGCCGTTTTTTGTGCTGTTTTTAGGAGCTATCTACTCGTTATTTAAAAAGAAATATCAATTAATATAAATACATTCAATTTCTACATAATATTGATTCTAAAATGGTAGATTTAGTTTTTTTTAAATGTTGTATATATTTCACTAATCTACTTCCAAAAAAACATAAAAATGAGAAATAATTATTGATTTTATGCATCTCCTCGTAAAGTGTTCATTGATTATTTTTTGTACTAACACTAATGGATAGACAATTTAATAACGAACATTTTTGTAGAATTATTTTTTTCAAAAGACCAAAATTCGATTTTATAAAGATTTTATTCTAAAATCTGGGCGTATTCACTACTGTAATTCATGCGCCACCAGTGCCGCTAGACCAATAGGAACGCTCATATCTCATGCCGATTTTTTGGTCAGGGTACCGTCTTAAGGTACGGTGACACCAGGGGCAACTGAAATTGGGTAATTTCTATACAATCTTTGTACTGCCGTATATTGCTAGGAGTTGCCGGGACATTAAATTTTATCATAAAAAATCAAATACCCACGTACTTAAGTGCATTTTTAGAACCATAATGAGGCAATACTGGTATTTGCCCGGCAATGGTATCTACATTATAGGAGAGCAAGAAAAAAAAAAAACTTAGTCAAGAATCTCGATTTTAAAGAAGATTTCAGTGGTGTGTGTTGAAACATTTTGGCAATGCAAAGGTACTTTTACTGGCATTACCTGCTGGATTTCCTGATAGCCATCACCAGGGGGTCTTTAGGCGAGAGTTCTGCATCGTCGATCACATCATCGCTTACCTTCAGGTGAGATAGTGGTCAAAGACGAGCGGCGGAGGCAGTAGGTATTTATTAAGACTATTAAGAAAAAAACATAGTAATATAGATAGTAAAAAAACTGTATACTTATATTAATTTCTTCGTTTATCCTTGCTCTGGAATGCATTGCAGCAATTATTCCAATGGAACTCAAACTTATACTAACTAAAACTCCAGGTTTCCTTGTGATGTTTTACTTCTCCGATGATAGCGATGTCTAAGATAAACTTGGAAACTGCATAATAAAAGTACTGAAAAGTCACACTGGTACTTGTCCGAATTCGAACCCACGACGTCAAACACAAGAGGCAAGGTCTTAGCCACTGGGCCAACACCACCATTGAACTTCTCCATAGCAACGATATAATATTATGTTAGTTAATTATTGCTCTAGTTTTTTAAATCTAGGTAAGAATTACTACTACTACAAATTTGGACATTGAACCAACAACATAGTTAAGTACATAATTATTTACGAGTAATTATTTATCAACGTCAGTAGTATAATGATTTTTGCAAACACACTATTATGAAGCATTTTATACTCTAGTTCAGCATATTATTTTTTATTACTTGGGTTATTTTTCTAATAAAATATTATTTTGTGAAGAACTTTGACCTACGCACTACCGTGCACACAAAATTCTTAAAGATATTCGTTTAAGTAAGTATTTATTTTTTGGAACTATTTTTTTTTGTCTGTGATTTTTGTTAATGTAACTTACTTACCCTCAGTTTCACAGCTCAAAAATATCGGAGAATAAATGTGACAAATTGTCAAGCACGCGTTATTTGCTATGATTGGCTGTTGAAAATTCATTCAACCAATCACAGCAGATAACGCGTGCTTGACAATTTGTCACATTAATTCTCCGATAATTTTAAGCTGGGAAACCGGGGGTCACAAATTGATTTGTATTGTAACTTTGACGACATCAGTAGAGCTATTCGCCAATATTTACTTCTATATCTCACACGCACATTAAAATTGCATTGCATTGATGCGTAAAAGATGTGCATCCTTCAAGCTCCAACAGCACATGATTGCTGACAGGCTGGACTGTGTTGTCTTTAATCGTTTCTCTGGTATTTCAACGCTGGAATACTTAAGCAACGATAGTTTTCTGAGTGTACCTGTTACCTAAATGTTCTCGGCTGTTATTGTTATTGTTTTACTAACACAGTAATCAGTTTATATTGTTACTAATAATAAATGTGTATAATTAGGTTAAGTTATTCTATAGGCCTTGTCGCCTTTAATGAATGAATTTATAATATAAATAACGCATACATGGCCAAAAAGTTCGCCACGCGCTTCGTTTACGTTCCTTGGTAATAATAGCGATGTTCCCGACGATCCTTGCTCCAGGAGACAAAGTTAAAATGAATACAGTACTTCTTCTTTTTCAAGTCGATGAATTGCCAATCTTAGGTGGCAGTGGGCAGGGCACATTTCTCGCAGAACGGAGGGTCGACGGAGCCGAAAAGTTTTTGAGTGGCGATCGCGTACCGAAAGAAGCTAGCGTTGGAAGGGCTCCTTCTAGGTGGACGAATGACTTAGTTAAGGCGGCAGGAATCAGCTGGATGCAAGACGCACATGACCGTTCGTCCTGTTTGACCTATGTTCATCAGTGGATTTCTTTTGGCAGCAATCATGATGATGTTGATGATGTCGCTAGTACGACTGTATAACAAGTTTTGCTGGACCTAAAATTCATCACTTCCACACAGCGTCTTCACGAAAGGTCACTTGGATAGTGACTCCAAGAAAGACGGTGAAAGAGTTATAACCTACTGCCGTGCATAGCGAGGCTCAGGGGAGGCGCTTGTTAGTCTCCCCAGGGTCTAGAGAGGCGTTGCACGGAGGGGGACTCTTTTACGAGTTCACTTCCACGAGTTGATGGTGATCACCGACCGGGGTGGTTTCAGTGAAGTAAAAATACCTCACTCCTGGTCTTTTCTTCAAAAGTCTAGGCGTCTTTTGACGGTTTCCCCTCGTTAACAAAAAAAAGGGATACATGTATTGGGGCACAGAGGATAGGATAGGAGATGGAACATAAAGTTAGTGCCATAGTTACTCATCCATACCCCTTTCCCGTTCCTTTGAGAAAGCGAAGGGGACATTGCGAGTAGAACTTGCTCCAACGACTGGCCGTAGTACGCCAGTACCGGGATTTCCCGGTAGGTAATTGCGAAGTTAGAGTTATATCTGCTCACTTGAGTTTGGAGTTGTTTTAGAAAGGTTCATGGAAGGTGGTGATGGAAGGCGAGAAATGGGCCTGATAGCAGTGAGTGGGTGAAGCTCCTCGTAGGTGTCTGAAAATATTTGCAAGCCGTACATTGATGCTGCGTTAGAAGTCCTGCCACTAGGTGGATCGATGACTTGGTTAGAGTTGCGGGTATCCGCTGGATGCGAGATGCACGGGATCGGTCAACGTGGCGACTCTTGGGAAGACATATGTTTTTTTTTTTATTTGCTTTACTTGTACGAAAGTATTTTTTTTTTTTTTAAAACGTTGCACCACACTAGGAATTTCATCCTGTATCGTGGGTGCGTTTACAAACATATAAACTCATATACACAACACCCAGAGCCGGAACAACTATCTGTAGGTCATACAAATATTCGTTCCGTGCGGGAATCGAACCAGCGACACGCAGCGCAACAGTGTTCTGCAGTGGACGTCTTTCGGCTGAAATGTTGGTGATGATAAGTACCTACAATCTTACGACATATGTAGGTATTTTATACTTATAACGATGCATACATACAGCCAATCGTACAAAATAAATGCAGGATGGAATGTACCAGGAAAATATGGCTGAAATCTTTTTAGTTATTTTTGAGAATAAATTCAGTACGCCCAAATCTTGATGACAGCTGACAGGGATGTAGGTAGTTTGGAGGAAGATGACAAAGACATGCTGTGCTGACCACAAACAAATTAAAATTGGGCATGAAGATAATAACAGGAATGCTCACGGTTCCACGGATTTATTATCATATTTTTTAAGGTAACAGCTGCGTTTAGTTTTATTATGGTTTCGATGGCCATATGGGTTCCTTTGCAACAGATGTAAGTTTTTTTTAATGGAATCTTGATAATCTCAGTAGTTTGAGATTTTTGCATGCTGAAAATTAGTAGGAAAAATATATAGAACGATCTATAACGTTCGTAATATGGCTCTAGATTGACGGACTGCATTTCAACTGCACTCCGACTGCTAATCTGCAGTTTGCATGACTGCAATAAAGTGCAAACCAACCGTGCAGCCCGAATACAGTCGGTTTGCAGTTGAAATGGTCCATCTGTCTAAAGCCTAAGACTTTTAATATACCTACTTACCATATTATTTTATGCGAAATAAATAGGTATATTCTATTCTACTATATTGTTTTTTTTAATATACGGGATTAAAAATCACAGCTTAACATTACTTCGAAAGAACAGTGAATCCGCGATTATTTACTAACATCAAATGAGTTCTCTTTCGAATTATGTGCACTCAATTGAGTGAGGCAAGCCTAATCAGAATAGAGTTTTGATTATTTTAGGTTTTTTTACTTCGGTATCATGTCAACCCGGCATCAGTCAAAAACTTGTAATAAGTACTCATAGCAAGCCTTAAATGACCTAATTAGCAATTCCTTGCAGCCATTAAATAAGCGACAAAGTCATTGACAATGCGACAAAGCGTCCAGTCTATACCCCCCATTAAATATTTTGCCATACAAAACAACTAAACAAGTGTCGACCTGTAAAGTATGGTATGCGTCGGCGCATAAGCAGAGGTGGCGTGGATTTAGGGTTCCGTGGCCAAATGAGGGTATCCCACCAGCAAAAGGTCTCTTGTCATTAGATAAAGGAACGAGCATTAACCATTACGCTTGCTCAAGGCGGGTTGGTGATTACTAGCGACCGGATTATATGCAACATAAAAAGTCCGAAATATGCATAAATATAGAACTGTACTGGATGTATCTTAAGGTTACACTAGTCGAAAATTCTTCCATACAAACGTAATCTAGAGATTACTCCACTGTTTGACGAAGTTCGTTTAAAATAAAAAAATATATCAATTTGTCTCATCATTATCTAGTCCTGTATGGAAACAAAAATGTAAAAGATAATATATATTTGAAAGTTATGAGCGTCGAAAGTTCCATAGTTCAACACTAATTTTAACGCATCTTTGGGCGGCATAAATACCACAAGAAAAAGGAAAATTGCAAAACGGCCTCCATACAGGGATAGATTAGTAATTCAACAATGCAAATAATGTTATTTTATAAATATACATTTAGTTGTTTTTTCATGATATCTAGACCCCAAAGGTCTGTTTATAAAATTTCGCGCGCTCGATTTCGTCCTAAATCATCATCCATTTCGATACAAATTTGCAAAAGTGCTAATTCGTACGTGAACTAGCTTCTTACTGCTCATCACAGCATCTATTTCTTTCGCACGTGTTGTCGGATAACATAGCATGCAATTTAACCCCGCGCACAAAATAGTTTGTGCCGTCGACTAGTTCAACCTTAAGAACAACAATAATATGCTAGCCTGCTATGAAAAATCCTTAACTAAAAAAAAACAGTGCCGACACAGAAGAAGATATCGTAGGGTTAGTAGTAGGGTTCCTTTAGCACCCTTTGTACAACAAAACCCTAAAAGGAAGGTTGTACCTATCTTTGTAATAATAACTAATATAGGCAGTACGGAACCCTAGGTGCGCGAGACAACTCGATCTTGGCCAGATTTTTTTCTATTTCTTTTAGTACGAAGTCCATATTGTAATGCGCAAAAAATAAACGTCAGCAGGTTGTAATATTATATGACGCCCATGTTACCTTTGGACCTTATTTTAATATGCGATGTTGTGAGATTTTTAATCAAGAATACATTTTCAACAAGGTGGCATTTTTAGTATCTACGTAGTAGGTAACTACGAGATTCTTTTGAAAGTGATATTTATCTAAATTAATTAATACATTGTTATTATGTGTTTGAGCCGTTTGGGGTTAAAACACTAAGGCCATGGGGTCCGAGTGCTCACCTATTATTTCGGGATATCGCCAAACGGTTGGTCGACTCTTCGGGAGACCAGAGGGCTGGCCTTTTTTTGGCCAAAGAATCAGCATTGCCATCCAACGTGGCAATGCTGCCAGCCTTCTGGGCACTTTTCCTGTTGACAGCGATGTCGACGTATTTTTGACGCCCCGTAAATGTACATATTTTATTTCTATTAGTTTATAACTAATGATATACTTATGTAAAAATAAATAGTATACCTTGTCAATAAAAAAAACAGAACAAACCCGTTTTTAGGCATAAAATATAATATCAACTAATAGTAATAATAAATGCTTTCATTGATACAATACAGAGATGTTTTGGAGGTCGTTTTATCGGAACCAAAATCCGGAGTGGTTTGTCGGAGTCAAAACCGGAATTAGAAGTGTAGTTGGAGGCAGGAGAGAAATTTTAATCTACATCTCTTATTATATTTCATCGCTTCTGCGTATAAAAATATCAATGAGGGTATGAAGCAGCAGGGTGTGCATCTGGAGCCGAGTCACAAACCATGCTGCACCTCCTATCCTGCCCTCTATGCTCCAAAACACGCAGCCAAAGTGATCTATGCGCTGCCGTGGAAGTTGCAAAGTTTTTGGCCAAAGAAATTTGAATGACTGTTGTGCCAGCGACACGAAGAAGAAGAAAAATAGGGGAAAAAGGAAAACTTATAGTGTTAAAATTTCGAAGACATGTGACATCTACCAATCTGTACTGTGCCCGCGTGGTGGATTGCAGCTAGAGCTGGGCAAAATACATGTTTTCATCATCATCATCGTATCAGCTGAAAGACGTCCAATGCTGGACATGGGCCTCCCCCAAGCGTCGCCGCTTTGACCGGTCCCGTGCGTCCAGCAACCAGCGGATCCCCGCAACCTTCATCAGGTCGCCGGTCCTCCTGGTGGAAGGCATTCCAGCCTTCCTTCCAAGGTTGCGAACCTTCACCAGGTCATCGGTCCACAGGCCTGGTAAAAAATATATAAATAAATACATACTTTGCTTTAATTAAAATGCAAATTACCAAATACTATCTTGCATGTTGGTATACGAAATATAAAATATTTGTTAATTGTGTATTTGAAATATAAAATATAAAATACAACTACAACATACAACAACTACAACATTTTAACTATGTTTAATTAAAATAAAAATTACAAATTTCAAAATACAGTCGATCATCCATCGTAACATTCGTACTAATAAACTTGATTATTACACAGCAGTTTCGTAAAAATAACCTTTCGGAATGAAAATGACAATTGACAAGATACTTAACAATTTGACCTACGCGATCGCCATTTTGCTTACGAAAGCTATCGAGCGCTATTTTCTGCAGAACGCGCCCATTAATAAGATCGCTAAATGTATTTATAATCAAATGTATTTTGTAGCCGTATGTATTTGAAATACTAACTACAAAATACCTCAGCGCCAGGTATTTGAAATACCAATTACAAATTAAATTATTACGAAGTAATCGATTTACAAATACCAAATACTTATTTGTATTTCAATTACGTATATTAATTACAAGTTATTCAAATACTGGCCAACCCTGATTACAGTTACAGCCCATTGTCCTCTCACAGAGTCGAGACCTGAGTCCCAGCAGTGGGCCAACATTGTAGGCAGATAATGTTATTCTATTCTATTATGCAAAGTTCATTTCGAACTCCACTAAAGTGTATGTTTGCAGTTTAAGTACATCATAATATTGCGTTGTATTGGTTTAGTGTTACAAGTCGTTTTCAAAACAAAACGAATTAAAATATCTTAAAATGGTTATAAATTTGGTAATATTACAGAAAAACAAAAACCTAATAAACAAACGAATAAATAATAAAAACAAAGTAGTTAGCGTAAGATGACGAGTTCACGTGTTCACAAGCGAATCTTATTAAAATCTTGAATATATCGTAAAAAGCACACGAGCGTTTCGTACTTAATAGTTAGTAACACGTAATTCTTTAGTAGGTAAGTAATACATATATGGAGTGCTGATAATGGAAACAGAGTGGCATTTAAATTGATACCAAGATAGAGTATTTTATTTATGAGTATTTATTGAACGGATGGCCGATGGGGCCGAAAAGTTCTGGATTGGCGACCGCGAACCGGAAGACGATGCGTTGGAAGGCCACCCACTAGGAGGACCGATGACCTGGCTAAGGTTGCGGAAAGGCGCTGGATGCGAGACGCACGGGATCGGTCAATGTGGCGACGCTTGGGGGAGGCCTATGTCCAGCAGTGGACGTTTCTCGGCTGAAATGATGAATGATGATTTAAACTTTATACAAAATCTCAACGTCATGCGCAAAATCTCAACTCAGAGTTAGTTGCTTTGCTACCACGAGGTAAATTACAGATATGTCATACATTATTAGCGTTAGCTTAGCGTTTGGGTTAGCTTTTTTATCCTCTATAGTCTGCGCTTGACCACTATCTCACCTGATGGTAAGCGATGATCTGGTCGACGGTGAAGCACGCTTGCCTAGAAAAATCCAATTCACTTTTGACTTAAAGACCCCTAGATTGTAGCTATCGGGAAACACAGACTTCGGCAGGGAATGCCACTCCTTAGCTGTACGCATAATGAAAGTGTCCCCAAAACGTTTTGTGCGTATGGCTGGGATATCCACCATATACCGATGACGCACGTCTGGCAAGTACGTCTGGCAAGCTACTCGTATATGCATACTAACTTAGAGTAAGTAAAATAAAACAGGGAGGCGCAAGCGGTTCAAGGATTCTACCAGTCAACCTTAGGGTTGTTCAGAGGTGCAGAGGAGAGAGGCAGTGCAACTTAAATGAAGGACAAACAGAAAAACACCCACTTAAATACATACATAAAAACAAGCTTATTAAAAAACGAATCCAACTAGTCAACGCTGTGATTGAAATTGACGTATGGCCTGGTATGGTCATGTGATGAGGTTAACACGCATGTTACTAAAAGAGTTATGAATATAAATGTGAAAAGATGGAGAGGGAGGGGACGGCCAAAGAAAAGATGGATGGACTGTGTGAGAAGTGATATGAAAGAAAAGGGAGTCAGTGATAGTGTGACAGGGGACAGGACGGTATGGAAGAAGAAAACGTGTTGCGCCGACCACAAGTAACATGGGACAAGGACAGCAAGATGATAATGTTGATGATTCTTCTAACTACTTACTGGAGTACTATACGTAGTAATAGTGATTATTTATACACTAATTTCATTTTGACAGTTCAACAACATTCTGAGACCTAATGGAAACAATGTCAACCGAAAATATCAATAAATAAATTTCAAATTTCGAACAAACAAGACTGCCAACAGAATAACATTATACGAATTACGATACAATAAATAACGGCTCGCTGATGCAAAAAGATATCTATCTGTTTCAGAAAGGCATCAATGGCATTCCACTTGGGTGCCCGCGCCATATTGTTGCTTTTTTTCGCGCCAACGTCTTTAACTGGCCGTCTACTGTCTACGGTTTAGGGATGCGTATGTATTCTGTGGTTGGCAATTTTTAAATGGGTGTTCTATTTTTGAATATTGTGATGCTATGCTTTATTTATTTTGTTTGTTGGCAATCTAAATGGTTATTCATTTTCAACTGTTCTTCTAATGTTGTACTTCACTTATAACTCCACTTATAATGTTGTACTTCGCTATAAACGGTCGCCTTGAATGAGAAAGGTATTCAAGAAGAGTTAAATAACTTCAGATCATTGTGAATTTAGTTGTTTCAAGAAGTTATCGGTAACTAGATTTTGTCAGCGGCTTGGAATGCGTGAAAGTAAGATATATATATCCCAAGAAAGACAGACACCCGAGAAAAATAACCCATACCTGTGACAATCTATGAATTCGGATTTTACATACATACATACATAAACTCACGCCTTTTTCCCATGGGGGTAGGCAGAAACTACAGAACGCCACCTGCTACGATCCTTACATACTTCTTTACTCAACAACAATTAAATTTGATGCTTACGAATGATACTGGTTGTAACATAGTAATTAATTAGTATTATGAATTTGAATTTTCAATTTATTACGTATTATATTTTTTTATTGTTTTTTTATTTATTTCTTTTTATTTATCGTAGCATGTAAAATGAGAAACGTTATCGGACTTCTTAGATTGTCATGGTTAAAACTCATATCCTTTTCCATGGTCTAATTTATCTCTATACCATATTCATCAAAATTCGTTCAGCGTGTTTAGGCCTAAAACGGAACAAAGAGTCAGAGTTACTTTCGCTTTTATTTATATTATTTATTTAGATTTAGTAGGTATTGAAGTATGCTGACCCATGATCATGACCCTGAAGTTGTGTAACTATTAATAGGAAATTCATTTTCCTTATACAGACGTTGTTTTAATCTCTAATTGTACATAACTTGTAGCCGGTTGATGGTAACAGGCTCACCTCTTTTTACCCGACTGCCGAAGGAGGGTAATGTGTTTATCAGTCTATGTATGTATGTTTGTTCCTATGTGGCGTTCTAGAGACCAAACGCTTTGGCCTTTGGGATTTTGATGATTCTTACGTCAATCAATTCGTCTTAACCCTGCGAGTATCACTGGCTACATTAAAATTGGAAAAGAAATAGGGCGGATTTTGGGCGCCATTTTGTGGGGTTTTTTTTTCTTCCAAACCCCTCTTGTGGGGTATCAAACTAAAGGATTTTAATAAAAAAATGTAAATGTGATTTCAAAAATATAAAACACTTATATGTTTATACGTACCAAAATCTAAAAAAAAAATAACTAAAAAGTTGTAAGCAAAAAAAGTTAATACAAAAAATCTAAAACCCGACTGCTTATTAAGCGACTAAAAAGACGTAAACAGGAAAACCATATAACCAGTAGATAGTAAATAAGCACAATAAAGATATAAATTTATCAAATAGGGATGTTTTCTGGGTAGAAAATTTATAATTCTATTCAATCAGTCCAATAGGTCCAATATTATTCGATAATCTCATATTATCGAATAATATTGGACCTGTATTTTTTCTTTATCAAATAAATAAAAATTGACAAAGATAAAGCGCATCAAAGTTCAGGAGTGGGGGCTTGTGACGTCACTTTGTCAGTAAAAAGTGTGTCACACGATCACCGTGACGTCACACGATATTTCAACGCACTGTATCGTCTGTATTGTTTATGTGGTAAAAGAAAATACATATATGTGTTTAATATTTTATTTTATCTAACTGACTGACTAAATGTAATTTAATCTCAACTATTATAATCAAATTGAACGAAACATTTTTTTCTCTACGGAACCCACACTAAAAATCTGTTCTCACTCTATTTTTTCGCCTTGTACCACAGGTTATTATTAGAGTATTGACACCTTTCCCACGTGCATGCTATTGTGTACCGAAAGCCGAAAGCCGAGGGATGATAACCCTAATGTTGAATTATTACTTTAAAATAGGCTACCTGCTATGAGGTGGAGTGTCGTCCTGTGCGTTTTTTTTTATTTCGATACGTATTTTTTTTTTTGCAAATACTTATAATACTTTTGCTTAAGCTGGCCACTTTTACATTTCAAAGTTTGAGCAAAATTCTTACTTCAATAGGAAATCGAAATTAATGATTAATATATACAATTCAAAGTTATTGTTTTATAATTGAGTAACGTCATTGAAAGCTCAAAGCACGCAAGCACTCTATCATTTTGATAATTCAACGGTATTCATTACGTGTTCTCAGCTGTCTAGAGAGGGATTTTTAAACATTTATGAAGCAATGAATGATATTTTTCAATTAGAATGCGAGGAACTGATTCATCTCGAATGTAAGAAAAATATCGCAAGTCTCAATTATTTTTTTCAGTATATTAGCTACCAAATATAATTAAAAACCTGCGGTAGACAACTTGAATAAATTTATGAATGGTCAGGTTTCTGCTCAATAGCAAGCAATTCGGTCCACACACAATACATCATAGATTCTTTGCCATAGCCGCTTTGGGCCAAGCCCGAAAAAAAATATACCCTCCTTCGTATTGTCAATGGTAAGTAGTTCATTTATAAGTGAAGCAAATCATTGATACATTTTTTGATAGAATTCATCCTTCTTTTTTTTTTGAAGATCGGAGTTTGGCATGTCCGAAAAGTAGTCCATAATTAAATTACTATCGTCACTAAGACCATAGACTAGCACACGAGCGAGAGAGTGTTGGTTGCTTTATGCGATATTTTCTCTATGTGTGGTAATTTTTAACGAACTTAAAAAAGGAGAGATCTCAATTCGACTGTATGTTTTTAATTTATTTATTTATTATTTATTTATCCATGTTTGTTTTATTTTAATTTATTACCTGTGTGTACCTCAGAACTTTTTACTAGGTGAACCGATTTTGATGATTCTTTTTTTATTTGTAAGCTGGTGTTTTGTATTTGTTTTCGTGTGATCCCAAGATCCGATGAAGAACTTCGGAGATACAAAACAGAACTATTCAATAAACAACGGCAAATCTCCCGGGATAACATAACATCACCTCCTGTTTCATAACATAACATCACGCCAGTACGTTCTAAAGGAATACGCAGACGCGTATATAGCTCATCCTGGTACACTCACATTTCACCGGTTCTGTTCAAGTTTTATGTTATTCGGGTAAACTATTCTGGCATAACTTTGTGCATTAAAAGCACCTTAAGAGCGGACTCTAGTCAACAGGAATTTGAAAATAGGTATTTGAAGAAACTATTGCCGATTGACTAAAAGACGTTTCGTATTCTGCTGTTTTCTTCATGAAAACTGGTCTGATCTAAAAAATTCTTATATCAAAATTTAGAGGAAATGTATATCTATGCTCCTATCATTTCCTTTTTTGTTAAAAACTTATAAATTTTGTCTGAAAGTCTTCTGAACATGGCGGTAAAAACGGTTTATTCCCATCGGCCACCCCCCAGTTGCCACCCCGGTGGCCGATGGGAATGATTTAGTGAAATTTCCTACCTTCCTTTATTCCCATCTGCCACAGGGGTGGCGGATGGCACTAACTAGTGGCGTTTGCCACCCCGGTGGTCGATGGGACTTATTTAGTGAAATCTGCCACCTTCCTTTATTCCCATCTGCCACCGGGGTGGTGGGCGATTCTCATGACATTTGTCACATAAAAGTGGATGTTGATGCTGTGACCGGTTTACTTTGTTACTTGGATCCAACTTAAGGTGCTGGCCATGATAACTTAATAATACCATCTAAATTTCTAACTAAATGCGCGCCTTGCATTGCCCTACCTATTTCAATTTTGGTTTTTGGAAGTCGGACTCAAGGTGTTGTCCCCATATTATAGAAATCTGTTTTTATTTCACCCGTACTTAAGGAGGGGTATAAAAAAGAGATTACTAATCATGGGCCTATATGCAAGCTGTGTATTATAGCTAAAATATTTGAGAGGATTGTCTTGATTGAAAGAGATTGCATGTAGCAGAGATGAGAATGTTGAGATGGATGCGGAGTGACGAGATTGGATAAAGTGAGAAATGAGTATATTAGAGGCAGTTTGAAAGTGGCGCCAGTAACAGAAAAGTTGAAAGGAAACCGTTTGTCCTGGTATGGTCATGTGATGAGGAAGGATGAAACACATGTTACTAAAAGAGTTATGAATATAGATGTGGATGGATGGAGAGGGAGCGGACGGCCAAAGAAAAGATGGATGGACTGTGTGAGGAGTGATATGAAAGAAAAGGGCGTCAGTGATGGAGTGACGGGGGAGGATGGTATGGAAGAAGAAAACGTGTTGCGCCGACCCCAAGTAACACGGGACAAGGGCTGGAAGATGATGATGATGATTGGAGAGGATTGTCTATAACCAGTTATATCCGCCCTTGCCAGCTTTTTCAGCACGGAATTTTAAAAGGACGGTGTATTATTTCTAATTTGATTTAATTAAATGGTTTGATTACGGATGCTATGGATAACGGTAAGCAGATCGATGAGGTTTGCACAGATTGTAGTAAGGCATTTGATCAGCTCGACCACAATGTCCTGATTAAGAAGCTAAGCTACATCCGTGGGGACCTCTTGGTTCTCTTCTGACACAAGCAGTAGTTCTCAATAATTATATGTCTAGTTGGGTAAACTTGCCGAGCGGAGTGTCTCAGGGTTCGTTGCTCGGTCCTTTTTTGTTTGTAGTATGTGTGAACGATATCGATCAGAGCCTCCATTCATCCAAACTATTATGCTTTGCCAAGGACATAAAAGTTCTTGCCACAAATTCTATTTCTTTTTTTATTTCTATTTTTTTTTAATGACATAATATTGTTGCCAACTCAAAGAAAAAATGTTGATGGTTTAAAATTCTACCAAAATCCTACAACGAAAAATAGTCAAATATGAATCTTGAAAACTTTCTTGCTATTTTTTCTATTCACCCCATTTTACGGTCATGAGAATCAACCACCCGACTAAACTTATGAAGGTGGCAGATGGGAATAAACCGGCAAACGCCACTAGTTAGTGCCATCCACCACCCCGGTGGCAGATGGGAATAAAATAAGGTAGGAAATTTCACTAAATCATTCCCATCGGCCACCGGGGTGGCAACTTGGGGGTGGCCGATGGGAATAAACCGTAAAACGGGCATTTTTTTCGGATTTTTGGATTGTCATATTTTTTGTGATTATGTTTTGGAAAAAAGGAAATGATACAGGCACGTATTAATTAGACCTAGATTTTATGGAATAAAATCATTACTCTAGAGGCATTATCCACGAAGAAAAGAGCAGAATGTGTTTGTATGGAGAAAGTTTCACTAGAGTCCCCTCTTAATATAGAACTTGCTCAATGTTTTTTTTATTAAAAAATAAAAACACTACAAGGTGAAAAATTACTTCAATTGGTGTCAAAAAACGACGCAAAAAAAACAGGAACACCGTATTCCGAAATTAACGTTATTTTACACTTTGTAGTATTTTTATTTGGAAGTCGGTTGTATTTTCAGTAAAAAAACGGTTTTGGTATGCGTGCATTCTTTCTTTACATACAAAAAAAATATCACTCGAAGTCCTTTCTTTGCCTTTTTTGTTAATAACTAATCAAACACTATTTAGTTCAAGAGTCCTTAGACACAACGGGATGGCCTAATTTCTTTACCATTCATTTGTAGACTCCATGTCTTTTCATCTTTGACCATATTATGCAAAAGAAGAAAAACATCAGAAGGAACACTTTCGAGAAGGAAAACTTGGATTTGATTTTTGACTTGAGTGGCAGTTTACAGTGGGAGCGAGGTTTGAGTCTATTGAGCATTGTTTAGAGGTTTGAATCTAAAATCCAAAAAACTGGCCAAGTGCGCGTCGGACTCGCGCACGACAGGTTCCGTACCATTATCGCAAAACAATCACGTTTGTTGTATGGGATGCCCCCTTAAATATTTATTTTATTCTATTTTTAGTATTTGTTGTTATAGCGGCAACAGTAATACATCATCTGTGAAAATGTTGACTGTCCAGCTATCACGGTTCATGAGATACAGCCTGGTGACAGATGGACAGACGGACGGTCCGCGGAGTCTTAGTAATAGGGTCCCGTTTTTACCCTTTGAGTAAACCCTAAAAAGTGTAAAATTAAGTTCTTCTAATAAGACATTCTCAGTGTCCAGTTATTGGCATTAGGACCAACCTCAATTACAAGAAACTCTTTTTATGGAACAAGCCTGCAACTCCTCAAAGTCAGAATCAACAGCAGCGACCACCACATATTCGCTGAGATTCCCGGGGTAACGGTCCATTTCTGGCTTGGACCCCTCAACTTAATTAATCAGCGAACAAAAACATTCAGGATTAGACTTGGCTTAATACACGTCATCAACATCTCCACTTACGTCGAGGTCGGCTTCCAGTTCCAGCTTAACCCGATTCAGCCGAATTGGCACTAGTATTTGGCATGAAAGAGCAGTGGTGGCCCACTGGTAACGGCCGTGACTTACGTGTTGTAGGTCGTGGGGTCGAACCCAGGCAGGTGCTTTCATCATCTTCCTAGCCTTTTCCCCAATTATGGTTTGGGTCGGCTTCCAGTCTTACCGGATTCAGCTAAGTACCAGAGTTTTACATGGAGCGACTGCCTATCTGACCTCCACAACCCAGTAACTGGGTAACACAATAGCCCTTGGCAAGACTGATGTTAGATCTCAAGCTTCTGACTACCCGTAACGACTGTCAAAGATCTTCAAATGACAGCCGGGACCAACGGCTTAAAGTGCTTTCCGAGGCACGAAGGAAACTCGGTATGTTGTAATGGTCACCCATCCACAGACCGACCTCGTCAAGCGTTGATTAACCTTGAAGATCGACCCGTGCGGCTGTTATTATTTAGCCACGAGCTCCTCCTATATTAATTCATCACCACTGCTCTCAAAACGGTGAAGGAAAACACCGTGAAGAAACCGGTATAACCTAGAACCAAAAATTCGAAGACGCACTGGGCCCGCGTGGTGGATTACGACCCATTCCCTCTCACAGAGAGGAGGCGGTGTGTCCCAGCATTGGGCACACTAACCGGCTGATGATGATAATTTGGCATGGAACGACTGCTATGATATTACAATAATGATGTGTGACTTCAACCTTCTACCATTCCTTTGCATACTCCAAAGGCGCCTGCCAACATTCTTTAAAACTAATCAAACACTTTTGAAGTACCGTCTCAGTGACAATGGGGCCACTTGCTCTTGTTTACTTAGGAATGGTCACGGTAAATAGTGAGGCTACCTGGGCGGCCTCTATGAGAGATATGCGAGCACATCATCGCTAACCATCAGGTGAGATAGTGATATTAAAAAAAAAGCAATCTTGTAGATGTCACAGAAAGTCCTACGTCGCGTGAGCAGAGTTTTTGGCACGATTTGATGACATACAACAGTCAGACCACAAACGACAGCTGTTGCTCGCACCAGACACAACTCCCGTCTGGTTAGAGGATCTATCCTCCCTCCCTTTTCAATGAAGGTTATGGGACCTTAAATCCTGATCCGCATACTAATATTCTAGAAGGAAATTGTATTAGGTCAACTCAGTACATAGGTGAACGCGCACCTCTCCGCGCCACAGGAGCCGCACGCGCCGCAATCATCGCCTTTTATAAATCTTTATATGAAGTCGTATGCAGCCTCGCGCACCTATCCGCGCCGCACGAGCCGCATTTCAGCAAAATGCTGTAGGTATACGGATTCCACCAGCGCTTGCGGATGACGTCATCAGATTCGGCGGGCGATGCGGGCGGCGCGGCAACATGATCCGTATCCGTATGAAAATATAGTTCAAGATGTACAGAAGCGGATACAATGCGTGCGGCGCGTTCGGCGCGGATAGCGCGGGGCCAAGAGAAAATGTGATGACTGCGGCGCGTGCGGCGAGTGCGGCGCGGACAGGGGCGCGTTAACCATAAGAAACGAAAAGTGCAATTTGATATTGTTAACATTTTCAAATTTGATTATACATATTTTAATTGTGATGACCAACCAGGGGAGTGTGCCTTAATCCAACTCACGGGCAGTAGATAGTGGATACGTATAAAGATGGTAGGTACTGAGTAAAAGAAACACAAAAAACCGGCCAAGTGCGAGTCGGGCTCGCGCACGAAGGGTTCCGTACTTGGTAAATTGCGGTTTACGATTTATGACGTATTAAAAAAACTACTTACTAGATCTCGTTCAAACCAATTTTCGGTGGAAGTTTATATGGTAATGTACATCATATATTTTATTTAGTTTTATCATTCTCTTATTTTAGAAGTTACGGGGAGGAGGATAAACATTTTACCACTTTGGAAGTGTCTCTCGCGCAAACTCTTCAGTTTAGAAAAAAAATTATTAGAAACCTCAATATCATTTTTGAAGACCTATCCATAGATACCCCCACGTATGGGCTTGTTGAAAAAAATTTTTTTAGTTTCACTTTCAAGTATGGGAGCCCCTAAAACGTATGTTTTATTTTTCAATTTTTGTGTAAAAATCTTAATGCGGTCCACAGAATATATCTACTTACCAAGTTTCAACAGCATAGTTCTTATAGTTTCGGCAAAAAGTGGCTGTAACATACGGACGGACAGACAGACAGACATGACGAATCTATAAGGGTTCCGTTTTTGGCCATTTGGCTACGGAACCCTAAAAAGGCAAGGCCCTCTTCTGTCAGGGAAATAAATTGATATTACATGACTTTAACAGCGTCGGAACCAGCTTGAAACCCACCCGTTACGCGAACGAAACATCGAATGATTTCGAATTTTGAAAAGAAGTGTCTTTGGTAAATTTGACAAAATACCTACGAGTTTTTGGCGGGATTTTGTCGAGTGAAGTTCAGTGGCTGTTAACATTATTTGCAAATTGATTCCTAGTGTATATTGTAATATATTATTGGTGTAGTTTTGTGTCTCAACTGTCTACGCAACTGGACAATTTGTGAAATAATTGACCGAAGCGATCTCGGGATAGTGGAGCGGAGTATTTTATTGTAGTATTGACTGCCTCTGCAAAGCTTACTGGGAAGACTGACTCCATACAATTTGCTGCCAAATACTCCAAAAAACAATACAATCTGTTACATCCGCATTCTAATGCATACTAAAGAATATCAGAGCGAAATAATAAAATGGCTAAAAGGTCCTAGCAACCAGGCCATAAAACTAACATAAAAAAAAAACAAAATACCTACTTTTTTAATGCAGAAACACTTTGTAAGAACTTGTGAAGAGACTTTGGAGCGAGATTGTAATCTAAGCCCCCATTTCTAAATTAAGTATTTAAATTCTAAAACCTGTTAAATATTAGGTACCATTTAAGTAGGATTTGACTTATTCTCAACTCTGAATTCTCATTTCGGAAACGGGAAAAACAGACAAGAGTGTCCTGTCAATGTAACCTATAAAAAACTTTAGTATTTTTTTGTGAAAAGTTTTTTTTTATTTTTAACTTTTTAGATGTACCTACTTAATAGACAAGTGGTTTAGTAAAAGTTACCTATAACGCCAAAAGAAATTATCCGAATATCATGAAACTTTAATGTCGAACATAATGCTCTCCTCCTTTTTGGAAAGTCAATTAAAAAAACACGATGAATTTCACATAATCTTCAGCCGCTCACAACTAACAAACATTTTTATTTCTCCTAGCTCGATATGGTTTATCGAGCTTCGACTGACGTTTTTTTGGCAACGACCATAACTCATTCAGCCAATCAGTGTTGCCAACTTGAAATTCTTATTTATAAGTCGTTGGTTGCTATGGCGTCTGGCATACGAGTAAATTGTCAATCAATAACAATATGTCTTTATGTCAAGAGCCACAGACATAAATCTAAGTTCTAACTAGATACCGCTAGTGCGATACTTCGCGTGTCAAATAAACAATTCAAAATATAAATAATTTTAAAATGAAAAACTTTTGTACAAAAATTACAACCGACTTCCAAACAAAAACACTACAAAGTGAAAAATAACTTCAATTTCGGCAGTCGGTGTTCCTGTTTTCGTTTCTTCGTTTTTTGCCACCGACTATTTAAAAACAACACACACAGTTCTAAGGATTTTAAACTTTATTTTGGATTTTATCGTAATTTTGAATTTATTTTATTTTGATTTTAAGTTTATTTTGATTACATTTTATTTTGATTTTAGTTTATTTTGATTTCGTTTTAATTTCATTTAACTTTATTTAAATTTTTGACATTATTATATTGTGATTTTAATTGTATTTCATTAAACTGCAATTTGGAATTTATTTGAATTATTTTATTTTTATTTGAATGAAATTTGAATTTACTTATATTATGAGTTTATTTAACTTTAATTTGAAGAAGACTGGAAGCCGACCCAAACAAACAATTGGGAAAAGTCTAGGCAGATGATTTAACTTTAATTGAAATTTTGTTATTTTCATATTATTTTATTGTGATTTTAATCTTATTTAATTTAATAGCAATTTGGAATTTACTGTAACTTTATTTTGATTTAATTTTGTTTTTCTTTTTAACTTTTTCTTAGATTGAGCATGCTTTTTAATATTTTTATTTTGTCACTTCTATTGTAAACAGTCTTCAACAGTGAGACTGACTTCTGTAACACAGGTTTTTATCTGCTGCTCAGAAGTCGGAGCTTCAATTATTTTGGTGCAATCATAATAATAACTAGTCAATAAAAACCTTAAAATTTTATTTGGATTTGAGCTATATAGTTCTTATGTTTCGAAAGTGACATAATTATACGAAGTTTCATTTAATTGGATGGCAGGAAGTGCTTAAAAATTGATAACTAGTTGTTGGACATACACACGAAAGCAAGGAAATATAAAGTTTGTAAAACGGAAATAAAAGTGATGTTCTTACTTCGAACTTGTTTAGCGTTATCATCACCGGATATCAACCGAAATCTAGTTAAATGTCTAATTATGCCGTATTTTTGTAAATACTCTTCAAGAAAGTAGGCCGAGACAATGGAAACATTTTATTTCTTCTGTAAGTAGATTTATCTTTTAACTAGCTGCGCCCGTGGCTTTGCTACCGTCAACTGCCTACCCTTCCTTCAAAAAGATTGGTAGGGTACCAATCTTTTTTCTAGGGTTATTCTGCCGCGGAGAATATTAACACCGCCATTCAGAAAATTACGTCAAGTGCACAACGCCGTCTATCGAATATCCAGTTCAACTGTCCGAGTTTCTGAATTGCGTGTGTTGTGATATTTTTTACTTCTTGAGCACTTTAAATTCAAGTAACTTTTGAAAGGGAAAAAAATCTTGAAAAAAAAATCTTGTTTTTTTTTCCGATTGCGATGAAATAGAAACTAAGTAATACCACAGATAATATAATACTAGCATACAGATGCCTCATCCCATACAAAGAAACGGTGCCGACGTAACTAGCGTTTTTCATCTGATTGATCTTGTTATTTTTGTGAGTACATCAATCGCGTTCGATCCCGTTTCACGGCAATAGATGGTGTTAGCAGCGCCTTGCAAGTAAAAGGGTTTACTAGGTTCGTGAATATTTTTTTCTTAAAATACAGTGAAGGTTCGTTTTATAGTATTTTTTTTGTACGTTGTTACAGTTTTTTTGCTCCAAAATGTGTTAAAATGCAAATTTTAACAATCGAGTTGAATACCTCAGTAATTTAAAAATGCGCCATCTTTGGCATCAATTTTAAATGATCCGTTCAAATAATCTTTGAAATGTGAATTACGAGCCCAATATTCCATAATTTTGTACTTAGGAGAGTTGATATTTATGTTCAATTCCAAAAAATGGTAATTTTACACACAATTTATTGAATAGTGTGTACATGTCGCGCCATCTAGTGAGATTTATTTGAACCAAATTTTGTTTCTTAGCAATGGGACCCCGTGGTAATACTGCAAGTTACGCACATTTTTGTTGTATAACAGTTATCTACAACTTAACAGACATAAATTAAAAAAATGCTGGCAATGGGTTCTGTTGGTTATCCAAAAAAAATGCCAGTGTGTTAAAAGTAACACCAATTTTTCTACAGATTTATAATAATTACATATTGATATTGATTGGTTAATGATATTGATTGTGTGTGAAAAAGAGGCACGCTTGGTTTTCATACAGATGGAGACGACTTGCGTTATTTAGTCAGATTTATATCTGTGTCTAGATTCTATTTTATTGGGCAATCATTCAAGAGGATCATTATTAATTGGTTAGTTGACTACCTATTTTGTTGGTGTGAGCTTCCATTTCTTTAATAAGTTTAATTCCCGTGTTCTTCTTTTTCTTCGTGTCGCTGGCACGACAGTCGTTCATATTTGTTTAGACCAAAAATTTTCCACTTCCACGGCGTCGTTGATGGCAGCGTATAGATCACCCTGGTGATTCCTAGGTAATGGGAGCCTATTGTCATAAACCTGGCCCAGAGCCTGACGCCGGATTTTATTGGCCAATCTCACCGCACTATTCCCAAACCATTGCAATTCCTGAAAGCCAGAATCAACAGTGGCGACCACCAGGAAAGCGCCGAGGCAATGCAGCTCGACGAAGTCCAGCAGAAAGAATTTTACTGTCTTGGATCTCGCAACGAAATTAGTCAGAAAATAATAACGAAGGAGTATGAAAAAATAACCCGACCCCGGACTGTTACAGAGTCGCGTTGCAATAAACACTTTTGTCTTTCTTTCGCCCGACCTGCAGCCTTATTGCGTAATGAATTTGGAAAGAGCTAATGGCAAAGAGTGTGAAGAATCGACCAATCACGTGCGGGATGAAAGACGCGAGGTGGCTTTCCGTATACGTGATTGGTCGACTTTTCATACTCTTTGCCCTTTGCTCTCTCCAAATTCATTACGCAATAAGGCTGCTGGGAATCGAACCCATTCCACAAGAATTACTTGTAATTAAAATACGTAGTTGAAATACAAATATAAATTTGGTATTTGTAATTCAATTACTTTTTAAAAATGTAATTGGTATTTCAAATACCTGACGCTGAGGTATTTTGTAGTTAGTATTTCAAATACTCATGGCTTCAAAATACATTTGAACATAAATACATTTAGCGATCTTATGAATGGGTGTATTTTGCAGAAAATATAGCGCACGATAGCTCTCGTAAGCAAAATGGCGACCGCTAAATACCTATGTCAATCTTTAAAGTTGGCAACAAAGTACCTGTCCTGTACCTATGTCAAATTGTCAAGTATCTAGTCACAACCTAACACCTGATTATATTTTACTTTTTGTATTTCAAATACACGAATTAAAAATATTTTGCATTTGGTATTTTTTAATACATGCGAGATAGTATTTTGTAATTTGTATTTTAACTAAAGCAAAGCATGTATTTTTACCAGCTCTGACCACTGGACCAGCTACTAACATAGCCGGCGAAATTTGCTCTTGACTTATTTCTGCCTACTCCGTCCGGGAACAGAGTCGTAATGCTACATTATACGTGGGACACTCAGAAAGTTTTGCGAAACTAAAAAAAATTGTTCTATACGTACATATATTTTTATTAAATCTTTTCAAAGTACTTTCCACCAGCCTCTATACAAAGATTCATGCGCCTAAACCAGTTTTCAAAACACTTTTTCCAGTCCGCCGCAGACACCTCGTTTACAGCCTGCTCGAACGCAGCCAGCGCATCTTCCGGCGACGAAAATTGTATCCCTTTGAGCTGATTTTTTATTTTTGGGAATAAAAAGAAGTCACACGGTGCTAGATCAGGGCTGTAAGGAGGGTGACCCAGGAGTTTGACTGGCGTGCTGTCCAGGAAGTCCCTCGTTTTGAGTGCGGTGTGCGCAGGTGCATTGTCGTGGTGGAGCAGTAGCCCGCGGAGCCCTGTGTTTGGTCGCTTGTTGCTTATAACAGAGAAAACTTCTGGCAAACATTTGGTAGTATACCATTCGGCATTAATGCTTCTTTGATCCCGTAAGGGAATTGATACCAAGTGGCCAGTCAAATTAAAAAAGCTAGCGATCAAAATCTTACCCCCGCTTCTAGATCGCTTCACTTTGGTAGGCGTTGGCTCATTTTGAAACACCCAAACAGTCGACTGGCGCTTGGTTTCTGGGTCGTATTGATAAATCCAGGACTCATCACCTGTAACGATGTCGTAAACACGCCGAGACGAGCCTGCTTCAAATTTGTTAAGCATATCACGGCACCATTCCACCCGGGCCTGCTTCTGAGCATCGGTGAGGTTGTGCGGCACCCAGCGTGATACTATCCTCCTCACGCGAAGATGGCTGTGTAGAATCTCGTGAACGCTTCCCGATCCAATCTTCAATATGTGTTGAATCTCCTGATATGTAATTCGCCTATTGTCTTGGATTAAATTTTTCACTGCTAGCACGTTTTCTTCGGTAACAGCCGTCAAAGGGCGACCGCTTCTTTCGTCATCCCCCAAAGTTGGTCGACCGCGCTTGAATTCGTTATACCAACGATACACGGTTGCCTTGGAAGGGCCTTCATCCATGAATGCCATTTGAAGTCTATCGTACGATTCATCCGGTTTCAGGCGACACTTGAAATCGTATAAAATCATAGCTCTAAAATGTTCCCGGCGCAGATCCATATTTCAGTGAGACACAATACTTTGAATTAACTCGCAAAAAATGTGGAGGGAAATTTTGAAATTGGAACTTACTTATTTTTACTTATAAATAATCATATTTTCGAAAAACATTATAACTGGCCAGTCTCCCATATATAAAAACTTTTTTTCGCAATACTTTCTGAGGGGCCTGGTATAATACCCGATACACTTGACATTGAATATTCTAAACGTGACCACCGTTACACAAGAAGACATTGTCTTAAATTGATTTGACATTGACAATCCGCCATCTTGGATTCGAATATCGTTTTGTGATTACGCTTATTGTATTACAAAGAGTCTTTCTACCTTAAATTGTTGTGTTTACCCGTAAATACACATGTTATGTTATATATTTTAATACTAGCTATTTCCCGGGGCTTTACCCACAGGTACTTACCTCAATGTTGCTGAGATAATAGCTTAGAAAATCCGTACTTCCAGATATAATTCCTTTTTAACCGACTTCAAAAAAGGATCTCAATTCGACCGTATTTAAATATATATATATATATTATCTGTGTTCGCGTATAATTTCTTCGTTTATGAACCGTTTTTGATGTTTTCTTTGTGTTGAAAAGTAAATATCTCAAAGGTGGTACTATGATAAAGAAACCAGGATCTGATGATGGGATCCTAGAGAAATCGAGGGAACTCCTCATATATTATAGGCATGCATATAGCGATTTTGATATTTTCATCAATAATGCAATCATTGGCACTCAGAAAGTGTAATTTGGTGATGTGGAACTGATAAAGAAGACCATAATGGCCACTGGAACTCCGAAATAAAACAATGTATCCTAGTCGTGTTTGGCTGGAATCGACATGATATGTACTTTGGCTATAAATGATTTTCATGTTAACTAATTGGAGGTACCTTCCAAAACAAAGAGAAGAAAATAAAAAACATAAAAAATCAAACCGACTTCCAAAACAAAACATAACAACATCTTTTGTACCCATTGCTTTCCGTTATTCGACACCGACTTTGGAAAAGAAAGTTATTTTTCTCTTTGTAGTGTTTTGTTTTGTTTAAAAGTTTTTTATTAATTCAACTTATATTGTACCACTACTGAGCAATTTTTTCTCCAATAGCCTGCCCGATGTTTTGCCTTTTCCGGCCAATCACCGTTTACGTACGATTATACCTTACATATATAAACTGACCAACAATTTTACCTACTTTGTAATAGTACTCTTTCAGTCTAAAATTGTTATGTTTGTCGTAAATACATAGATTGTGGCATAATTTAAGACATGCGAGTCAAATCTAGGTATTATGCGCCTGTTTATGTAAAATTGTCTAGGAAAAACAAGTCAATCAAAATTATTTGATCTACTATATTCACATATGTCGAGTCTCATGTCTAAACAAAGAATTGATTTCAATTATTCCGATTCTGACTGGTATATCTAAAGAAAACCTGAAGCCTTTAATAAAGTGAAATTATTTGAGCCACAACGATGGTCGATAGAATTAGTCATTGATGTATGAGTCTAACATAATATAGGCTTCTATGAAAAGCATAGGTGTCTGGGATGAGAACTATGGATCAATGGTCACTTTTCCTGCGTATAAGAATTAATGGCTTTATCTAGTACAAATGGTTCAGTTAGGTAGTGCGTCCGTCGCCCGCATCAGGACCCGAGGTGGCGGCGCGTAGTGTTCCACGCGCGCCCCTCTAAGAGTCAAACACCTCATTTCCCCCCACAACCCGAGGTCGAGGCCGGCCGGCATTGTACCCTCGACCCCCTGCGTAGGTGTGAGATGGAACACCGGGATGGGTTTTTTGTCAGTACGAGTCTGATAGACCTCTCCGCCCCCTCTTCCCCCCCCCTTCCAGGGTGAAGGACATCCAATAAGGTGGTGCCTTTTCAAACACTGTTTATCAGGATCTACAATAATACCAGCGTGTAGTTGTTCCACTATATTTTATTTATTTATTTTATTTTTATTTTATTGTAATAGGAAAACAAACAGTATTAACAACTAACAAATTTAACATCAGATTAACCAACTAGTAACCAATTACATGTTTTCGCATTTAATTTACTATAAAGAGCAAGCCTGTTAGAGAAAAAAAAAATGAATTACAATGATAATATGTACTTTAAACTATAACATACAATCACAATAATAAATATGGCAAAAGCCTCTTCTTATACAAAGAAGGCACAAGTTTTACACAAGGTGGTTTGCGACTTCAGACTTAAATTAATTATAGTTAAGTCTAGCTATTTTCGTTTGTCGATAAAAGTGATTTCAAAAATACACTTAGTATAGTTTTTTTTTTTTTTTTTTTTTTTTTTTTATCTTCTGGCTTCGCACGGTTTGTGCATTCAGCCAATGTCACGTCAGGTTGTTTTTATTAAGTAATAAAGGTAGGGAAACCAAATTTAAATATATATGAGTTAAATTTAACGGAATTTAGGAAAGGACGGATATTGGATCAGTATATTTTAATGGTAATGGGGTAACAAATAAATAATGAGTAGATTACAATGAGGTAAATTACAGCTTAATATTATTTAAGGTGATGAATGAGACTATACATTTATACACTGGAAAGCTATTTGTACAAAGTAAAGAAAGTATTGAGGTAGGAAAAGGAATACGAAGGGACAAGAGGTCACAGAGAAAGGAAGAACGGTCATGTAAAGGACAGGAGAAAAATATGTGATCTAAGTCACCTACGTCTGTTCCACACGAGCAATTGGGGTCGTCAATGATATGAAGTTTGGCAAGGTGGGCTGGAGAGCAAACATGGCCCAGTCTTAACCGTATTAAAATGGAAGTCTCCACCTTGCCAAACTTTGCCCTGCCAAACCACGGTTTTTCAGGAATCTCGGGTTGGATAAAAGACAAGTAACGGCCTTTGGATTTGCTGCTGATATCCCAAGCTACCTTCCAAGTGTCACGGAGAAAATTCTTTGGCAGCGTCTCGAGGTCATAGCTAAAGTTCTTATATGGAACTAAGTCCCCACATTGCACCGCGTCACCAGCAAGTGCATCTGCTACATCATTGCCATTAATTCCAGAATGGGCTGGAATCCAGGCAAATAGCAGTGTGTTACCCTCAGAGATGGTTTTGAACGCAAGTTCTCTTATTGCATAAATTATAGGAGACTGAAATTTGTGTTCGAAAGGGGATTTACTGATGGCTAAAAGAGCACTCTGTGAATCAGTAAAAATTATATTTTTTTTAAGCTTAAAAACACGTGAATATTCTAAAGCTTTTAGAATTCCAAAACATTCTCCAGTAAAAACAGAAGTCTCCGGAGGCAGTTTGATTTTTTGCACAATTTTGTATTGAGTATGGAAGGTACCAACCCCTACACAACCTGTAGGAGAACGCTTGGCAGCATCCGTAAAAATATGGTGGCAGTCGGAATGTTCAATCAGAAATGTATTAAAATTTAAATGACAATCGGGATCTGACTTACTTACGCAGTTATATTTAATACTGGGAGTGAACAGTAAACTCTCATAACTATTGTTAAATAGGGGAAGTTTATTTGAACGGTGAATAGGTGAAGAAAGTGAGAGGATTTTTTTATAGCTTTCAACTAAACAAGGAGCACGTTTATGGGACCAGTAAACTGAAGATTCAAATTGAAACATTAAAGATTCCAGTTTAGGAATGAGAGGGTGAGTTGAGAACTGAAGAATCCGGAATAAATATTTATCAGACAGGTATTGTCTTCTGAGGCTTAAAGGAGCTTCCCCACATTCGATTTGTAATGCATTAATGGGACTAGATTTCATGGCACCCGAAATAATGCGTAATGCTTTTGACTGGATTCGATCCAACTTTTTAAAAGCCATAACACTACCAGGTTCTAGAACAAACAATCCATAATCCAGAATGCTTCTGATGATTGCGTTGTAAATGAGTTTTAAAGAATAGGGATGTGCTCCCCACCATACACCTGAGAGGCATCTGAGCATATTTAAGTGATTTTCGCATTTATTAATAATAAAGTCGCAATGAGGAACCCAGCTTAATTTAGAGTCAAATATTACACCTAGATATCTGAATTTATCTTTGACTGGAATAAGCATTCCCTTAAAGAAGAGGTTTACTACGGGAATAATTCTCTTCCTGGTGAATAAAACAGCCGCGCTTTTAGACGTGGACAAATCCAAACCATTTAAATATAACCATGACTCTAAAGTAGATAAAGCAGAATTTATAGCACAACTAGCTTGTTCAACAGATTCACTTGAAGAATATAATAATAAATCGTCAGCATATTGAAGAACCTTAACATGACTAGATAAGGAAGAGTCCAAATCAAAAGTGTAAATATTGTAAAGAAGGGGACTGAGCACAGAACCCTGTGGGAGACCTCTCCATACAAGATAGGTGACATCATGATCTGCAATTAACATGTTAACAGAGCGTTCAGTCAGGATGTTAATAATAAAATTCGTCAAATTCGAGGGAACCTCCAAGGCTTTTAATTTATTTTGTAAAACTGATAATACGACATTATCATAAGCTGCATTAATATCTAGGAAAACTGCAACAGTGGATTGGTTATCAGAGAAGGATAGCCGAATATCGGATGAAAAAATGCTTAAGCAGTCAGTGGTGCTTTTACCTTTTCTAAAGCCATATTGTGATTCCGCCAAAAGGCCCTTACTTTCAACATACCATTCTAGGCGATTCTTAATTAAGTGTTCTGCTAATTTCATCAGAATTGAAGACAAAACTATGGGTCGGTACGAGGCAGCATCCGATGGAGTTTTATTTGGTTTAAGGAATGGCAACACCATTTGACGTTTCCATTCAACTGGGATGTTTCTTGTAATCATGATAGAATTAATAAGTTCTAAATAATAAATGAGAACATTGTCGTTCAAATTAGCAAAAAAGGAATACGGGATGCCATCAATGCCCGGCGCAGAATCCTTAGTTCTATGAATAACACCCTTTAATTCAGTGAGAGAGAAAGGAAGATCTAGCGTCGAATGTGTGTCTGAAGTGTCTTGGTTATTAGATAAAGATAAGGGAGACAGGATAGGGTTAATAGCCTCAGGTACCCAAGGAGGAGCTAATTTATCTAAAAAGTCACTGGCTAAAGAATCAGGAATAGGAGAAGGGTTGTGGTAAATAGACCTAAATCTACGAATATTGCGCCAGACAATCGTAGGGTGAGTATTCGGTGAAATTGATGAGCAAAAGTTACGCCAAGATTCAAATTTTTTCTTCTTAAATATTTTAGAAGTTTCATTAATTATGTTACTTACGGTTTCAAAATTAATATCAGACATATCATGGTTATAGTTAAATTCAGCTTCTTTACGTTTTTTAATCAATTCTGTGCACTCTGAGTCCCACCATGGAGGTGAAGGAATTGTGCTCATGTTGTTATTTTTTACAGGAAAAACTTCATCTGCCGCTGCAATTAATATGTGTGCTAAAGCTTCAGCACAACTATTTTCATTGCCATCAGCAATAACAGGCAAGGTGCAAAGTTTTCTGTCAACAATGTTTCTAAATTTGTCCCAGTCATTAGTATTTTTATTAGGTAGTTTATGTTTTAAATTAGATCTCCTTAATGGTGCCTTTGGTTTAGAAAGAGGATAAGAAATGATTATTGGGAAATGGTCACTACCATAAGTGGAGTTAAGAATATCCCAAGTTAATGAAGAAGCTAAGCTTGGTGAACAGATAGAAAGATCAATTGCACTTTGGTTCTGATTGGGACTACAACGACGTGTAGCAGCTCCTGAGTTCAAAATGCATAAATTATGTAGGTCTATTATATCTAGTAATTCATCCCCATAACAAGTAGAAGTCGAACAACCCCACAATTGGTGATGACAATTAAGGTCCCCCAATATTAAGAATGGCTTTGGAAGAAAAGAAAAGAGATTATTCATCTCTTGCAGAACTGAAGAAGAAGGGTGAGGAACATAAATAGAAACAAGACAAGTATGATGCACTTTAATAGCTACAATTGAAATTTCCTCACTGTGAGGAGGTAATGTAATAATAGAGAATGGGATAGAATTCTTGATAAGTATAGCTACTCCACCATACCCATCAGATCTATCCTCTCTAATGGTTAAATAGCCATTGATTTTAAAAATATGATTAGGTTTGAGCCAAGTCTCTGCAAAGGCAAAGGCAAATGGCTCATATTTGTTTAAAAGATGTATAACATCACTCTTTTTGTTTATTAGACTGCGGCAGTTCCACTGGATTATTTTGGATGTGTTGTCCATTATGAATGGATTGAGATTCATAGAAAGATGAGGCTACGTTGGACGGTGAAATATTGAACTGAGAGAGAAGATTCTGTAATGCAGAAAGAAAATCGTTTATAGAAAAATTTGTGTCTTTGATTTCATTATTAAGATTGTTAGAAAGAGCACAACCATTCGATGGCTGGGGAATATTAAAATCCTTAATGATGGCATTATGAGCCACTTTATTATAACCTTGTACAGATTTAGGAGGGGAATTAGGTTTGAGAAAGACCGTCTTTTTATAGCTAGTTGAAGTAGGTGTTTTATTGGGTGAATAGATTGAAGCAGAATTTACAAAATTTTTGGAGGGCGAAGATAAAACTGCATCAGCATATGATTTTGTTACTGGGGGATGAATTTTAGCAGCTTCAGCATATGATACTGAACTTTGTGCCATGTATGTTTTAATTAATTTTTGCCTCGAGAATTCTGGGCAAGACTTATTAATAGCAAAATGTAATCCAGAGCAAAGGCAGCAAGATGTACTTCCTTGTTCTTTGTCGCAACTGTCTCCAGAATGACCTTGGCCACATTTATAGCAACGGGGTTTAGACCTGCACTGGATTTTAGTGTGACCAAATCTACAACAATTGTAGCACTGTATGGTGGGGAAAATGTAAAGCTCTACAGGTAAAGCATTATAGCACATAAATATTCTTTTTGGTAAGACCTGCCCGTCAAACGTAACAACTATGGATTGGGATGGTTTCCAAATGGTTGAACCATCAACAATAGTTTTAAAATTAAGGCGTCTGACTTTTAAAATTGGACCGCAACCAATTGGTACTGATATATTATCAATAACTTCCTCCGGAGACCATTCTGCAGGAACACCACGTACTAAGCCCATTCTAGTAACGTTAAAAGTAGGTATAAAAGCTTTAAAATTATATTTTTCGAGACTATTGTGAGTAATGAAGGAATTTGCTTCAACGAAATTAGAAAAGGATAAAGAAATCTTATTGCGCCCGATTTTTTTGACGCTACCATTAATAATGTTATGGAAGGCGTTACTCTTTAAAAACTTGCCAAATGTGATTGGGTGCAATGTCGTACTATCATCTGGTGAAGTTGTTATTTTTTGAACATGAATTACAAAAGGCGCGCTGTCCGTTTTATCATAGGATTTTCGCCCTATCTGCATGGGATTAACCGTGATAGGAGCGGGAATATCATTAGGCAATACATTACTTACTTTATTTTCTAAATGGATAGGCGCAGATTCCACAACTTCAGAGGAGTTTGACTCTATACAATCACAACCCGAAGACTCGGAACCGTGATTTTTACGGGTACGACGACGTTTATTGCAGTGCTTACAAACTTGCACGCGGCTTCTTTTTAAATTTCGAGCAGAAACAGATGACCCATCAGTGTCCATACCCGATTCATTTGAATGTACTGTGACAAAAACACCGGCCGGGGGAACAAAGTCCCCCGGGTCCGGCGGGTCTTTCATCCTTACACGCTAAAGAGAATTGAAAAAACTTACCACTACCGAAGAATGTACAAAACTAAATCTTATCTACTACTACTACTGATCTAATATATAATTGTGAACTTTTTCCAAATAAATATCTATTATATACAGGTTGAAATTTTGTTTTAAATTTTAATCCAAAAAATACGCGTCCGCCAAGTTGAAAGTTTCCCGCGCTTTTTTCTACTTATTTATTGAGTTTGACACTTGCTTACTTAGTATAGTTATATTATGTATATAAATATTTTTTTTTTTTTTTTTTTTTTTTATTTATCTATAGGCTCGCGTTTGACCACTATCTCGCCTGATGGTAAGTGATGATGTGGTCGACGGTGAAGCACGCTTGCCTAGAAGTAACCTATTCACTCTTGACTTAAAGACCCCAAGGTTGTAGCTATCAGGAAACAAAGACTCCGGCAGGGAATTCCACTCCTCAGCTGTGCGTACAATGAAAGTATTCGCAAAACGCTTTGTACGTATGGGTGGGATGTCCACCATGTACCGGTGGCGCATTGCCGTACGTCTTGTTGTCCGGTGATGGAAAGGGCTAGGTGGAATCAAATTGTGCAGTTCCATCGCACACTCCCCGAAATGTAACCGATAAAAAACCGACAGACTGGCCACCCGGCGTCGATGTTCAAGGCTCTGGAGCTTTGAGGCGACCAGTGCATCGTTACCGATAAGCCTCTTGGCCCGTTTGTCAATCGACTCAAGTGCATCAAGCTGATATTTGGCAGATGCGTCCCAGAGGTGAGAGCAGTACTCCATGCATGACCGAACTTGCGCTTTATACAATTTGAGCAGCTGTTCAGGCGTGAAGTACCGTCTCACCTTTGCAAGGATCCCCAACTTTTTTGCAGCCAACTGAGCCTTTGCCTCAATGAAAGGACCAAAATTGAGGGTCGATGTTAACGTAACACCAAGAAGGTTGAGATGGTCCGTTATCGGCACGGTTACACCACGGAAAGATGGAGCCGGGTGGAATAAGCTCTTTTTTGCGGAAAAAAGACACGCCTGGGTCTTAGCAGCATTGAAACTGACTAGATTGGCATCGCCCCATTCGGAGACAGCCTCCAAAGACAGGTTCAAGCGCCCAACCATGGCCTCCCGGAGAGACCGGATCTCAGGCCCAGTAGCCCGTGCGCCGGACACGTATCTCTCAGCAACCGTGCTGTCGTCTGCGTACCCAAAGGTTCCGGGTTTTAGCAGGTCATTTATGTGCAGCAAAAACAGTGTTGCCGAGAGCACCGACCCCTATGATGATATTAAAAATGTTACATTAGTACTTTCCCGGATTTAAACTTAAAACTATGTGCATTGCAAAAAATCATAAAATTTTACAGAACAGAGTTCGAAAATCTTGGCGCTGCCATATACAGAAATCGGTGTACCATCGTGACTCACAATTGACTGCCGGTTATATTGCCTTCTATGATTTTGGGTGGGCTATTCTGTAACTTTGTTCTGCTATCATTTTAGTGATTTTAACAACTCACAATTTGGGACCCACTCATCATCTACCTAGCCTTTTTCCCAATTATTGTTGGGGTCGGCTTCCAGTCTTACCGGATTCAGCTGAGTACCAGTGTTTTACATGGAGCAACTGCTTATCTGACCTTCACAACCCAGTCACTGGGTAACACGGTACCCCTTGGCTAGACTGCTGTCAAATCTCAAGCTTCTGACTACTGGTAACGACTGTCAAAGATCTTCAAATGACAACCCACTGATATTATTTTATGAATTCCGAACGTTGAGATCCGAAGACGAAGACGTACGAAGATCTTTGATATCGGTAAAGGTGAACGCGCACCTAGACGTGTCTCAGGAGCCACACGCATCGGCGTCATCGCATTTTATAAATCTTTAAATGAAATCGTATGCAATTTCGCGCACTTACCCGCGCCACACGAACCGCATATCAGCAGTTAAATGCTGTAGGTATACGGCTTTTAAGAATAAGACTAAGAATCTGTATTTGTAAACATAGCTATTTACACTGTGTGTAAGAAGTTACAATATTACACTTGATTTTCTATGTTTTTCCGAGAAGCGTAGAAATCTATCTTCTTCTAATATATAATATTATAAAGCTGAAGAGTTTGTTTGCTTGTTTAAACGCGCTAATCTCAGGAACTACTGGTTGTAATTGAAAAATATTTTTGTGTTGTATAGTCCATTTATCGAGGTAGGTTATAGGCTATATAACAACACGCTACGACCAATAGGAGCGGAGCATAAATGAAAAATGTAACCAAAACGGGATATTTTTTTATTCCTTTTTGAGGGCTTCCGATACGTGCGCTGCGTAAATGGTTAAAGTTACGCAACCATCATGTATTTAGGGTAGCTAGGGTAGGTTAGAGTGGGGCAGGTAGGGTAGGGTAGCGTAGATATGGTAGAGTACCCTGGTTTAGGCCATGTTACGGAGCGAGAGGGCATGGGAAGCTGTCACCTCCTTCAGTGAAGCAGTAATGCTCGCGAAGGAGGAGGCGGAACGCGTGAGGGAGACACAGCGGAGACGACCACACGCCCCTAGCCACCGCAGGAGACGCTCCGGGCGTCGGGAGTCGCAAGCCGATTCCCGGCCACCGTAGGCGCGGGATTGCGGACGGCGAGTAATGGGTAGCTCGTCGTCCGATAAGGACCAGGGCCGAGTCGACGGCGCGTAGTGTTCCACGCGCGCCTCAAAGAGATGTCAGCAAAGTTGACGGGGTCCGCTAGGGCCGATGCCTGTCTGGGTCGCGGATAAATTTGAAAGAGAGTTACCGCAGCCCTGGCACAAGCAACTGAAAGAACACGGGTGGGTTTTAGTCAGTAAAAGTCTGACACGGCCCTCCCGCTTCACCCAGAGAGGGAGACGTCATTGGATGATTTCCCAACCAAAAAAAAAAAAAATTGGTATGTTAGAGTAGGGTAGGTAGGGTAGCGTAGGTAGGGTAGAGTAGGGTAGGTAGGGTAGAGTAGATGGCTAGGAAGGTGGCCAGTTGACGGGAGCGAAGCCACGTGGGACAGCTAGTATTATATAATTTTAATTTATTTATTAAAAAAACAATTGTATTTTATGAAGTCATTCATCACATCAAATTTTGACTAGTATAACATATCCATTATATTATAGTATAAAGATAGATTGAATCCTAAATTAAAAATTCACTATTAATTTAAACAATATTAAAAATTAGAGGTAACATTATAAATTAATTAAAAATAAGATGTCAAATAAACAATAAATAAAAAAAAACAAATATTAATATACTTAAAATATATACGTCAAGTAAAAAAAAATAATAAGGATATGTCAAAGATGCAATCAATTAAATAGAGGTCAATAAATAATAATACATTAAAATGTTAAAGATGCAATCACACATACAATATTCAATTATGTTTATTAACTTTGTCATCCCATTGCAGAATCATACTCTGTGCACGATCTACATAGGTACTCGCCGTATAAGACGAGGGAGTTTCCCGTCCATGTTTGGCAGAGAGAAAAGTAGTATGCTGCACGCTTTAGCCTTAGAGGGCTAAGCAGTAGTGGTGTGCTCATATCTTGATAGCAACGAAATTAGGTCGGTTAAAGGTGAGATCTGTTGGTGAAGTTAATGTGGAATATGCAGTTATCAGAGAGACAGAAAAGTATTTGTGTACGGGACGGACGTGATCGTCCAAGACCGACAGGCAATCAGGAGGTTGTAAGGCTCCTGCTTGAACGCGTTGACGCCCCTTGCACCTATTGTTCAGTTGTCATCTGGTAACTATGGACCTTGGAGACACTTGAAGGCTGCCAAGTAGGTTGAGGTGAAAAACGTGATGTCCAGGTTAAATAAAACTATTTGTTCATGGCCAGAAGCGATGTTCCTTCATGGTCCTCGATGCGCAATGATGCGTGGAAATACTTTAAGTGAAATAATGGCTACGAAATGTTCACGCGCCTGCGCACTATTAAAGAGGCGAACTCGACTGCGACGAGGACCACAACATTCCGACCGCAAAAACTTTTATTTTTCAAAAAATATACGCTAAGACTCGTAGCTTGAAACTGACAGGAACTACCCTTCCACTGGACCGATTCTGGTGAAACTTGTACTTTTGGATAGGTCTCGAGGAGACCTTCCCTCCGGTCTTTGATCCAGGTCCCTAGCCCCTACCATCAGGGAGTTCTCGTAAGGAGAATGTCGAAGAAAGGGAATTCCCGCCAGTTTGAAGCTTTACAATCGAGTTTCTCCTAAAACTAGACATGTTAGCTCTAGGGTACCAGCGAGGGACTTGGAGCCCTCCTACTGGGCCGTTGACACACATAAGTGTTACAGTTATATTCAAAACATTCAGGCGTACAGCCGCGAAATGGTGCGAGAAGTTAGCTTATGCCCCTGATCTTGGCACATAAACTCGATTCCTACTCAGACTGCTGGGTGGATTTTCAAGTTACATTCACACCCGGGTAGCCCTCGTGATGGGCTATCCCAAGGTAGAAGTCCGGTAGCTACATGTCCAACCCCCGATGAGTTATCGTTTGTTACAAGTTTGTTTACATAGCAAATCCATGTAACCTCGCACCATATCAGGTCGCTTAACTCCTCAACCACCAGAGCTAAGCTCCTTCCGGAAGTGTGGTTGGGTAGCTGGAAAACTAGGCTGTCTGACGGCGGTACCCTGATGGGTGTACCACCAGCCTTTCCGCAGCTTAAGGTGCCGGGAAGCGGCCGAATACTAAATTTTACGTTGTCTCACATCTTTAATGTGTCTGTGTGCGTTATATACACCTATATACTAGTTTTGTGTCATGACTGAGTCTAGACGCCCGCCTGTGGGTCCACGAAGGTAATGCTTCAGACAGCATATCTATAACTGACCAGGCACCAAGTGTCCCTGGACGTAGTGACCCGTCGGCAGACGCATAGAAACGTCCATGCCGGCATACACAGACACATCCTCTCAAGCAAGTGACGCCTATGTACTAGAATTACATAGGTGCTGTCTATTTATAGGGCCTAGACAAAATTCTAGGTCACCTAGAAGCGCTAAAATGGCTTGTATCGAATTTTCCAAACACTTACTTGAGTAAAATGTATGTATATTTCCCTTTTTAGAGTAAAAATGCATTAAGACTGGCCATGTACTGCTATTATGTATAATTTCTCAGTCATGGCATCCAGCCATCCTATCTAGAACACCTAGCTGGTGTTTCCTAACAAAACAATTATGTGTAAGGAAGCAATCTGATTGGTTGGTGAATAGAATACCTATAGCACCACCTGATACCCTGCTCAAAACGGGGGGTCTAAAATAAGTAAACAAAATATTTTTATTTCCTTAAACCTATACATTTATCATATAACTAAGGTACCTTATGTATAATTCTAACACATAAGCGCTATATTCACACTATAAACTATGTAAAAGCCCCCAAAACATGAGTTTAAAGTTATCAAAATTCTACAAAAACTGGTTTTAGTATAAATATAAGGTGCCGCCCTCTTACAGGTCATTGTGAACTAAACGCTCGTTGAGGACGGTTGTTTTTTACGGAGTTAAATACTTGTTTCTTTCCGTAATAACACAATCAGTATGCATATTAAAGCTTCTAATTTATTGTTATTAGACTATATAATTCTATTACCTACTGATAGACACATAAAATATAATTTTAGTGTCTCAAAAACATGAGCAAAAATTAGTTACGAGCTTTACTATAAAAGGTTTTTTCACCTACCGACATCGCTTAGTATGCGATGGCGCTCTGGGGTGAGCAGACGTGTGTCTGTCAATACTATTTATATTTTAAATATGACAACCTATCTAAAGGTGACGTATCGTCGCGAACATCTCTCCCGCCGTGCAGTGTCGCGTCGACTCGATGCTACGTTGGCGCGGCGCTGCATCAGCATTGTGAGCGGCGCACGTCGGCAGCGCTCGTGACCTCGACGCTCTGCGACACGTCGCTCAGCTCTCGCCGCTGGAACTCTGCTGCACTCATTTTGGCAAAGGAATGAGCTTCTTCACCGGACGCTTTAGAGTGCCGCCAGTGGTGCGCACCTCAGCGGTCCGGACTTCTCCATCAGGGCCAGGGTATATGGCCTCGATGCGGCCTCGCGGCCACGTGTTGCGAGGCAGCTGCCCGTCCGCGATAAGGACGGGGTCGCCCACCAGCAGGCCAGGCCCGCGGCTGTGGGGCTCCCGCCGGTTTTGGAGCTCCGGCAGGTATTCTCGCACCCACCGGCGCCAGAACATGTCGGCCAGGATTTGTGACCGACGCCACATCTTTTTGTGGTCGATGTCTTGCTCGGTGAACACGCCGGGGTTTGGGAGTCTAGCCGACCCACCAAGTAGGAAGTGGTTCGGCGTGATAGACTCGTCGTCATCGCCGTCGACTGATACATGTGTCAGCGGGCGGCTATTTACCGTGTACTCTGCCTCACAAATCAGTGTGGACAACACCTCTTCGTGTGGGTGTTTCTCTGTGAGTACGGTATACAATGCGTTTTTTACGCAGCGAACTAGACGCTCCCATGCACCTCCCATAAAGGGCGCTGATGGGGTGATGAAGCGCCAAGTGATGCCTCGGCGACTGGCCTCCTCTCGGAAGGCCTCTCGTAGCTCTCGATCGGCACCGTGCATGTTGGTGCCGTTGTCTGAGTGGATCTCAGTTGGACATCCTCTGCGGGCGGCGAAACGGCGCAGCGCTAATATTGCGCTGTCTGCGCTGAGGCTGGCGGCGATCTCGAGGTGGACAGCTCTTGTGGTGAGGCATGTAAACAGTGCTACATATCTCTTGTGATGCTGGCGACCCACGGTGACAGATAGCGGGCCGAAGTAGTCTAGCCCGGTGTACGTGAACGGCCTTTGGTGATGAGCCAGGCGCGTTCGTGGGTGGTCGCCGGTCGCTGGCACAGGTGCTTGTGCCTTACGAATACGGCACTGAAGACATTGTGCCAGTACTTTCTTGGTGGTGGGACGCATCCTTACGACCCAATAATGCTGCCGTACCTCATTTATTGTGAGTTCAGTCCCACTATGTAGTAAGCTGCGGTGTGTCCAGTCTATATAGAGCTGGGTTATATGATGGTCGCCATGTAATATTGGCGGTCGCCTTACATCTTCTGTGACCTCGTCAGTGGCGGCTATACGGCTTCTAATACGTAGTAGGCCATCTACTACTTCTATTTGCAGCGCGTGTAGCGGACTATTTTTGTCCACTATTTCATGTGCATGCAATCTAGCTATTTCTTGAGCGAACGATTGCTGCTGTGCAACTTGTACGAGTATTTTCTCGGCTTTTTGAAGAAAGCTCGCATCTATGTACTGCTTTCGGACTTCTGGCGCTATGTATGACGGCTTGGTTGCTGCAGTCGCTGTCTTCTTTTTCTTTCGCCAGTCCGTGTCCTCCTCAGCGTTTTTCCGGGTTCTTTTGTAGAACGTTTTCTCTGTCCTTTGTTTACAGAGATGTATAAAACGTAGGACGGTAGCAGTCGCACGTAATAGCCGCTCCCATCTTGAAAAGTTGACGGGATTAGGTATAGCTTCTATGAGCTTCGAAGTGTATGTATGTCTGTCTGTTATTTTCTCCAAAACAGATTTTTCTTTTTCTGTGACAGTGAGCGTTCTTTCCTCTCCTGTCTCTTCTGTGATTGGAGGTTTTTCTGATGGCCATGAAGAAGGGTCTTCATACAAAAAACTTGGGCCACAGAACCACTCGTGTTGTGAGTCAAACCTCGGCGGCACGTCACGAGTCGCTATATCGGCGATGTTCAACTTCGTGGATATCCATCGCCAATCCTCCACTTTGCTACCTTCTTCTATGGCAGCTATGCGATGAGCTACGAAGGCTTTATAGGTTCGTGCTCCTTTTCTTATCCACGACAAGACTGTTTTGCTGTCTGTCCAATACGTGACCGACGATGGATTGTTGTCGTGTTCACGTTTCACAGCTGCAGCCAGACGGGTTCCCATCACCGCTGCCTGCAGCTCGAGGCGCGGTATCGATTGTAGCTTTAATGGAGCTACTCTCGCCTTGGCCATGACTAGGCTCACCTTCTGTGTGCCTACTGCTGTGGTGGCTCGCCAATACACAGCTGCTGCATATGCCAACTCGCTTGCGTCGGTAAATACATGTATTTGTATTTCTGTGGCATCACTATAACCAGGATAACATCTTGGTATGCTGATGCCCTTGAGCTGCCGCAGGTTTTCGATCCAACTTCTCCACTGAGATGCCAGGTCAGCGTCTAATAGCTGGTCCCAATCGACGCCTCGCCTCCAAGCTTCTTGTAATATTTGTTTAGCTCGAATCGTAACAGGCGAGGCTAGTCCTAGGGGGTCGTATAACGACATAACAATTTTGAGAGCCTCTCTTTTTGTAGGGGCCTCCTTTTCTAAAATTCCTGGCGGCAGTCTTGCAAGCGTTAGGTTGAAACCTAGCGTATCTTCACTAGGTCTCCAAATCAGGCCGAGTATTTTCTCTGCGCCTACTGTATCTCCGATGTTCACAACCTCAGTGCAGGTTTGTGACGGATCGATATTTTCTATCAGGCGCTTACTGTTTGATACCCATTTTGTTAGGTCAAACTTCGCCTGTTGGTGTATTTTCTTCACCATTGTCGCGACTTCTGTCGCTTCTTCGACTGTTTTATAGCTGTCCAGATAATCGTCCATATAATGGCTCTCTACTATAGCTTTCACTGCTACTGGATGCTGTTCGATGTGCTTTCTTGCGTTCCAATTTTTCGCAAAGATAGCGGTGCACGGCGAGCTTGCCGCGCCGAAAATGATGGACGTCATACGATATTCTTCTGGGGCTCCATCTCTTCTGTTGCCTCTCCATAGGTAGCGAAGTGAGTCTCGGTCTTCACTTCGTACTTTTACTTGCATGAACATCTCGGCTATGTCTCCGGAGATGGCCACGCAGTGTCTACGAAATCTCATCATGACGCCGGGCAGCGACTGCAGCAAGTCTGGTCCAGTTAGCAGGAAGTCGTTGAGTGACTTTCCTCTCGATTTTGCGGCGGCATCATGTACTATTCGAATTTTCTCTGGCTTCATGGGGTTGAAGACATCGAAATGAGGCAGGTACCAGGTTTTTCCTGGCGTGCTTGACTTGGGAGCCTTCTCAGCATATCCCTTTTCCATCAGGGAGTCCATCTGTTGTGTGTATTTCACACGAAGAGCGGGGTTTTTATCCAGCTTCTTCTCTATGGAGACTAGCCTTTTGAGTGCTGTCTCGTAACTATCGGGCATCTCTATTTTCTCGTCCCGCCATAACATAGCGGTTTCTATGTGCCCATTTCCTAACTGTCTTGTGTGACGGTTCAGTATATCTTCTGCCCTCTTCTGGGGGTCAGAAGCTGGTTGTCGTGGATTGATAGCCAACGACTCGATAGCGAAGAATTCACGGAGCTGCTCGTTCAGTTCCGCATCTTGCCTTGCGTCAACGGACTGACACCCGTTGACATAGTGCACCTGCTGGCCCAGTGTTCTGGTGTGCGCGCCGTGCAATGTCCAGCCCATCATGGTTTTCGACGCGATGGGTTGGCTTCTAGGTCCTCTGCGGACTTCAGTGGCCAACAACAAATGCCAGTTGTCTTGGCCGACGAGTATCTTTGGCACTCCAGCAGGATACGTAAGCTGCGACGTCAAGTCTCGAAGGTGCCTACAGCGGGCTACGTCTTCTTGACTGACTGCCTGTGGTGACAGGTTGAGCTTCGAAATGGTGCGCGCCTTGAAGGGCACCCTATCTCTCATACGACTTGTGAGAGTGACGGTTATACGTCTCGATAAGGGAGTGTCGATCATGGTGTTTCCAATAGCACCGATCTTCAGAGGGTCGATTGGGCCCACTGCTCCCACTCGCTGAGCGATTGCTTCGTCGATCAGCGAAACGGTGGATCCGTCGTCAAGGAGTGCGTATGTGTCTGCCTCTCCCGCCGGTCCTATTACCCGGACCGGTATCATCTTCAGGAAAGCTTGACTCGATTCAGTTCGCGAACTGGCCACCGTCTCCTGAGACTCCTTCTTCTCTTCTGGAACAGCAGGCTTCCTTGTCCTGTCTGTTTGAGGCTTCTTACCCCTATGAAGAAGTCGATGGTGCGTGGCTGTACACCCCTTATGATCACACTGCTTCTTGTTGCAAGTGTGTCCAGCACGACGTTGTCTTAGGCAGCGATAGCACAAGTTGTAATTCTTGGCTAGCTCCCATCTTTTGTCACTTGCTGCGTCTCTGAACCTTTGGCAGTCAGACGCGTAGTGACCACTTTTGTCGCAAATTCGACATTTGTTTACCGGCTTGTCGGTAGCTGTATGCGTCCGTTGTATGACGCGTTTTCCCGCTAGAGAATCCGTTTCCTTGATGTTCTCAGGCGGGGCGAATGCACTGCAGAAGTGAGCTTGCTCGGTTATGAAGTCGCTGAAGAGTGACAGATCCGGCAGCGACTGGTACTTTTCCGTGTACGTTCTGTACCATTGTACACGCAGAGAATTGGGTAGCTTCTCAGTTAGCTGGCGCACCAGCTCGGCATTGAGCAGATAGTGCCCCTTCTTGAGAGCTCGCAGAGTGACAACTCCGCTTCTGACTCGACTTGCAAAGGTGCAGATGTCCTTGGGCGACTCGCTGCATTTTGGTAGCCCTCTAAGTCGGTCTGTTTCGGCCTGAGCTATTGAGTCAGGACGTCCAAACTGTAGTTCCAATTCTCTCATGATCTCATCCGGCTTTGCGTTCCCGATGAGCTCTGAGCTCACTGTCTCCAGTGCGCGACCACGCAAGCTCCTTCTGAGTCTTGCCGTGTTTTCTATGTCGCTGAAGTAGGCATGAGTTGCCTCGTAAATGGCTCGAAAAGATAGCCATTCTGTATGAGCTCCACCGAAATTCGGCAGAGTCATGATAACCTGCGACGCCGATCGGTTAGGCGTCCATGGTTCGATTTTTCTGTCGGCTAGCGACGCTATAGCGGATGTCAGCTCCGTTAGAAAAGGACGGAGTGACTCTTTCGCTTCTATTTGCCTTGGCGGCTCCACGTTGGACGGCTCTGTCCTAGGTGGTTCGATGTTAGACTTCACTTGTGGATGTTCTATATGGTCGATATGTTTCCGGGAGTTCGCTATAGCGTCGACGGCCGCAGCCGGGGTCCAATCGTCATTGTCCCCTTTGGCGACGTCATTCTCCCTCAACGGTGTGGGCTCTGGCGCCTCTTCGAGCCACGAACGGACATACTCTTCATTAGAATTTCTGTCATCCATATATTCATCCTCAGAAGCTTCTTCTTCTGCTTTTTGAAGTGCTAACTTAGCGAGTTCCAACTTTATTTTCAATAAGTCTTCACGAGCTCTTGAAATTTTCTTACGTGACCGGGTCGACTTGCTAGTTGACGGCGGTCCAGTATGTTCGATACGGGCGTCACCCCGGGTAGCCATTACTTCTCCTTGAACAAAGGTCTTATCCCGGATCCTTTGTTTTCTACCAGAAGGCTTCAGTGTTTTTTCTGAAGAATCTTCTGATTTCGATGCCTTCCTGCGTGTGCTTGGTTCCTGTGGTTCCTCCTCCTCATGTGTGGGCGTGTTGTCACCTATCTGTGACGTTGGTGGGCTTCTGACTGGTATGGACTTTTCTGTCCCTTCAGTAGTGGACGGTGAGCGTGGGGGCAGCTGATGTTGTACGCCCGCACCTGGACGCTCAATGGGGACTGTCCATGATTCAGGCCTCTTGTCCTGGGATCTGGTAGTCGGCATCCTGATTGGTTCAAAGTTTCAGTTTGAATACGCCAAGTACAAGTCCAATCTTCAACTTGTCTTCAAAACGTTGGCTCGAAACGGCTGAGTCCAATTCTAGACTTCTTCAATATGTCAGTTTGAATCGGCTGAGTCCAACTCTAGACTTCAACACGAACTGGTTGACATCTATTTTCGAGCTTCAAAACGGCTATGTCCAAACTTAATTTTTTCTTAAAAACTGCTAAGTGGTAACTCTGGGTTAAGTCCGATTTCAGTCGTCGGCTTGAAGAGGGTTCGCTTCCTTTTTCAAACTTCGAAAAGTATCTCCAAACTCCGGGTTAGTTTAAACTCCGGGTTATATCCGACCCTCTTAACTCCAGGTTATTCTTCAAACTATAAGTCGCTAGTCAGTCTTCAAAACTATAAGTTCCAAATCAGCTTCAAACTTCAATGTTGATACGTAAACAAGTTCACTATAAGACTTTCAACACAAAATGGGTAAGCACATGAGCATATGTTTTCACTGTACTTACTGTTGTCTAAGTGTCAACTTGTCCAGCAGCCTCCAAGGTTGAGCAGCCGGTCTGGTACCAATCACTGAACTGTTGGTCCAACTCTTGACGTTAGTAGTCACTTCAGACTCCAGATATCCAGGTTTGAAACTCCAGACTTCGATCGAGAGCTTCTATCTCGATAACGACTATTTGTTTTTAAACAAATTCTAAGTCGAAAATAAGCCTTCAGCTATAACGCTTCAGGAAATTTCAGCAACTATTTTTTCGTTCTATTTTATAGAACAAGTCGCCCACACGACTATTCAATATGCTTCTGTGTGTAAGCCTCTTCTTGGATAACGCTTCAGCGATAATCCTTCAGCCGTAACCCTTCAGGAATTCTATGAACGTCGTATGTTCGTTCTATCTCCTAAACGAGCTCCCAACACGCTGTTTGAAAACTCCGATTATGAGTTTCCTAGCGATAACTCTTCAGGCTATGCTATATTCCTTCAGGATACAGTTTCTGTGTAATCTTCGATTACTGTGAATTCTCAGTAAGCAGGTTACACAACAGAAACAGCTCAAAAAACCGTCTTTTCGCGACGGTAATCACACGGGAACGGTTAGCTTCTCAGGAAGCCGGTAGAACCACAGGAATAGCTCAGGAATGGCTGCTGTGTCCCAGCAAAATGGTTGTCTTCCAGGTAGTCCACGCGTGGGCCTAATCCACTCGTGCACTCTTCACGACTGTAGTCGCTCTGGAAGTTTCTACTATGAGACGATAGTACGTTGCGCCTTTTGACGACGCTAATCACCCAGTAATACGGTTGCTGACCAGTAACTGGGTTATCTCACCCAGGAAAGGGTTTCTATCGTCCCAGAGTGTACGCTATGTTTTTGACTGTTAAAGAAACATGATCTTAACCCTGGCACTTGTAAGGTTTACGAGATGGAACGTCAGTATTCTTATTTCCCTGGAACTTTTCTCACGAACGCAACGCTTAGTACCCCAGTTGGCACATTTGTGTGGTGTGTAATCTTACCAGATTTATATTGAGGGTACCTTGAGATATTTGAGCATCAGTTTTCTTTGTTCTCACGAATGTTCACAGGCGTGAGCGTCAGTTTTCTTTGTTCTCAGGTACTAGTTTTCACAGGAACGATACGTTTTGACATTACCCAAGAAACAGGAATGTAACCTCAATATATAAGGTCACTTTACATCAGGCTTGTTTGTTCTCAAGGCAGCGTTCGTGTCCCCAGGGCATCAGGTTTCTTTTTTCACAGGAATGGGACATCAGTTTTCTTTGTTCTCGGGAACAAGGCTCTTCCTTGGCCTATATTTTCACAGCGTCCGGGACATCAGTTTTCTTTGTTCTCGGGAACAAGGCTCTTCGTTGGCCTATATCTTCACAGCGTCCGCAGGTCTGGTATGTTTCCCAGAAAATTCGGCTCGACAGGACCAGCAAATGGTCCGTAGGTTACCAATATACGGCTCGACAGGACCAGCAAATGGTCCGTAGGTTACCAATATCCGGCTCGAAGGACCAGCAAATGTACGGGACGGACGTGATCGTCCAAGACCGACAGGCAATCAGGAGGTTGTAAGGCTCCTGCTTGAACGCGTTGACGCCCCTTGCACCTATTGTTCAGTTGTCATCTGGTAACTATGGACCTTGGAGACACTTGAAGGCTGCCAAGTAGGTTGAGGTGAAAAACGTGATGTCCAGGTTAAATAAAACTATTTGTTCATGGCCAGAAGCGATGTTCCTTCATGGTCCTCGATGCGCAATGATGCGTGGAAATACTTTAAGTGAAATAATGGCTACGAAATGTTCACGCGCCTGCGCACTATTAAAGAGGCGAACTCGACTGCGACGAGGACCACAACATTCCGACCGCAAAAACTTTTATTTTTCAAAAAATATACGCTAAGACTCGTAGCTTGAAACTGACAGGAACTACCCTTCCACTGGACCGATTCTGGTGAAACTTGTACTTTTGGATAGGTCTCGAGGAGACCTTCCCTCCGGTCTTTGATCCAGGTCCCTAGCCCCTACCATCAGGGAGTTCTCGTAAGGAGAATGTCGAAGAAAGGGAATTCCCGCCAGTTTGAAGCTTTACAATCGAGTTTCTCCTAAAACTAGACATGTTAGCTCTAGGGTACCAGCGAGGGACTTGGAGCCCTCCTACTGGGCCGTTGACACACATAAGTGTTACAGTTATATTCAAAACATTCAGGCGTACAGCCGCGAACTGGTGCGAGAAGTTAGCTTATGCCCCTGATCTTGGCACATAAACTCGATTCCTACTCAGACTGCTGGGTGGATTTTCAAGTTACATTCACACCCGGGTAGCCCTCGTGATGGGCTATCCCAAGGTAGAAGTCCGGTAGCTACATGTCCAACCCCCGATGAGTTATCGTTTGTTACAAGTTTGTTTACATAGCAAATCCATGTAACCTCGCACCATATCAGGTCGCTTAACTCCTCAACCACCAGAGCTAAGCTCCTTCCGGAAGTGTGGTTGGGTAGCTGGAAAACTAGGCTGTCTGACGGCGGTACCCTGATGGGTGTACCACCAGCCTTTCCGCAGCTTAAGGTGCCGGGAAGCGGCCGAATACTAAATTTTACGTTGTCTCACATCTTTAATGTGTCTGTGTGCGTTATATACACCTATATACTAGTTTTGTGTCATGACTGAGTCTAGACGCCCGCCTGTGGGTCCACGAAGGTAATGCTTCAGACAGCATATCTATAACTGACCAGGCACCAAGTGTCCCTGGACGTAGTGACCCGTCGGCAGACGCATAGAAACGTCCATGCACAGACACATCCTCTCAAGCAAGTGACGCCTATGTACTAGAATTACATAGGTGCTGTCTATTTATAGGGCCTAGACAAAATTCTAGGTCACCTAGAAGCGCTAAAATGGCTTGTATCGAATTTTCCAAACACTTACTTGAGTAAAATGTATGTATATTTCCCTTTTTAGAGTAAAAATGCATTAAGACTGGCCATGTACTGCTATTATGTATAACTTCCCAGTCATGGCATCCAGCCATCCTATCTAGAACACCTAGCTGGTGTTTCCTAACAAAACAATTATGTGTAAGGAAGCAATCTGATTGGTTGGTGAATAGAATACCTATAGCACCACCTGATACCCTGCTCAAAACGGGGGGTCTAAAATAAGTAAACAAAATATTTTTATTTCCTTAAACCTATACATTTATCATATAACTAAGGTACCTTATGTATAATTCTAACACATAAGCGCTATATTCACACTATAAACTATGTAAAAGCCCCCAAAACATGAGTTTAAAGTTATCAAAATTCTACAAAAACTGGTTTTAGTATAAATATAAGGTGCCGCCCTCTTACAGGTCATTGTGAACTAAACGCTCGTTGAGGACGGTTGTTTTTTACGGAGTTAAATACTTGTTTCTTTCCGTAATAACACAATCAGTATGCATATTAAAGCTTCTAATTTATTGTTATTAGACTATATAATTCTATTACCTACTGATAGACACATAAAATATAATTTTAGTGTCTCAAAAACATGAGCAAAAATTAGTTACGAGCTTTACTATAAAAGGTTTTTTCACCTACCGACATCGCTTAGTATGCGATGGCGCTCTGGGGTGAGCAGACGTGTGTCTGTCAATACTATTTATATTTTAAATATGACAACCTATCTAAAGGTGACGTATCGTCGCGAACAATTTGCTTAGCTCAGTATCATTATTTATTTATTTTATAATTTATGTACACACAGTATAATACATACAGAAAACACATCAAGACAAGAGTGTACAAAGGTACTGCTTATTTCTTAAGAAATTTCTACCCGCAGACCCGCAAAAAGGATAAATGTAAAAGAAATGTAGACAAATAGTGTGTGAGAACAGGAAGAGACGAAAAGTGAATGACTAACCTAAGATATAAAAACATACTCATAAAGTGTAGGTAATATATAGTTATTTATATACATAATTCTAAAATATATAGATCCCACCCTATACAAAGCGCAAGTCCGATCCAGCATGGAGTATTGCAGCCACCTTTGGGATGGCTCAGCAAAGTATCAGCTTGCCGCGCTTGACTCGGTGGATCGCAGAGCCAAGAGGCTCATCGGCGACGTTGAACTGGTGGATGCCAAGCTTAATAGCTTGGCTCATCGCCGCGAGGTTGCCTGCTTGTCGGTCTTCTACAGACTGTACTTCGGTGAGTGTGCTCAAGAGCTCCACGACCTCATCCCACCAGCCCCCTTCTACCATCGGACATCTAGACGCACTGCAAGTTACCATCCTTACCTTGTTGCAATTCCACCAATTCGCACCAAGCGCTTCCAAACATCCTTCATAATGAGCACAGCGAATGAATGGAACTCACTACCTTCGTCTGTGTTTCCGAACGCATTCAACCCGAATCTCTTCAAAGTTAGAGTGAACAGGCTTCTTCTGGGTAAGCTTACTCCATCGCAGACTCTGTCTCTGTCACCTCTGACCTAGACTAGAGTCAGGAGCAAACCTAGAATAAAAATAAAAAATAACTCCGTGCCTCGGAAAGCAAGATAAACCGTCGGTCCCTGTTGTCAGTTGTAGATCTTTGACAATCTGACACTAGTCTTGCCAACATGCCAAGGATTAGTAGTCACAGGGTTGTGGTGTTCAAATAGGCAGTCTCAGTAAAATACTGGTATACAGTGACTTTTGGTTGGACTGGAAGCCGACGCCGTGTATATTTGGGCAAATGTTAGGCAAATTTATTGAAGCTCACAGTTTTTACCCGACTGCCAAAGGAGAGTAATGAGTTTGTCATGTATGTTTATATTAAAATTGGAAATAGAAAAATGGCGGCGTTTGGGCGCCATATTGGGACGGCCTGTTTTTTGTTCCTTCCAATACTATCGTGTGGGGTATCAAAATATAGGGTTTTAAGAGGTGATTTCAAATATATAAAATACTTGTATATTGATAATGTTAACTTAAAAGTTATAAATGAAAAAGTTAATAAAAAAAACAAACCGATCCGACTGCTTAAGAAACGAACTAAAAAGACGTAAACAAGAAGAAAATCATGCTGTGCAGGCGGAGGTTACATCTGGTTTTGGTCAGCCAGCTCGCGAATATGTAGCCTCCGACTAGAAGAAGACTTACAGGTAACCTCACATTTGTCCAGTTAAATTCAAGTCCCATGAATATATAGCCTATTACCAGCAACCGACCACAAGTCCAGACTCCGGCTGCTGAGAAATGCCAGATGGCAAACCCAATAACTCTTGGCCGACCCGGGTGTCCCAGGAACCTCATGCTTAACAGTACGTAGTAGCAATGTGGGGGCATTCGTTCATGAGGCATCACAGTTTCTCTTCTTCCTTAGTTGTTATTGTTCAAGATCGAGGGTCGGACCACGCAGACTACACACACACACATGACCGCACACAGCACATGACTCGGGCGCCGCTTGACGCCATAATGCCCCGGCTGGCGCGCGTCTGTGAGTGGCGCGCGCCCGGACCGGACGCTAGTGCACGACGTCACGTAGGCTGTCAAAATAAGGCTATACAAAAAAGAGCGCCACGCGAGTGCGGTGTGGGAGCGAGATAAAAAATGGTGTGCCGTGTTTTGCGGGTATTACTTTTATGTTACGTCAAGAATTCTAGCTACTCGTTTTGGTTTTTGTCACATCATAATTTTGGGTGGTTTTTTTGATTTTTTTATCTTACTGTATTTATTTTATGTTCTGTGTATTTATTTTATGTTCTTTTTATATATTTAAACATACACAACAGATTTGGTTTCCGTACGTCACGTCCTAGGCGACCACTGAAAATCAGCGCCGTGCTGTGGGTCCCCACGGCATAGCATTATGCTGAGTGGAAGCCTTCTTGCCACAGTCACGACATGCATCTGCCTGACATATTCGTCACCCTATTTCTTTTAAATCATAAAAAAATGTAGGTTATATAGTAATTATTGTTTGATTTATTTCTCGTCTTTACTAACATAATTTAAGTACTACTAATAATATTTTTAAGGGTTTAGCATAAGTATGTTCTTATATTGTATGTATGTCGTGTTGTGACAAATAAACACTTTTTCTTTCTTCTTTCTAGTAAGGGGCACCCAACGCGAAGAAACAAAGTTTGGTTAAATTAAATTACACTAGATGGCGTGTTATGCTTCGTTTTGTTATTGAGTTTTGTGAAACATTAAGATTTTGTAGAGGCGATAAAAAAATATATACACGAGTGTTTAATTAACTCTCCTAAGCATAAAATTAAGGAATATTGGGATCTTAATTCACATTTCAAAGATTATTTGAATGGATCATTTAAAATTTATTCCAATAGATGGCGCGGTTTTAAAATTTTGAGGCATCCACTGGATTTTTTTCATTTGTTTTGTATCACATTTTGGTACAATGAAACCGAAAACGTTAAAAAAAGTAATATAAAACAATCGTCGCTGTATTAAAAAAAAAGTATTCACAAAACGAGTAAACCCTTTTACTTGCAAGTAGCTGCTAACACCATCTATATCCGTGGAACGGAACCGAATGCGATCGATGTTCTTAGAAAGCAAACATAATCAGTTTAATCAGACGGAAAGTAAAGAAAGAAAGAAAAAGAAGTTTTTTTTTATTTTTGTATTATCGATAGGCTCGCGTTTGACCACTACCTCGCCTGATGGTAAGCGATGATGTGGCCTACGGTGAAGCACGCTTGCCTAGAAGTAACCTATTCACTATTGACTTAAAGACCCCAAGGTTGTAGCTATCAGGAAACAAAGACACCGGCAGGGAATTCCACTCCTTAGCTGTGCGCACAATGAAAGTATTAGCAAAACGCTTTGTGCGTATGGGTGGGATGTAGAAGTAGTATTATATTATCTGTGACAGTACCAAAAGCTTACTGTCCATAAATAAACTGATAAACAAACAAAACCACGACAGTTTGTCTCGCCATGGCAGCTGAAGATTTAGGTCATTTTATATTTAAACACACCGCTTTTGACGATTGATTGACGAATAGTATTTTAAGACATATTAACGACAGATTAGTTCTCTTCACGTTACCGCATTAGCGAAGATTTCGACAGTAAAACTTTAACAAGTTTATATTAAAATATGGTCAAGGGCCGTACTACAATGTGTCAACGCCACCGTTATTCAGCTGTGAAAAAGACATAATGGTCTTCCTGTATAGCTCAGTATCTCTCTCAGAGTAGAACCATGGTACTCGTAGTTTTATTAACCGACTTACCAAAAAGGAGGAGGTTCTATGTTCGACATTATTTTATGACATGCGATTACAGCAATCCCTAGAGATTTGCCGTCATTTATTGAAGAGTTCTGTTGTATATCTCCGAAGTTCTTCATCAGATCTTTACCAAATTTAAATGGGACCAATTTGGGAACATACTCTTTCAAACAAATAAAGAATTTTCAAAATCTGTCCACAATTTATGGCGAAATCGGTGAACATAGACAAAAATAATCTTCTTCTTTTTGGAAAGTCGGTTAAAAAGAGAAACTGCGTTTTCTGTTTAACTCAGTATCTCTCTTACAGTAGAACCATGATACTCGTATTTTATGGATAGTCCTGATGCTCCATCATCGAAGATAAAACCGCTTACCATCAGGCGATATGGTGGTCCTACGCAAGCCTATCAATAATTAAAATTTTCGCATGTTAGCTTAGAATGAAGATCTGTTCAATTCCTGTATTTCCCTTCATTTACTTCGCATTCGCAATTTTTGAAAAACGCGCTCATTTCCCATTTTGACTTTGATTGTCGCTGAGATATTATTGGGTTTTTTAAGGAGTGCTAGAGGAAACCCGGCTTCGGAATCTGAACCCGGTTGATAACAATAACCCATAACCCTAAACGTATCTGACGAAACGTATCTTAATACAAGTCTGCCAAATCCTTCGAAGAACACAAATTATGAGATCACCATAAGGAATCTTGAAAAATTTCGTCCCCTTAGCAACAGCCCAAGAGTCTGATGCCTTTTGCGCAAAGAAAGTAAAAAAACTATAAACATAACAAGCACGGATTGAATTTAAAACAACGTTGCCATGCGCGCGCGGAATTCTTTAAACTTGACTTATTATGTTATGCGTGGACGCGGCGCGAATCATAATAACGACTGCAAGCCAAAGAAGCGTTAGTCGCATGATTAAGTTTTTTTAAGAACAACAACCTTATGGGCAGTTATGTGTTTCAGCTATTTGGGGTTGAAACATTAGGTACATGGGGTCCGAGAGCGCATCGAGTTTTTCGGTATTTTAGCACAAAGCTCGTCAAATCTTCACGTGACCAGAGGGTTGGCCCGGGCAGAGAATCAGCATTGCCATCTAACGTGGCAATGCTGCCAGCGTTCTGGGCACGTTTCCCATTGACATCGATGTGGACGAATTTTTGGATGCACAATGAGCCCTTTTCCCTCTCACCTTTGTATTTGTATATAGGTTTTAGGGTTCTGTACCCAAAGGGTAAAAACGGGACCCTATTACTAAGACTCCGCGGTCCATCTGTCTGTCTGTCTGTCACCAGGCTGTATCTCATGAACCGTGATAGCTAGACAGCTGAAATTTTCACAGATGATGTATTTGTGTTGCCGCTATAACAACAAATACTAAAAACAGAATAAAATAAATATTTAAGTGGGGCTCCCATACAACAAACGTGAATTTTGTGCCGTTTTTTGCGATATTGGTACGGAACCCTTCGTGCGCGAGTCCGACTCGCACTTAGCCGTTTTTTTTTTTAGAATTTTCAATTGGATATAATATGGGCTCTGTTTTCCAGACGTGAATTTTTGCAAGAAATTTGCGTGTTAGTTGCTGTGTAATTGTATCCCTTGGCAACTATGAAGTGAGATTTGCTGGCTTCTGGCTAGCTATAAATATCTAATAGTGACATCAGGGAACGACGGTTAAACGAGCTTGCCCGGTTGATGACAATAACCCATAACCCTAAACGTATGTGACGAAACGTACCTAAATACAAGTCTGCCAAATACTTCGAAGAACACAAATTATGAGGTCACCATAAGGAATCTTGAAAAATTTCGTCCCCTTAGCAACAGCCCAAGAGTCTGATGCCTTTTGCGCAAAGAAAGTAAAAAAACTATAAACATAACAAGCACGGATTGAATTTAAAACAACGTTGCCATGCGCGCGCGGAATTCTTTAAACTTGACTTATGTTATGCGTGGACGCGGCGCGAATCATAATAACGACTGCATGCCAAAGAGGCGTAAGTCGCATGATTAAGTTTTTTAAAGAACAACAACCTTATTGGCAGTTATATGTTTCAGCTATTTGGGGTTGAAACATTAGGTACATGGGGTCCGAGAGCGCATCGAGATTTTAGCACAAAGCTCGTCAAATCTTCACGTGACCAGAGGGTTGGCATTTTCTTCGGGCAGAGAATCAGCATTGCCATCCAACATGGCAATGCTGCCAGCGTTCTGGGCACGTTTCCCATTGACATCGATGTGGACAAAAACTAAGACTCCGCGGTCCATCTGTCTGTCTGTCTGTCTGTCACCAGGCTGTATCTCATGAACCGTGATAGCTAAACAGCTGAAATTTTCACAGATGATGTATTTCTGTTGCCGCTATAACAACAAATACTAAAAACAGAATAAAATAAATATTTAAGTGGGGCTCCCATACAACAAACGTGAATTTTGTGCCGTTTTTTGCGATATTGGTACGGAACCCTTCGTGCGCGAGTCCGACTCGCACTTGGCCGATTGATCTGTGCTGCTACGACGCTAATTGAGGGCAGAAATACGTATTCGTGGTAGGTAGTAGCTACTTCCTCGATCGAGGTTATTTACAAACTCTACCTACTAGTCTAGTCCACATTTGAACGTGAATTACCTTCCACCATACTATTAATCCATAGAAAACGTTCCACAAATCGAAACCGACAGTTTCTGGTCATATCTTGAGTGCAAAAGATCGCTTGGTGTCTTCAACAAAATATTGGGCGCAAGGCATAAGCGACAGAGTTTAGCACAATTCTTGAATATTTATACTGCATGTCAAAGAACACAGATATAAATCTAACTAGACGATGCGAATTAAGTACTTCGTGTGCCAAAAATAAAGGTGCAATCAATGATTGCAAGTTGAGCTTTTCATTTAGCATTATCGGCACCGGAAATCCACTGAAATCTAGAAAAATGCCTTTTTATGCCATATTGAGCTGTAAAGACTGTATAGAAAACTGTGTCTTCGTTTTTCATCCAACATTCCTGTCGCAGGTCTGCTGGAAGAAATTTCTAATGAAATAAGCAGTACCTTTGTGCTCTTTTATCGGTATTATTTATTTTCTCTGTAAAGTGTTTTTGTGTGTACATAAATAAATAAATAAATAGAAAAAGTTGGCCGAGGCATTGGAAATGTTTTCTTTCATTGGTAAGTAAATTTGTTTTTAAATTGTGTGTTTCAAAGTGGCATGCTTGGTTTTCATACAGATGGAGGGACTTGTGTTATCTAGTAAGATTTATGTCTGTGCCAAATACTCATACGGTGGATAAATGAGCTTGAATTATTGTTGGCTCTTTCAGATACTAAACCCCAGTTCCAAATGCTTTGTGTACGAAATAAACATGCTTTATTTCTTTACTAGCTGCTATCTGCGGCTTCGCCCGATTATTATGTGTTTTATTATCGCAAGAGAGAGAGATCGAGTTTATCGGAATAAAATCGGCCGTGGCAGCGACTCGAGGAAGAAAAAGTACTGAGCAACGGTCTATACCCAATTTTTCTCAGTACTTTTTCTTCCTCGAGCCTGGCCATACTTTTGGAATTTCGACCACTGCCATCGCTGACAGATCGAATGACACTTGCCTGGAGAGTCTATTGGCCACTGTGAGAAGCAACATTTATTAAACCGGGTTCAGAAATAGCATGTGTTGGTTAGTTCCTCGCATGGTGCACCATTGCGCACCATTTTCCATGGTGGATCCTTGACTTACTATGCGTTTTTATTGTCTAGAGCAGGGGTCCGTTTCTTAAAAATAATATGCCCGTCGCGGTCCGTAAGGTCAACTACCCTTTCCCTTCGGCCGGGGGGAAAGGGTAGTTGACTTTCAGTATCGGCCTTGTAAATATTTTATTAAATAATAAACAAATGTAATCAATAAAAGTAAGTTACAAGATTATTTCTTAAATATTTGAACCTTGAACCGAACTATCCGTTACCGCCTCTTGTCATTAAAGCCTGGAGATATTCATCGGAAAAATTATCTTGGAAACTATCTAGACGCGAGACGCACGGGACCGGTCAATGTGCACACTTGGGAGAGGCTTATGTTCAGCAGTGATGATGATGATGATGGCACCTGTCTTGGATAGGTCCGCACAAAATAGGTCGGCGGAACCGGACCGCAGTCCGCATTTGGTGAGTTGGTGACCCCTGGTCAAGAGCCTCTTGCATAATTAGCAAGATTATTATATAGTAAAGACATTGTACTAGTATTGTCCCTTCTTCATGCTGCAATCGCTCGTCGCTTACAACTTGAACCATATGCATTCGGTGTAAGGTGCCAAAATTTAGAAAAAATTCTCGCACACGTCAGGGATGTCTCATTTTTGCCTCTTATTATTATAGAAAATTATATAAGTAGGCCACTGTTTTATTAACTAACTCCTTGCTTTTTTAGGTATATGCATAACATCGCGCCTATGTTTTCCAAAGGGTTGGGCAGAGCAACCACATTTCGCCAGATATGTTTAAATCCCATATTTGTAATAGGAGGCGTGCCTATTGCCATCAACGATGCACATATCCAGGCTCCAGGCTACTACTGAGAAATGTCAGATGAAAAATCCAATAACACTTTGCCTGAACCGGGTATTGAACCCTGGACCCAATGTTTAGCAGTAGCCTTTCTCGGTCGCTCGACAGCTTGATTGCTTGCCGGCTACTCTGGTAGCTGCCACTGTTGCAGTAAGTCACAGCGGATCTTTGTGTCTCTGAAGTTAGCTCTGCGAATCATTGCGCAAGAAACAGTTTGTCATCGAGTACACTGCATACAGTAAGCGAGATAGGACGATGCGACAAACGTAAGCGAGCGAAAGAGACAGGTATACAATGCTATCTTCACCTTCAACATTGACACAAAAATAGTAACTGCTGAGACTACTGTACACTGTTACTGCTGTCTGTGCTTTCAGGATGCATTGGGGCTTAGAAATAGTGGGATTAACCCTAAAAAGTTCTGAATAATTCCATGTGGAGGCAAGCCGATTATAAGCTCAACCACAGACGTAAAAATCTAACTATGGAGATAACGCAAGTCCCTGCATCTGTATGAAAACCAAGCGTGCCACTTTTTCACACACTTTTAAAAAAAACAATTTACTTACCAATGAAATAAAACATTTCCAATGCCGCAGCCAACTTATTCTATACAGTCTACAGCTCAATATGGCAAAAAGAGGCAATTTTCTAGATTTCGGCCGATAAAGCTAAATGAAAAGCTCATCGTAATTTGTCGTCTTCATTCTTCATTCGTCAATCTCTACATCTAAAATAGGAATAAAATATTGCATTTTCTAAATGTTGGCATCCCTACTCCCAATGCGGGGATATCATCAATTGTGCATTCTGCGTCTGACACCCGACTGCGCGGAGAGAAGTGGTGTGTTTCAGCCTCAATGTATGCCTTACTGCTTAAATCTTTGTACGTACCCTAAGGGTAGAAATCTTATTATTAGCAAATTACTAAGAATTATTCGAACAGCTCATTTTAAAATGCGACGATCTTACTTTTTAGGGTTCCGTAGCCAAATGGCAAAAAACGGAACCCTTATAGATTCGTCATGTCTGTCTGTCCGTCCGTATGTCACAGCCACTTTTTTCCGAAACTATAAGAACTATGCTGTTGAAACTTCGTGAGTAGATGTATTCTGTGAACCGCATTAAGATTTTCACTCAAAAATAGAAAAAAACTATAAATTTTGGGGGTCCCGTTACTTGAAACTGAAACTAAAAAAAAAACCCATCAAACCCATACGTGTGGGGTATCTATGGATAGGTCTTCAAAAAATATATTGAGGTTTCTAATATCATTTTTTTCTAAACTGAATAGTTTGCGCGAGAGACACTTCCAAAGTGGTAAAATGTGTGTGTCCCCCCCTGTAACTTCTAAAATAAGAGAATGATAAAACTAAAAAAAAAAATATGATGTACATTACCATGTAAACTACCACCGAAAATTGGTTTGAACGAGATCTAGTAAGTAGTTTTTTTTTTAATACGTCATAAATCGTAAACCGCAATTTACCAAGTACGGAACCCTTCGTGCGCGAGTCCGACTCGCACTTGGCCGGTTTTAATTTTCAACTACCTCATAACGGCAAGCTCTACGGACCTACACTACTTAAAATTAGTTAGAGTTTTTTTTAAGATCTAGGGCTATTGGCAAAAATAAGGATTTATAACTATCTACTTTTTTTTGTGCTTATCTGCAATCAGTCCTAAACTATAAGCAGATTTGTTCCCTGTCGTTTTCGTGTCCAAGGAGTTCCTCAGCCAGAGATCCCTCATCCTTCAACATAGGTCACCAAGTTTCTGTATATCATCATGGTGTTCCAGTCGTTTAGTGTAGCTGAATTGCTAACGCGGTAGCTAGGTCATTTGGGTGATTTTCCAGCCGTGTTTTATATTTATTCCCTGTTAGTTTTAACTCCTCATTAACAGTTCTTATGCTCAGAGCTTCATGGGTCTCTGTATTGGTGATGAACCATGGTGCATTTGAAACGGTTCTTAGGATGCCATTTTGCTGCCCTTCCATTATGTTTAGATTGGAGTCGCTAGCATTTCCCCACAGCTGTGCGCCATATATAGGAACGTCCTCACTGAGAGCATTCACGTGTAATGAGCATTCGACGTCGAATATTCGAGTGGTGTGGACGTTGAGCCGAGCGTTACAAAGCTTAGACGCAAGCGCGAACTTGGGCCGGTGTGGACGTCGCGTCGCAACGATTTTAGCGAAAACGGCTCGCATTCGAATGTTCGTGCAAATTAAACGTATGCATGTAGGAATATTACTGGCCTCTTGGAAAGCAAGGAACAATGTGTTTGTGACCTTCTTGGTCAATCGTATTATCGAATGAAATCGTATTCGCATGCTCCAAGCTCGCAAGGGAATGTTCGACTCGAGCGTTCATAGTTTTGCTCGAACGTGAATGCTGGGCTTGCTGGGAAGCATTTGTTGCTCGCCTACGATTGCTTGTTTACAAATGCTCGCGAAAGAATGCTTCCAGTGAAGACGCTCCTTATACATATCGGCTTTAGGAGCATTATGTATATCAGCAGTTTGTTGTCGATCGATTGTTTGCAGTTACGTGCCATCAGCCAGTAAATGTTTCTAAACCGGTAAATTATCTACTAATTTTTATTTAAACAATCTTTTAATTATATAAAAATATCTATAATATAATAGTTGGGGATCCTTGCGAAGGTGAGAGGGTACTTCACGCCGGAACAGCTGCTCAACTTGTATCAAGCGCAAGTTCGATCATGCATGGAGTACTGTTCTCATCTCTGGGACGGATCTGCCAAATACCAGCTTTATGCACTCGAGTCGATCGAAAAGCAGGCCAAGAGACTCATCGGCAATGAGGCACGGGCCTAGTCAAAGCTCCAGAGCCTTGAACATCGGCGCCGAGTTGCCAGCTTATCGGTTTTTTATCGGTTACATTTCGGGGAGTGTGTGTGAGTTTAATTCCGCCCAGCCCGTTCCATCATCGGACAACCAGACGTACGGCGATGCGTCATCGGTACATGGTGGATATCCCACCCATACGCACAAAACGTTTTGGGGACACTTTCATTATTAATACAGCTAACGAGTGGAATTCCCTGCCGGAGTCTGCGTATCCCGATAGCTACAATCTTGGGGTCTTTAAGTCAAGAGTGAATAGGTTTTTTCTAGGCAAGCGTGCTTCACCGTCGACCACATCATCGCTTACCATCAGGTGAGATAGTGGTCAAGCGCAAGCCTATAGAGGATAAAAAAATCGCATTGCAAGAGAAACAAACGTGTGCGAAATTTCAGCTCAATTGAACGCCGGAAAGTGAGTCAAATTTAATTGCAAGATATGGCACCGGCCAGGTGAAAACTAATAAAAGCTTGAATAGTTGTCCTATCTCACAGCGGGTCACGTGACTCTTAAGACGTAGAAATAAGAGTCATTTTGTTACTGTTCATCCGCCTTCGTGAGATAGAACAACTACAATAATAAGCACTACTCTTCTACCTAACAAACACCAATGAGTTACATTCACGAAAGTTTAAAGATAGCCAGCGCCATCTATTAGCGAATAGCAAAAGTTTTTTTTGCTGTTTTATAATGCATGATATTACAATTATAATAAATAGCTCTTGTTTGAAAATGTATATTTAAAAGTGACGTTTTTTATTTTTGGTTCATAGTATTTTAAGGCCTTAGTTGTATGTTGGCAACAGCGCCATCTATGATTGAGTAGCGAGAGACAACAAACTAATATGGGTTCATGGCATGCAAGGATGATGATGAAATAAAACACAAATATAACGAAATAAATTTCATTAAACTATTTATAAATACTTAAGCAAAACTTAAAATTAATTCCTCTTCTTCTTACTCCCTTTATCGTTGTAAACCTTCTTCCCGGAAACTTTTCTGATGAAAGTTTTGATCAAGAACTTCAATAGAGCGAAGAGAACAGCAAGAATAGCGAATACAACGGCCACGAAGTCCAGCATCCAACGCTCGTACCAGCTGTACTTCAGAGAGAGAGAACGGAGGTGGTGTGCTCCTGGAAAATAAGGATAATGAATTAGTAAGGGTCACTTGCGCGAAAAACATAATTCAGAGACTTAGTTGCTAACACAAGGTTAAATTAAAATATGTTATACATAAATGACATATATAACACGGGGTTAGCTATTAAGGCGGTACCCCGAGCAAAATGCCGCGCAAGCCATTTTTGTGCTGTTTTTAGGAGCTATCTACTCGTTATTTAAAAAGAAATATCAATTAATAAAAATTAATTAAAATTCAACATATTATTGATTCTAAAATGGTAGATTTAGTTTTTTTTAAATGTTGTATATATTTCACTAATCTCCTTCCAAAAAAACATAAAAATGAGAAATAATTATTGATATTATGCATCTCCTCGTAAAGTGTTCATTAATTATTTTTTGTACTAACACTAATGGATATACAATTTAATAACGAACATTTTTGTAGATATTTTTTTCAAAAGACTAAAATTCGATTTTATAAAGATTTTATTCTAAAATCTGGGCGTATTCACTACTGTAATTCATGCGCCGCCAGTGCCGCTAGACCAATAGGAATGCTCATAACTCATGCCGATTTTTTGGTCAGGGTACCGTCTTAACTCGGAAGTTAGTAAAATAACACAGGGTGGCGCATAAGCGAATCCACGATGATTTACTTTAAAAACAAATGAGTTCGCTTTCGAATTGCGTGCGCTCACTTTTCTAAACATTCACTTTGAATATTCTTAATCCCTCGTGCTCTTCTCTACGTTTCATCGTTGGTCTTCTTGTTTTTCGTTTCGATGGTACATTTGAACAAACTGTTTGAGCCCAGTAGGTGGCCACGATTATTTTTTTTATTTTTTTATTTAAAACTTCATGCAACATACAGATACATAGGCGGACTTAATGCCTGAGGCATTCTCTACCAGTCAACCAAGGGTGGTGGAGAGATACATGGCAGGTGCATAAAAATTGAAAAAAATACTGAAGTAAAATTGAATAATAATGTTTATATTGTAGTTAAAATAAACATACATATATATTTTCTATTTTAAATACCTTTATATATAAATACATATATAAATTAATAGAAAGGTGATTGAGAAGACTCTCCTAATGGTGTAGAAAATAATGTCGCAACATCCGCTTAAATGCATATTGACTGGTGGCCGTCCTGATATCCAGAGGAAGCGCATTCCAGAGAAGAATGGACTGAATGTGAAAGGAAGAATGAATAAAATCAGAAGTATGAGAAGGACAAAGCAAAAGAATATTGTTAGATGAACGCAGATTCCTAGCGTGTGAAGTACACAGATATTGAAAGTGAGAGATGAGATAAGAAGGAGGGATGGGAGAGTTGAGTAGAGAGAAAAGCGTTGTCAAAGCGCGTAAATTTCGCCTCTGCCGAATGGGCATCCATTTGAGCTGAGATCTACAGTTCGACACATGGTCATATTTCCTCAGGTTGAATATGAACCTGATGCAGTTGTTTAGGAGCCTATCAAGCTTATCCAGGAATACCGCGTTCAGGTCAAAGTAGCACACGTCACCATAGTCGATTATAGGTGAGATTAAAGTCTGCACAAGCATAGTCTTCGTTTTTGCAGGCAGAAAGTTTCTCAGACGATACAGTCAATGCAAGGTCCCGTTGACTCTTTGGCTGACACTTGAAACCTGGCTTTGCCAGCCAAGCGTTGAGTCAAGATGTAGACCGAGATCTTTTACACTAGGGCTGACTTATTTAGGGCTTTATTAGGGCTACTTTATTGCAGCGTCAGATGCATTATACAGGTCATCCAAGGTGCAAGTGAATGGACAGTCGGGACACTCCAGTAAGTGGGGCATGGTCTGTACAGGAGCACCGCACTCGGACCCAGCGTGCAATGGACCAATAATCCCCCATTTTGCCAAATTATATTTGCAGCGGCCTACCTGGGAGCGCAACCGTTGCAGCGTTGGTGCGTTTCGAGGAATACTTATGGTGCGCTTCGAGAAATACCCCCTAAATTAATCTTAAAACGAGATAGATATAACAATTTCGAACTAATATAGCCCGCCTATTTTTTTAAGAATTATTTCAAGTCCAGTTAGTTAACGAATACAAAAATTCGACCTATCCTTGTTCAATGAGATTCAGTGTCAGAATACCGCAGAGTTACTCTGTAAAATTAACTGCTGTAAAGTATTCTCAGTAACCTTTTTACAGAATATGAAGCTAGAAGAGGTCTAAGGATCTAGGCAAGAATCCAAACAAATGCGATTACCTTTGGTCTCAATCGCAAGAGTGACGTAGTGGTTGATCAGATCGGCTGGCTTCGATGGGCGTGACTGGAACAAGTGGGAGAGATACTTCGCTTGCTTTGAGTATCTGCAACAAAAATATCGATTATAAAGCTGCTAGACACATTGAACAATTAAATAAAAGACACCTCTAAGGAATGACAGTGGACTCTATGGCACGAGTCCCGGCGCCGACGAGTAGGTGATAAGCTGTCGACTATTTTCTAGCTGAAGAAACGTACAAAAGATACAAGATCCCGTGTCAATAAAAGAGACACATTTAGTAATAGTTGATCGCTGGCTGATAATATGAACGTTGTTTTAGTCTTATCTTGTTTTTTACAAGCTTTTATTTATTTTCACCCATCCGGTGTCTAACCAAATCATACAAGGTAAATTTAACCACTTCCCGGTGTTGGATTGAGATGCAATTTTGTATCTTTGATAATGTATTTTTTTATAAAATCTTTTGCTTTATTTTGGTCTCAGCTGTCCGTCTGTCCGTCTGTCTTTCACCAGGCTGTACCTCATGAACCGTGATAGCTAGACAGTTGAAAATTTCACAGACGATGTATTTCTGTTGCCGCTATAACAACAAATACCTACTAAAAACAGAATAAAATAAATATTAATGTGGGGCTTTCATACAACAAACGGGTTTTTTTTGTCGTTTTTGCGATACTGGTACAGAACCCTTCGTGCGCGAGTCCGACTCGCACCTGCCCTGTTTTTAATTTTATTATTATGAATAGGCTCGCCTTTGCTCACTTCTCACCTGATGGTAAACGATGATGTGGTCGAAGATGATGCACCAAATCCCGCTTGCCTAGAAGTAACCTATTCTTTCATCATCATCCCCATCATATTAGCCGAAAGACATCCACTGCTGGACATAGGCCTCCCCCAAGCGTCGCCACATTGACCGGTCCCGTGCGTCTCGCATCCAGCGGATCCCCGCAACCTTCACCAGGTCATCAATCCACCTGGTGGGAGGCCTTCCAACGCAACGTCCTCCGGTTCGCGGTCGCCACTCCAGAACTTTTCTGCCCCATCGGCCATCCATTCTGCGAGCAATGTGCCCTGCCCACTGCCACTTAAGTTTGTAAAATTCTTCGGGCTATGTCGGTAACCCTGGTTCTCTTGCGGATGTCGTCATTTCTGATTCGATCACGCAAGGAAACGCCGAGCATAGCCCTCTCCATTGCCCTATGAGTGACTGTTAGCTTTCTGATGAGGCCCATTGTGAGCGCCCACGTCTCAGAGCCATAGGTCATCACTGGCAACACACCTATTCATTCACTTGAGAAATAATTCCAGATTGAAATGAAAAATGCAATTATATTTTGTCCAACCCGGCGATGGAACCCTGTCGCAGTAGCGCTTTCATCATTAGACCAAAGTGGTTGTAAAAAATGTATTATATTACTTACTTATCATTACTAAGCATCTCCTTCAAAGCCACTTCTAATTCCGGAACCATTTCAGATGAGAAGTCCACATTGAGCGCGTATCCATACCGCTTCGCACGTTCAGCATTGCTTGGCTGGTCTCCAAACACTGGCACAGCTAGCAATGGGACTCCAGCTCTGACCGCTTCTAAGGAACTCAGCTGACCACCATGGGTGATGAAGACTTTGATGTTCTTGTGAGCTTTGGGAAAAACATAAAAAAATATTAAATTTCATAGTTTTGTCTTTCATTGACCATATCAAAAAGCAAAGATAAATTTCAGCAAAGACGTATGTTAGTAGGCCAAAATCTTACACGAACCTCGCCAAAATTTCAGCAAAGACGTATGTTAGTAGGCCAAAATCTTACACGAACCTCGCCAAAATTTCAGCAAAGACGTATGTTAGTAGGCCAAAATCTTACACGAACCTCGCCAAAATTCGAACCCAGCCTAGGTTTAGTCAAATATATAGCTTTGTGAAAGACAAACAATTAGGTCTTGTTAAAACCCTTGACAATAACGAGCATAACTAAACTTCAAAGTTCAAAAAAGACTTTATCGAAGACCAACGTAGGTCTAAAAACAGATTTTGTCAAAAACCAAAACAAGCCTTGTTTGAAACCGACATTATGCTTGGCCTAATAAGGTCTCATAAAAGACTACTTAGTAATTGATTTTAGCAAGGGACAATAAAACCTTTGTCAAAAAGAAGAAAACACAACATAGACCAACAAAACAACAACAAACATACATAACAACATCAGACATACAAACACACACAAAATACAAAAACAACATAAGACCATTGACAACAACCACAAACATACATAACAACATCGTCGTACATACAACACACACAAAATACAAAAACAACATAAGACCATTGACAACAACCACAAACATACATAACAACATCAGACATACAACACACACAAAATACAAAAACAACATAAGACCATGGAGGCTTTGTCTTCTTCTTATAGTGCGATGGTAAGTATAGTTTTAAATAACATTTTTGGCCTAGTGTTAAACTACGCTACACCTTTTCACTTACCAAGTATACTAGGTTGTGGCAACCAAGGTCTCACATGCACGTTAGGCGGCAGACCAGTAAGAGGCTCTTCAAACTTCCACAGGACTGTGTAGGGCAGCGTGGAGAACAGCTTCAGTAGAGCAGTACGCGTGTGAGGTTTCAATGCTGCTGAGCGGATGACTGAGCCCATGCTGAAGTAGATGAAGCCCTGCGGAGAGCCGTCCAAGAGCTCTTGGAGGTCCTGAAATGGGAAATGGAAAAACTATAGCACCATGTCTGGAAAAACCTGAAGAAGAGCTACCAAAACGTCTGGAATAAAAAAGTTTAAAAAAAATCAGAAGCCCGACTGCTTAGTTTAGTTTCCTTAGAATTTTTAAATTAACTTTTTTGTTTACTTACAAATTTTTAGGTTAGTATATTTAGTTAATTCAATTTACAAATATTAACACTTTCCGGGACAGACCGCCTCTTGACGTTATGTCGGTATATCGTTACGTGACAGTACGGCTAAGGGCGGTGAACTTTATTTCATGTAATTTGGCAAACCGTCGATAGCCGTTGCTTGCCCATAGTATTCCTAAGAAGCACATGATCTAGTGTCACATCACGCGACTTCATTTGTTCGTGGGTGTCACGGCAAACTCTTTTCGAGTCATTTTTCAACACACACATACGCAGTGCTTATGCACCAAAACAACACATGCACACCGCCGACAGGCGTAGACTGAGCCATACAAGTACAACGTCTGTGGCCGTATTTGTCATATCAAAAATTTAAAAATATATGTAAAGAGGTAGTACGGCTGTAGACGGTATGACAAAATGTATGGGATTTTGAAGTGTCATATCATTACATTTGCAAATAGTCAAGTGTCCCGGAAAGTGTTAAATATTTTTTGTAAACAACTCTTAAAACCCCACTCGATGCGTTTGAAAGAAAAACAAAATTGGGACCCCCACAATATGGCGCCCAAAATCCGCCATGTTCGTTTTTACTCAACGTCACTTATCTAAGAACACTTGTGCGGACAGCACAAGTGTTCTTCAAGACGGGTCGTGGGGCTTTTGGGACCGGGACCGCGGTCCCAGATTCCACCTATAAAATCATTCATTATTTTTAGTAGTATTTTGGGACCACAAGAAAAAAGAAGTTAAAGTACAGTTAACAAAAAAGATGATATAATATTTTAATCAACAATTGCATGAATACCAGTGTCAGTATAAAAAAAAAGGGTAATATTATTTAGTAGCACTTATAAAAGGATAGTTGTAGCTATAAAGTAAAATTAAATTATATCAATCATGTATAAGAGAAGAGAGAGATGTATGTAATCATACATACATCTCTCTCTTCTCTGAGTATGAAGTATATGATATGCGCGCACGTAGATGTGTGGGAGAGAGATACTCGCCCCCACGACACATCATCAGACAGTGTAGCAGGCGGAGACACGATGTGCAACTAAGAACGAGTTTGACTTTATCATGTCAACCAAGATACAAATGTTCAATCAGTGATCAATTCGGTGAAAACTGGGGGCGATCACCGCATGGTAAGAGCTGTCCATACAGTCAGGCCTAAGTATTTCAAGACCCACCGTATAGAAAGAAACAAAAAGCTCTCGGATTCTACTCTCAAGCTCATGAAGGAGAGGCGTGAGAAGATTCTGTAGTCTTCAGACGATGCGTTAAAATACCAGCAGCTAAATAGACAGATCTTAAAGTCCTTGAAAAGCGACTTCCGCCGGTTTAATACCAAAAGTATTGAAGACGCGATTAAGCGGAAATAATGGCTCCAAGGTCATTGCAAGAGACCTGACTAATGAGCAGCCCACGAAACTGAAGACCGACGATTGCATGATCGTATCCACCAAACCGGAGCTTCTGAGGGAGATCGAGAGATTCTATGGGCAGGTACACGTCAACCAGTAAACCCGTCGCGAATCTAGCAAATTAACCGACACGAGATGGACCCGACATATACTATACCGAAGACATGCCAGACGTCAGCCTGTACGAGATTAGGATGGCTCTTAAACAGCTTAAGAACAACAAGGCGCTGGTTGATGACAGAATTACGGCCTAACTATTGAAGGCGGACGGAAAACCAGTACTTAAGGCACTTCAGAAGCTGTTTGATTCCGTCATACTCGAGGGGAAACGCCACAGGCAAGGTGTGGTGGTACTCTTCTTCAAGAAGGGCGACAATGCCCTATTAAAAAGGACCGGCCCATCTGTCTTCTTAGCCATGTCTACAAGCTGTTTTCAAGAATCATCACGAATCATCTCATGCGCAGATTTGACGATTTCCAGCCTTCCGAACAAACCGGATTCCGTAAAGGCTCTTACACCGTAAACGACATACATACGCTGCGGCAGGTTATACAGAAGACTGAAGAGTACAACCTCCCTCTCTACGAGTACTTAGCGTTTGTAGACAACAAGAAAGCCTTCGATTCGATCGAGACTTGGGCTGTACTGCAGTCTCTCCAATGGTGCCGAATCGACTATAGGTACATCGAAGTGTTGAATTGTTTGTACAAAAACGCCACCACGTTAGTTCGTTTGCAGGATCAGACCTCAGAACCTATCCTTCTGCAGCGAGATGTGAGATAGGGAGGCGTCATATCGCCGAAACTGTTCACCGCTGCTCTGGAGGATTTCTTCAAGTTTCTGGACTGGAAAGGGCTAGGCATCAACGTCAATGATGAGAACATCACGCACCTTCGGTTTGCCGACGAAATAGTGGTCAGGGCTGACACCATGCAGGATCTCAGTACAGTGCTTGATGACCTCAGTAGAATTTCCTAAAGATTGGGTCTTAAAATGAACATGGACAAAACCAAGATGATGTTGAATGCCCATGTTACACCCACTCCTATCAAGGTTGGTGACTAAACTCGAAGTTGTGGATGACTATGTCTACCTGGAACAAACGATCCAGTTGGGTTGGGTCAAATGTCGAATCTGACTCGGCTGGGCAGCGTTCGGCAAGTTGCGCGGTATCTTCTTGTCCAACTTATCACAGTGTCTCAAGACGAAAGTCTATGACCAGTGTGTAGTGCTAGTTTGGACCTATGGCTCTGAGACGTGATCGCTCACAATGGTCCCCATCTGAAAGCTTACAGTTACCTAAAGGGCAATAGGAGGGCTATGCCCGGAGTATCCTTGCGTGATCTAATCAGAAATGTAGAGATCCGCAAGATAATCAGGGTTACCGACATGCCCGAAGAATTGCCAAACTTAAATGGCAGTGGGCAGGGCACATTGTTCGCAGAACGGATGGCCGATGGGACAGAAAAGTTCTGGAGTGGTGACCGCCAACCGGGAGACGTTGCAATAGAAGTCCTCCCACAAGGTGGACCGATGACCTGGGGAAGGTTGCGGGAATCCGCTGGATGCGGGACGCACGGGACTGCCTATGTCCAGCAGATGATGATGATGAATAGATATACATATATAACTATTTATATATATATTGTGTTGTAATTATATTTCGTAATGAGTATCTTATTTTTAGATTTACTTCTAGAAGCCTACCATTTTTTAAATAAAAGAAATATTTTATCGTTTTATAAAAATAGTTTAAATATTTTTGGTTGACCGTACTTTCCCAAGACATAACTTTTTTATTTTTTTGCTGGTCCCAAAGTACTACTCAAAAATAATATTGTATCTGAAAGGGGAATCTGGGACCGCGGTCCCGGTCCCGAAAGCCCCACGACCCGTCCAGACGTCTAACAATGTCTTATTAAATAAATCCGTTTAGAGGTTTGAAAGATATGAGGTAATAAAGAGTATTACATACTTAAAAGATACGCACGAAAAACATAACCCTTTCCTTGCGGTCAAGTAATCACAAAAAGCAAGTTGAAAGACAGGGTTACAATCAGATGTCAGTCTGTTCCCACGGGTTGACTTAATAAGCATAGCCTACCACCTGCGAGGTGAACGAATAAACATGAAAGGTTTGGGTTTTTCCCATCAATTTCTCAGCTATAAGTTGACATTTTCTTTGGGGCTAAAGATTCCAAATAGAACTCATTAGCAGAATACCATTTAGACATGACAATACGGGTGACGGTTAAACATAAGTTCACTCCCTATAAAACTAAAATATAACTACCCAGATATGGATGTACTTATAGGCAGGGTTTGGCAGTATTACGTGTAATTGAAATACATATACGTATTTGGTATTTGTAATTCAATTACTTCTTAAAATGTTTTATAATTGGTATTTCAAATACCTGACGCTGAGATATTTTGTAGTTAGTATGTCAAATACTTCTTCAAAGTACATTTAAACATACATACATTCATCACTTGGGTGCGTTCTGCAGAAAAAAGCGCTCGATTGACAAGTACTTAGTCAATTGTACGTGCGAAAGAAACAGATGCTGTGATAAGCACTAAGAAGCTAGTTCGCGTACGAATTAGTAGTTTTCAAATTTGTATCGAAATGGATGATTATTTAGGACGAAAACGAGCGCGCGAAATTTTATAAACAGACCTTGGGAGTCTAGTTTTTATTTTGAACGTGCATCGTCAAACAGTGGAGTAATCTCTAGACTACTTTTGTATGGAAGAATTTTTGACTAGTGTAACCTTAAGGACTATATTTTGTATTTTAAATACAGGCGAGATAGTATTTTGTAATATGTATTTTAATTAAAGCAAAGCATGTATTTTGCCCAGCTCTGAATATAGTTGCACCACGGATCAACCCTTTGGACAACACGGCATGATGCTATGCTATTGACAGGCGAAAGATCTGTTAAGACACTTACCTTCGGCAGCGGCGGAATGTTCTCCTCCATATGGTACCCAGCGATGTTGATGACATTAGGAGGGCTGCTGAACGCCGGCGTCAACGACTCGTGGGCGTTTACGAACATGATAGCTACGTTGTGGAAGGCATCTTCGAAGGGGGGTAGAGTGATGCCTCGGGCGGCTGCCAGAGGTTCGAACGTTTTCTCGTAGAGGCTGATGGTTTTTGGTCGGTCTAACCTGGGAACATACAGATAACATAAACTGGCATATCATCACGCCTGAATTCCTAGAAGGGATTCGATTCTTTAGGCAGATAAGTAACATTTACCCTCTTACTAATAAACGCGGAATAAAGTTATACCAGGTATAACTAAGGTATACCCATACATTTTCATAGGTTTATACCTGGTATAACTTTATTCTGCGTTTATTTGTAAGAGGGTTAGTGTTGTGCTCAAACATGGTGTTGAAACATTTCGGAGACGCGGAGCATATACTTCGCACTTTCACGTATCGTGGTAGCTGGAGGAATCGGTGATCTAATCACCTGCAGGCTGAGGCTAGACGGCACGGTTGGCACACACCAAACAAACATACATATTGTTAGGAAACTTGTCTTTATCAATAGCAAGCCTGTAGTAGGAGGCCTCCATGCTCGATTCATTAGAAAGATAATTCAAACATGGCGATGAAACATTTCGGAGACGCGGAGCATACACATCGCACGGTCACGTCTCATCGCGAGCATGTGGTCTTCCAAATTGCAGATGTATGGGTACTTGGGACACTCCAGCATGTGTACCATATTCTGTAAAGGGGTACTGCAGTCACACTGGGTATAAGACTATAAAACCCTACACTGGCATATTGTGTTTGCAGCAGCTAGGTGCGCAACCAATTGAGTGCTTTCCATATAGTCCACTACAGTTCATGTCGAGGTCACGCACTAAACGTTTTGGAAATACTTTCATTATGCGTACAGCTAAGGAGTGGAATTCCCTGCCGGAGTCTGTGTTTCCCGATAGCTACAATCTAGGAGTCTTTAAGTCAAGAGTGAATAGGTTACTTCTAGGCAAGCGTGCTACACCGTCGACCACATCATCGCTTACCATCAGGTGAGATAGTGGTCAAGCGCGAGCCTATAATATATAAAAAAAGAAAAAAAAAAAAAAAAAAAAAGGTGGCAGGTGTGTTCGTGGGGATCTAATTTCTCAAAGTTTTACCTTAAGATGCCCATTCCCCAAAGCGACGCCACATGGACCGATTCTTCACTTCCCGCATCCTCTCTCAAGAATTCATAAGTCTAAAATTCTAAAACCGAGGGTAGTATGGTAACATGTACTCACCACTCTGCAACAGTCATGGCAATATAAATCATGCCGTTGATGGATCTCTTGATGAAGCCCATGGGAATGTCCGATGGGTTGAACATCAGAGGAGTGGTAGCGATAGACCGGACCTCGTCCATTTGAGCCTCGAGTGTCGGGAACAGCTGGGTAGCTGCTAGTACGATCCATGGGGCTTGCTGAACTGCAGCAGCTCTAAAAATATAGTAAAGAACATAACTTTTTTACTCAAAACTTTGATGCGCTGTAACTTCGACATTTTTTATTGATTGTTAAAGCAAAATATATTGGTCCAATATATTTTAATAATCTAACTGACGAACTAAATATAATTATGTTTTTTAGTTTACTCCTAAATAATCGATTTTCATACGAACGTTAACTTAAAAGCGTTGTTTTTCTGCGCACCGTATCTTTCACTTTGAAATTATGTATATTGCAATATTTATTGGCAATCTTACTTAGGGAGTAAACTCCAGTTGTGCGTAGGAGCTGAAACACATACATTTTTAGGGTTCCGTTCCTTAAAAGGAAAAAAGGAACCCTTATAAGGTCACTTGGATCTGTCTGTCTGTCAGTCCGTGTGTCAAGACCTTTTTCTTTGGAACGCCTGGAAGTACCAAGTTGAAATTAATATAATTTACTTAGGTCTCCGACCTTTTTCAACTGTTAAAAAATCAAACTTCTAGATCAACGCAATCTAAAAAAAAAACTTAATTCAAAAAATCAAAAATCCCGTCTGCTTCAAAAGCGAACCTAAAAGTCGTAAACAAGGAAAAAATCATGCTGTGCAGTCGGAGGATACATAATCGCGGGCTGGCTGACCAAAATCTGGTGTATCCTCCGCCTGCACAGCATGATTTTTTCCTTGTTTACGACTTTTTAGTTCGCTTTTGAAGCAGTCGGGTTTTTTGATTTTTTGAATTAAATTTTTATTTATAACTTTTTAGTTAGTTTTTTTTCGAATTAGATACATTTAAACATATAAGTGTTATATATTTTTGAAATCACCTCTTAAAACCCTTTATTTTGATACCCCACACAATGGGTTTGGAAGGAAAAAAAAATTTGGTCCCCCACAATATGGCACCCAAAATCCGCCATTCTTCTATTGTTCCATTTTAATGTAGCCTATGACACTCGCAGGGTTAAGACGCATCGATTGACGTATGTATCATCAAAATCGGCCAACGCGTTTGGTCTCTGGAACGCCATATAGGAACAAACATACATACATACATAAATACTTACATACATACATACATATATACATACATAAACTGATAAACACATTACCCTCCTTCGGCAGTCGGGTAAAAACCGCCATTTATGTTGCAAATTTGAAGAATCGCAGGGTAATTAAAAACCCATAGAATATTTCCCGTTGATCTGGAATCAGGAAATTTGGCAAGAAGCTATTTCTTATAGCAAAAGTAACGGAGAAAATCCGAAAACCGTTTTGTATCTACATTTAAAAAACAACAAAAATTCGATATTCCGACTGTCAATACCGTTTTCTCAAAAATGCGAGAAGGTATCAAGTTGAAATTAATATCATATATTCAAAACTGCAACCCTTGAAGCTGTGCAAAAATCAAATACCTATCTGAACAAGTAAAATTTCAAAATTTAAAAAACCCCGACACATTTATCTTACGAAAACACCCCGATTCAAACAGTAAAACGCCCAAAACTTTTGAACGGCTGAACCGATTTTATTCAAACGACCAAATCACCTTTCAAACAAAAAAAAACTAAATCAAAATCGGTTCATCCGTTTAGGCGCTATGATGCCACAGACCGACACACAGAAACACATATACACAGCAACACACGTCAAACTTATAACACCCCTATTTCCGGCGGGGGTTAATTAACGCAATCAAAAGATACACCCGTTTACTTGCAAGTAAAGTAAACAATCCGAAAACCGAAAATTGGCACCTAAATAAAAAAAATACTTCAGTTTTCCAATGGCAAAGATAATTTTGTTTATCAATCAAGTTTATTTTTTCATTAGAGCAATTCTCAGTGCTTTCATTGTTTATGAACTTCAGTAATGTTACCTAATTATTATGATGAATGCAGCTGTTTGTACAGAACCCGGTGCACTAGTCCGTCTCGCACTTGGCCAGATTTTATTTTATCCAGAAATCGTCCCTATTTTCTTACAATGTTTAGAAGACAATTCTCAACTCACCCTGCTAGAAAGTCGCAGAAGAAGGTCTCAGTGAGTACAGCATCGAACTGCTGTTTCACCAGAGCTTCTTTAACCGATGGTGTGTTGATCATCTCAAGTGATATGTTGCTGGAGAACTCCTTGACAAAAGCGACTCCTCCACTGTTAGTTTTCTTATCAGTCATGTCCACTCCTGAAATCAAAATTGGTTGTCAGATGTGACAAATTTTATTTCTCTTGCAGCCTTTGTCATATGCTACAGATCCCATGCGTGTTTCCACAAGGCCCATTTGCACGAAAGACTTAACTCAGAGTTATTTCTCTTCTTATCTTCTCTTTTCTTCTTTTCTTTTGGAAAAAACGTTGGTCCACACTAGGATTTTTTTCCTGTAGTTTAAATGTCTGTAAACGCGCCCAGCGTTTACAGACATTTAAACTCACATACACAAGATAGTGAGTGGTGGTGGCAGTGGTGGCCCAGTAGAGCAGTAGTGGCTACGGTCCCGACTTACGAGTTGAAGGTCGTGGGTTCGAACCTGAACATTCGCTTTACTTTGATAATTTATTACATCACCACTGCTCTCATAACGGTGAAGGAAAACATCGTGAGGAAACCGGCATGTCCTAGAACCAAAAATTCAAAGATATGTGACATCTACCAATCCGCACTGGGCCAGCGTGGTGGATTATAGCCCACTCCCTCTATGAGAGGAGGCCTGTGTCCCAACAGTGGGAACATTAAAAGTCTGATGATGACACAAGATACCCTGATCTGGAACTACTCTCTGCATGCCATACAAATATTTGTTCCATGTGCAGGAATCGAACCCGCTACGCGCAGCGCAGCAGCTGACACGAGTTTAAATTGACAGTTTGTCATAAAATATAACACGAGGCTAAATCGACATTAAACTAACTCTGAGTTAAGTTTTTCGTGCAATTGCGCCTGACAAAAATATCTATTATTATTTATTTATTTATGTACAAACAAAACAATTAACAGCATTGGCATAATTTCCGTTACTTTCGCGAAAAAAAAGTTAAAAACGTTCCCTTTTTATTTTTGTTTCGGGTTTTTTGGAAGCTCATACATAACTAATTCAAAAATGAAATTATCGTGAAAATAAAATTATGAATTACTACATGTAGATAATGTAAAAACCAAGAATTATCCGTATCGGTTACTGGAATATTATTTTTGTTTACCAAAGTTTCATTTGTCAGCTACTTTTAGGGTCATAGATTGTCGTTTTATTCAGTTTTACCCCCTCTTCATTTCACTCAGAAAATTGTACGTAGATCCACGTCATTTTCGGGTCTGGTCTACACCTTTTTCACAAACCGAGTTGGCAACACTGCCGCCACTGAGAAAATCCAGATGGAAAATATCCAATAACACTTTGGCTGACCCGGGAATCGAACCCAAGACATCATGCTTAGCATGAATGCCTGTTTAATAATATTCTGAATTAGTTTTACATACCTACAACGTACTTCTGTATACTGCTTATGTCAAGAATATGCAGCGTCTTCGGAGGATTCTTGACTTTTTCCGGGAATGGTGTGGCAAATGTAACCTGGAAAAGAATATAATTAGTTTTAAAAGTCTGACTAAATACTTTGATCTTGTGGATGCAAGAACGATTTCTTTTTACCGACATCTAAAAAAAGGATATTATCTATTCGATACTCATGTATGTAATACTAACTACTGCTAGCTGCTTCGCCCGCGTGAAAATTGTTTTCTTAACCCCCCTAGGGTTGCAAGCATAACATTATACCAGCAATGTGCTTTACCAGACTATAATGTATCTCTGTGCCAAAGGAGATGTTCGATTTTGGGCCATCACTTAGTACACTACATAGATAAATAGAAAAATATTACCTTAAACGTACTAACAAATTAATTTGAAGAAGGGTGCGTAAAAATGATCATTTGATCAATTTTTTTACTATTTTTAGGGCAGCCATGACAGTTGTGTTTGACATGACGTTGGACGACTGACAGTTTTAGGAAGTGACGTCTTTGAGTCATTCTTTGCTTTTGCTTTGGCTTTGAATTGGATATGTTTCAGCGTTTTTAGTGGTTGTTTTAGTTTTGCAACTCATTTTGCTACTACGAATATTGATTGATTGTTTCTCTGTTGCAATTGAAATCGTGTTGTTTTTTTAACGCAGATTTTACGATGACACGTCAAGCAAATGTCATTGTCGAAATGTCATTTTACGCATACTACTCTGATCCACCATGTTTATTAGATGTTGTGTTGCTCTACTTGATAAAGTTAATTTAAGTTTACATTGAAATGAAGTGAAATTAAAGAACATTAACGATAAAAACGGTGACTATAAAATATAGCAATATTTACATAAAGTGTACATAGACCTGGCCCAGGCTCCATACATTTCTGGAACATCTCCTTTCATCCAGATTCATTCAACCGTTTTAGCATGATTTAATAACAAACATACACACTTCCATTCAAACTTTCGCATTTATAATAATACTAGCTTCTGCCAGCCGCTTCTCCCGCTTAAATTTAGAAAATTATCCCGAGGAAACATACCCCAAAAACACCAAAAAACATAACCATATCCATAACGCAAAAAATTGGTACCTACCAAAGCCACCGACTTCCAAAAATAAAGTTATTTTGCACTTTGTAGTTTTCTTATTTGGAAGTCGTTACTATTTTTTTTTTTTTTTTATTTCATGTCCCCTTAATATAAGTTGATATGGGTTGATTTAATTATACGTAATTACGTACAACACAAATGACTAAATACATTTAGCATTAATTTAATTAAAATTATGTTTTAAATATGATTAGCGTTAAAAATTTGGTCTATTATTAATCCAGCATTCAAAAGTATGCTCCTTTGGAGGGGTGCGTAATATAGTGTAAAGTAACAACAACTTCCATTGAAAAAGAAAGATCCTCCGAGCAGACGGGCGTAGTGTCGACCGATAAAATAGTGCAAATCTATCGTCATGCGTCGTTCGAATAAATCGATCTTACCGTATGTCCTCCCTTCAGAAGCGCATCCACGAGCCCCTTACCCAGGGCGTAGTGGCTGTGAGAAGGAGCTGGTATGAGGACCAGGATGTTGTACCCGTAGGAGCTGGAGACAGCTGCTAACAGCAGTAGCAGGACGAGCTTCATCGTGTTCTGCAACAATACACATACATGTAGTGAGTTCCATTGCTTTAAGTAATCTGCCTTATCTATTATTGGTAATATTGCACACTTTGTCTTTTTTTCTGCATCAACCTTTTTTGCTGGCAGTTTCTTAAGAAACAAGCAATCTTCCTTTGTACTTCTTCTTTATTTTATAGTTTTTTAGGGTTCCGTACCCAAAGGGTAAAAACGGGATATTACAAAATTAATCTACGGGTCTTTAAGTCAAGAGTGAATAGGTTATTTCTAGGCAAGCGTGCTTCACCGTCGACCACATCATCGCTTACCATCAGGTGAGATAGTGGTCAAGCGCGAGCCTGTATTAAATTATAAAATAAAATACTCCTCGTTCCGTCTGTCTGTCTGTCTGTCTGTCACTAGGCTGTATCTCATGAACCGTGAAAGCTAGACTGTTGAAATTTTCACAGAAGATGTATATCTGTGGCCGCTATAACAACAAATACTAAAAACAGAATAATATAAATATTTAAGTAGGGCTCCCATTCAACAAACGTGATATTTTCCTGCCTGCCTTCATGCATGAGTCCGACTCGCACTTGGCCGGTTTTTTTTTAACGTTTGTCTGTTGTTGTGTGCAGGGTTGGGCTATATTTGAATTACTTGTAATTACAATAAGTTATTGAAATACAAACACGTATTTGGTATTTGTAATTTAATTACTTCTTGAAAATGTAATTTGTAATTGAAATTTCAAAAACCTGACGCTGAGATATTTTGGTGTAAGTATTTTAAATACTCATGGCTTCACTAATACATTTAGCGAACTTCTTTCTGGAGAAAATAGCGCTCGATAGCTTTCGTAAGCAAAATAGCAACCGCGTACGTCATTGTCAAGTATCTTGTCAATTGTCATTTGCATTTCAAACGGTTATTTTCACGAAACTGCTGTGTATTAGATAAGTTTAATAATACGAATGTCACGATTGATGATGATGATGACTGTATTTTTTAATTTGTATTTTAAATAATAATAGTTAAAATACTGTATTTTATATTTGAAATATATAACTTACAAATATTTTGTATTTCGTATTTTAAATACATGCGTATATTACGTGGGACACTCAGAAAGTTTTGCGAAACTAAAAAAAAATGTTCTATACGTACATACATTTTTATTAAATCTTTTCAAAGTACTTTCCACCAGCCTCTATACAAAGATTCATGCGCCTAAACCAGTTTTCAAAACACTTTTTCCAGTCCGCCGCAGACACCTCGTTTACAGCCTGCTCGAACGCAGCCAGCGCATCTTCCGGCGACGAAAATTGTATCCCTTTGAGCTGATTTTTTATTTTTGGGAATAAAAAGAAGTCACACGGTGCTAGATCAGGGCTGTAAGGAGGGTGACCCAGGAGTTTGACTGGCGTGCTGTCCAGGAAGTCCCTCGTTTTGAGTGCGGTGTGCGCAGGTGCATTGTCGTGGTGGAGCAGTAGCCCGCGGAGCCCTGTGTTTGGTCGCTTGTTGCTTATAACAGAGAAAACTTCTGGCAAACATTTGGTAGTATACCATTCGGCATTAATGCTTCTTTGATCCCGTAAGGGAATTGATACCAAGTGGCCAGTCAAATTAAAAAAGCTAGCGATCAAAATCTTACCCCCGCTTCTAGATCGCTTCACTTTGGTAGGCGTTGGCTCATTTTGAAACACCCAAACAGTCGACTGGCGATTGGTTTCTGGGTCGTATTGATAAATCCAGGACTCATCACCTGTAACGATGTCGTAAACACGCCGAGACGAGCCTGCTTCAAATTTGTTAAGCATATCACGGCACCATTCCACCCGGGCCTGCTTCTGAGCATCGGTGAGGTTGTGCGGCACCCAGCGTGATACTATCCTCCTCACGCGAAGATGGCTGTGTAGAATCTCGTGAACGCTTCCCGATCCAATCTTCAATATGTGTTGAATCTCCTGATATGTAATTCGCCTATTGTCTTGGATTAAATTTTTCACTGCTAGCACGTTTTCTTCGGTAACAGCCGTCAAAGGGCGACCGCTTCTTTCGTCATCCCCCAAAGTTGGTCGACCGCGCTTGAATTCGTTATACCAACGATACACGGTTGCCTTGGAAGGGCCTTCATCCATGAATGCCATTTGAAGTCTATCGTACGATTCATCCGGTTTCAGGCGACACTTGAAATCGTATAAAATCATAGCTCTAAAATGTTCCCGGCGCAGATCCATATTTCAGTGAGACACAATACTTTGAATTAACTCGCAAAAAATGTGGAGGGAAATTTTGAAATTGGAACTTACTTATTTTTACTTATAAATAATCATATTTTCGAAAAACATTATAACTGGCCAGTCTCCCATATATAAAAACTTTTTTTCGCAATACTTTCTGAGGGGCCTGGTATTTTGTAATTTGTATTTTAATTAAAGCAAAGCTTATATTTTACCCAGTTCTGGTTGTATGTACATAATGCCAGCCTGTAACTGTCCCACTTCGAATCTCTCAATCGACACCTTTTGTGTCAAAATCTGTTCGGTAGTTTTTGAGCTACGATCAAACAAACATACTTACCACATAGACTGTCAAACTCATTACCCTTCTTATTTATTTAACCATTAATGTACACATATAATAAATAGTCTAGAAGGAGGAACAGAAAATAGGTACAAAGGCTTCTGTTTTTCGTAGTCGGGTAAAAATAACATACACAGACGTTGTTTAGAAAGTCATGTAAATAGATACCTACCTATATAAAACAAGAACCTAACTACTCTATAATTACTCGGGAATCCTCTTACAAAAATACTTACTTTCTATCTATTCCTTAGATACGTGTAGGTACAATCGAACAAAGTATTTGGTATGCGAGAGTACTGGTAGCCCAGTGATAACGGCCGCAACTCACAAGTAGGTATAGGTCGTGGGTTCAAACCCAGGCAGGCAATTTACTTTATGTAATTAAATTATTCATTCATTTATTCATCAAACAATTTACATTGTGTTCGAATACTACAACATAATCACATTTCAAAGTATAACAGAAGCAACAACAACAACAACAATGAAATACAAAGCAATCAGAACCAGTAAGAAATAAAAAAATGCTATGTGTAAATCAAAAACCTTTCTATTCCACTTAAAATAAATCAGCAAAGAATTAAATGTCAATTACTGTTCACATGTTCAATCATAAAAAGCTCAAAATATAAATTCCATCACTACTGCTCTCAAAACGGTGAAGGAAAACATCGTGAGGAAACCGGCATGTCATAGAACCAAATATTCAAAGACATGTGACATCCACCAACCCAGCAGTGGGAACATTAAAAGTCGGATGATGATGATTTGGTATGCAGATTGTAGGCAGCTAACAATTTAGTTTTGCTTGCAACTTCAATATTTTTTGCGAGTATACTGTTCCTAGTAATATTTTATACGCCTGTAGCGGCACCAACGCCGTCACTTACGAACTAATGACATGACGTCACACAAATCCTGCATCGCGCAAGCAAAGTTTTCGGCGCGATTAGAACACATACAACAGTCCGACAACAACCGTTAGGCAGTTGCCCAGACCAGTCACAACACCCGTCTGGTCGGAGGATCCTCCCTTTTTCTATGGAGGTTTGTGAGACTTTACACCCTGTTCCACCTACCTCCAAACGCCCTTTTAATAAAGTCCAAAGAAAATTAAATTTTTTTGGCAACTGACCAAAATATTTATGGGAGGTATTTTATTTTTTGAGGTGACTATAATTTCCTTAGAGTAAGTTATTCTTTTACAAAGGCAGAGGAAAGTTTTTTAAAATATGACTCCATCTTTCCGTTACACCTTGTTTATGGCAATCAAGTTGTTGGCGACTGGCTGGAAAGCCACCTTTTTTAAGAGTTTATATTTTGAAAGGTTTTGCTGTTTGTGTTTTTGTGTCAGCGTTTTTAGGTTGTCAAGTGTCAGCGTTTTTCCATTTGCTTTGTACATAGTTTGTTCTATTAATAAATAGTAATTAATATTATACTAACAGTGTTTCTACCATCTCCAACCCATCCTAATAATTACAGTCCACATTGCTCACCAACATTTTGGTCCATTCTCGCCGTAAAAACAAACCATTTTTAAAAATTTTCATTTTGACGTAAGTTTTTTTTTCATTTCGTTTAGTGAACATTCATTTCGTCATTCTTATTCATTAACCATGGTGGAAACACGTAGTCAAAGCAAGGCAAACACGGACACTACGGCCACGGAAGCCAATCGGACGCAGCCCGAACGTGGCGAACGTTCACGGGGCGGCGACCGGCCGGCTTTGGCCACAGCAATTAGCTCGACCACACAGCCCGCGGGCGCTGAACCTTGCGACCAGGCACAACCTAGTCTCGCAAATCGCCCAAGTTTACGATCTAATTTGGATTTAGACGCAAAAGCAAAAGCACCTTCACGCAGCGCACATAGTGTTCATAGTACACATTCGTGCAGTGAACGCACTCATTCCTCGAGGTCTTCGGCGACCGTCCGCGCTCAGAAACTGGCCATCGAAGCTGACGTAATGCGGCGCCGAGTGGAGCGCGAGCGACAGCAGGCGGAACGCGAGCGCGAGCTTGCACGACAGCAGGCGGAACGCGAGCGCGAGCTTGCACGACAGCAGGCGGAACGTGATCGCGAGCTTGGTCGCCTCGAGGTTGAGGCGGAAGAGACGGAATTACAAGCCAGACTAGCCGCTTTAGAAGCATCGAATAAGTCATCTAAATCCCATTGTTCACGTTTGTCTAATTGTTATTCCGCAAAACGCACCGCGACGTGGGTTCTCGAGCAGAACATGACCACGGTAAGTAACGCGAACGTGCCTGGTGAGGCACCGACTGTCACCTTGGGCAACCCCCAAGGACAATATTCGCAGCCGGCCGCTCCTACCAACACGGTATCGTTCTACGTACCAAATGTCAACCATGCAGCCCCGTCGTCAGGTACACACACCGCCTGTAACATCTACCACTACGATGCATCACAACAATTAAATACGTCTGAACGTCCTATCTCAGACCCCGTAACTCAGCTTACCCAAGCTATAAACGTCCTTTCCAGCAAACCAAAGAGACCCGAACTCGTCACGTTCTCGGGCGAAGTTAGTCAGTGGATGGCGTTCAAGAGTAGTTACGAACGAACTAAATCTAATTTTTCTCCGTCAGATAATTTAGATCGCTTAAACAACGCTGTGCGCGGTCCGGCGTACCAGTCCGTGGCGTCTCTCCTGTGGACTTCTGGGGAACCGGATGACATCATGAGCGCCCTAGAGCAGACGTACGCGCGCCCGGAACTTCTCGTCGCCCGCGAGGTCGCCGAGCTACGCAACAGTCCTAAGCTAAGTTCTCCCGAAGAATTAAACCGTTTAGCAAATAAATTACGCAATTTCGTGACAACGCTTAAGCTACTTAATCAGAGCGAGTACTTATGGTCACCAGAGCTCTTTCGGTGCATATTGATGAAGTTGAGCGAGCACACGCGCGCTCGTTTTACGGACTTTGCTTCCGTTAATGCACCCAATCAACCAAACTTCACAAAATTGGATATTTTGTCACGCTTTCTTTTAGCAGAGGCTGATAAACAGTTAAAATACAACTTTGTTGCCGACAATACAGTTAAGGCACAGAACTCAACGCATCCTAGTAGATTCCAATTGAAGAAGGAAACAATTCATGCCACCGTATCTAACAACAAAGTGCCCGAGCGTTGTACCTATTGTAAACAAGGACCTCATAACATAAAATCCTGTAAAGTTTTTTTAGCGCTCTCAATAGACGACAGATGGCGTTGGGTCCGTGAGACAAAAATATGCTACCGGTGTTTGAACTCCAACCCACACACTTGGAATTTTTGTCGCGCCAAACGTTGTGGAGTAGACGGATGTCCAAGACGTCACAACGCGCTCCTTCACGGCACAATGACAGCGAACTCCAAACCTAGCGTAGCATCCAGCAGCCAATGCAACAATACTCAAACTTTGTTTGCTGAACCGACCACTCTTGTCAACGTGGACAATTCAACCAAAGAATTTGAACCATCTGTCAAAATTGGAAATACATATTCTGATACCTTAATTGATGTCACAGAGACTTCGCGGTCAACCGATCGCCCTCGCGGACTGCTGAAGGTAGTCCCGATCGTGCTCGAGGGTCCAGACGGCGAGTTCCACACGACGGCGTTACTCGATGAGGGCAGTACTGCGACGCTCATTGACGGCGAGGTTGCTGCGCGCATCGGCGCGAAACCCACCTGTCAAGAGCGGCTACGCATCGAAGGCGTCAGTGGTATGACGAAAGAAGTTGACTTAAGTTACGTAGACTTTTATATTCGAGGTCGAAATTTGTCTGACCGTTATTTAATAAAACACGCGCGGGCGATAAAACCTTTGGGGTTGCGCGCGCAACACCCAGGCAAAATTATTTTCTCAGACTATGATCACTTGGTAGACTTATCCGACGAACTTTCATACACTGACGTCACCCCTACTGTCCTCATTGGTGCGCCCGATTGGCACCTGTCTTTAAGTCGCGAAGTGCGATGTGGCAAAAAGAGTGATCCTGTCGCCTCGAGAACTTTGTTAGGTTGGGTACTTCACGGCGCGCTTTCCGTTTCGTCTAAGCCACTCGAATTTGTGAACCACGTATTGGACGATCTAGACATTCTCATCAAAAGTCAATATGACATCGATGCCTTAGGCATAACGAAAAGCGCCCCTCGCCCAAACGATGACGATAAACGAGCCGTAGACATTATCGAATCATCGGCACGCCAACTTGATGACGGACATTTTGAAGTTGGCCTACCCTGGAAGAAAGAACTGCCAAAGACTATACCTGACAGTTATCCGCAGGCATTATCGCGCTTCAGGGCCCTTGAACGCCAGTTGGCAAAAGATAAATCGTTCGCCACAGCCTTTAACAAATTCATAGACGACATCATAGCAAAAGGCTACGCTGAGGAGTGCGAACCAACCACCTATCACCAATGGAAACCACCGAATGTTTCCTGCGTTGACGTAGTTGCTGGTATTCGTTGGTACCTGCCTATTTTCGGCGTACTTCACCCCCAAAAGAAGAAGCTCAGAGCGGTCCATGACGCCGCCGCGGCGACGAAGGGTGTAAGTTTAAACAGCCTGCTCCTACAAGGTCCAGACTTACTTTGTTCTTTACTAGATATCTTGTTCCGCTTTAGAGAAGGCACCGTTGCTCTAAACGGTGACATAAAAGAAATGTTCCCACAAATAAAAATCGCGCCAAGAGACAGAGACGCCCAACGTTTCCTCTGGCGTAGCAAAGAAGGCGAACTGAAAGAGTATCGTATGTCCTCTATGATTTTTGGTGCAGTTTCGAGTCCGTTCATTGCACTCTACATTAAAAATAAAAATGCAAGAACACTCCAAGCCGATTACCCCGCCGCCTGTAAGGCGATAATTGACGACCACTATATGGACGACTATTTAGGTAGCCATTCCAGTGTCGCCGATGCGGCGCAGCTGGCCGCCGACGTAGTCACAGTTCACAAAGCCTGTGGTTTCGAGATGCGCGCCTGGACGTCAAACGATCCGGAGGCACTTTCGCTTATCCCAAAGGAACTTCGAAGTAACGCAACCTCCGACGTCTATTTACCGCCTAGTAGCGAGGTTGGCGTTTTGGGTGTTAAGTGGAACCCACGTCAGGATTCGCTGGGTTTTCGAGCAGTGTCGCAGTTACCGGCCAGTACCTTAACCAAACGTAGTCTTTTGTCAAACGTCATGAAGGTCTATGACCCCCTCGGCTTAATTATGCCGGTCATTATCTGGGGCCGCATTCTGATACAGAAACTATGGAGGGCAGGGGTCGGTTGGGACTCACCGCTTCCCGACACGTACGTAAATGAATCTGAAGACTGGTTTTTACAATTGCAGGTCGCGTCCAACATAAAAATACCTCGTTGGTATATGAATAAGACAGATGTAGTGGATACCCAACTGCATGTATTAGCCGATGGTGGCGAACAAGCTTATGCATGTGCTGCCTATTGGCGTTTTAGATACGATGACGACTCCGTGTCGACAACTCTAATCGGCAGTAAAGCACGCGTTTCGCCCTTAAGGCCGGTCTCAATTCCACGCATTGAGCTACAAGCTGCGCTTATAGCCTCTCGTTTCGCGCAAACAATTTTGCAAGCACATCGAATTAAGCCCTCCGAGATCACTTTTTGGACAGACTCAACCACCGTCCTTAAGTGGATTCGGAGTGATGCTCGGGCTTTCAAACCATTCGTGGCGCACAGGTTGGGAGAGATATTAGAAACCACCAACCCGTCCAACTGGAGGTGGATCCCTACCTCTCTCAACGTCGCCGACGATGCCACAAAACCTAAAAAATTAAACCTCACACAGTCTCATCGATGGTTTACGGGTCCTCCATTTCTGTTACAGCCACCAAACGCTTGGCCGACCGAGCGAGTTGCTGACATCGAGGAGACTCTACCAGACCTCGAGTTGAAATCTGAGCTGGTGGGGTTGCTCCTCGACGTTCCGTTCTCGAGTCCAGTACCTGACGCGACGCGTTTTAGCTCTTGGCTGCGCCTTTTGCGTGCTACCGCCCGTGTTCTCCAGGGTGCGCGATTATTCCGGCTTAAACTGTCTCGGTCAATAGATCAAAATTCAAATATATACATCGACAGCACCACATCTCCTTCACAAGTTCACGCGGCGGACATCATAACAGCTGAGAAGATGATACTCCAACGAGCTCAGAGAGACAGCTTCCCCGACGAGCTGAAAGCAGTCGAATCTTCACAGCCCGTACCCAAAAATAGCCGAATAACAAAACTCGCGCCAATTCTTGGCCAGGATGGCTTGCTGCGACTGGACTCACGGACAAAGTATGCGCCAGGAGTGAGTGAGAGAGCCATATCACCTGCAATTCTGGATGGTCGCCATCACGTCACACGACTCCTCATCCTTCACGAACATATTCACGCCGCACATTGTTTTAACGAACTTGTACTTAATGAGCTCAGGCAGAAGTTTTGGATACTCAAAGCAAGAGATAGCATCCGTAGCGTCGCCAAAGCCTGTCTGCAATGCAGAAGGTGGAAGAGCCAACCTGCTCGACCTCAAATCGGCAATCTTCCGGAAGAGCGACTCGACCATCACAAGAGGCCGTTCACCCACGTGGGCCTAGATTATTTCGGTGCGATCACGGTCACAATATTACGACGCCACGAAAAACGCTACGTCGCACTTTACACATGCCTAGTAACGAGAGCCATCCACTTAGAACTTGTATCTTCACTTTCATCCGATTCTGCCATTATGAGCCTAAGACGTTTTATTGCTCGCCGAGGATCGCCTTCAACAATATTTACAGATAATGGCACCAATTTTGTCGGAGCCTCCCGAGAGCTACGCTCATTACAAGACGACGCAGTTCAAGAATACGCCACAAACCACAAAATCAAATGGCGTTTCATCCCACCGGCATCTCCGTTCATGGGTGGAGCATGGGAAAGATTGGTACGAACCGTGAAGACAACCCTGAGAGCCTGCCTCGCCGAAAAAGTTTTAAAAGAAGAAGTCCTATCCACACTACTCCTTGAGGCAGAGGCCATAATAAATTCGAGACCTCTCACGTATGTGCCATCTTCAATCGACTCACCAGAAGCGATCACTCCTTTCAATTTCATCCTGGGTTCCTCTTCAGTCGTACCTTGGACCAGCACGCTCACAGACGCGGACTTAGACAGAAGGTGTGACTGGCGTCGAAGCTTACGTCTGGCAGATCATTTTTGGGCACGATGGCTGCGCGAGTACTTGCCCACGCTCCGAGCAAGAGGACCCTCCACCAACACATGCAGTTTTAGTGAGGGAGACGTGGTGCTGATCGCCGACCCTACCCTTCCTCGTGGCTTATGGCCGCTAGGAAGAATAGTGTCGATCTACCCAGGGCCAGATGGAGCGGTCCGCGTGGCAGACGTCCGCACTAAGGGCGGTATACTGCGCCGCCGGCCCGTAAGCTCATTTTGATGGAAGCTGCTTCCCAGCCAGTAGCCACCGGTTGTTAGTGTTCCACTGGGGGTCCGGTATGTTGGCGACTGGCTGGAAAGCCACCTTTTTTAAGAGTTTATATTTTGAAAGGTTTTGCTGTTTGTGTTTTTGTGTCAGCGTTTTTAGGTTGTCAAGTGTCAGCGTTTTTCCATTTGCTTTGTACATAGTTTGTTCTATTAATAAATAGTAATTAATATTATACTAACAGTGTTTCTACCATCTCCAACCCATCCTAATAATTACAGTCCACATTGCTCACCAACACAAGTTATTTAACTTTTATTTTAAGAATTGCCTCTCACAGTACAACCTGTGAAATTTGTTCTAGTTTCCACAAGGTCCGTATAGTAAACAACTCCTGATGCAGCCTGTACATTATTCAACATAATATTGCGTTCATTCTGCCAAAGAATGAATACACTCCCATAAGATATGATGTGCAGATTGTACTTATCGCAGTCAGATGTGGAACACTGAGGCGAGGCAACGAGCTTGAAGGAAAATAATTTACTTTTAAAGTTACCATGCCCTGTGAGAAATTGGGCAACACAGGGTAAATAGAAAAAAAATCCGTGCGTGCAAGCGTTTTTGCCATACCTATTATTGGAAACAAATATAGCAGCTCACAATGTTAGGATCCATTAATTATATGCTAATTTGTATCCGTGGTGCTAGGCAACTGGGCTTACCCCAGTTGTAAACGACCCTTTGTGCTTATTGGCCTTGTTTGTTCTGTCGCCGGCTTGATATGGAAGGAAGTGGAAATTTATATTTTTTTCCTACTCCTCCGTTATTCTTTTCTGATTAATTTCGTTGCGGGATCCAAGACAGTTAAATTCATTCTGTAGGACTTCGTCGAGCTAGCTTCATTAATTCGCTTTTCTGGTGGTCGCCACTGTTGATTCTGGCTTTCAGAAGTTGCAGTTGTTTGGGGATAGTGCGGTGGGATTAAAGTACAATCTGTGAGGTTGTTTACAGCTTAACCGGACTTTCCTGTGCCAACCTTAGTAAACTAAAACTTCCAACCAGGGAACAAAACATAAAATTAAGGGACTGCACTAATATCACCCTCTGTGGGGTACAGACCTCGACTTAGGGCATCTTTGGGGGGACATTAAGGAATAGGCTGCATTTATTTCACTATTATATTGTTTATATATTTAATAATTTCAATATTATTTATAAATGAGACGCTGAGTCGTGGTCGCTCACAAGTTACCCAAAGGGCAATGGAGAGGGCTAAGCTTGGGGTTTCCTTACGTGATCGAATCAGAAATTAGAATATCCGCAGGAGAACCAGGTTTACAGATATAGCCCGAAGAATTGCCAAACTAAAGTGGCAATGGATAGGGCACATTGCTCGTAGAACAGATGATCGATGGGGCTGAAAGTTCTGGAGTGGCGACCGCGAACCGGGAGACACAACGTTGGAATCCGTCCCTCTAGGTGGACCGATGACCTGGTTAAGGTTGCTGTAATCCTATGGATTGCGAGACGCTCAGTACCGATTAGTGTGGCGACGCTTGGGGGAGGTAGTGGACGTCTTTTGGTTGAAGTGATGATGATGAAGAATAGTAGAAAAATAAATGTGTGCCTTTTAACGAATACTTTGTTCAACTGTACACACACCTACGTCACCTACTCTTATGATAAAAACGCGATAGTGCAGCAGATGTTATTATTGACATTATTAATAATGAAACAGCCGTGGCTTGTTATCAGACAGATAAATAATAAATGATAACATAAGTATATACAAGCAGACATTTTTATCTTTTCCCCTCGAAGTATCCTTCATAAATCTTTGTCAGTAATACACTGGATTAGTTGTGATATGTTTTATGTCAAGCACTTATATATATAAAGATCTATTATAAAGCCATTAACGATAAAAAAACGATTCATTGTCTGCATAGGCCTTTCTTCCTAGCCCATATAAGTCGTAGAACCGATGACCGTTGTGGTAGACGTGTTCTTGAGTGGAGAAGGCGGAGACGGTTGGTATGACAAGTTGATGATCTGGGTAGCTGGTTCCCAAGTATGTTGGGGTCCGGACGGCTACCAGTCTATATAAAAAAAAAAAACAAAAGAAAACCCGACTGCTTAAAAAGCGAACAAAAAGACGTAAACAAGAAGAAATTCATGCTGTGCAGTGCTGTGGAGGAAAGCAGTGGTGGCCCAGTGGTATCGGCCGCGACTTACAAGTTGTAGGTCGTGGGTTCGAGCCCAGGCAGGCGCTTTACTTTGTGTAAATTATTTCTTCACCACTGCTCTCAAAACGGTGAAGGAAAACATCGTGAGGAAATCAGCATGTCCTAGAACCAAAAATTCGAAGACATGTGACATCCACCAACCCGTACTGGGCCCGCGTGTTGGGTTACGGCCCATTCCTTCTCACAGAGAGGAGGCAAGTGTCCCAGCAGTGGGAGAACATTAATAGGCTGATGATGATGAGTCGGAGGATACATATTCGCGAGCTGGCTAACCAAAACCAGATTGAATTTCTTCTTGTTTACTTCTTTTTTGTTCGCTTTTTAAGCAGTTGGGTTTTTTTTTTTTATTAACTTTTTTTATTTACTACTTTTAGTAGTGTTATATATTTTTGAAATCACCTCTTGAAACCCTTTATTTTGATACCCACACGATGGGGCTGGAAGAAAAAAAAACCCCCACAAAATGACGCCCAAAATCCGCCATTTTTTTCTTTTCCAATTTTAATGTAGCACACTCGCAGGGTTAAGACGAATCGATTGAAGTGAGAATCATCAAAATCGGCCAACACGTTTGGTCTCTAGAACGCCACATAGCAACAAACATACATACATACATAGATAAATACATACATACATAGACTGATAAACACATTACCCTCCTTCGGCAGTCGGGTAAAATGCTTTATACCAGTACTTTACGTGAAGCGACTATCTGACCTCCCACAATCAGATTACTGGACAACACGATGCCTCTTGGTAAGATAAGTGCAGGACACTCAAAGACGAGACCACGAATCTGCGAAATTTAAAAGATACCTTTTTGTGAATCGGCAATGATCGGCAGAGGAGCGCCCTAGGATAGGACACACAGTAATCACAACCTGCGTACGAGTATGACCAGTTTTACTAACGTAAACGTAGCAAAAGAAGTATGTAAGGATTGTAGCAGTTGTAGTTGTGTAGTGTCTGCCTATCCCTACGGTAAAAAGGCTTGCGTGTACATCTATACCAATATTATCAAGAGGAAAGATTGTTTTGTTTGTTTGTAACGAATAGGCTCCGAAACTACTGGACCGATTTTAAAAATTCTTTCACCTATGGAAAGCTACATTATTCCCGAGTAACATAGGCTATAATTTATTTTGTAAAAAATTATAGATCCTTATGAAAATTGCAATACCCGAAGTAGCAAAATTTTGCCTAAGAAATTCATTATTTGGCGTGCGCTGAGAAAACTATTTGTGATACATAAAAATTATGTATTATATGATTAAAGTATCCTTATTAACTACAAAAAATTCTGAGACAGAATATATCTCACTATCATAGTTAAGTCACAATAGTAGCTTTTGTGTTCTAAAATTTAATTAGATCGCCGGTAGAAACAAAAGTTGGTTACATTCGTAAAAAAATAGTTTAACAAATTGGTAGGTAGGTAGGTAGGGTAGCGTAGGTAGGTCGATGGTTAGGGCAGGTGAGTAGGTAGGTAGGGTAGATAGGTAGGTGGTAGGTACGTACCTATCCACACAACCAGTCAGCTAGTGTATCTATTATTTTTCAAGCGCGACCTTGTCTGGTCGTTATCATTACAAAATATTATCAATCTATCACATTGTATGTGAGTGGTTTGAATTGATATCTACCTACGAGCACAAAGTACGTAAGCGGCGGCGCGCCGCAGACAGAGGGGCCACTCTCACTTTGACATTTCGGTTTTACAGGGAATATTGGGCACTATTGGACCGAGCTCAGTCGGTCACGTCAATCATACATTAAGTACTGTAACGAGGTTGGTTGCATTGGATGGGTTACCTTTATTATTTGTTACAGACCGAATTTACTTTTTTGTTTTTAATTCTTTCTTTCAATTATTTTTAAGTTATAAAGGTAATTATTCTTTCAAGATGACAAATTAGAAATTCATTATCTAGGATTATAATAAATTATTTTAAGCCCATAAGAAGCCCATAGATGAAATTGGGAACTTGTCATAATAATAAGGTTCAAGTCATACAGCTTACAAATATGTTTCCTCCGACTGCACAGCATAATTTCCTTCTTGTTTAAGATCATCTTTGGTTTTTTGATTTTATTAGGTACCTGGTTTTTTCACATTTATATTTTTGTCGAGCTTGGAGCTTTTTACAATTTAATTTTTTAAGTGGGATCATTATTACACTATTACTACGTCTTGTTACTCTCCAATATTCATCGTATGTGGCGTAATATTAAATGTTTCGTGATATTAAATGGATATTTGATGCCCTGTCTACCCTCTAAGGCATGTAAGCATGATATGATGTATGTTTAGACGAATCTATGTATTTATGTTTGTAACTTGGGCAACCTACTCTTTTTTTTAATTCGAAATCAATATAGTAGCAACCCTAGTGAATCTGTCAAGTTTAGCTGTCAATTTTCTAAACGGCAGGAGTGGCCCTTCTGTATACTTACTATTTTGTGCTACGAGTTACAGAATGTTAAGTATCTTATCTTGTGAAAGGGCCAAGAAATAACTCGGACACTTCGACCCATTGGGATCTATTGTGGTCCCCTAGATAACCCACTCCTCCCCAATTTCGTTGAAAACTCTCTTCATTCTTTACAACGAGACTAGGATATATGAATCTATAGTCTTCTGGTTTTGGATATCCAACCTCTAGGAGACTCATTCGCTTACCAGCCAGTGCATCGCATGTGCACAGAAGGTGCTCCATGCGTTCCGTATGTTCCCCACACAAACTGCATATAGGTGTCGTGGTTAGACCCATCTTCATGAGCATGTCGTTGGTTCCAAAGTGCCCAGTAAAGGCCCCAAGTAGGTAGCCGATGCCCCCTGCACATATTCCAAATGCATTCCCGTGCTTTTAACGAAGAGCCCAGGAATTTCTTGGAGTGTTCCAGATCGGTATTAGACAGCCAAAGTGTTTGTATTATATAAATTTTAAGTACATCAGCTATCTTTTTTTCTTGTCCGTTCTTCTCCACGTAGGCTTTTCCGAACGGATGGTAGAATCACTTTATTAGATCCAGCCTTAGTTGTCCCCCCAGCGACGCCCTGAGCCGAGGTTCGACCCCAACTGGGGTAGCCCTCAGCGTTGTCGCTTAGGTTTAGAAATTTGAAGCCTGGCTGGAGGCTAAGAGATTAGTCTCCACAGGGAAGTCCGGTTAAGTAATAGCCGGCCATTTTGGCCGAATTGCGAGACGCCCCATAGAAAAAAAAAAAAAAAAAAAAAAAAAAAGCTATCTTTTTTTTTGTTGATGGGGGCAGCCTTAAAAGGCGCTTGGTTTTTGGGCAAAAAATCAGGGCACAGACATAAATCTAAATAGATAACGCAAGTCCCTCCATCTGGATGAAAACCAAGCGTGCCACTTTTCACACACAATTTAAAAACAAATTTACTTACCAATGAAAGCAAACATTTCCAATGCCTCGGCCAACTTTTCCTATACAGTCTTTACAGCTCGATATGGCATAGAAAAGCATATTTCTAGATTTCGGTGGATTTCCGGTGCCGATAATGCTAAATGAAAAGCTCAGATTACGATCATTTGTCGTAACTTTATTCCGTTTTTTGACACGCGAAGTACATACAATCGCGTCATCTAGTTAGATTTATGTCTGTGGATCAGGGAGTGTGGGATTTTTACCTCAATAAAACGATCCCAGTGATTACCATCAGCACGTGCTAATAGTCACGAGACCACGAAGAGGTCACGTGGTCACGTTCTACGTAGAAGGAGTCACTTGACCTCTCAAAAGACCACCTGGAGCCTTCTCTGTGCAACGCCTGTTAGGACACATCCCTGGGGAAACTGGAAAAGCGCCTCTCTTGAGCTTCACCGTGCTTGGTAGCACGTGTGACGTGATCACTGTGCTACCATCTTTCCTAAAGGCTCTTGGTAGGCAGACGGTACTAACGGCCTACAACCTATGAGTAGTAGCTTTTGCCAGGGCTCCGCCCACGTAAAATGTGTTTTCTTATCCCAAGGGATGAAAAGTAGACTATGTGCTTTGCCAGACATCTCTGTGCCAAAGGTGAACGGCATTTTTGTACCGCATACTTTTTTTGTTGTTCGGTGACAGAATTTGTACCACTTATTAAGGCAACTAAGCCTTTTATTTTCATGTTAGTTTACTATTTTAAGAACTTCGTATTAATTAATAATATCAATAAAAAGATTTTAATAAATAAATGTAATAAAATCGTACACAAAACGCAGTTATGTTTTTAGAAGTAGCCTTATCTAAAATAACACGAATATTGAAATGATAATGAATTATTTAGAAATAGAAATAACATTAAATATAATCAAACTCATCATTATCAAACTGTTGCTGGACATAGGTATCTCCTAATGCCCTGAGTAGGTACGATCCTCATCTCAATCTACCTACTTAAGGCGACAACACGCCCCAGCGACCTTGAGCGATTGGGAGGAGCTTGCGCCGCACCCCCGCGACCCCGCAACTACACGCTCGTAATTTCGTAGGGTAACCATACGCTTCAGACGGCGAGGACTACTGACTGTTTTTGTTTTTATGTAGTGAGAAATAATAAGGTAGCATTCTGATAATAAATATTATTTAATTAGTGGTGAGATCCTACGAATATTAAAAATGCGAAAGTATGGATGAATGGATGGATATTTGTTCCTCAATCACACCAGAACGGGTGAACGGATCTGGGTGAAACTTGGCACAGAGACAGATTATAGTTCGAAATATCACATTTATTTCATCCCGGTAAAATGTTCCCTTGGAGCAACAAAACACAACACGCGGGTGTAGCCGCTAGCAGAATCTAGTGGTTTATATATTTACGTAAGTAATCAATGTGCTCATTCATATATGGGCAACTAGCTGTCCCCCGCGGCTTCGTTCCTTACCTACTCTACCCTACCCACCTACCTACCCTACCTACTCCACCCAACTCTACCATACCCTACTTACCTACCAATAAAATACTATAAATAGCCTATGTCCTTCCTCAGGATGCCATCTATCTCCTTGCCAAATTTCATTGTATTCCGCTTAGTGGTTTAGACGTGAAAAGGTAACAAGTAACGTAAAGGTAACAAGTGATAGGTAAATAGTGTAAAAATAATAACAAGTGATAAAAAAAAACATAAAATAAAGACATGTGATTTGTGTGCATGGGCGGATCCAGGAGTGGGGGGGATACTTGAAATAAAATTATGTGAATTATTAACATTATTTTATTTTTAACAAGTGATAAAAACATAAAATAAAGTCATGTGATTTGTGTGCACTGGCGGATCCAGGAGTGGGGGGGGGGGGGATACTTGAAATAAAATGATGTGAATTATTAACATTATTTTATTAGCTTTAAAACTCCTCAAAACCGAGAACACTTATATCTATACGATGTGTTTCTTTGTATTGTCCTGTCTTTCTTGTATTATGTCGTCTTGTGTACTAGTGTCTATCGCTATTGCTCGGTTTTTCATTCATTTATTTTTCTTTTCTTATTCTCCTTCTTGTTTTCTTTTGCGTTCTACAAGAATATATCATATAAATATTCATATGAGCCGACTATGTTAAAATCATTGTTTACCTAGTAGGGACTGTTCCTCATTTTCGGTCACTTTGTGAAAGGATGATGGATCCCCCTCAGATATAGTTGTTTAAATTTCTGCAGAACTGAAATATAATTACAATGATAAATACACCGAAACAATCTATGCTATATCAGCTGGGGCAAAAAATAAAAGATGAACAAACCATAATAAAGGTTTTAACAGTGTCTCCTTTGCTGTCAGGCTGTCACTCAAACATCTAAAATAAAAACATCATGAGATGCTTATTTCATACAACAACCAAATACCAAACACTCATATGCATAAATATGGCAATTATTATTTAAATTATTATTTTACTAACTATATTTTGAAATAATATTAATATTTTAATGTTTAAAAAAAATAGGTATTACTAAAACCAAAACCAATAAATAGCCCACATGAAAACCATTTCCCCTGCCCAACCCCTCCCCCCGGTATCCACGCCTGGTGGTGCAAAATATAAAACTCTTTATAATATATAAATAAATACTCTTTTACTAGTAAAAATGTATAAAAACTATAAACAGCAGCCTAATTGCGTAAGTGAATTCGGCAAGGCAAAGGGTTTGACCCCATGAAAGAACATGAACAATTAACCAATCACAAGCGAGATGAAAGACGCGATGTGGATTTTCGTCTATGTGATTGGTCGATTGTTCTTATTCTTTCATGGAGTCATACCCTTTGCCCTGATAAACAATTGACCAATCACATGCGAGATGAAAGACGCGATGTGGATTTCCGTCTATGTCATTGGTCGATTGTTCATACTCTTTCATGGGGTAAGACACTTTGCCTTTCCGAATTCTTATATATATATATATAAGAATATAATATAATAATAGGTAATATAATAGGATATTATAATGCAAAATCTACTGATAAAATAATAATAAAAATATGTTTAAATAATACAAAAGTCGGAATATTAAATTAGATACCTATGCATTTACCTGTCGGTACTTATGTCCATATTTTCATGACCAATAAGCGGAGTTGCCTTTTTCTCCTGTTCTGTACAGCCGGGGCTACAATATAAATGTATGTTTGTAAGTATAGATAAACCATTATATTGTATTAGGCGAAATTAGTAAAGTATTCGTACATGAAGCACTACCACAAAACAGACCCAAAAAATTACATCTCCGCATCCGGAGATGTAATTGATGTACAACACGGTCAAAATAAATGTGCACCTCGCTGGATTGCGAACCCACTTCTGCCTACCCGCGCGGCGCCCTACGTTTGTCCCGAGCAAGACGAACGACAGAGTGACGTGACAGCGCCGGGCACAGTTATTTTCCCCGAGCAGTACGTGCTTGGAGTGGAGTACTATACTTACAACTATGCCAAATTGCTAATAATTACATTCACATACTTTTTGAAAATGTTATCCGGACTGTCCCTACTAGGATGGCGGTATGGTTACATTGAATGCAATGGCAATACTCACCTCGCCTCTGCATTTATATCTAGATAATCTTTGTTATTTGCTATTTTGGTAAAACAGAAATAACATAATTATTTTAATAAAATAAAAGTATGTTTATTACAAATTTACTTTATATTTATGTTATGTGTATTTTTTTATTTAGTTACCTATACTAATTTAAACTTTAGGAATACATTATTGATAATTAAAATATGCCACTTACCTAAGTAATCAATAATTTTTTTTCATTATAAGCCATCTCACTTTCAAACATTTGAATTTACCGCCCATTTTAGCGCGAACCTTATAAACAAACAAATAAAATAGTGTCCTTTTGCTCCGAACGCGTGAGCGTCAGCGTCTACCCGTGACAGTGGTCAGCGATGCACTGCCGCCCGTCGCCCGGTGGGGCCCCCGCTTCAACGCGCACCAAGTTTAGTCGGCAAAACTAATAACATTTATTTACTAATAATAATTTTAAAAAAAGCCCTAGATTAAAAAAATTGATAATTAAATTGCCTTTTAGATGGTGAAAGTTTCATAAAAATACGTCCAATGGTTTTTGCGTGATTGTCGATTTTTGATCCGCGTTAGACATTACTTTGCAAATTAATTAAACTATGTTACACTAATATATTTTAAAATGTGCTCAGATGAAATTATTAAGGAAACGCTCTAGTATAACATATATTTTTTCGGCGCCTTAAGGCGCCGATTCCCTTGAGTAGCTGATTTTAAAATGAGAATCACGTCTAAACGGCTAATCGTAATTTATTGGAAAAAATATATGTTATAGTAGACCATTTTCTTAATAATTTCATCTGAGCAAATTTTGAGTTTTATTCGTATAACATAGTGGAATTAATTTGTAAAGTTATGTCTAAAACGGACAAAAACACAACAATCACAACAAAACCGCTGGGCGTATTTTAATGAAATCGACACCATATCAAAGACAATTTAATTATCTACATTTTGATCTGAAGCTTTTTTTTTAAAGTCATAGAATAATAAGAAAAGTAGAAAAAACTACTAAATTTCGGGTCGCGCGGGTGAGAAACGAGGGCGCGTTTTGTTCCCTCAAGGTCGTTGGCGTTAGTCGTCGTCTTAATGGTAAGTAAAACACTACACAGATAAAAACAAACTGTTTACTTTACACATTGTGTAACAATATCTACCATTTACCTATTTGTAACAATCTACATTGGTACACTAGTACATAACCTTAAAAAATAAAACTGGTTATGACCTTTACGTCCCAAGTTCTAAAAATCTAAGAATTTAAAAACCGGTCAAGCGCGAGCCGAAGCCAAGTTATAAATTATCCATACATCCAAACTACCGCATTTATAATATTAGGAGTGGATTACATCAGCTCAGATGGAACATTTTGTTTTCAACAAAAAATTAGAGCTCCCAGACATCAGCAAAAAGTACCAGCACCAACGACCGTTGACCTCGTGATCAGCTATAGTTAGTTACCTGTGAACCTGTCCACTTGTAATTATGAGTTTAGATACTTAATCTTCTTTTTTACTAACTTTATATTACCTTGCTTATGTACGTGTGTCCGGCAACTAGTAATCAATTTTTACCCGACTGCGGGAGGTAATGTTTTTTGAGCGTATGTATGTATGTATGTCCATTTCTATAGCACGCTCTACAGCCCAAACGGCTTGACGAATTATGACATATGAGGTGTCGTTGGATTCGTCTTAATTGTAGGAGTGACATAGGCTACACAATTATTAAAAATAGCGTAAAAAAAGGTATCACCCCTCCTTTTTTAGGGACATCTGAGCTGGCATCCGATTAAGCTGATGTTTGGCGTACCTGCTTATGTAACGACGCTTTCTAAAAATAAAACCTAGCTAGATCGATTTATCACCCCCGAAACCCCCTGCATACTAAATTTCATGAAAATCGTTTTAGCTGTTTCAGAGATTCAGATTACATATATGTATACCAATATTATAAAGAGGAAAGATTTTTTTGTTTGTTTGTACCGAATAGGCTCCGAAACTACTGGACCGATTTAAAAAATTCTTTCACCAATAGAAAGCTACATTATTCCTGAGTGACATAGGCTATTTTTTAATCCCGAAAACGGGTCCTGTGGGGTGGCCCACGGGAGCGAAGCCGCGGGGAACAGCTAGTATACAATAATTGCTCGCCCTCTTCTCGAGGTACGAGTGCATCACGAAAGAACTAGATAGCCTTATATATAAGGACGGCCAATGGGTTCGCAAATAGTGCGAACACTCTTGTCTGAATCTACACGTAGCATACAAAAACGACCGTATTCGTTTCGCCCTCGCCGCCGAGGCCCGCCGCGAAGTCCTTGTCTAAAACTCTACAAGCCAGCCCGCGATGCTGCGCATTAGTTAGAATCTAGATATTATTGGAGTTTCTTGTCCGTTCTTCTCCACGTAGGCTTTTCCGAACGGATGGTAGAATCACTTTATTAGATCCAGCCTTAGTTGTCCTCCCAGCGACGCCCTCTGGGGTAGCCCTCAGCGTTGTCGCTTAGGTTTAGAAATTTTTGACTGGCTGGAGGCTACTTAGCTTAGTCTCCACAGGGAAGCCCGGTTAAGCATATGTCGGTCACTTGTGACTGTTTGCGAGACGCCACCCACAAAAAAAAAAAAGAAAAAAAATTTAAAGGTATAATATTAGATTAGATTTAGTACCTTTCAGTACAAAAAGGTTGTTCTAAAAAAAATATATATTTAATACTTATTTGTAATCAATAATCAAACGAAAAAAAAACATTCTTAAAAAATATTAACCTTTTTTGGAAAAAAACATTTTGAAAGTGAAAAAATAACTTCAAATTCGAAATTCGGTGTTCTTGTTTGTTTTTCTTCGTTTTTACACCGACTTCCGAAAAGTAACTTATTTTTCTATTTGTAGCGTTTTTATTTGGAAGTCGGGTGTATTCTTTTTTTTTAAGTTTTTTTTTAATTCAAAACATATTTCCTGTATGATTATAGATAATTACGGCCTATTCAGTAAACTATTTTGCTATTTGTACTTTGAACTTGTTGTACGGCCGATTACCTGTTTGTTTTTTTTGCATCGTACGAATTAGATGACTAAGCAAATGATGATGAAATATCACCAAGAGATGAATATACCGGTTAAAAATATACGGGATGAAAGATACCGGGTAAAAAACTTTTTTGCAAAAAAATACTACCGACTTCCAAATGAAAAACGACAAAGTGAAAAATAACTTAATTTTTGGAAGTCGGTGTCTTTGGTTGGTACTATTTTTTGCGATGGACACCGACTTCCAAAAATTAAGTTATTTTTCACTTTGTAGTTTTTCATTTGGAAGTCGGTAGTATTTTTTTGCAAAAAAGTTTTTTATTTATCCCTTTTTAGTTTTATCTACCTAATAGGCAAATGGACTGGCAATGTACTCGTAAGGTCCCTATAACGCCAGAATAGATTACCCGAGAAACATGAAACTTGAACATAACCGGTGAAATGGGAGGTATGCGTACCCCTTTAGAGAGTACTGGCGTGATGTTATGTTATGAAATGGGATAAACAATAAATAGACATGCGATTGCAGCAATCCCGAGAGTTTTGCCGTTATTTAATGAAGAGTTCTGTAGTATATCTCCGAAGTTCTTCATCAGACCTTCACCAAATTAAAATGGGACCAATTTCGAAACTTTTAAACTCGTTTTATTTTCTTTTGTTTAAATAGTATGTAATCTTTTTTTTTTGTTTTCTTACGACTTATTGTCGGGCCTACGTTGTCCCCACATATCTAAGTACTAATGCTGTAACAAGGAAATATTGTAAAACCAAACCATTTTTTTAAAAGAGTAACCATGGAGTTTCTTGCCGGTTCTTCTCCATAGGAAACGACCAACCCGAACCGTGCACATTGTCGACGTTTTATAAGTGCCCATGTAGGCCTATATGAAATAAAAAAATTGATTTTGATTTTGAAACATACTCTTTCAAACAAAAAAAGAATTTTGAAAATCGGTCCACAATTGACGGAGATATCGGTGAAAATACACACAAATTTAAAAAAAACATGAATTCGAACATAGAACCTCCTCCTTTTTGGTAAGTCGGTTAAAACGGGGTGAATAGGAATGCAGGGTCAATGGAAACAAACTTTGATCATGATTTAAACTTTGAATACCACTTTATGGTTTCAAACAAAGACCAAAATACTAATACTGTATTTCAGAACCAAAAAGTTTTACATTAGTTGGTGATTGGAGTCTCCTTTAAAGCAAGTAATTCCTGAGTTAGGAGACTCCGCTCTTCCACAGCAATATACTATTAATTCAGTACCTTAGATATAACCAGTATCTTTGTGTGTGTGGGTGGGTGCTTGTGTGTGTATGCGTGCATGTGTGTATTTCATTTTGTATGTTCCAATAGTGCCTCAGTGTGACCCAAGACCTTCATTCCTATTTACCCCATTTTTATTAACCCCCGCCGGAAAAAGAGGGGTGTTAGAAGTTTCACGTGTGTTGCTGTGTATCTGTGTGTCTGTCTGTGGCATCATAGCGCCTAAACGGATGAACCGATTTTGATTTCGTTTATTTTCTTTGAAAAGTTATTTTGTCGAGATTGTTCTTAGCTATGTTTGAATAAAATCGGTTCAGCCGTTCAAAAGTTATAGGCGTTTTACTGTTTGAATCGTGGTGTTTTCGCAAGATAAATGTGTCGGGGGTTTTTGAAATTTTACTTGTACATTTGGCGGTTTACGGTAGTGAGTTTGCATTGAGTCAAACGCTCTAGACAAATGATATTTTATCAACGAATGCGTCGGGATAGCGATGGGAAAATGGCAAAAAATGAATTGAAATTTCAAGCGCTATTTAAATGTCACGTGACCAATTTACATTTTGGGATTTCGACCATTAGTATTTTTTGTATTTTTTTTATCGTTTCCCCACACTAGGAATTTGTTCTTGTATCGTGGGTGCGTTACAAACATATAAACTCACATACACTACACCCAGAGCCGGAACGACCATCTGTAGTTCATACAAATATTTGTTCCGTGCGGGAATCGAACCCGCGACACGAAGCGTAGCAGTCAATCGCTCAACCACTGCGCCAACCGTGCCCCCATTGCTTTTTTAGGGTTCCGTAAACAAAGGGTAAAAACGGGACCCTATTACTAAGACTCCGCGGTCCGTCTGTCTGTCTGTCTGTCTGTCACCAGGCTGTATCTCATGAACCGCGAAAAAAAAAAAAATATTTAAGTGGGGCTCCCATACAACAAATGCGTTATTTTGCCGTATTTAGTGATAATGGTACGACTCGCACTTGTATTTATTTGGCCAACCAACAATTGTATATACTTAATACTGATACATTAAATTTTCAAGTTTATATGTCTAATTTCTCAGAGACCCTTAAATTATTAGAGTTACAAAACAAATTAAAATCTAAAGGAAAATTTATGTCAGTTTAAAAACAAAATTAAAATCAAAAGCATCAAAAGCAAACCACAATGAAAATTAAAATCCAAGTCAAAATTAAATTTAAAATCAAAAAATATAAATCAATAAAATTTAAATTACAATTAAAATAGAAAATTAAATTTAAAAGTAAATCAATCAAATAAACTCTCAAAATAGCTTTCGTTGACAGAATAACACTTCGTCTAGACTAGAGCCTCATTTCGGCGTAAAAGTCGTGGGATAGGTGAGGAGAAAAAGGAGCAGAAAAACGCGGTATTGAATAGGCGTTTTCGCAAATACCAAAGATCAGTGGCGTAAAAATCAGACCGGTTCTACGAGATAATTAAATTTTTCGTGATAACCCGTTTTACGAGTAGGTACGGTATCCACGCCAACAAACACACCAATCAATCTGCCTAGCCATTTCCCAACTATATTGGGTTCGACTTCCAGTCTTACCAGATTTAGCTGAGTACCAGTGTTTTACATGGAGCAACTGCCTATCTGACCTCCACAACCCATCAACTGGGTAACACGGTACTCCTTGGCAAGACTGTTGTCAGATCTCAAGCTTCTGACTACTTGTAACGACTGTCAAAGATCTTCAAATGACAGCCGGGACCAACGGCTTAATGTGCTTTCCGAGGCACAGAGGAAACTCGGTATGTTGAAATGGTCACCCAAACATAGAACAAAGAACCTTGATGATCGACCAGTGCGGCTGTTATTATTTAGCCGACAAACACACCAATCTCCTTCTTTTCGAATCGAAAAGAACCATAGTCTGTGGCGTTCATTAGGTCCTCTAAAATCCAGGGATGTGTCCTAACAGGCGTTGCACTGAGGGGGTTCCGGGTTCGTCTGTTGAGCGGTCATAGGGATCTACTACGTGCTGATAGTGATCACCGGGGTGGTTTTAGTGAGGTAAAATTCCCACACTCCCTGATCTTTTCCCGGCAGCAGGCTAATTGCATAAGTGACGGAAATCCACAACGGGTCTTTCATCTTGCACGTGATTGGTATATTGATGGGACCAAATCCTTCGCCTTACCGAATTACTGTGCGTTTTACATTTTTTTTTTTTTAATGTAAGGCATGCCCTTGACCACTATCTCACCTGATGGTACGCGAAGATATGGTCGACGGTGAGTTACTGGGTTGTGGAGGTCAGATAGACAGTCGCTTCATGTAAAACACTGGTACTCAGCTGAATCCAGCAAGACTGGAAGCCAATCCCAATTTAGTTGGGAAAAAGGCTAGGTATGGGTGGGATGTCCACCATGTACCTATGACGCATCGCCGTACGACTTGTAGTCCGATGATGGATTGGGCCAGGAGGAATCAGTTCATGCAATTCCAACGCACGCTCCCCGAAATGCAACCGATAAAAAACCGACAGACTGGCAACTCGACGCAAATGTTCAAGGCTCTGGAGCCTAGACTCGACCAGTATCTCATTGTCGATAAGCCTCTTGGCCCGTTAATCGATCGACTCAAGTGCATCCAGCTGGTACTTGGCAGATCCGTCCCAGAGATGAGAGCAGCAATCCATGCATAATCTAACTTGCGCTTGATACAAATTGAGTTTATAAAAGTTTATAAGTAAAAGTTTTATAAAAAATGTTTCGAAATATTACAAAAAACAACGATCCTGTAAGGTGCAGGTGTTTGGCCAGTTGGGGCACTCGAGCATTGTGTGTCCTATTCTGCACAGGGGCATCACAACCACACTAGGTGTAAGACGGGGTTACTAAACCCCATTCAGCTACAAATCACCCATCAATATGAAGATAGAACGATGTACCTACTTATACTGACCTTGTTTACTATATCGGAATACATACACGTATACTACGATAGTTCCCAAGGTCAGTCCTACAATTGTTATGTTTGTTTGGATAATAAAGATAAAAATAGACCGGTAGTACCGGCACAGTACCGGCTGTTTGAAAATTAAAATACTTATCAATATTGTCTTTGTTAAGTCAATTTCTCAATCAAAAAACCATAACTAGCTTTGCCCGCGGTTTCACGCGGGGCTGGGTCGCAACGTAATGTGAAATGGCAAATAACGGATTTATTAAATGCAAAAATAAGTATTTTCCTGATAGCTTCAACCTAGTGGTCTTTGATCTCTTAGAGAGTGAATGATCTCTTAGAGAGTGAATAGGTTACTTCTAGGTAAGGTTACACCTACGAGGGGATGGATTTGAGATGCATGGGACCGGTCAATGTAGCCGACACTTTGGGGAAGACTTTTATATGTTCAGCAGTGAGCATGTGTTTTGTCTGAAATAATGATGTTGATGATGATGAAGCGTGCTACACCGTCGACCACATCATCGCTTACCATCAGGTGGTTAGTGGTGAAACGCGCCACTATTTCTAAAAAACCAGCCAAGTGCGAGTCAGACTCGCTCACGAAGGTTTCCATATCTACCATTATGGCAAAAATCACATTTGTTGCATGGGAGCTTTACTTATATTTATTTTATTATTCTATTTTTAGTATTTGATGTTATAGCGGCAACAGATATACATCATCTGTAAAATTTCAACTGTCTAGCTATCACGGTTCATGAGATACAGCCTGGTGACAAAAAGACAGACAGACAGGCGGACAGTGGAGTCTTAGTAATACGGGCCCGTTTTTTTTACCCTTTGGTTACGGAACCCAAAAAAATATCAAGTCCGACGATTACGACGACGATATTGCACACCTAGGTATCCAAACAGATCGAAAAACAATTAAATAAATGTACGGTCTTCTCAAAGACATTTTTAGGGTTCCGTAGCCAAATGGCAAAAAACGGAACCCTTATAGATTCGTCATGTCTGTCTGTCCGTCCGTATGTCACAGCCACTTTATTCCGAAACTATAAGAACTATGCTGTTGAAACTTGGTAAGTAGATGTATTCTGTGAACCGCATTAAGATTTTGACACAAAAATAAAAATAAAACAATAAATTTTGGGGGTTCCCATACTTGAAACTAAAACTAAAATTTTTTTTTTTCATCAGACCCATACGTGTATCTATGGATAGGTCTTCAAAAATGATATTGAGGTTTCTAATATAATTTTTTTCTAAACTGAATACTTTGCGCGAGAGACTCTGCCAAAGTGGTAAAATGTGTGTGTCCCCCTGTAACTTCTAAATAAGTGAATGATAAAACTAAAAAAAATATATGATGTACATTACTATGTAAACTACCAGCGAAAATTGGTTTGAACGAGATCTAGCAAGTAGTTTTTTTTTAATACGTCATAAATCGTAAACCGCAATTTACCAAGTACGGAACCATTCAAGCGCGAGTCCGACTCGCACTTGGCCGGTTTTTCTCTTTTCACCACTGAAATTTAACAAAGAATCATAAATGATAAATTCTATTTATTTTTTTAAATTAACGTGACGTGTGAACAATAACATTTTAACACGTCTATCTTGTTTTTTCATTATAAACTAGATGAGGCCAGTATATCCATGCTGACTACTCCGAGAAGAAACACCGAAATATTAATGTTCCTACTCAGAACAAACGAATTTGTACAAAACCATAAAATAGTACTATTCATAGACGTATTCTCTAAACATCACTTTGAAATTCGAACGGTGTCTCGTTGTAAATCCGCGATGATTTACTTTTAAAACAAATGAGTTCGTTTTCAAATTGTGTGCTAAGTTTCGAAGTAAATTTTACAGCTCTACAAATATTTTCTACAACGAATTATTATCTGTCGTTTTAAACTAACATACCGCTGTGCGATGTCCGTCCAGAATAATGATCATGCTTGTCAACGTATGAACCAATTGATAGTGATGATGTAATATGGCAACACTGTTCTAAAAATAAACTTGTTCGTCTAACAAACCATCACAAGGACCTGCGTGTTTGTTTTCCTCTTTACTGAGACTTAGATAATATAAAACTTACAAAGGTGCGCTATGAATTTAAAAACTAAATTATCTTTATTTATTTTATAAGTACCTACAAAACGATTTTATCAAAACATAAAAGTAAAACTCACTTTTTTTTTTTCAAATTCACATTTAGAACACTACACACAAAAGAGTTTCTGTCACACCAAAACGTCAAACTTTTTTTTACTATTTTGCCAGCGCTCTGGTCGTTGCTACTACGCGTCTATGCTGTACATTAGGCCAGCCTTGACTGTCGGTAGCAGTTAATAAAGCTGATTATATAGAGTTATGTCCGTAGCATTGACTCTGAATATTACGATGATATTACATCAGTTTTTCAATCGTAAGGCTTGCTTTATTCATTGAGGCTTCTTCGTGAGAATGCCGTAAATTTAGAAGCTTGTTTTTTATCTTAAACTGAAATACTGATGCAATCCTGAGATTGTGGCTTGTTGATAAGCTATGATTCATTGATTGATGATTTGTTGCCGAGCGTAGGGTCCTGGATTCGATTCGGAAAAAAGAATTATTGGGTTTTTCCATTGTGAGATTGTATTTCATTTTTTTTTATAATTTTTCGTTTCGTTTTGATTTTGACTCTAATTTTGAATAATTGACTTTTATTCTTATTCTTGTTCTTGTTGTAATTTATTTTTATGCGTTTTAGTTTAATTTTTATGAATGAAAAAATAAATTGCTATGTTGATTTTGTTTTTACTTTTAAATCATTGAATTTTAATTTGTAATACTGTTTTAATTTTATTTATGATTTTAATTTGTAATACTATTTTAATTTTATTTATGATTTAGTTTGTAACTTTATTTTTATTGTATTTATGATTTTAATTTGTAATACTAATTTAATTGTATTTATGATTTTAATTTGTTACTTTATTTTAAATGTAATTTTTATTTAAATTCTTAATATTTGGTTTAATTTGTATTCTTAAAGTAATTTTGATTTGTATTTATATTTTATTGATTGATTTTTAATGTTAATTATTTTTTATTGGTATTTATTTTCTTTCAAATAATGTTGGAACCTTGTCGTATCCCTTCTGAAGGTGCGTTAATGGTTGCGACACAGTCTCACTAATACGGCCAATGTAATAATTGTATATGTGTTTTGTTCCGATAAAGATATATTTGGATTTTTTCAGTAGCAAAGAGTAAAAAACAGGGAGTGCGCCTGTGTTAGCTCACACACTTGTGTAATACGTGGGACACTCAGAAAGTTTTGCGAAACTAAAAAAAATTGTTCTATACGTACATATATTTTTATTAAATCTTTTCAAAGTACTTTCCACCAGCCTCTATACAAAGATTCATGCGCCTAAACCAGTTTTCAAAACACTTTTTCCAGTCCGCCGCAGACACCTCGTTTACAGCCTGCTCGAACGCAGCCAGCGCATCTTCCGGCGACGAAAATTGTATCCCTTTGAGCTGATTTTTTATTTTTGGGAATAAAAAGAAGTCACACGGTGCTAGATCAGGGCTGTAAGGAGGGTGACCCAGGAGTTTGACTGGCGTGCTGTCCAGGAAGTCCCTCGTTTTGAGTGCGGTGTGCGCAGGTGCATTGTCGTGGTGGAGCAGTAGCCCGCGGAGCCCTGTGTTTGGTCGCTTGTTGCTTATAACAGAGAAAACTTCTGGCAAACATTTGGTAGTATACCATTCGGCATTAATGCTTCTTTGATCCCGTAAGGGAATTGATACCAAGTGGCCAGTCAAATTAAAAAAGCTAGCGATCAAAATCTTACCCCCGCTTCTAGATCGCTTCACTTTGGTAGGCGTTGGCTCATTTTGAAACACCCAAACAGTCGACTGGCGCTTGGTTTCTGGGTCGTATTGATAAATCCAGGACTCATCACCTGTAACGATGTCGTAAACACGCCGAGACGAGCCTGCTTCAAATTTGTTAAGCATATCACGGCACCATTCCACCCGGGCCTGCTTCTGAGCATCGGTGAGGTTGTGCGGCACCCAGCGTGATACTATCCTCCTCACGCGAAGATGGCTGTGTAGAATCTCGTGAACGCTTCCCGATCCAATCTTCAATATGTGTTGAATCTCCTGATATGTAATTCGCCTATTGTCTTGGATTAAATTTTTCACTGCTAGCACGTTTTCTTCGGTAACAGCCGTCAAAGGGCGACCGCTTCTTTCGTCATCCCCCAAAGTTGGTCGACCGCGCTTGAATTCGTTATACCAACGATACACGGTTGCCTTGGAAGGGCCTTCATCCATGAATGCCATTTGAAGTCTATCGTACGATTCATCCGGTTTCAGGCGACACTTGAAATCGTATAAAATCATAGCTCTAAAATGTTCCCGGCGCAGATCCATATTTCAGTGAGACACAATACTTTGAATTAACTCGCAAAAAATGTGGAGGGAAATTTTGAAATTGGAACTTACTTATTTTTACTTATAAATAATCATATTTTCGAAAAACATTATAACTGGCCAGTCTCCCATATATAAAAACTTTTTTTCGCAATACTTTCTGAGGGGCCTGGTATATATCTCCTACTAGCTTGGCTAATCTCCTTTGAGACTGGCTGGCTATAATTATAATAATACTTGTCTGTAACTGTCCCACTGCAGGGTAAAGGCCTCTTCTCATACAGAGAAGGCACGAGCATTGAAGAAGGATTGGTAATTTCAAACTTAATAATACTTGTATAACAAACTATAAGTCTAGGTTTTCTCACGATGTTTTCCTTAACCGTTGTCAATGATGAACCTTAAAACTGTTCGGAATTTTTCTGTCGCAAAACGCGTGGCGTATGACTTTTAGAGCAACTAAGAAACTGTGCAGTCGGAAGATAAATCAGCTCGCAAATATTATGTATCCTCCGACTGCACAGCATGCTTTTCTTCTTGTTTTAAATGTGTGGTTTTTGTTTTTTAAATTAGTTACTGTATTTATTTACAACTGTTTTAATTTCCATTTAAAATTTACGAATTACCTACTTTTAAACATTATGAATGGTTAACTACATCTTAATCCTTTAATTTTGATATCCCATTAGACTCTAATTTAATTTTTGTTCTTTCAAACCCCTCTAATGATTAGAGGGGTTTGAAAGAACAAAAATGGGTCTCGCACAATATGGCGCCCAAAATCCGCCATGTTTGTTTTTTTTAACGTCACCTATTTAAAAACACTTCGGCAGTCAAGTCGGAGTCAAGAAGACTCGGTAAGATGCCGAGTCTTCTTTTCTCTATACTTCTGTATTAATATTATAAAGAAGAAAGTTTTGTATTTTTGTATGTAACGAATAAACTTAGGACCGATTTAAAAAATTATGTCACCGTTGGGAAGCAAGCTATCCCCGGGTACTGTAGTATTATATTATCTGTGGCCCGGGTGACATAGGCTACTTTTCATCCCTTTCTATCCCATCCTCGGGAACGGGAACTACGTGGGTGAAACCGCGAGACGTCCGCTAGTAATTAAATAAATACATACAGCGGTTTCAAAGATATGAGGTTATAAAGGGTAATGTTACATACATACAAGATACGCGCGAAAAACATAACCCTTTCCTTGCAGCCGGGTAAATAGTCCCAAATGTCGCAGTAATTCGCATGGTGCGCAGCGAGCACGTGTTTTTAACCGACCTTCCAAAAAAGAGATGGTTATCAATTCGACTGTATTTTTTTCTATATGTTTGTTCCCTCAGAACTTTTTACTGGGTGAACCGATTTCGATGATTCTTTTTTTATTTGAAAGCTGGTGCTTGTCATGTGGTCCCATTTAAATTTCATCAAGATCTGATGAAGAACTTTGGAGATATATATACTTCAGAACTCTTCAATAAATGACTGCAAATCACTCGAGATAACTGCAATCGCATGTCTGTTTATTGTTTTCACCATTACATAACATAACATCACAGTAGTACGCTCTAAAGAGGGTACGCAAGTGTGAACAGTTAACCCTGGTATACTCTCATTCCACCGGTTTTGTTTAAGTTTCATGTTATTGGGATCAATTCTGGCTTCACTTTGGGCATTATAGGTACCTAGCCTATAGAATTGGTCCATTATGTACCACATCTAAAAAGTGAAAAATAAAAAAAACTTTTTACAATTAATACAACCGACTTCCAAATAAAAACACTACAAAGTGAAAAATTAATTCAATTTCGGAAGTCGGTGTCAAAAAACGAAGAAACGAAAACGAACACCGACTTCCGAAATTGAATTTATTTTTCACTTTGTAGTGTTTTTATTTGGAAGTCGATTGTATTTTTTGTAAAAAGTTTTTCTAAGTTGCAAATTTGGGTTCGCACTACGTCGACTGGTCCATACAACATACTAACAAACCAGAACTAGATCAAGCTTTGGGATTGTAATGAGGATTTATACTGGGCTATACATTACATTTATCTTCTTGGTCGGTACACTCTTGGAAGTGCGGTCGTGGTCATCATGTTGTACTGAGACTTCGGGCTGACATAATTTGCTTTATATTTTACATATAGGCCAGTCTGTCGGTTTTTTATCGGTTACATTTCGGGGAGTGTGCGATGGAGATGGAACTGCACAATTTGATTCCACCTTGCCCTTTTCATCACCGGACAACAAGACGTACGGCAATGCGCCACCGGTACATGGTGGACATCCCACCCATACCTACGTACAAAGCGTTTTGCGAATACTTTCATTGTACGCACAGCTAAGGAGTGGAATTCCCTACCGGAGTATTTGTGTCCTGATAGCTACAACCTTGGGGTCTTTAAGTCAAGAGTGAATACGTGCTTCACCGTCGACCACATCATCACTTACCATCAGGCGAGATAGTTGGTCAAACGCGAGCCTATAGATAAATAAAAAAAATAAAAAAAAATTAACACATAATTATTTGATTCATTATAGTCAATCCGCGGATCAATAGTACCTAGGTGACCGAGCTCTGCTCTGATGAAAATAGAGATAACATTTTGTTTTACGAGAAAACAAATGTTCCCAGATTTGAGACATAGCTAGATCCACTTTTCGTCCCCGAAAACCCCTATATTGCAATTTTATCGAAATCTTTTGAGCCATTTACAAATATTGCCCGTTAAATAGTATAGATAGGTTATAAAGACTGTTTGTTCTCATCTAATTCAAGGTCGATAACCTCTCAAGACCGGTTCTGTTCGTCTTAGGCAGCGTTAGTTATTTTTGTTGCTAATCGCCCGTAACATTTTACAAATGACCAAAAAACTTAAGTAATTTGAATCTAACTGTCAAAAAAGTCCAATGCAACTCCTGTTTGCACCATGCTGTGTTTCCCTCAATAATCAGTTTATTTTTAACCGACTTCCAAAATTGGAGTAGGTTTCACAATTCGAAAGATTTTTTTCTATTTAATTTTTCGCGGATAAACCGCGGACAAATATTTAAAAAAAATCTTTTTGTCTTTTGTCGTTTATGAATCGATTTAGAAGATTATTTTTTGTTGGAAAGCAGATATCCCAAGGGTGGTACCATGATCCTTGAGAAATCGAGAGAACTCCTCAAATATTATAGGCAGACATATAGCGATTTTGATATTTTCATCAATAATGCAATCATTTGTAATCAGAAAGTATCATTTGGTGAAGTGGAATTGACGAAGAAGACCACAATAGCCACTGGAACTCCGAAAAACGAACAATGTATCCTGATCGTGTTTGGGCTTATTGAAATCATCATGAGATGTAGGTACTTTGGCTATAAATGTTTTCATGATAATTGGACTATAAACTAAAAAAAAAAACTAACTTTAAAAATCGGCCAAGTGCGAGTCGGACTCGCGCACGAAGGGTTCCGTACCATTTTCGTAAAAAACGGCAATAAAATGACGTTTGTTGTAAGGAAGCCCCCCTTAAATATTTATTTTATTTTGTTTTTAGTAATTGTTGTTGTAGCGGCAACAGATAGGTATACATAACCTGTGAAAATTTCAACTGTCTAGCTATCACGGTTCATGAGATACAGCCTGGTGACAGACAGACAGACGGACCGCGGAGTCTCAGTAATAGGGTCCCGTTTTTACCCTTTGGGTACGGAACCCTAAAAATGGAAAATAAAAAACTTTTTAACTAAAAATCAAACCGACTTCCAAACCTTGACTTTTGGTTTGGAAGTCGGTTTAATTTTTTGTTAAACAAAATATGTACATACACATATCCTTAAGAACTTGTTACATTACGCAAAATAAATAATAATTAGTCTGCTTATCGATTTCTTTTGTTGACAGAATCTGCCTGATGCATCACTTTGTCGGCGAGAGAAGAAAGAGCTAGAAATTACTTAGTAAAAATAATGCTATCGCACGTATTAATCTTACGTGTTTATAAATATTTAATAAAAATAATTTAATCAATGATCTTAATTAAAATATCAATATTTTTTTGAATCACGCCGAGTCTGTAACCAAATCGATCAACAGTTATTACATTCTATGTAAAAATATGTTTAGTAATTTGATACATCAACCTGGAGAGGGAGAGGAAGGTCAAATAGAAGAGGCCAGAGAAAGGAGAGAGAAAGAGAAGGGAGTCAGTGATAGCGTGACGGGAGACAGGACGGTATGGAAGAAGAAAACGTGTTGCGCCGACCCCAAGTAACTTGTGATAAGGGCAGGAAGGTGATGATGATGATAATACGTCAACCGGTTTATTGTTTTCGATCCTCGAGTGCTACTGTGTCGCCCGTGCGTTTGTTTGTGTATATATTTCACGCGCAGCGAAGTATTTTTGTCGGGAACGTGTCTAGGTGTCTGTCGGGAATGTCGATGCAGACCACGTCGGTTATCCCGAACTATTAAATATATTTTCCCCCTATAACCCCCGACCGGACGCGGGATTGAACGAGACCAGGATACCACCACGGGGACAAGTCCAACCGGATGCAACTGAATAAAATTAATAGGTAGTTTACAATAAGTTTGTGCTCCATTTTTGTAATTGCAAAGTGTTCCAGTGCGAGGATAAACGAATTAGCTTTTCGTAGCAAAATTGAGATGAAATGAAAAATATCCTATTTTCTAATCCAGGCCATCGTCTATCCGTGTGTCAAATTTTGTGCAAATCCATTCATCCGTTGATGCGAGATTGATTATCAAACATACCTACAGACTTTATGACATTTATTTGTTACTAGCTGTCCCACGTGGCTTCGCTCCCGTCAACTGGCTACCTACTTTGGCTACCCTGCCTACATGATTGTTTCGTAACATTAACCGCTTACGCAGCGCACGCAACGGAAGCTCTCAAAAAGATTTTGTTTTCCGTTTTTGCAACATTTTTCATTTATGCTCCGCTTCTATTGGTCGTAGCGTGATGTTATAAACCCTACCTATATCTTCCTCGATAAATGGACTATCCAACACAAAAATATTTTTTGAATTCCTACCAGCAGTTCCTGAGATTAGCGCGTTCAAACAAACAAACTCTTCAGCTTTATAAATTAGTATAGATTATTAGTAAGATCTACTTTAGGTCCCATAGTAGCAATATTTACCAATTATATATACCCTTCATCCATATCTAGAGTCAATAAAAAAAATTGTTACCGGCCAAACAAACATATACACAGACAAATACGTATTTGGTTTTTGTAATTCAATTACTTTTTAAAATGTAATTTGTGATTGGTGTTGACTGAGGTCTTCAAAATGTAAAAGGTCATTGGGCATAATCTGACCAAGCTTTGCGAAGAGTAGCGGTAATTAACCAAAATAGTTTTAAACAAAAGATAATAATGTGACCTTTCATTGCATATTATTTTTAAATCGATGGAGAAAAATGTATCGGATCTATGTATAAAAAAGAGGAGATAGTTTGAGACCCTGGGGAGGACATAGGATAGTTTGTATTCCCTTGGGATGATAAAACACTTTATACGCGAGCGAAGCCGCGGGCAACGCAACGCAGGTTAAGCAACGCTTGACGAGGTCGGTCCGTGGATGGGTGACCATTTCTACATACCGAGTTTCCTCCGTGCCTCGGAAAGCACGCTAAGCCGTTGGTCCCGGCTGTCATTTTAAGATCTTTGACAGTCGTTACGAGTAGATCTGACACTAGTCTAGCCAAGGGGTACCGTGTTACCCAGTTACTGGGTTGTGGAGGTCAGATAGGCAGTCGCTTCATGTAAAACACTGGTACTCAGCTAAAATCCGGTAAGACTGGAAGCCGACCCCAATATAGTTGGGAAAAGGCTAGGCAGATGATGATGATGAAGCCGCGGGCAGAAACTAGTATAAAATAAAAATACAAAATAATATACTAAAATATATTTACAAAAAGGAATATTTCTAATAACACTACACCCTCTTCTTACTCAGTTTCTCTTCGGGAGTCTTCCTTCTGGAGACTATTCTGATGACTTTTTTGATGGAGTAACTAAAGGCAGCGATGAGTAACGCGAGAAGAAAGAATATAACGGCCACAAAGTCCAGCATCCAACGCTCGTACCAGCTGTACTTCAGAGATAGAGAACGGAGATGGTGTGCTCCTGTAAAAAGATATTTTGTATTAGTGGTTTTAAAGATGAAGACAGAAAAGAGGCAATAACAGCCGCAGGGGTCGATCTTCAAGGATAAGCAACCCTTTTTTATTGGGACAATTCCACCACTCTATTCCCAAACCACTGCAACTCCTGAAAGCCAGAATCAACAGTGGCGACCACCAGAAAAGCGCCGAGGAAATGAAGCTCGACGAAGTCCCGGAGAATGAATTTAATTGTCTTGGATTTCCCAACGAAATGAATCAGAAAATAATTACGGAGGAGTAGGAAAATATACAAATGTCCACTTCCCTCCATATCAAGCAGGAGACAGAACAAACAAGGCCAATAGGCACAAAGGGTCGTTAACAACTGGGATAAGCCCAGTTGCCTAGCACCACGGTATTACTAGGTGCTAACATATTTGATTCCAATAATAGGTGTGGCAAAACGCTTGAACACACGGCAACGCTTGCCGAGGTCTTGTTCCGTGGATGGGTGACCATCTTTACATAGCGAGTTTCCTCCGTGCCTTGGAAAGCACGTTAAGCCGATGGTACTGGCTGTCGTTTAAAGATCTTTGACAGTCGTTAGGGTAGTCAGAAAACTGAAATCTGACCAAGGGGTATTATTGGTTAACCTTGTTAACCAGTGACTATCGTTACTTCCCCTGTACGGCTGTTGTTACTTAACCAAGAACTTGTCCAATGTACGCTGACGATAAGTTTAAATGGTTTTTTAAATGGTTGGCTTTGATACCTTTGCTCTCTATCGCCAGCGTGATGTAGTGGTTGATCAGTTGCTTAGGCGTCGCTGGCCGAGACTGGAACAAATGGGAGAGGTACTTCGCTTGCTTCGAGTATCTGCAACAAAAATATTTATAAGTACGGGTTGAGTTTTTCAAATGGGTCTCGGATAGGATTTTGATGAAAATTTGCCAGACTTTGATACGTATTAGTGACACTATCAAAAAGTACTTATTTTAGCTCGAGAGCTAACTTGAGAACACCCCACTATAGTAGTTTATTTTTCGCAAAAAGGTATAATTTCGGTACATAGTATCTGTGTTACAAGCAGAATCAAACCTTTGTGAGAGATGGAGTCTATACTTGGTTCGAGACCTGTATGACAGATCTCCAGGCTCACATAATTACCCGACTGCTGAAGGAGTGTAATGTGTTTGGCCGGCGAGCGCTACCTCGAAATTGGTCGCGAAATTTTTCTAAGTATTTTTTTCATAGTGCCCCCAAGACGACACTCTGACCTGAATTTCATTCATTCAAGACAAAAATCAATGAAACGACCTTTAATCATTCTAAACAGTTGATTTTTTAGACATAATTACCCACATATATTTTTTATAATGTTTTTTTCTGAATATGAGTGAAAATATTATGGTAATTATGTTTAGGGATAAAAGCGATATGATAAAAAACAGTAGGAGTTTAAATATATTTACATTAATGATATTATTAATTACAACTTTCGGAAACATGAGTGTTATGAACATCGCCGGTAGCACTACAAATAGTATGAATGAAAACATTAGGATGTAAAATTTTAGTACGAGTGATCATTCGGATTACAAATCATTAGGAAGAACAATTTCGGGTAAAAAACTTTAGGTGAGCCAATATGGACCCGTTTCTGTAGCGTTCCAGAGACCAAACGCGTTGGCCGATTTTGATGATTCTTAGGTCAATCGATTCGTCTTAACCCTGCGAGTGTCACTGGTTACATTAAAATTAGAAAATAGATAAATGGCGGATTTTGGGCGCCATATTGTGGGGCCCAATTTTTTCTTCCATTCCCATAGTGTGGGGTATCAAAATAAAGGGTTTTGATTTCAAAAATATATAACACTTATATGTTTAAATGTACCTAATTCTAAAAATAAATAACTAAAAAGTTATAAATAAAATAAGTAAATTTTAAAAATTAAATAAAACCGACTGCTTAAAAAGCAAACTAAAAAGACGTAAACAAGAAGAAAATCATGCTGTGCAGTTGGAGGATACATATTCGCGAGCTGGCTGACCAAAACCAGGTGTTTCCTCCAACTGCACAGCATGATTATCTTCTTGTTTACATCTTTTAGTTCGCTTTTTAAGCAGTCGGGTTTTTTGATTTTTTGAATTAACTTTTTTTACTATATTATGGTGCACATACGTACCACAACAATAGTGAAAGCTCCAAATTGAGAGGAAGAAATATATAAAACAAAAGGAGATGTGCCATGTGTGTCTTTGGAGAGTGTTGTGTCCGTGAGTGCAATATAAGTCCTCACCCCAGCGCCCGTGAAGGGCACCGGTCGTGAGCACCTAAGTAGGTGCAAGTGCCCGAGAGTGTGTGTGTGTGGCAAGGTGAAACGCAATCTAGGATTTAATTGAGTAGGTGAATATTTCCAGTTGGCCAAATTGTTTTAAAATACTTAGTAGATTTTCAGTCTCTGCATAATCCAATTCAAAGAGCCATTTCGGTATAGTTATTTTACATTGCAAAGAACGCACCCAATTACCAATCATTATGCATAGACAAGACAAATCATCTTCAGAGAAAAGTTGATCTCCTGTCGGGGAAATCACGATCCTCAGTAATGAGGAACACAAAGCGAGGAGGGCGGAGGATGCATAGATTCCGCAAGAATCAAGGAAACGGTCAGAGTACTTACTTATCATTACTGAGCATCTCCTTCAAAGCCACCCCAAGTTCCGGCACCATGTCATCAGAGAAGTCAACCTTGAGAGCATATCCACGGCGCCTGGCTCGTTCAGCGTTAGATGGCTGATCTCCAAAGACAGGCACTGCTAGCAGAGGGACTCCAGCGCGAACAGCTTCCAAGGAGCTCAACTGCCCACCGTGGGTTATGAATACTTTGACGTTTTTGTGGGCTGGGGAAAAAACCTTAGATATTATAGGTAATTCTGAAAACATCATGCCTTATTGGCAGTTAAATGTTTGTGCTGTTTGGGACTAAATTTGAAGCACTGGCCATGCCATGGATCTGAGTGCTCATCTAGTTTTTTGGGACATCTGTAAGCAGTTAGCTGACTCTTCACGTGACCAGATGGCTGGCCTTTTTTTCTGCCAAAGAATCAGCATAGCCATTCAACGTGACAATGCTGTCAGTGTTTTGGGCACCTATCCCATTTTGTTGATGCCCAATGAGTTCTGGCACTCTCCGTTGTCCTACAATGTTATGTATTAGTCCATATTAAGTATTAATTTTATTATTTATTGTACAACAAGACATTACATTTTAACAAATTGATAGTAAAATTCATGTACAAAGGCGAGCTTAACTCCAAATAGAATTTTAAGTATTAAAAATACATAACATTTCTAGTTAAGAAATAGGTTATTAAAAATTAATACCTGACGCCACTAATTGCTAACCGCTTGTCAGTTGTGACCAAGGTGTCAGTCAATTTGAGAGACGTCATTTACGAATAATTACCAAGTATGCTAGGCTGTGGCATCCAAGGTCGCACATGTACGTTAGGCGGCAGACCAGTGAGAGGCTCCTCGAACTTCCACAGCACGGTGTAGGGCAGCGTGGAGAATAGCTTCAGAAGAGCAGCACGCAGAGACGGCGTCAACTGGGCTGATTTAAGCACAGAACCCATGCTGAAGTAGATGACACCCTGAGGGGAGCCGTCCAGGAGGTCTTGCAAGTCCTGTGGTAATTGGCAATGATATTAGAGTGGGCTAATGGGCTTCAGCTCCTTTTTCGCCAAAAGTGGAAGGCTGTAACGGCATCTGATGGAAAGTTGGTCATGGATATGGACATAATATCTGCAATACGAGATGTATATCAGGTGGCATCCCAGAAACAAAGCGGCACTGGAAAGTTTGCAGATTCCCTTTGGAGAAATATTCCAAGATTTAGGTGAAGTCTCTGAAAGCATCTGTATCTCCACCACCTACATAACCTTCAAATAAAGAGTGAACAGATATTTTTTGGGCTCGCTCGTTCCAAATAAAACCTCATCTATCACTTTCTCACTATCTCACCCGATGGTGAGATCAAAGTCAAGGGTCAGGCTCATTCTGTATTTGCTTTCTTAGCCATTGGTAGATTTAAGACACTTACTTTGGGCAGCGGTGGAATATCCTCATCCATATGATACCCAGCTATATTGATAACGTTGGGAGGAGAGCTGAACACTGGAGAGAGAGACTCGTGCGAATTGACGAACATGATAGATACGTTGTAGAAGGCATCGTCGAAGGGAGGCAGACTGATGCCCCGGGCTGCTGCCAGAGGACCGAATAGTTGATCATAGAGACTGAGTGTCGTGATTCGGTCCCACCTGGAAGAATTAAAAACGTTTTCATCATCATCTACTACAGCTACTGACTTATCTTGAAAAGATTTGGACCAACGAAGAACTCACTGACGAACGGAACACAAAGGTCTTCCTAAGAAATAACTGTTCCTAAGTAAGGTGATCTTAGCCATTACGATAACTGCAGAAGTATATCGTTGCGCTCGATTATCTGGTAAAAAATCTGGTTATTATGTACTTCATCATCTGCCTACCTTTTTTTTCCTTCCACTCTTACTGGATTTAGCTGAGTACCAGTGTTTTACATGGAGCGACTGCCTATCTGACCTCCACAACCCAGTAACTGGGTAACACGATACCCCTTGGCAAGACTGGTGTCAGATCTCTGGCTATTATGTACTTACCAGCCTAAAATAGTCATGGCAGTATGAATGACGGCGTTCAAGGCTCGACTGGTGAAACCCATGGGGGTGTCCGAAGGATTAAACATGAGAGGGATGGTGGCGACGGAGCGGACCTCGTCGACTTGGGCCTCCAGGAAGGGGAACATCTGGGTGGCGGCTAGCACGATCCAGGGGGCTTGCTGGACAGCTGCAACCCTGAAAAGGAGGATGAGAATTATTATTCATCTTTCCCACTTCCTTTATATGAAGATGTATGCATATTTGTATGTTTGTTAATCCGTTACGTTTCTGCGGCTGAATGGACTTGGATGGAACGTGGGTAAACCATTGCCTGGACATATGATACCTTTTATCCCAGTACTGTACGGTCCATATTTTTATCCGTTTTCGCAAGCCAAGCCACTGGCAAAAGTTACTCTAAAGGTATACACTAGCGCATTTTCGTGAGCATTACAATGTAATGTAACGTTCTTTCGAATGGTACAATACAGACAGATGACAGTTTTCAAAAGAATTTTCATGTAATTTAACATTCGCGAGGTATAATGAAATGTTACTGGTAAATGCTCACTCTTAGTGTTGTGAGCATTTGATTTACCTGTAGCAATTAAGTATACCTTGCATTTATTATTGACCTCACTCCACGTAACCCACGCTCATGCTTTTGCTCGATAAATTGTTACACCAAAACACTCGTTGGTTTTTAAAATCAGTTTTTAACAAAACATCGAGCGTCATGTTCGATAAATTTAAAAACAGCGAATGCTCGATATTCTGTTACAAGTACAGTTCTCGCCAAACTTTTCAGCCGCCCTGAAGTTGGCTACAATGGCTGGTCGGCTTCCCGGTCATCTGTCCATCAGACCGAATCGGATTAGAACAATGGTAATTTCTATTGTGTCTGGAAATGGACAGTTGAAGGTGTATAAATCTCATACAAAAACAGCGACTCGTGCCTCGAGCATCCGTTAAACCAACTTCAGGGCGGCCCAGAAGTTTGGCGAGGACTATAAATGCTCTATCAAGTCTATACTCACCTTAAACTAATAATATAATGATTTTGAAAGACGGTAATCTCTGAAAGTCATCATACAATTGCATTTCTTTCATAGGTAGTAAGCTACAATTCTTGATCCCTCGAAACAAAGAAAAGTATTCTAATAAGTAAACTAAGGACCGATAGCACTACAGACCGCTAAATATATTTATAGTCTAGTCAAAATAGACATTCGAGGTTACATTAATTCGCATAGAATTGAAAATTGTTACGAATGTTGGGAATGCCATTAGAAATAATATGTGAAATGTCCATTATCCATCGAGAGTAAACCTGCAAAAAAATATGTCTAATTTCGGAAAAATTGGCCTTTTGCATATTTCACGTAAACGGTAAGTGTTCTCGTAACAAGCAAAATTTCAAAATTTAAAAACCCCCGAAACATTTATCTTGCGAAAACACCCCGATTCAAACAGTAAAACGCGCATAACTTTTGAACGGCTGAACCGATTTTATTCAAACATAGCTAAGAACACTCTCGACAAAATCACCTTTCAAACAAAAAAAATTAAATCAAAATCGGTTCATCCGTTTAGGCGCTATGATGCCACAGACAGACACACAGATACACAGCAACACACGTGAAACTTATAACACCCCTCTTTTTCCGGCGGGGGTTAAAAATAGATCCGATAACATTTTTAGACCATGCAATTAGCTATAAAAACATACTGTATCTGTCATCTTCAAACGGTTGACAGAAATAGAACAAATTAACATTTAATTGAACAACGATGATTTAATATTATTTAGCGTTAAATCCATTTAAGTAGTCAATTGTTGTGTAAGTAGGCCAAAAATTTGTTTTAAGGGGGCGATAGTCCAGCAAGTGATTTTAAAATGCACATCACATCTAAACGGCGAGATGCAACTTTTTGAAAAAATATGGGCCGAAACCATTTTCCTAATAATTTTATTGTTAAAAAAAATTGTTTTATAACATAGTGTAATTAATTTGCAAAGTTATATCTACGAAAATCGCACCAAAACTACTATATTATGAGCCGCCGCGACCTAAAATTCAAACTGATTTCGCCCCCCTCTTTTTGACTTAAAAAAAAGCCGTAGATCAAAATGAAAATAATTAAATTGTCTTTGAGACAGTGTTATTTTCATAAAAATACACTTTGTTGTTTTAGTGCGATTGTGGCTTTTTGTCTGAATTAGACATAACTTTACAAATTAATTACACCTGGTTATATGAATCAAATTCATAATTTTCTTAGATCAAATTATTAAGAAAATAGTCTAATGCAACATATATTTTTTCCAAAAAATTACGACTAGCCGTTTAGACGTGATTCTCATTTTAAAATTACCTACTTAAGGGTATCGCGGTGCGCCTTAAGGAGTTTCTTCACTTACCCAGCTAGAACGTCAGAGAAAAAGGTCTCAGTAACGACAGCATCGAACTGCTGTTTGACCAGAGCCTCCTTAACTGAGGGTGTGTTGATCATCTCAGCAGATATGTTGTTGGAAGCCTCCTTGATCAGGGCGAGACCCTTTGAGGAAGCCCTCATTTTCGCCACGTCGATTCCTAAAATAGAAGAAAGGTCGATTGAATTATTAGGTGTTGACTGCGTAAGGAAGGAGGCGATCTGTCTATCCACACATATCAGGGCCGTGCCCGGGACGTGACAGGGCCGGGCCCAGGCGTTGAAGCTTCGTCACTGGTCTGTGCAAGGACGTGTGTGAACGAGTACATATAAAATGTACACACCGATATTTTTTTGAGTCCCTGACGGGGCACGGTCCGTCCACGTCCCGGGCACGGCCCTGATATGTGTTTGTTTAATAATATTTTTTTTTTTAATTGAATATCACATCACATCATCAGCCTATTAATTGTTCCCACTGCTGGGACACAGGCCTCCTCTCTGTGAGAGGGAATTGAATATACAACTAAATATTCTGTGAATATTTCTAGCGTCTACCTGTTGCCGTTATTAATATTGAGCTAACGTTGTGAACGGGTAAAAAATATTTAAAAATGACAATTTGTATACGATTATTTAAATACTTACATATATATTAATAATACATATATACAAATAAAATAGACTTATAAATATCCATAAAAAAATGAGAAGCTTATTAATAATTATTATGACTAGACTTACGTCTCTAGATGAGAGCTATTTAGTCTGACTCAAATAGTGGTCACGAACTTTTCTTTTAAAAGTGAATTTGTTTTCAGTCTTTTTAATGCCAAAGGGTAGCGCGTTCCAGAGCTTTATTGTTAAGACAGCGTATGAATTGGACATAAAACCGGTGCGGTGTGAAGGAATTTGGAATTTTGTAAGCTCGAAGGTTACGACTGTGAGAACTGCCCAACACTTTGAAATAAGTTTTTAGATAATCGGGAGCACAAGGATCGTTCATAATAGTGAAGAGCAAGCAGAGAGATCTGAGGGACCTCCTAAGGCGGATAGGCAGCCATTTAAGCTGAGAACGGTAGGGGAAAAATGTGATCGTATTTACGAAGGCCAAAAACAAAGCGAATACAATTGTTAAGAAGTCGATCTAATTTATTTGGAATCTCTTGGGATAGATCAGCAGAACAAACATCAGCATAGTCGATAATGGGTAGCACAAGTGACTGGACCAAAGTGATTTTGGTGCTGGATGGGAGGAAATGCTTGAATCTATAGAGAGACCGCAGCGAGAACGCGACTATCTGTCTCACCTGAGCCACGTGTTTATTCCAACTAAAACTGTCGTCAAAGTACAGACCTCAATCTTTTATATGAGGTGAAAGAGAAATGACGGATTCTCGTACATCAGTGGCATAAGTTGGCCAGTGTTCACACTTCTCAAAAAGTACGAACTACCAATGAGGGTGGCCGGACATTTCCCGACGTTAACAGAAACCCCAAATTTGCCAGACCACTCACTGATAGCTCGAAGATCAGCATTGAGTAATGAAATGCAATTGTCAAGGTTGGCAATGTCTGATTGAGCGTAAAGTTTCAAGTCATCAGCGTACAGATCGTAAGAACATTTGAGGATAACAGTAATGGAGTTTATAAATAAAGAGAATAAAAGAGGAGAGAGTATACCGCCTTGCGGAACACCAGTTACCAAGTCGCACCAGCCAGAGCAATATCGATCAGCACGCACAGCCTGCTGGTGACCACGAAGATATAATGAAAACCAGTCACGTAACAACGAAGAGATCCCAATTTGAGAAAGTATGGCCAGTTGAATGTCGTGATCAACAGTGTCTAAAGCATTGGAAAAATCTATTTAAACCAGCACCGTTAACCTCGTCCCTAATGTCTTCAGTAACTTTAATCAGAGCTGTGGCTATGCTGTGGCCAGGCCGAAAACTGGATTGGCAATTGGACAACAGGTTATTCTCGAAGACATAGGAGGATATTTGTTTAAGAGCAACTGCTTCTAGGATCTTAGGAAGGAAAGCGAGAATGGAGATCAGTCTGAAGTTAATAAACAAACTGGGGATGGGAATATTACGAAGAGGGATAATGTAAGCCTTACGCCACAATGCAAGAAACTCACCAGTCTGCAGCGATGAATTGATGATGTGAGTAATAATTGGAATTAAGTTCTCAATTATAAAAGATAACATAGTTCGACTGACCCCATCACAGCCCACAGCCCTAGACTTAATTGAGGTAAAATATTTGAGGACCTCAAGGTTAGTTACGGTGGAGAGACAGAAAAATGATTATTAAGAACTTCTAAAGGCAGATTATAGAAACAACTGTAGAAGGGAACTTGTCCCCTTCTAGTATTATTTCTCTGCTATGCCAAGTGATTTTAAGAACTTCCAAATATCAGCCGGTGACGAGTTGAGGACATTTTCACAAATGTGCTTCAGTTACTCGTGTTGGTCGCGGTAACTCTCTTTCAAATTTATCCGCGCCCAGACAGACATCGGCCCTAGCGGACACCTTCAGTTATGCTGACATGTCTTTGAGGCGCGCGTGGAACACTACGCGACTCGGACCTGGTCCTTATCGGACGGTGAGCTACCCATTACTCGCCGTCCGCAAGCCCGCGCCTACGGTGGCCGGGAATCGGCTTGTGACTCCCGAGTCTCTATTAAACTCTGTGTATGTAACCATGATCGCAAACGATGATTCCTAGAGAGATAATTATAAATTGACGTACCATCGACAAATTTTTTGACAGTGCTTATATCAAGAATGTTCAATGTTTTCGGTGGGTTCTTAACTTTTTCAGGGTACGGAGTCACCCATGTCACCTGTAACAATAAAAATATTAATTTAATACTTTATGCACACAAACGTACAGAGACGGGCCAGTGCGAGTCGGACACGTTTTACTGAGGGTTCCGTACAAACAGCTACATTGACCAAAATAATTAAATAACATTACTGAAGTTCATAAACTATGAGGGCACAGAACATTGCTCTAACGAATAGATAAACAATAATGTATTGAGAGACAAAATTTACTTTGACGTTGGAAAACTGTAGTTCCCAAACATAGACATAAGTCGCGGTCAATTTACCAACTACAAATATGTTATCTTTTTTCTCTTTTATTAATAGATTTACAGTTTTCGATTTGTTTTTCTTTACTTGTGCTACAAGCCATTGCTTTTTGCCATATTTCATGATTCTATGTCAACGGAAAGTACCCTGTGGATTTTTTCCCTTGCGAGTGTAAAATATTATTGGCTGTATCTCTTGATTGCGTTGATCGAAAAGTTTGTTTTCACAGCTGCAAAGGGTTGCAAACTTGAGTATACGATATTAATTTCAACTTGATACCTCCACGCGTTCCCGAGATAAAGTGTTTTGACAGAGAGACGGACAGACAGACCAACAACAAAGTGATCCTATAAGGGTTCCGTTTTTTTCCTTTTGAGGTCCGAAACCCTAGAAACAAAAGTTAAAAAGGAAGGACCCAGTGCGAGGCCAAAACAACTTTTTTTTTTATATGCAGCCATATGTATAAAAATAGTATATTATGCAATTAGTGACTAAAGGACGGATTTAAATTGAGGGTCATAGATGAATCACGAGCAAATGATGGATTCTATTCATCATGATTGAATCATGATGATTCAAGTATTAGAATCCTGAGCGACGCGAGTAATTCATGGCCCTCGATATAAATCCGTTTTAATCAAGAGTTGCAGACTATACTTTATACCATAACTTCGAGAAAAAGAAAGATTTAAGCGAAAAGCGCAAGGAGTTTGTATGTCAAGTATTTTTTGCGCAAGGAGGTTGTATAGCATTGAGATGGAGGTCGAATATATTGGTGTGTTCTAAATTCAAACACTAAAAGTGCTTTTTATTCACTGTTCTCAGTGAATAAAATAAGCTTTTGAGAGGAGTGGTATAAAAGAAAAATAACGCCGCGCTTGTATTCTCATTCTGGTAGCATCTTACCGTATGTCCTCCTTGCAGGAGCGCATCCACGAATCCCTTCGCAAGAGTGTTGTGGCTGTGTGACGGCGTAGGGAACAGTACCAGAATGTGGTGCCCATAACAGCAGGATATCGTTGCTAACAGCAGTAGCAGGAGCTTCATTGTGTCTGGGAACAAAATTGTATTTATTTAAGTCCACGGGGTCCGATTGCGCATCGAGTTTTGCGAGACACACAGCTTGTCGACTCTTCACGTGCGTGACCAGAGGGCTGATATTTTCCTCGGCTAGAGAATCAGCACTACCATCTAACGTGGCAATGCTGCCAGCGTTCTGGGCACGTTTCCCATTGACATCGATGTGGACGAATTTTTTGATGCACAATGAGGTCTTTTCCGTCTCACCTTTTGTATTTGTATATTTGGGTTGTTTTTTTTTTAAAATATGCAATTGTATATAATATGTTGATATAATTGTTATATTAAACACATTTATTTAAGGATCACCAACGAGTTACTTAACAAAAACTTACAGAAAACATTGAAATTGATACAAAATATCCTGTTATGCACACTTAATTATTAACCATAGCTTACACATTATTGAGTATAAACATGCTCTATATACATATTAAATTAAATTAAAATAACATGGAAAAAGGATAAAATTAATTAATATTCAGATTCAGAATATTGTCAAATTAAATCAAAACAATACCAAAATTGAGGCATCAAATAAAATTAAATTAAAATATGGGTTATCTCAAATTAAAACAAATTAAATTAAATTTAAAAAAAACAGATAAAATTAAAACTGACATTAAAAACATTAAAAGGAAACATCGAGAGGAAACCGGCATGTCCTAGAACCAACCATTCGGAGATATGTGACATTCACCAAACCGCACTGGGCCCGCGTGGTGGATTACGGCCCATTCCCTCTCACAGAGAGGAGGCCTGTGTCCCAGCAGTGGGAACATTAATAGGCTGATGATGTGTGTGATGTGATTCAAAGGAAAAATCAATTTTATTGGAGTGACTTTTAATTTAACGGGGCAACCCCGGCACACTGTTCCCAACTATTCAATTACTTGCGCCGTCCCTCGCATTCTGCCACCTTGGGCCATGATCCTCTAGTCCTCTTGGCTTTTGAGTGATGACGCAACTCGAAATTTAATTCATGCAATGTATATTATAAAATCGGTCATTGACGCCGTCTGTCTGTTTGGCAAAAAGTTGTTATTTTTTTCTATCGTTATAAATAACATGCAGGCTAGTCTTCAAAGAAAATGTGTTTTATGGCCTCATATATGAAAGATAATGTTTATAAAATCTACAATATTTTTGGTTGATTATGATGATGATCACAAATAGGCCAAGCGTCAAAATATCTAATGATTATTTACCTAAGTGCATAAAACCCTAGATTTTGTCAAAAACAAACCGAATAATAAACTCACTTTTTCTCAATTTTTCTCACAATCCACACAAAATATTTTTTTAATGTCACCAAACGACTCTAATCTGTTAAACACACAGGTATCTATTGCGACACGTCTATGCCTTGTTTCGGGTTAGCCTTGACTGTTCGTATGTGAGGATTACGCTGATTAAATAGTAGAAGGAAAATGATATATTGATAGGCAATATTTCATCAGACATTGAGTCACTCAGACATAAATCTGACTAGCTACCGCAAGTCTGAATTCTGTATGAAAACCAAGCGTGCCAGTTTTTCAGACAAAATTTAAAAACAAATTAACTTATCAGATGTGAGAAAATATTTCCAGCGTTTCGGCTTATTTTTAGGGATCTGTTCTGTCTCTTGTTCCTTGGCATTATTGTTGTGAGTGATAAGGAGGGAGAGGAGATGGAAGTGAGATGAGATTGACAGACGGGCCAAGAAGCTTATTGGCAATGATGCACTGGTCGCGTCAAAGCTCCAGAGCCTAGAACATCGACGCCGAGTTGCCAGCCTGTCGGTTTTTTATCGGTTACATTTCGGGGAGTGTGCGACGGAACTGCACAATTTGATTCCGCCTAGCCCTTTCCATCATCGGACTACAAGACGTACGGCCATGCGCCATCGGTACATGGTGGACATCCCACCCATACGCACAAAGCGTTTTGCTAATACTTTCATTGTGCGCACAGCTAAGGAGTGGAATTCCCTTCCGGGGTCTTTGTTTCCTGATAGCTACAACCTTGGGGTCTTTAAGTCAAGAGTGAATAGGTTTCTTCTAGGTAAGCGTGCTTCACCGTAGGCCACATCATCGCTTACCATTTGGCGAGGTAGTGGTCAAACGCGAGCCTATCAATAATAAAAAAAAAAAAAAAAAGATTCCACGCTTGCAACCTACAGACACGCACCGATAGGACGCCATCATTGGAGGACTGGTCTGGAGACTGCGAGGACGCCCGAGCCCCCCAGGAATGTCCATCGGGCACTCTCGTCTGGTCGCCAACCAGCACGATGGCGCATTCCGGGATTTTTCGACAGTTGGCGGGGCAGCCTGTCATGTGTGGCTGGTAGCGCACCGTGCCTCGGATCCCGCTACGCTCCGCGACCAGTCTCCTGATACGTCTACAACAGCGTGAGTCAGGGCGGCCTGCCTGCAGTGGAACAACTATCTCGACCCAACTCCTCTAGTGGCTGCACCGAGCATCATACCGGAACACGACTAGGCCGCTTGGCGGTACGTCTTTGCCCGGTGGGTGGTCGCAAGCCTTCGGCCGAATCCTACCACCAGTTTGTTACCTAATTTGCACCACACGGGGACCACCGGGCAATCGAATGGGGTACACTCCTTCGGACGTGGGTGACTCAACCCCCAAAAATATTAGTAGTGTAGCACTTAAAGGATTGACAAAATACTCAATTTACACATTCGTGTTGTTTGCCGCTAAGGAGTTCGGTTGTATGCTCTATGTCTTGAAAACTGGCGGACACATTTTGATCAAACTATTCCCTAAATTGAGAGATGCTCAATCTAACACTATTTTGCTGTATACATTTTTAAAGGCTTCGCTGTTTACGAGTGATATTTGTGCACTATTCTTGCAACTTTCTGTTATAATTTTATTTTTGCATGTTGTGTCTATACCATCATATTGTACACTTAGTTTATATTGTTTCTTGTAGTATAAGGTTATTATTAGTGTAACAATTGCAGATAGGACAATAAATACATTAAAATACCGGCCAAGTCCGAGTCGGACTCGCGCACGAAGGTTTCCGTACCATTATCGCAAAATCGGCAAAAAAATCACGTTTGTTGTATGGGAATCGGTCTACTGGGGATCTTCTAGCGTATGCCATTCACATATGGAGTGAGGCCATCGAGTGGCACGGGGAAGCGCTTGCCGTCTCCCTCGACATCTCGAAGGCTTTCGATAGGGTCTGGCACGAAAGCCTTATTGGTAAGCTTCCTTCATTCGGTCTGCCCGGTGGTCTGTGTGATTGGATTGCAGACTTCCTGAGAGATCGGTCCATTCGAGTGGTTATCGATGGCTGCTCGTCTGACCAATTGGATATCAATGCCGGGTTTCCTCAGGGGTCGGTACTCTCAGCAACATTGTTCTTGTTGTACATTAACGATCTGCTAAAAGACGACAGCACTTTTGCTAAGATTTACTTGTCCAACGCACGGGCTACCGGGCCACAGATCCGGTGTCTCCGTGAGGCCATGTTGGAGTGTTTGAACTTGTCCTTGCAGGCAGTCTCAGTTTTCTTGGCAAGCGTGCTTAACCGTCGACCACATCATCGCTTACCATCAGGTGAGATAGTGGTCAAGCGCGAGCCTGTTGACAATAAAAAAAAGGGAGCCCGACTTAAATATTTATTTTATTCTGCTTTTAGTATTTGTTGTAATAGCGGCAACAGAAATACATCATCTGTGACAATTTCAACTGTCTAGCTATCACGGTTCATCAGATACAGCCTGGTAACAGACGGACAGACAGACGGATCGCGGATTCTTAGTAATAGGGTCCCGGTTTTACCCTTTGGTTCCGAAGGGGGTAAAAATCACAAAAAGGATTATCAAGTTCTGAGAAGTAGTTTCGGTAAAATGCGTGGACAAACATACAAATATATAAAACAAACAAATTTCGGCCTACGTGTTTGAAGAACATATTATGTGAATATTGTGCAATTCATACATACGCATCGGATATCGAGATTTTATTTATCGTCTAAATATACATTAAAACTTTATCATTTATATCTATATAGGCAGGTATATCTTATATAATGTTTTGTTTTCATTAAGATAGAGTAGTGGCATAGCAGATAAGAGTTATTTTCACACTTTTAATATTATTTTCATCATCGTCATTATCAGATTTTCATTGTTAAACACAGGCTTCTCACAAGTGTATGAGTTTACATAGTTACTGTTGCACTTTTTTGTATGTAATGTATAATATAAATTTATTAAATCATTGTTACAATTCATCATCATCATCTGCCTAGCCTTTTTTACCCGACTGCCAAAGGAGGGTAATGTGTTTATCAGTCTATGTATGTACGTATGTATGTTTGTTCCTATATGGCGTTCCAGAGACCAAACGCGTTGGCCGATTTTGATGATTCATACGTCAATCGATGCGTCTTAACCCTGCGAGTGTCATTAGCTACATTAAAATTGGATAATAGAAAAATGGCGGATTTTGGGCGCCATATTGTGAGGGCCCAATTTTTTTTTTTCTTCCATACCCATCGTGTGGGGTATCAAAATAAAGGGTTTTAAAAGGTGATCCAAAAATATATGATACTTATATGTTCAAATGTACGTAATTCGAAAAAAAAACTAACTAAAAAGTCATAAATAAAATAAAAAAAAAACAAAATATCAAAAAACCCGACTGCTTTAAAAGCGAACTAAAAAGACGTAAACAAGGAGAAAATTATGCTGTGCAGGCGGAGGATACACAAGATTTTGGTCAGCCAGCCCGCGAATATGTATCCACCGACTGCACAGCATGTTTTTCTCCTTGTTTACGTCTTTTTAGATCGCTTTTGATATTTTGATATAACTTTTTTTTTTCAATTATTGTTGGGGTCGGCTTCCAGTGTTACAATTATTGCCTTATTAGCTTACACATACATAGGTTTGTAACTGTTAGAAAAGTTAAATTTAGTCTATAGTTAACTTAATTTATCTTGGGGACTGGAGTTGAAACATATTTAACAATTTGTAAATGTTGAAATTTTAAATAAGTGGCTCTTTGAGCTGTAGACCTCTCGAGTCTTTTTACCGACTTCAAAAAAAAAAATGGAGTTTATCAATTCGACACGTATGTATGTAATATTGTTGGAATTGCACAATATTCACATATGTTACTCTATGTGGGCTTCTTAACACGTGTGCCAAATTTCATAAGTGTATGTTTGTATGTATGTTTGTCCAAGCATTTCTCCGAAACTAGTGATCGGATCGGCGTCATTCTTTTTTATTTGATTAGGTATCTCTCAACTTAGGGAACAGTGCTTGTTTCATCTAAATCGGTCTACCAGTTTTCAAGATATGTAGCATACAACCGAACTCCTTAGCGACAAACAGCACGAATGTGTAAATTGAGTTATAACGTGTATTTTCTCAATCCTTTAGGTAACTCACTATAGAACTTGCTCATTTTTAGTGATGGCGAACTTAAACTAAAAAGAGAGACATAAAAACCTTTTCAAAAAAAAAACTTTTTAACAAAAAATCAAACCGACTTCCAAAACAAATCACTATAAAGCGAAAAATAACTATCTTTCCTAAATCTGTGTCTTTGGTAACTTTTTTTTTGAAAATATACCGACTTCAAAAGCAAAACACTAAAATTTGCAAAACAACTTTTGTTTCGGCAGTCGGTAAATTTTTGTTTTTTTTTTTTTATTATTATTTATTTGTTGGCTCAGTTTTTAGAAATTTTCAAAATGGCACCCTTTTTCAAAAAAGTGCAATAACCGAATCGACAAAATAGTTCTACATAATTATCGAATATGCTCACAAAATTTCAAGAGAATCGTTTGAGAAATGTAACTTGTAGAGGAGAACAGCATGACAACCTGACATCTGGACAACCGGACATACAAAACAATTTTTAGCCAAGCTGAAACGGAGACGCTTCGCTTGGTCAATTAAAGTAACATCAGGGTGAGGTAAAAACTTGGCTAACAGATTTTGATGAGTTTTAACCATATCCCTTCAAAATTACAATATATTTACTTAAAAATAATATTGATACAAAATTAATGGTCCGGGCGGTAGCGTTGCATTTTAGATAGTGTTTTTACGCCGATCGATTGCCATATTTTTCAATAGATTTCCAGTAACTAGAATACAATAGAAGAGGGACTCCCATTTGGTCCGCTGTGCATGGGGTCACCGGCTAAAGTAGTCAGCCTAGCTCCGTACAGTCAACCGCTACACAGCGGTGAAACCGTCAGCTGACGCAGTAAAGATACAGATTATTCGAGCAATGCGCAGTATCTTTCAGGGTCCTGCTGAAACAAACGCCGCTATTTGAGCAGCTGACGGTCAGCTCAAATATATTAGTCATTAGATCAACTATTGATGTCAACATTAGCCGGCTTACTACAACTTTTGTATTTGCAACGCCACCAACCGAACTATAATTTTAAGTTTCGATCAGAAATGTTGTGTTTTCAATGAAAATGCTCGTTACTTCTGATTTTAAAGAATACGCTACAAGCTACAAGTAAAAAAGTTAAGATTTTATGATTTAAGTTTATTTTTTAGATTGTAACTTCGTTACCATAGATAATATACTCGTAATACTAGCATAGCGTTACAAAAATTTTCTTCTGGACCCAGGTCAAAAAAGGTTGAGAACCACTGATATAGATAACTAAAAGAGAATGAACTGGAGACACAAAATAAATTCTTCGATTGATTCAGTTGAACAATTGTTGGATTCTTGAATACTTTCCTCTCCTTTAACCTAATAATAAAATACGAGTACACACTTGCTTTTCCAATTTATTTTAGACGTTAGCAGAATATTCGACCTAGACTTTGCTTGCCATATAAAAAATATATAATAGAACATTCGTCACCAAGGTACCCTCATATTATTTTGTTAATATCATAAAGAACGATTGACAAGAACACCATTGTGTGAATGTATTGGTACCAACGTGATTGTGCGTTAAGAAACAGCTGGCTATTAAGAAATAAAACATGATTAATTAGTTCGTGGTCCAAATTTTACTTCTTTTAACAACTAATAATAGTTATAAAAGCAGTGTCTCTGGTCAGCTGTTCTTAAATTGACATCTGGCCCATGTGAACTTAAAAAACACATTTCAAACTGTAAGTACGTAATTTTTTTTTTTGTCCTTTTCAAACTTCGAACGGTTTTGGTTGTGAATCCGCGCTGATTTACTTTTAAAACAAATGAGTTAGCTTTTGAATTGTGTGTGGTCACTTCATTTAAGTGAGTAATGAACTTTGCTAAACTTAAGTGGCAGTGGGCAGAGCACATTGCTTGCAGAACGGATGGTCGATGCGACCGAATTTTTCGGGAATGGCGACCGCAAATCGGAAAACGCACGTTTGAAGACCTCCCTCTAGGTGGACCGACGATCTGGTTACGGCTGCGAGAATCTGATAGATGCGAAACGCACATGAACGATCAGTGTGGCGTCGTTTGGGGCCTTTATGTCCAGCAGTGGACGTCTTTCGATTTAAATGATGATGATTTAATACTATGAACAGCTTTTTCTGATTGCGCAGTCCATCACGTATATTTCTTTCTTTATCAAATCAGTAGAAGTCGAAGCTTGTGAAGTCATTTCTTGAAAAAAAGCGTACGAAGGCGTTGAACGCACTGTTTCGTCGTTATTTTTTTTCCGACTTCATAAAGCAGGAGGTTCTCAACACTGTTTTTTTTTGTGCGAGTTACCTCAGAACTTTTTACTAGGTGAACCGATTTTGAGGATTCTTTTTTTATTTGAAAGCTGGTGGGTCTCATGTGGTCCCATTTAGTTTTTATTTTTCCTTAATTATTGCGTAATTTCATGGTAATTGGTGGGACCAAAACAAAAAAGAGAAAAATAAAAAACTTTTAAACAAAAACGTTAAACCAACTTACAAACCACTACAAAGCGAAAAATAACTTTCTTTTCGGAAGTCGGTGTCAAAAACGAAAACAAATTTGATACCAAAGACAACGACTTCCGAAAAGAAAGTTATTTTTCGCTTTGTAGTGTTTTGCAAGTCGGTTTAATAAAATTTTTACGCAACCAAAGGAAAAATACGTGACCAATATTTTTTTGGTGATCTAACTGATTTCTTGGTAATTTATTGTTCGATGGCACTCGCTACTCTGTATTCGATACCACGTGACTTCTTCCCAGTTCTTCTTATCCTATGTAGATTACATTTCTATTTAAACTTTGCTACGAAAACATTGCCATTTCTTAGTACTACATAACCTATTTACATCGTGATGAACACGATTTTTATTTTTGTTCTTCAGGTAGATTAATAAAAAATATTATAGGTGATTTCTTCTTTTTATGGAACCCTATTGCTGTCACTAACGCGTCCGTCTGTCTGTCGTCAGTCGCACAATTTTGTAACGAAGAATTTTTAACTTCCCATTGACCTGTGAACTTGAAATTTGAAATCAATACATATAATAATTCTATAGATAAGTCGTTTTTACCAAACGAACAGAATCCATTACCAGCATTTTTTGTTTTTTTTCTGTTTAGTTTGTGCACGCATCACGTAAATATTACGAAACTAATGTAGATACAGATTGTACATAAATTTTGTGCGTAACCTGAAGTATTACTTAGTTTTTGTTTCATCGAAATCGGTTCACTCTATCAAAAGTTACATGAATTTAAAGTGTTCAAGAAGTAAAATATCACAACACAACGAATTCAGATACTCGGACAGTTAAACTCCATATTCGATAGATGGCGTTTTGCATTTGACTTTATTTTCTTTATGTTAAGATTCTTCGCGGAAAAATGACCCTAGAAAAAAATTGGTCGGTAAAGTTGTCAAAAAATAAAAGGTCCGTTTTGACAGCTATAAAAATAATTAAACTTGATGCTTGCGAATGATACTCGTTGTTATAGTGTATGTGTAACAGTAATTAATTAGGATTATAAATTTGATTTTTCAATTTCTTACGTAGAAAGTTATCGCGGCATGTAAAATCAGAAACGTCGACCGACTTCTTAGTTTGTGACGACTTTAGGTAGGTAGCCCATAATATTATTTACTCTCGGGAGGTAGGTAGCAAGGCAAGTAAGTAGGGTAGGTGTGTAGGTCGAGTTAAGTAGAGTAGGGTAGGCAGTTAACTAGAGCGAAGCCACCGGCACAGCTAGTGTTTATTATTACGTATATTTTACTAACAAATACCGAAAAAAAATTGGCCGTATTTTTTTTTACATAGTCAAATATTTTCAGCGTTACTTTGAGTTGAAACGCATGACGTCACGCCTTAGATAATTATAACGTAGCAAGCCCTCACCCCTGCCAAAACTTTCATGTTCTTCATCGAAGCAGTGTTTTTATTAATTTGATAAAGCATAAAATACACAACGTAACTAATCATATCTAACACAATTTGGCAAAATGGGGCCGAAATTCTTACTGTGGGGCAGTTATATAAAAAAAAGTTCCAGGTGAACTTCACAGAACAGCACTTTATCTTTACAGGTTTTTAAGCTGAATGGTTCCTTGATAGACCAGCACCATGAAGGCCACATTAGCAGTTCTGATGCTGTGTATATCCAGCAGTTTCTCGTACAAGATCCTCTGCATCTTCCCAGCAGGGACGACGGAAACTGATTATCTATTGTCAAGTGGAGTTGTGCGAGCTTTGTTGAACGCTGGACATAAGGTTTGTACTGCTGCCTGATTTTTAACCGACTAAAAAAGGAGGAGGTTCTCAATATGACTGTATTTTTTTGTGTGTTACTTCAGAACTTTTTACTAGGTGGACCGATTTTGATAATTCTTTTTTTACCGGCTATAAAAAAACGGAAGTAATCAAAATTCGACACGTATGTATGTAATATTGTTGGAATTGCACAATATTCACATATGTTACTCTATGTGGGCTTCAAAACACGTGTGCCAAATTTCCGTCAGTTTTGTAATGGCGGTGGATGATTTTTGTGAGCAAAATCGCCACTGTCCAAAGCTGAGATGCAAAAATAATACAATCCTGTCACAAATTTAAATTTTCCTATAAAAATACGCTTGTTTCCATGGTTTGATTGGTTTTAATGGCTATTAAAATGATCTATGATCTCAGAGAAATCTGCTAATTTTAAATCTCTCTCGTTTTGTTTTCAGCCCCCTCATTTAGTACCTTTCAGTTCAAAAAGCTTGTATTAAAAAAAACTACTTCATAATTTTTCGCTTAGAACGAAAAAATGATAGACATGCAATTGTTTTTTTAGGTCACTTGGGCCACACCATACTTGGATGCAACCCACCCAAACCTGACAGTTATAGACCTCAGCGTTAATATGGCTTTAGCTAAAGGTACGTAAATATATGTATATTTTTCATATAAATACAGTAGTGGGTGCGATTACAAACATTGAAACTCAAATACACAAACAGCCAGACAGCTTATTACGTATGAAAGAGCAATCAGCAATAATTGCGCAGCAATCGCGCAGTCATCGTGCGATCGATCGCTACATGTCATAAACATCGGGTTTTAGTAACCAATTATTTGGTAATCGCTCGCTGTTTGTCAAATGCAATTATTTCGAAAAGAATCCGCCGAAGTCTGTAAAACTTCTGTACCTACACAATTTGACAGCCAAATTTGCTCGCCATAATCGCAATCACCCTGCGTTCAAATTTTAGTTAATGATAGTGAAAACAGAATTAAAATTCAGATATAATAACAATTTAAAAAAAAATATCTGTCCTCCTTGTGCATTTGTATGGGCGTCATGCCATCTGATGTCAGATAGACGTCAGATGGCACGTCGGACTTCTCTTTTTAATTGTTAGATTTGAAGCTAGGTAATAATCATGTAATTTTTTTATTTGCTAAATTAAATTCTTATTAATTAGAGTATCTCGATCAGAGATTATGTTATAAAGCGTCAAAGTTGAGTATTAGAACGCAAACTTTTAATAATTTTTTCTCAAACATTGTCGAAGTATCGAATTTTCGGACAAAGAAAAACTAATCCATTGCAGGAGCGTTTTTTGAATTTGGAACATTACAACGCTCCAGCAATGTTGATCAAATCCATTGCAGGAGCGTTTTTTGAATTTGGAACATTACAACGCTCCAGCAATGTTGATCAAATCCATTGCAGGAGCGTTTTTTGAATTTGGAACATTACAACGCTCCAGCAATGTTGATCAAATCCATTGCAGGAGCGTTTTTTGAATTTGGAGCATTACAACGCTCCAGCAATGTTGATCAAATCCATTGCAGGAGCGTTTTTTGAATTTGGAACATTACAACGCTCCAGCAATGTTGATCAAATCCATTGCAGGAGCGTTTTTTGAATTTGGAACATTACAACGCTCCAGCAATATTGTTGTAACTTTTAATAAATTAAATGTATAGTATTAAATTATGTTTTATTTCCCTGCATTCTTTTGAGAAGAGCTCTATGCCTCGGCGGAAATGGCAATTGCCCGGCCTTTGCAATAATGTACTATTTCAAGCACTTCTGATCATATTGAAACTTGGTGTCCAAAATATATAAATCAGGAAAAAAAAAAAACTATACTTTAACTATTGTACTACATTGTTTTGTACTATATTTTACTCTTTTTTGTTTATATTTTAAAATGTGTTTTGAAAAATAAACTAAGGAAAAAAAATTCTTCTTTTCAGATATAACAACGAGAATGAATATTGCTTTTAATCTGAGTCCGCAAATAAGTTCCATCAGGGCGTTTAATAGAAACTTGTCGCGAAGTGCCGCGAAGGTTCCAGCCCTTAGGAGGGTGTTGGTGGAACAGCAGTTTGATGCTGTGGTCACCGATTGGTTACTACCTGGGTTTGAGGCCGGGTAAGTATTTTTTGTGGTTTTATAGCACAATGATATAATCGATGTTACCATCACCCAACACGAAAACCTCATGAAATCTGAGAAAGAGGAAAAATCAAATATCGTGACTTTGTAAAAAAAAAATCTGAGTTTTGGGCGTCTTTAGTCAGCTGGACCCGCTCGCTACTGGACCCGCGAGTCCACTTGACCATATAATTTATTGTCTGTATTTTATTGGTTATCTGGACCCACATTGTGTGCTGAGTTTTCGATATGATGTAAATTAATATTTGGAAATGAATAAATTAATGTTACAGTTATTTTATCTCACGACGCGACGGCGGGTTGGTCAAGCGCATTGTTTTTGTGTGAATTTGAATTTTTACACTGTTACGTATTTAAGACAGAATTGACAGAGTTGCTACAAAATAGTACATTTCGTGACGAGCATAAAAAGTCGAGATTTTTACACGAGCGATGTAGCCAATTTGTCGAAAGCTACATGCGAGTGTTAAAATAAAGCATTTTTATGCGAGACATGAACGAATATTTTTCCACTACCTGATGAGCTTACTTAATTAAATGCAAATAAGTTCCAACAACAATTTATTTAGTTTTCCGTTCAGACTAAAGACCACAGACTATACACACCATCAACGCGCGCTTTTTCGAGAGGTAACAGGTTCAGTATCATTCTGCCGGATGGGGAGGTGGAAAAAGCGCGGACGTAGCGGCAGAATGCGTCTACCAACCTACCTATTCAGTTACGTACATTTTTTGTCTTTTAATTGCAAATTGTGTCACTGGTACCTACTTGGCCGCCAAAAGGAAAAATAATTACGTTGTAGTTACATAATGATATCAAAACTCCATACAAAAGTCATTTCGTAACTGTTTATATGTAATTTTGTTTTTTTTAATTTTTATTTTATAATCTTGTGTCTAAATGTTCATATTTCGAAACGAATTTCTTAGGCAATGTGTTACATAATAGACAAGGTAGTGGAAAAATTTTATTTCTATAGCGTTAGGGAATTTATAGAACATAAAAATAGATGTTAGGAATGAGAGTGTCAATATTATAGATTTTTTTTATTATATACTAATTGTTTTTTTTAATACAGACATTTTAATTAAATTTTTGACATTTTATTGTCATTTTTATTTTGGACATTTTATTTTAATGTTATTGACATTTTTGTATTTTTTTTTTAATGTTTTGACATCTTTAAGTACATCTTTAGAGTGAGTTGATGAAATTTTAATTTTGATTTATGGACAGTTGTAATTTAATTAATTCATTGTAATGCATCAGTGTTGTTATGATTTTTTTTATGTTTATTTAATTTACGTATTATATGATAAATAATTTGCATGCTTGCTTGCAGGCAGAATACAATTACTTTTGGGCTTCAAGATCTTCCCTTCTGAACAATTTATTTGTAGCAAATAAATAATTTGATTTGATTTGATTTGTGCCAAGGAGATACTGAGCGCTTCCGAGCTTACGCACACAGATGCAATCCCGTCGTCTTCGTGAGATAGAACAACTGTAACCTATACACATTCGTTCTATTCTTTATTATACATTTATTCGTTTCCACCTCTTTCCATTGTTTTCTAGTCACTTAAACTTACACACAAAATACCCAGAAGAAGATCTTCTACATACGAGTATATAAATAAATAAAAAATGGCTTAATGTGTTGCTAATCGCAAAACTCGAAAAAGATTTTTTTCTGCGTTTAAATTTGTTCCTAGATTTAGATTCACAATTGGACCGGCAGGCTTATTGTTATTACGTATCTTTTGCAAGAGCAAAACGATAGCGATCAAACGCTTTATGTCATAAAAGTCGGAATTACCTGCAGTGTAGGTATGGTAGGTCCTACACAATCGTTTGCTCATCGCTCGCTGTTTGACAAATGCATTTATTTAAAATATAAACCGCCAACAACTCTAAAACGTTTGTATTGAAGAGCAATTATTGCGCAAGAATCGCTATCGTTTTGCTCTTGCAAAAGATACGTAATAAGCCTGCCGGTAGATGGCGTTGCAATCGGGATCGGGGTCCGGGCTGGATAAGGTCTGTGAGGTACTTATAACATCGCCTACATTTCCAGGTACGCAGCCATCCAGCAAGTCCCCTGGATCCTCTTCAGCCCGGTGGTCTTCAATCCGAACCTGGAGGACCTAGTAGACGAGGTCAGGACTATATCCACGATACCGATACCATTTGGGATGCCTGAGGCCCCTAACGAGGACACACCTATACCTATGGGCACGTATAGGAGGTGGCACAATTGGTATTACCATATGCTTTCAATTATCTTGACCTGGTGAGTTTTTTTTTTTTTTTGTAAATCTGTTCTGTTTCACTCTTGAAGCTCATGGCAAAATAACAGCCGCAGAGTTCGATCTTCAAGGTTTAGCAGCGCTTGCCGAGGTCGATCCGTGGATCGGTGACCATCTTTACATAGCGAGTTTCTTCCGTGCCCCGGCAAGCACAGCTACTTTAAGCACGGCGTCACAACGCTAAGAAAGAAAGTTTGGCTCAAATAAATATCACTAGATGGCGCGGTGTGCACCGATTTCTTATTGAATTGTGTGTAAAGTTAAAATTTTCTGGAATTGGACATAAAATTGTGTGTTCTTGTTTAATCAACTCTCCTAAGCATAAAATTATGGAATATTGGACCCTTATTTCACATTTCAAAGATTATTTGAACGGATCATTTTAAATTGATGCCAATAGATGGCGCGGTTTTCATGTTCTGAGGCATTAAACTCGATTGTTTAAATTTGTATTGTAACACAGTTTGATGCAATGAAACTGTAAAAACGTGCAAACAAATACAATAAAATAAATCGTCAATGTATAAATGAAAAAAAATATTCACGAACCGAGTAAACCCTCTTTCCTGCAAGTCGCTGCTAACGCCATCTATCTATCGCCGTGGAACGGAACCGACCGCGATCGATGTACGAAAAATAACAAGATTAATCAGATGAAAAACGCTAGTTACGTCGGCATGGTTTCTTTGTATGGGATGAGGCATTTGTATGCTAGTATTGTATTATCTGTGCTTTATGTGAAGAACAAAAAACTAGTAATTAATAAATAAATACATATAATAAATCTGTGGCAAAGTCGTTTTCGCACATCGCAAAGATTTGCAAAAAAAAATAACCAGTGTTTTAAAGGATAACCAACAGAACCCATTGCCAGCATTTTTGTCTGTTTATCTGTTTATTTGTGCACGCTTCACGGAAAATGTATGAATCCATTGTAGATAACTTCTATACTTAAAAATTGTGCGTAGCTTAAAGTATCACTCTATCAAAAGTTAAATGAATTTAAAGTGTTCAAGAAGAAGAGTAAAATATCACATTACATGCAATTCATAGACTCAGACAGTTGAACTCCATATTCGATAGATGGCGTTGTGCATGTGACGTCATTTTCTGCATGGCGTTGTTAAGATTCGCCACGAAAGAATGACCCTAGAAAGTAAATTATAGGTAGGTAGTGTATAGGTATTGACGGTAGCAAAGCCACGGACACAACTAGTATTCTACTATATAAAAATAAGTCGTGTTTCTTGCTGACGATATAACTCCAGAACGCACGAACCGATTTCCACGGTTTTGCATTCGTTGCAAAGGTCTCGGGCACCGTGAGGTTTATAGATAGGGTAGGGTAGTGTAGGGTAGGGTTAGTGTAGGGTCGGGTAGGGTCGGGTAGATAAATGTTTGGTCTTTTTATGGCAAAACAAAGTTTGCCGGGTCAGCTAGTAATATACAAATAATAACCAGTCTTCCTAGCCTCTTCCCAACTTTATTAGGGTCGGCTTCCAGTCTTACCGGATTCAGCTGAGTACCAGTGTTTTACATAGAGCGACTGCCTATCTGACCTCCACAACCTAGTAACTAGGTAACATGATACTCCTTGGCAAGACTGGTGTCAGATCTCAAGCTTCTGACTAACCGTAACGACTGTCAAAGATCTTCAAACGACAGCCGGGACCAACAGCTTAACGTGCTTTCCGAGGCACGGAGGAAACTCGGTATGTTGAAATTGTCACCCATTCATGGACCGACCTCGTCAAGCGTTGCTTAACCTTGATGATCGACCAGTGCGGCTGTTATTATTTAGCCACGAGCTCTTCTAACCTATACATAATAATAACAAATACACTATTATACCCATTTTTAACACTCCTCAGGTTCGACGAGGCCATGAGGCCAGACCATGCAGTTCCTACGTACGAGAAACTCTTCGGTTCTTTAGCAAAACAACGAGGAGTACCTCTCACTCCATACTATGAAGCCCACTACAACGTGTCCATTCTGCTGGTGAACTCCCACGAGTCCATAGTATCTGCGGCGCGCAGTCTGCCTCCGAATGTCGTCAATATTGCCGGGTTTCATATTGATGATAAGCCTGCTCCGTTGCCTAAGGTAATTCTTCTTGTTCTCCTTTATTATTTTTAACCGACTTCAAAAAAAGGAGGAGGGTTCTCAATTCGACCCATACCTAAATATTTTATTATGTGTGTTCACGGATAACTTCGTCGTTTCATCGTTATAGCCTTTTCCCAACTATGTTGGGGTCGGCTTCCAGTCTAACCGGATTCAGCTGAGTACCAGTGTTTTACATGGAGCGACTGCCTATCTGACCTCCCATCCAGTAACTGGGTAACACGGTACCCCTTGGCTAGACTGGTGTCAGATCTCAAGCGTCTGACTATTCGTAACGACTGTCAAAGATCTTCAAATGGCAGCCGAGACCAACGGCTTAACATGCTTTCCGAGGCACGGAGGAAACTCGGTATGTTGAAATGGTCACCCATCCACGGACCGACCTCGTCAAGCGTTGCTTAACCTTAAAGATCGTCCCGTGCGGCTGTTATTATTTAGCCACGAGCTCCTCATCAAATTCGTCGTTTATGAACCGATTTTAACCCCCGCTGGAAAAAGACGTGTGTTATAAGTTTCACGTGTGTTGCTGTGTATCTGTGTGTCTGTCTGTGGCATCATTGCGCCTAAACGAATGAACCGATTCTGATTTAGTTTTATTTTTTTGAAAGGTAATTTTGTCGAGAGTGTTCTTAGCTATGTTTTAATAAAATCGGTTCAGCCGTTCAAAAGTTATGGGTGTTTAACTGTTTGAATCGGGGTGTTTTCGCAAGATAAATGTGTCGGGGGTTTTTTAAATTTTGAAATTTTACTTGTTATGATTATTTTTTGTTGGAAAGGAGATATCCCAAGAGTGGTACCATGTTAAGGAAACCAGGATCTGATGATGGGATCCTAGGAAACTCCTCAAATATTATAGGGATACATATAGCGATTTTGGTATTTTTATCAACAATGCAATCATTTACACTCAGAAAGTTTCATTTGGTTAAATGGAACTGATGAAGAAGACCACAGATGGTCACTGGAACTCCTTAATGCTAAGTATGTCACGGGTATAAGATATATGGAATAGCTATCCGACTTTGATGAAGCAAATACTTATAAATAAATGGTACTGATGAAAATGGTAACATCGAACTGATCTTATGATGAAGCCGGAAGGTAGGCACTGGAACTTCGAAATTAAATAATGGATCCTAGTCGTGTTTGGGCTTATTGGAATCGTCATGAGATTTACTTTGGCCATAAATGAGTTTCATGGTATTTGGAGGTAACTACCAAAACTAAAAAGTGATAAATAAAAACTTTATGACAAAAAAATCAAACCGACATCCAAAACAAAACACTGAAAAGCGAAAAATTACTTTCTTTTCCGAAGTCGGAGTCGAAAAACGGAAAACAATAGATACCAAAGACACCGACTTCAGAAAAGCTTGTTTCAAAAAGTTTTTTAATGAATAATTTTATTTTTTTGATATTTACACATAATTATACATACTTTGTGTCTTTGTGTTTATAATATCTTTTTTGTATTTCTTTTCTTTCTTTCTTTTTTAAAAAAACGTTGCCCCACACTAGGAATTTCTTCCTGTATCGTGGGTGCGTTTACAAACATATAAACACACATACACAACACCCAGAGCCGGAACAACTATACACTTACACTACACTACACTACTACACTACTTACTTACACTTACTTTTTGTATTTTTTTATGTTATTTTTGTTCCGTTTCCGTGAGTGTGTCCGTGGCATCAACAGTGTACCTTATCAGAATACCAGCGCAGCGTTATTTTCTTTTAGATAACGCTTCACAGTTCACATGCTTCATAGGAGTCATTTTGGTCTCGCACAGAATTTTATTTTTGATTATTGTTTAATTTTTTGTTTTTGCTCATGTTTCTTGTCCGGGCCACAAATAAATACTTTCTTTCTTTCTTTCTTTCGTTCCCTCTCATAGACATAGAGCCTGTATCCCAGCAGTGGGAACATGATATTCCGATTATGCTATGCTTAAGCTTCCCTTTTTACTTTGCAGGACATACAAACCCTCCTCGACGATTCCCCTCAAGGAGTAATCTACTTCAACATGGCTACAGTGATGAACTACTTAGAGGATAGTAAATCACCCTACGCGTTAAGTACTTCAGCGCTGATGAAGCTTTTTGCCAAGCTGCCGTACCCGATTCTGTACCAGTACTTAGGCCAACCCCCCTGCCTTCACCATCCGCGAAACGTACATATGACAGATAAGTTGCCGCAGTCTGACGTGCTTGGTAAGTTATATATTTGAGTTTCTAACCTATTTAGCGTTCCTTTAGGGTTCCGATCCGAAGGATCCAAACGGAGCCCTCAAAATCAAATTAAAACAACTGCTTTAATTTAATAAGGTTCCTGCCTCTAAGGTTTTTCCAAATAAACCTTAGACGTACTTTTGAATTGTCAAACAAAAATAAAATAAAAAGATCAAAATCAATAATTTTTATTTCACATAAGCCTACAAAACGTCAAAAAAAGGTGCACGGTTCGGGTTGGTCGTTTACTATGGAATAGAACCGGCAAGAAACTCCATGGTTACTGTTTTAAAAAATTGTTTGGTTTTACAATATTTCCAATGTACAGCAGTACTTATGGGGGACAACGCAGGCCCGACATAAGTCGTGAGAAACTAAAAAAAAAACAATAAAAAAAAAAAAAAAAAAACGAGATAAAATGTTAACGAGCATCTAGAAATCTAGAAGGCCTACAATGTTCACACATTTACAAAACTATCGGTAAAAGAATCTATACAAAGTATAACATATAACATTTTATAATTGGACATTTTAATTTACAAATTTCTGACATTTTAATTTTGTATCATTGTAGTTTTATAAATTTAATTTAATTTTTTTGACATTTTAATTCTGTGACATTTTTTATTTTTTGACAACTTTAACTGTAATTTAAAATGGTGTTTAGTTTAAACTTGGATCCCAGTAATTATTATACATTCATCAAATTGTTTTTGTGTCATGTACTGATTACTAACATTAATTATAAGATTGTGTATCTACTAACAAAGAATGGACTCCAAAATTGTCAGAATTCGAAATAAATTTAATTTAATTTAATAACAACTTTAACAAGACTAAATTTAACTGTTTAAAGATGACTCTAGTTACAAATCCGCAAGCGTCAGTAGGTCTCAATGGAGAAGAATTTGCAAGAAACTCCACGGACACTCTTTTCCATCAGTTTTAATTACATGTTCTTGATAACATCATTCTTGTTGAAAAAATACATATATGTGAGAACGATGTAAAAAAACGTGCACGTAAAAGCATCTAGAGTAAAAAACAATTTAAAAAAATACAATAACAGGCCGAGGCAGTAAGTTATGAACCAATCCCAACTGATGGCGCCCGTTCACGAACATGACGCATGGATCGGCACCACTCAGCTCACCCTTTTCTGTCACTCACGTGTACGTTTGTCTGTCTGTCGTCTGTCACACAGGTTTTTTAGCCAAAATTTACAGTATAAGCATCTTGATGACCCAAAGCCATACAAATTGTCAAATAATATTCTCAAATGTTTTTTAGGGGGCGCCCATACAGATAAAGGGGGGGGGCGTTAAAAAAAAACTTTGGAAAAGAAAGTTATATTTCGCTTTGTTGTGTTATATTTTGGAAGTCGGTTAATTTTTTTACTGACTTCCAAAAAAAGTGGTAATCAATTCGACACGTATGTATGTAATATTGTTGGTATTGCCCAATATTCACATATGCCCAATATTCTCTAATTGGGCTTCTAAACATGTGTGTAAAATTTCATAAGTGTATGTATATAAGTTTGTTTGTACGTATGTTTGTCCACGCATTTCCCCGAAACTACTTAACGGATCGTGACCTTTCTTTTTCATTGAATTAGGTATCTCTCAACTTAGGGCATAGTACAAGTTTTATCCAAATCGGTTTAGTAGTTTTCAAGATATGGAACATACAAGCGAACTCCTTAGCGACAAACAGCACGAATGTGTAAATCGAGTTATTATGGGTATTTTGTCAATCATTTAGGTACTTTACTATAGAACATGCTCACTTTTAGTGAAAGTGTACAAAAACTAAAAAGATGGAAATAAAAACGTTTTTACATAAAAAATAAACGTACTTATTTATTTATTTGGGAAAAAAAAAATTAACACGAAGAAAAATAAATTTACAAAATTAATACGACTTCCGCTTACAATTAGAAACTATTTTTTTATAAATATAATTAAGGCGCAGATACCCTTTAGTAGCTGATTTTAAAATGAGAATCACGCCTAAACGGCTAGTCGTAATTTTTTGGAAAAAAAAATATGTTATACTAGACCATTTTCTTAATAATTTCATCTGAGCAGAATTTGAGTTTTATTCGTATACCATAATATAATTAATTTGTAAAGTTGTGTCTAAAACGGACAAAAACACGACAATCACAACAAACCTGCTGGGCGTATTTTAATGAAATTGACACCATATCAAAGACAATTTAATTATCTACATTTTGATTTGAAGTTTTTTTTTTTTTGTTTAAAGTCATAGAATAATAAGGAAAGTACAAAAAACTACTAAATTTTGGGTCGCGCAGGTGTGAAACGAGTGCGCGTTTTGTTCCCTCAAGGTCGTTGGCATTAGTCGTCGTCTTAAGTGCTATTAATAAAACTTAACAGATAACAGAAAAAAACTACTTCAAGAGAAAAACATTATTAGGTGCAAAATAACTTTCGTTTCGGAAGTCGGTGTCGAAAAACGATAAGCGGTTTATTTTTTTGTGAAAAGATTTGTTAAAAAAAATTGACTCGCACACTGTTTCGTTGTTGTTGAATTACGTAATTTACTATGTTTGTAATATTTGTAAGTATGTGAGAACCATGTCACGGTAAAGATATCTATACAGTATTCTATCTTCATACAAACGGTCGGAACGCGAGTCATGCCCACGTGACTCGAGCTCAGCCCGAACTCGATATACTACCAGTCGCGGACGCGCCGCAGTGACGAACGAACGGTGTGTTGGTTTTGCAAGCAGTAAGCGTGCGATTTGTGAATATTTTATTCAAATACGTACAAGTACTTACATAATTAATATGTCACAGAGCAATTATAGCGAATTTTTTTTTTTGTTTGCTTGAATTCTTCTATAACGCAACAAGAGATATCATTTTTTTAATTACCTGTAACTTCCGTAAGGCAAGACAATAAAAAAAAATATACCTTACCTAATAATACGTAATTTGTTTATTTTTTTAATAGTGAGGTATTTCGCTTTTTCCACCAAGTAAAATACCTGGATTGATAAATATAAATAAGTGGATAGGGTGATAAAGTCACACACGAGTCACCTACCTACGCTCGGCACAGGCTCGGTTTAAAAAATATACTAGTAGGTAGTTTCCTAGGCTAGGCTATCTACTTAGTTATGTACTTAGCTACTTACATATATAATTTAATTGGAAAAATATCATTATGAAATGATTAAGTGCTTATGAGATTAATAAATGGTAGGTACCTACCTAGTAAGATTAAAAATAAGTTTAATAAAAAATATAATATTCACCTCAGATTAGAGAAAATAATCTGAGATATTTACAATCACAAAACTAGAAAGAAACTCAAGTAGGTCGAGGTGGGCGGCCCTAACGCGTGTTTAGGTGACGCGCGCTTGTAGGCACTTACGTGGGACACTCAGAAAGTTTTGCGAAACTAAAAAAAATTGTTCTATACGTACATATATTTTTATTAAATCTTTTCAAAGTACTTTCCACCAGCCTCTATACAAAGATTCATGCGCCTAAACCAGTTTTCAAAACACTTTTTCCAGTCCGCCGCAGACACCTCGTTTACAGCCTGCTCGAACGCAGCCAGCGCATCTTCCGGCGACGAAAATTGTATCCCTTTGAGCTGATTTTTTATTTTTGGGAATAAAAAGAAGTCACACGGTGCTAGATCAGGGCTGTAAGGAGGGTGACCCAGGAGTTTGACTGGCGTGCTGTCCAGGAAGTCCCTCGTTTTGAGTGCGGTGTGCGCAGGTGCATTGTCGTGGTGGAGCAGTAGCCCGCGGAGCCCTGTGTTTGGTCGCTTGTTGCTTATAACAGAGAAAACTTCTGGCAAACATTTGGTAGTATACCATTCGGCATTAATGCTTCTTTGATCCCGTAAGGGAATTGATACCAAGTGGCCAGTCAAATTAAAAAAGCTAGCGATCAAAATCTTACCCCCGCTTCTAGATCGCTTCACTTTGGTAGGCGTTGGCTCATTTTGAAACACCCAAACAGTCGACTGGCGCTTGGTTTCTGGGTCGTATTGATAAATCCAGGACTCATCACCTGTAACGATGTCGTAAACACGCCGAGACGAGCCTGCTTCAAATTTGTTAAGCATATCACGGCACCATTCCACCCGGGCCTGCTTCTGAGCATCGGTGAGGTTGTGCGGCACCCAGCGTGATACTATCCTCCTCACGCGAAGATGGCTGTGTAGAATCTCGTGAACGCTTCCCGATCCAATCTTCAATATGTGTTGAATCTCCTGATATGTAATTCGCCTATTGTCTTGGATTAAATTTTTCACTGCTAGCACGTTTTCTTCGGTAACAGCCGTCAAAGGGCGACCGCTTCTTTCGTCATCCCCCAAAGTTGGTCGACCGCGCTTGAATTCGTTATACCAACGATACACGGTTGCCTTGGAAGGGCCTTCATCCATGAATGCCATTTGAAGTCTATCGTACGATTCATCCGGTTTCAGGCGACACTTGAAATCGTATAAAATCATAGCTCTAAAATGTTCCCGGCGCAGATCCATATTTCAGTGAGACACAATACTTTGAATTAACTCGCAAAAAATGTGGAGGGAAATTTTGAAATTGGAACTTACTTATTTTTACTTATAAATAATCATATTTTCGAAAAACATTATAACTGGCCAGTTATAATGTTTTTCGAAAATATGATTATTTATAAGTAAAAATAAGTAAGTTCCAATTCAGTCTCCCATATATAAAAACTTTTTTTCGCAATACTTTCTGAGGGGCCTGGTATTTCAAGGTCAGGGCCGAGTCACATTACTGTTAGATATCTTTACCGTGCCCATGTTCCTATTTACCAATTGAAAGAATTTACCTGTTAGTGCTTGTAATACTTTATACCACCTATATGTAGTATAGTAGTGCTGGGAGCATCGTCCTCACGTATATGAATTTATTATAGTATGTAGATACTTATGTATATATATTGTAAAACATTTTTTTTTTAAATAGTAAGTATAGAGTTTCTTAAGCGTTCTTCTCCATAACAAGCTACTTTTCCGAATGCACGGTAGAATAATTTTTTACTAGGTACTTGTAAGTTTTAATTTTTGACTTATAAAAGTGGCCTAGTTGATATATATATATTTGACTTTGACTTTGAAAGGGCAGGTTTGCAGTCTTGCTTTTTCCCTTTCCTCGTCGAAAGCTGAATCATGACGTGGTATCTTTTACAGCTCACAAGAACATCAAGGTCCTGATAACCAACGGTTACTGGCTTAGCGTGATAGAAGCCATCCATGCTGGCAAGCCTCTTATAGCAATTCCGGTGTACGGAGACGAGCCTGCTGTTGACCGAGCCATGCGCGCTGGGTATGCTCTGAGGGTCAATTTTCTTGACGATGTAGTTTGGGAGTTGGAGGTGGCACTTAGAGAGATGCTGGGTAATAATAGGTGAGTACAAGCCCATAATAATGGTTTATTCCCATCGGCCACCCCCAAGTTGCCACCCCGGTGGCCGATGGGAATGATTTAGTGAAATTTCCTACCTTCCTTTATTCCCATCTGCCACCGGGGTGGTGGATGGCACTAACTAGTGGCGTTTGCCGGTTTATTCCCATCTGCCACCTTCATAAGTTTAGTCGGGTGGTTGATTCTCATGACCGTTAAACGGGGTGAATAGAAAAAATATCAAGAAAATTTTCAAGGTCCATATTTGACTATTTTTCGTTGAAGGATTTTGGTATAATTTTAAACCATCAACATTTTTTTCTTTGAGTTGGCAACAATTATGTAATTTAAAAAAATAATAAAAAAAGAAATAGAAATTGTGGCAAGAACTTTTATGTCCTTGGCAAAGCATAATAATTTGGCTGAATGGAGGCTCTGATCGATATCGTTCACACATACTACAAACAAAAAAGGACCGAGCCACGAACCCTGAGACACTCCGCTGGGCAAGTTTACCCAACTAGACATATAATTATTGAGAAATACTGCTTGTGTCAGAAGAAAACCAAGAGGTCCCCACGGATGTAGCTTAGCTTCTTAATCAGGGCATTGTGGTCGAGCCGATCAAATGCCTTACTACAATCTGTGCAAACCACATCGAACTGCTTACCGTTATCCATAGCATCCGTAATCAAACCATTTAATAAAATCAAATTAGAAATGATACACCGTCCTAATAAAAATCCGTGCTGAAAAATCTAGCAAGGGCGGATATAACTGGTTATAGACAATCCTCTCAAATCATCATCATCATCTTCCTGCCCTAGTCCCGTGTTACTTGGGGTCGGCTCAACACGTTTTCTTCTTCCATACCATCCTGTCCCCCGTCACTCCATCACTGACGCCCTTTTCTTTCATATCACTCCTCACACAGTCCATCCATCTTTTCTTTGGCCGTCCGCTCCCTCTCCATCCATCCACATCTATATTCATAACTCTTTTAGTAGCATGCGTTTCATCCTTCCTCATCACATGACCATACCAGGACAAACGGTTTCCTTTCAACTTTTCTGTTACTGGCGCCACTTTCAAACTGCCTCTAATATACTCATTTCTCACTTTATCCAATCTCGTCACTCCGCATCCATCTCAACATTCTCATCTCTGCTACATGCAATCTCTTTCAATCAAGACAATCTTCTCAAATATTTTAGCTATAATACACAGCTTGCATATAGGCCCATTATTAGTAATCTCTTTTTTATACCCCTCCTTAAGTACGGGTGAAATAAAAACAGATTTCTATAATATGGGGACAACACCTTGAGTCCGACTTCCAAAAACCAAAATTGAAATAGGTAGGGCAATGCAAGGCGCGCATTTAGTTAGAAATTTAGATGATATTATTAAGTTATCATGGCCAGCACCTTTAGTTGGATCCAAGTAACAAAGTAAACCGGTCACAGCATCAACATTCACTTTTATGTGACAAATGTCACGAGAATCGCCCACCACCCCGGTGGCATATGGGAATAAAGGAAGGTGGCAGATTTCACTAAATAAGTCCCATCGACCACCGGGGTGGCAAACGCTACTAGTTAGTGCCATCCGCCACCCCGGTGGCAGATGGGAATAAAGGAAGGTAGGAAATTTCACTAAATCATTCCCATCGGCCACCGGGGTGGCAACTGGGGGGTGGCCGATGGGAATAAACCAATAATAATGTAGAGTGTAAAGGAAATACGCGTTTATCTATATATATACAAGAAAAATATCAAAATTTAAAAAACCCCTGACTGTCATCTTCGGAAAACACCCCGATTTAAACAGTAAAACGCCCATAACTTTTGAACGGCTGAACCGATTTTATTCAAACATAGCTAAGAACACTCTCGACAAAATCACCTTTCAAACAAAATAAAAATAATGAGATAAAAAAATTAAATCAAAATCAGTTCATCCGTTTAGGCGCTATGATGCCACAGACAGACACATATACACAAAAACACCCCTCTTTTTCCGGCGGCGGTTAAAAAAGACAAAGTATGTATGTATGTTCCTTAGAGACTCTGAAACGGCTGGACCAATTTCAAAAATTCTTTCACTCTATCTCACGAAATGTGGGTTTACTAAATAAAGTGTTAAAAAATTAACTCTAAGAGTTTCGTGAGGATACTCTGTATCGATAAAAAAAATGATTACAAAAAAAAAAAACTATTTTACTATTTCACAAAAATAACTTACCTACCTACCTACTTATTTCAGTACCTATTGCGGTCTGTGGCTCGGCTCGCGTGTCGTTGACCGCCAGACCAGCTGACTGGCAGACCTTATATGGTGCACAAATTCAATAATTTACGCGTAATACGAAACAATTGCATATCTTTGGAACAGTTGTTAATTTTTACAAGCTTTTATTTAACTTGCAATGTATGTTTGTAAGTGTGTTCGTTCAAATCTTGCAACTGAATTTTGAAGCATCTATCCTCCACGGATCGAGATGAAATTTTGCATACACATTTAGTCAGAATGACAATGCATGGTTAGCTAAGTGACGTCATTTTAAACCCAATATGGCGGATGGCCCAAGATGGCGGACTAGTTATTTTTTGTGCACTGCCATAATACGGGTATCAAATGAAAGGGTTTGCTGAGAAGGATACGAAAAATCTTGTTTTAAAAAAAATATTTTATGAACACGATTATTTTGTAAATATTATATTACAAAACTCCTTAAAATTCTAAGAGTTAATTTATTAACACCTTATATAAGTGCATCTCAGGCTAGCTCTTCGAGGAATCTTTACCAATGTTATTAAGAGGAAAGATTTTTTTGTTTGTTTGTATCGAATAGGCTCCGAAACTACTGGACCAATTTCAAAAAATCTATCACCTATGGAAAACTACATTAATCCCCAGTAACATAGGCTATGATTTTGACGGGAGCGAAGCCGCGGGGGTCAGCTAGTATGATATAAACATGAAAAATAATTACTTTGATTACAGCTACTCCAAAAAAGCGAAGTCTATATCGAAGATATTTCACCAACGGCCTGTTCGACCATCCAAGTTGATCCCTTTCTACGTCAAGCATGCAATTGAAACCAAAGGCAAGTATTTAATAGAATAGAATATTGCATATAATAGAATAGCCAATGCATTCCTCAACTTTCATGGACAAATCTTTTACCAGGCTGTCCAGGCTGCTCGTCTGTGGAATGCATTGCCTGACCCAATTAAACGTGCACAGTCGTTGCCTATATTTAAAAGACTCATCAAGGAACATTACTTATCGCTGTAATCGTGCTCTTAGTTTGTTAACATATATTTTGTCTATGATTGTCATATCTATTTTTTAGCATATTTAATTATCTATTTGTGTTTTAGTAAGTACTAGCTGAACCGGCAAACTTTGTTTTGCCATAAAAACAGCGAACATTTATCTACCCTACCTACCCTATGTCCTTCTACTGGTTCTAAGCTACCTCCCCACCAATTTTCAGCCAAATTGATTCAGTCGTTCTTTAGTTATAAATAGTGTAACTAACACGACTTTCTTTTATATATATAGATAAGTATTATTGTATCTATAAGTTCTTTGTTGGTATTGTTACACCACTGACAACCCCATGTCATGTCCAGGCAATCACTGTCCATTCCAGGTTGCCTGGAAGAGATCGCGGCAAGCGATAAGTTCGCCCATTGCTTATTTTTAGTTTTAAGTTTCTTTTGTTCCGGTATTTTCCGGTGTACAATAAAGTATAAATAAATAAATATAAATAACATCATCTGCCTAGCCTTTTCCCAATTATATTGGGGTCGGCTTCCAGTCTTACCGGATTCAGCTGAGTACCAGTGTTTTACATGGAGCGACTGCCTATCTGACCTCCGCAACCCCCAGTAACTGGGTAACACGGTACCCCTTGGCAAGACTGGTGTCAGATCTCAGGCTACTGACAGCCGGGACCAACGGCTTAACGTGCTTTCCGAGGCACGGAGGAAACTCGGTATGTTGAAATGGTCACCCATCCACAGACCGACCTCGTCAAGGGTTGCTTAACCTTGAAGATCGACCCGTGCGGCTGTTATTATTTAGCCACGAGCTCCTACCTCTAGAATATATATATCTATCTATATATATAAAAGAGAAAGTATGTATGTATGTTCCTTATAGACTCTAAAACGGCTGGACCGATTTCAAAAATTCTTTCACCGTTGCGAAGCTACACTATCCCCGGGTGACATAGGCTACAATTTATCACTGTATTCCCACGGGAACGGGAACTATGCGTGTGAAACCGCGAGGCTCTCTCTTACTGCTCACTGCTGCACTGCTATATAAAGTACTAGCGGACGCTAGTACTTTATATAAGAGAGCAGTGGTAGCCCAGAAGCAACGGCCCGACTTACGTGTCGTAGGTCTTCGGTTTGAACCCAGGCAGGCGCCTTACCCACTGCTCTAAAACCGGTGAAGGAAAACATCGTGAGGAAACCGGCATGTCTTAGAACCAAAAATTCGAAGACATGTGACATCAACCAACCCGCACTGGGCCCGCGTGGTGGATTAAGACCCATTCCCTCTCACAGAGAGGAGGCCTGTGTCCCAGCAATGGGAACATTAAAACGCTGATGATGATGACACCAAAAAAGTAACATATATCTTTAATCATCATCGTTTTTAGGGTTCCGTAGCCAAATGGCAAAAAACGGAACCCTTATAGATTCGTCATGTCTGTCTGTCTGTCTGTCTGTCTGTCCGTCCGTATGTCACAGCCACTTTTTTCCGAAACTATAAGAACTATGCTATTGAAACTTGCTAAGTAGATGTATTCTGTGAACCGCATTAAGATTTTCACACAAAAATAAAAATAAAACAATAAATTTTGGGGGTTCCCATACTTGAAAGTAAAGCTAAAAATATTTTTTTTCATCAAACCCATACGTGTGGGGTATCTATGGATAGGTCTTCAAAAATGATATAGAGGTTTCTAATATCATTTTTTTCTAAACAGAACAGTTTGCGCGAGAGACTCTTCCAAAGTGGTAAAATGTTTGTGTCCCCCCCTGTAACTTCTAAAATAAGAGAATGATAAAACTGAAAAAAATATATGATGTGCATTACTATGTAAACTGCCAGCGAAAATTGGTTTGAACGAGATCTAGTCAGTAGTTTTTTTTTAATAAGTCATAAATCGTAAAACGCAATTTACCAAGTACGGAACCCTTCGTGCGCGAGTCCGACTCGCACTTGGCCGGTTTTTGTATGTTAAGATCACCCATCCGCGGGCCGAACATCGGCAAGCGTTACTTAACCCTGAAAATCAAACCAGATGGCTGTTGGATTAACAGCTTTTATTTAGATGTCCCGGTGTCTGTAATCATAACTTGCACGTTAAAGTAGATCAACCACTTTTCGGTACCGACTTACGGTACATCATTTGGAGTTTTGGTACTGACTTTGTAGTCTTTCGAGCTTTGTTAGCGACTTTGTACAGTCTTTGGACCTTTCGTACCGACTTTGTACAGTCTTTGAAACTTTAGTACCGACTTTGTACTGTCTTTGGGCCTTTGGTACCGACTTTGTACATTCTTTGGACCTTTGGTACCAACTTTGTAGTCTTTGGACCTTTTGTACCGACTTTGTACAGTCTTTGAAACTTTAGTACCGACTTTATACAGTCTTTGGAGCTTTGGTACCGACTTTGTAAAGTCCATTAATACAATCCAATATTGGAGGCAGAAATAGACGAGAGCCAAAACTGGAATTACGACTTTTTACTTAGGAAATTCAGGCGGATATCTGCGAACGCATTTCCACTTATCTACGCGATACCAATTTGGTTGATCTCCTTTGACACACTTCCCGGCGTTCAATTGACATAAAATTACGGAGACACGATTTTTAATTTAAAATTTTGTTTAATCAAATAGTTTTTTTTTGTATTTTTCAGGGGCGTACCACCTTCGATCTGTATCGCTGAAATACAGCTGGTACGAGCGTTCGATGCTGGACATTTCGTTTGCTTTTCTAGTACCGATCACGCTTGCCACATTGATTTCTGGGCTTATTTTCAAACTTTGTCTCACAAGAGAGGTCTAGTAGAGTCAGAAGAAAAGTGAGGATGAAGAGGAATTAGTGATATTATTTCATATGTGCCAGTATTCATTCCAGTGTCTTGTTGTATATTTTATGTTTTTAATTTAATTTGCCAATACATGAATTGCTATTATGAATCTGTATTTTAAATCTGCAGTGTTATGTTTAAGAATAAAAACTTTTGTACATCGTTTTTGTAATATTAAACATTAATTTTAATACAGTGCAATAATAATACAATAATCGTTATTTAAGAAAAAAATATTGTTTTGTGTTATTTACCTCCTTAAACCTCCTACCGCCAGTTTCCCACCTCAAAATTATCGGCGAATGAATGTGACAAATTGTCAAGCACGCGTTATCTGCTGTTGAAAATTCATTCGACCAATCACAGCAGATAACGCTTGCTTGACAATTTGTCACATTCATTCTCCGATAATTATGAGCTGGGAAACTGGGGGTTAGTACCTCCTAATTATATAATGTCAAAGTGTGTCTGTATTATTGTGTATTTGAATTAAACTTGGCACACTGGTAAAAATGTCTGGTATTAGGACATAATATATTTTACCCTGGCACTACGTCCCTGGCTAATCTATACTAATATTATAAAGCTGAAGAGTTTGTTTGTTTGTTTGAACGCGCTAATCTCAGGAAATACTAATTGGAATTAAAAAATATTTGTGTTGGATAGCCCATTTATCGAGGAAGGTTATAGGCTATATAACATCACGCTATGACCAATAGGAGCGGAGCATAAATGAAAAACGTATCAAAAACGGGCAAAAATATTCCTTTTTGAGAGCTTCCGTTGCGTGCGCTCCGTTTACGGTTTAAGTTACGCAACAAACATGTATGTAGGGTATATGAATATTTCAACGTAGATTAGTGCTTTTCCAGAAATTTTGATCAAAGAGGCACCTCTGCCTACCTCTCTATAGAATATACACTTGATGTTATGTCACAATGTCCCTCCCCTCAACCACTTTAAATATTTTTATCTGTGGACTTATATTCCACTCAACACTTCTTAATTCCATGCATATTCGTTCAACTCACTGATTTGAAACAATGTTTGAAATAACGGTTGCCATAGCAACGCGATTTGTGTACAACGAGAAGTGAACATTCAGTGACGGGGTGTTTTATACGCACAAAATATTAATTTATATATCGTAAATTTACACTAGAAAGTTCGCTGTAAGACATAGGTGGAAATACATTAAGATTTTTATAACAATTTGATACAAGTGAAGTTTTTTCTGGACTAAGTGAAAATTATGTCAAGGTAAGAATTAATTGGACTCTCGGCTTATTATTTATTCAGGTAGGTATGTTTTGCGTTTCACCACGTGTAAGTTTGCATGACATCGATTCTTTAATAGCCAGGTGACCTCTTTAATTTTATTTTTGTCTTAGTGGCTTATTTAGGTCAAGCAGAATTAAAGTAGTTACATAAATATGTTTTTACTCAAGTTTTTATTTAAGTACAAGTAAAATATAAGTATAATTAATCTCCTAGCGTTTTTCCAACTATGATGGGTTTGGTTTCCAGTTTAAGAAATAAAGTCAGCTGAGTACACGAACTTTTCATGGAGTGTCTCTTAACAGACCTCCTCAGCCCAGTAACTGGGTTTCACCATACTCCTTGGCAATACAGTTACTGGTGTCAGATTGAATGATTTCTGACTACAGTCTTCTTTTTCGTATGACGATGTGGCCACCCTTAGTGACAGAGTTAATTCAGCCGCCTCAGGAAACCCCACCGGCCACAGGCCATCTCACTACCATAACGACTCAAAGATCTTCAAATGATGGCCAACGGCTTAACGTGCTTTTCAAAACACGCAGGAGTTTCGCTATGTAATTGATCACCCATTCACGAGCCGTCCACGGCAAGTGTTGCTTAACCTTATTATTGAGCCACGAGCTCCTTCCTACATGTATTTGCCTAATTTTATATTTGAAACCTACTTCGGTTACATATACAGTGGCGGTTTTGCCCTAAGGCCCAGTAGGCCCGGGCCTAAGGCGGCCAGATGTTGGGGGCGGCCAAACGTGACAAAAAATACACTAATGATAACAAGAAATTCATGGGCGCCGGAAGGGGATCAAGGAGGTGCACTTGCACCCCTCTGGCTTTCAAATAAAGTACAGAAAAATATGAAAAGCCTCATAATAGAGAACCTTGCGTTCCAGAGGCGAGAAGTGCAAAAACAATCGCATCTTGTATAGTTTACGAGCTTTACCGAAGAAGACGACAATGTTTGTTCTATATATGTTTATAAATAGGCCAACAAACTTATCTGAAGATGCACCTACCTTTTTTAAGTTGTGGAATTCCTCATGGATGAATGTCCAAGGCCGCGGGGCGGGCGAATGTGTCTGTCAGACTCTAACTGACTATGAAACCACACGGTGTTTTGCAGCTACCTTTGGCCGTGGCGCTGGAATGCTAGCGTATTTCATCACGCTCCGGCCAGGTATGAGCCCGCATGAATTCTAGCGCACTCCGTCATCCTTTGCAGCCGTATAGAATCCCTCATAATGGGTCTTACGCCGCTGTTGTGGTGTGTCTTAAAGATGAACATGACCAAGTATAAACGTTGTGTTATTTTATCTCGATATATATAAATTTCTGCAACAATTTCAATAAAAGTTGGCTAGAAAGTAAATTCATGTGTAGTACGTACCTATATAATGGGATCTAAGAAAGGGGCGGTTGATACTACACGGCCTAGGGTGGCCAAGACTGCAAATCCGCCACTGTACATATATCACACTTCACACTAATATTATAAAGGCGAAAGTTTGTGAGTGTGTGTATGTGTGTGCGTGTTTTTATGTTTGTTACTTCTTAACGCTCAAGCGGCTGGACGGAGTCAGGAATAGCACATAAGATACTTTTTATCCCGGGAATATGTTCCCCGGGATAATTTTCGCGTTCCACGCGGGCGAAACCGCTGGCAGAAGCTAGTATTATCATAAAACTGAAAGTTTGTAAGTATGGATTGAATGGATGGATGTTTATTACTCTTTCGTGCAAAAAGCACTGAACGAACTTTGATGAAACTTTGCAGTAGTATAGCTTAAACATCAGAATAACACATAGGCTGCAATTTATTAAGATATTGGAGAGAGTACTAATGCCAATAAATATAGTATGTACAAGAAAAAAGAAAAAGCGGAGAAACCGCCCAAGAGGCTACTATTCAATTTTTAATTATATTTTCACAAGCTTGAATACATTACGTTATTACTAGACGTGGTGGAAACATTAATGTTATAAAACAAATAAGATGCCACTATCAAAATTAATGAGTTTTACTAAGTATAGGTCTACCGGAATCTCATGGCAAATGTGGAAATAAAAATTTGTTGTGTGCAATACTGGGGAAATTGGATTAAACGATATTGATACTGTTTAATTTTTATTTATGTCTTTAGTACTAATGAACATGAGGTACCTATATTATAGTAGTCACAGCGGATCTTTCTGCCTTTGAACTTGGTCCTGCCAACCATTGCGTAAGAAACAGTTTGTCATCGAGTATACAGCATAGAGTAAGCGAGATAGGGCGATTTGACATACTTAAGCGAGTGAAAGAGACAGTTATACAATGCTATCTTCACCTTCAACATTGACACAAAAATAGCTACTGCGCGGGGTCTTGCAACCAATTCAGAGACACAAAGATCCACTGTGAGTATTATAGGTATGTGTATGAATAATGTTGTTATACATCGGGTTCTTAACATAGGAAAAATAAATAAATTGAATATTAATTTATGTACTAATTTATTATATATCATTTATTAATTTATGTACTAATTTATTATACTAATAACTTAAAACCTCATTCAGAACTAGAAAACTAGAATACGATTCCATGAACTCCACTGGCATTTCAAAAACTTGTATCTTTGTAGTTTTATGTCATCTCTCTCCATCAAAATGGTTCTTTTTCATTGGCATTTAACATATTCAAAACCAATCTCTCTATGTATAAAGTCTGTAAAAAATAATAAAATGTATCATGTTACTTATAGTCATTCATCAACATCAGTCTATATATACTTTTTTTATGTAAGTTTTATGGCCTGGTTGCTAGGACCTTTTAGCCACGTCTTTGGAAAGAGTTTTGGATCTTATATTTATTCTTTAGTATGCATTAGAATGCGGATGTAACAGATTCTAATTTTTTTTGGAGTATTTGGCAGCAAATTGTATCGAGTCAGTCTTCCCAGTAAGCTTTGCAGAGGCAGTCAAACTACAATAAAATACTCCGCTCCACTATCCCGAGATCGCTTCTCTCAATGATTTTACAAATTGTCCAGTTGCGTAGACAGTTGAGACACAAAACTACACCAATAATATATCACAATATCCACTAGAAATCAATTTGCAAATAATATTAACAGCCACTGAACTTCACTCGACAAAAGCCCGCCAAAAACTGCCGTCTATATACACGTCCCACTGCGCAGATTATTACTTAATATATTTCTTACGTCAAAGATTCTCAATCTCCGTTAAAATCAATATCTTGTCGAAGTATTAGTAACAGTTACATTACTGTTGCCATTTCCTTCCGGCCATCATTCGATGTGCCCTGTGTATTAACCATATAATAGTAATGGAAAGAAATAAAAATTAAGTAAGAAAAATATAAAATAAACTAAAAGTATCAAAACAAGTCAGTCCAACTTACCGGTCCACTCTACGACGCACTTTAAAATCAAAGATTGAGTTTGATTTACGCCTTCTTCTTCCCTTATTTTATGATACACATTGAAAACAATATGTCTCGCTTGAGATCGAAGTGGGTTTTTCGACATTTTCACAAAAATAACAAATTTTCAAGATAATATAAAAAAATTTCAGCAGCGGTTGACACATCAAGTACTTTGATTTGACAGGTGACAATTGACATTGCCATATGAAAATCACAATTTAAAAAAAATAAAAAATGCCATGAGATTCTGGTAGACCTATACCTACGTACATTGGTGCGTAGTTTTGACTTTTGAGTCATAAAGTAGACTTGTATAAAAAGTGAGCGTGACGGATCAAAATGTAGATAATTAAATTGTCTTTGATATGGTGTCGATTTCATTAAAATACGCCCAACAGTTTTGTTGTGATTGTCGTGTTTTTGTCCGTTTTAGACATAACTTTACAAATTAATTACACTATGTTATACGAATAAAACTCAAAATTTGCTCAGATGAAATTATTAAGAAAATGGTCTAATATAACATATATTTTTTCTAATAAATTACGTCTAGCCGTTTAGACGTGATTCTCATTTCAAAATCAGCTACTCAAGGGAAAGACCTCCTCAGCCCAGTAACTGGGTTTCACCATACTCCTTGGCAATACAGTTACTGGTGTCAGATTGAATGATTTCTGACTAGCGTCTTCTTTTTCGTATGACAATGTGGCCACCCTTAGTGACAGAGTTAATTCAGCTGCCTCTGGGAACCCCACCGGCCAAGGCCATCTCCCTACCATAACGACTCAAAGATCTTCAAATGAAGGCCAACGGCTTAACATGCTTTTCAAAACACGCAGGAGTTTCGCTATGTAATGGATCACCCATTCACGAACCATCCACGGCAAGTGTTGCTTAACCTTATTATTGAGCCACGAACTCCCTTCTGACATGTATTTGCCTAATTTTATATTTAAATCCTACTTCGTTTACATATACAGTGGCGGTTTTGCCCTAAGGCCTAGTAGGAACGGGCCTAAGGTGGCCAGATATTAGGGACGGCCAATCTTGGCAAAAAATACACAGATGATAACAAGAAATTCATGGGTGCCGGAAGAAGATCAAGGAGGTGCACTTGCTGGCTTTCAAATAAAGTACACAAAAATATAAAAAGCCAAATTTATGAGAACCTAGCGTACCAGAGGCGAGAAGTGCAAACAGTTTCGCATCCTGTATAATTTACGAGCTTTACCGAATAAGACGACAATGTTTGTTCTATATGTTTATAAATAGGCGCTACAAACATAATTGAGACGGGTTTCTGAAGATGCACCTGCCTTTTTTTAAACTGTGGTTCCTCATGGATGGAAGTCCACCAACGCGGGCGGGCGAATATGTCTGTCAGACTCTAACTGACTATAAAACCACACGGTGTTCTGCAGGTCTCGGCCAGGTATAAGCCCGCATGAATTCATGCGCACTCCATCATCCTTTGCGGCTGTATAGACCGTATACACTCCCTCATAATGCTTACGCCGCTATTGTGGTGTGTCTTAAAGATGAACATGACCAAGTATACACGTTGTGTATTATCTCGATATATATAAATTTCTGAAACAATTTCAATAAAATTTGGCTAGAAAGTAAATTCATGTGTAGTACGTACCTATATAATGGGATCTAAGAAAGGGGCGGTTGATACTACACGGCCTAGGGTGGCCAAGACTGCAAATCCGCCACTGTACATATATCACACTTCACACTAATATTATAAAGGCGAAAGATTGTGAGTGTGTGTGTGTGTGTGCGTGTTTTTATGTTTGTTACTTCTTAACGCTCAAGCGGCTGGACGGAGTCAGGAATAGCACATAAGATACTTTTTATCCCGGGAATATGTTCCCCGGGATAATTTTCGAGTTCCACGCGGGCGAAACCGCTGGCAGAAGCTAGTAATATCATAAAACTGAAAGTTTGTAAGTATGGATTGAATGGATGGATGTTTATTACTTTTTCGTGCAAAAAGCACTGAACGAATTTTAATGAAACTTTGCAGTATTTTAGCTTAAACATCAGAATAACACATAGGCTGAAATTTATTAAGATATTGGGGAGACTACTAATGCCAATAAATATAATATGTACAAGAGAAAAGACAAAGCGGAGAAAGCGCCCAAAAGGCTACTATTCAATTTTTAATTATATTTTCACAAGCTTGAATACATTACGTAATTACTAGAAGTGGTGGGTACATTAATATAATAAAACAAATAAGATGCCACTATCAAAATTAATGAGTTTTACTAAGTACCTACGTATATTGGTGCGTAGTTTTGAGTCATAAAATAGGCTTGTATAAAAAGTGAGCGTGACGAAAATTATAAGTAACTATATGGACTAGCATGGATTGTTTCTGTGAAAAGTAGACCTTAAAAAATTGCAGATGCAGTAGGTATGTTTATATAAGAGTAGTGACCCACACTGGCTTTACCTGGGTCATAATGATTTATAGCATATAACCGTCTGGGATAATTTACCTTTCAAATGGGGAAAGATTTTTGAAAAAAGGTGTAGGGTAAAACTAGGATAGTTGCCCCGCGGGTATAGTTGCCTTGATTGTAATTACTCTCGTTTGGCGGATGAAATATATTTTATACTACACCTGCTCGGAAAGTACCTTGATACTTTATCAAATTTACGGTAGAAAGTACGTCATTGCATATCGAACAAATATGCGGCGAGAAAACGCATCTGAGCGGGAGAGAAAAGTGTATGAAAATCCATTTCGTACGTGGTTTTTCTTTTTTAATTTTGGGTAAGACTATGCGCTGGTAACCTAAATATCAAAAGCCAAAAAGTTTTTGCAGTGAGTTTTTATCTCCAAGTTCGCAAAATGACACTGGCCACTAGCTGTGTGTTGGATGGTGTCAAACAATTTGAAAAAAGAACATGTGAAAATTGCAGACGCCATTGGCGCCATTTTCAATTTGTGTGTTGTTTGAGGATTCAGTTTTCGTAGAATGTACTATTCCTCGTAGGTGTAGTATAAAGCACTATGTATCACTCGAGAGAAAGTGCGATTCCCGATCTCGGGTGTTTTAAAGCCAACGACACCCTCGACGGTAATCGGTCACTTTCTCCTCTCGGTGAACAATGTACTATTATTTTATTTATCTATCGAGAGACTCTACAACAACCACTAAGTTGACAATGTTGCATGTCTCTGTGCGATTGCATGGGACTGCTAGGCGCGATCAAAGTATTTTCAGGATAAATGTCGTCTTTCTCGACTTCATTTATATGGATAAGGAGACTATCCCCTTTAAGGGATACATATACGAAAGTACAGGTCCGCATAAATCGCCAATACTCTGGCAATAACAAAAAGAAGGTTTATTACTTTTTAACCGACTTACCAAAAAGGAGGAGGTTCTATGTTCGACTTCTTGTATGTTTTTTTTTTTTTTTTTTAATGTATGTTCACCGATATCTCCGTCAATTGTGGACCGATTTTGAAAATTCTTTTTTTGTTTGAAAGAGTATGTTTCGAAATTGGTCCCATTTTAATTTGGTGAAGGTCTGATGAAGAACTTCGGAGATACACAACAGAACTCTTCAATAAATAACGGCAAAACACTCGGGATTGCTGCAATCGCATGTCTGTTTGTTGTTTATACCATTTCATAACATAACATCACGCCAGTACGCTCTAAAGGGGTACGCAGATCTCTCATTTCACCGGTTATGTTCAAGTTTCATGTTATTCGGTTAATCTATTCTGGAGTTATAGGGACCTTAATAAACAACTTGCTATTAGGTAGGTAAAACTAAAAAGGGAAAAATAAACTCTTTTTTGCAAAAAAATACTACCGACTTCCAAATGAAAAACTACAAAGTGAAAAATAACTTAACTTTTGGAAGTCGGTGTCCATATCGCAAAAAAATTGTTCCTACGAAAGACACCGACTTCCAAAAGTTAAGTTATTTTTCACTTTGTAGTTTTTCATTTGGAAGTCGGTAGTATTTTTTTGCAAAAAAGAGTTTTATAAATTTGAAGATAATAAACCATAGTTGCCAATCCGTTTTACAAATAAAGAATCTTGCTTTTTGTACTGAAAAAGTAATTTCAAAAAGTGTGGCAACTATCCGGGTTTTACCCTAGGGGTTCCAGAGATTACCCTACAGGTCTCAATACAATTCGGGCTCTCTCTATAAAACATTGGTTAAGAAGGTAGCTAAGGGCCTTAGGGTGGTTGTCCACAAAAGATGTACTTAGGTAGCATGCCAGCGAGGTTTTAATATCCACCTATGGGATCACTTCATTTCCTTACCGAGGCTTGACGCAGCTTAGAAATAAAAGGGCATTCTGACTTCGATTGGAACAGCTTATTGTAACAGAACGAAAGCATACACTTGACATTACATTAAGATAATTTCGCCCATTATTTATTTCTGTAAATGTGAAAAGAAGGCCTAGTTGGGTCTCTCATGGTGTTAAAATATGTAGCAAAAGAAAACGTCAATTATTATGGCAATATAGACAAAAACCTACCGAAATGAATAAATATAAATTTAAGAGTTATTCTAAATTGCTTAAAAAGATTATCTATTTAACTCAACGCGCACAAAATATACATAAAATTAAAATGTCAAGTAATAGATCTAAGACCACTTGGGAAATAATAAACCAAACAAAACTGAACATACCAAAAAATACTATAGACAAAATTCGATATAATAATGAAACTGTAACTGACCCCAAAATTATTGCAAATATATTTAATGATTACTTTATAGATAAAATTAAACCTATGACTAGCTCGGGAACCACAGTCACTAAACATATTTTAACCAAAAAAGACTCGATGTTCATGGCCCCAAGTCTAGCACTTGATATATTAAAAATTATCGCGGCCTTAAAAAACACAAACAGTGTAGGATACGATGGCATATGTACAAAAATTATTAAGACTGTAGCATATGAAATCTGTAGCCCCCTAAGCTACATTATTAACTTAAGCATCAGTGAAGGTATATTTCCCAGTGCGCTAAAAAAATCGATTGTTAAACCACTATTTAAGAAACAGGATAGGGAGCTAATGGAATTTTATAGGCCAATATCATTAATACCAATAATTTCAAAAATTATCGAAAAATATATTTACAGGGAACTTAATATCTATTTTGAAAAAAATCATATTCTTTGTGATGAACAGAAAGGATTTAGGGAGAAAAAAACTATTAACTTGGCCATATACGAATTCTTGCATACTGTTATGACAAACATGGATAAAAATACACCAGTCTGTGCCATTTTCTGCGACATGACACAGGCATTTGATTATGTCCAACATAATATATTACTCAATAAACTTGATGCATAATATGGTATAAGAGGAAACATGTTTAATCTTATAAAATCATACCTACATGACAGAAAACAAGTAACCCAAATTAATAGAATAAATATGAGCTCCAAACGTGAAGAAATTTTCACGTCATGCGAGCGTACCGTCCCTCATGGAGTTCCGCAAGGCAGTGTACTCGGACCGCCCCTGTTTACACTCTATATTAATGACTTCCCTAAATCCATTAAACATCCCATGACACTGTTTGCGGATGACAGTACGATAACTATACCATGCCATACTAAGAATACATATGAAACGGACATAAAAAATACATTAATTGAAGCAGTAACGTGGCTGAATAATAATAATTTGAAAATTAATATAAGTAAAACTTTGATTATGCACTTTAGCCAACGATCATCATTATTCTCTAGTCTTGACATCGAATATAATAATAATAATATACAGACAGCTAATAGTACAAAATTTTTAGGACTAACAATCGACAGAAGCTTAAATTGGAAAGCGCATATTGAGGCTCTAGCCAAAAGAATAAGCAGTGGTGCATATGCGTTATATAAATTATCACGTACTCTAAATATAGAGGCGCTATTAACAGCCTACTATGGTTTAGTTGAATCCGTCATTAGATATGGTGTTATCTTCTGGGGTAACTCAACCGACAGGGATATCATCTTTAGAAGACAAAAGTACTGCTTGAGATCTATGTTTAATCTCAAAACTACCGATAGCTGTAAAAATTATTTCATTAAATATAAAATATTAACATTACCTTCACTTTATATATTAGAAATGGCAATGTTCGTAAAAACAAATCCACATTTGTTTCCTCGTATGGCAGACAAATTTCCAAGAAATAGGCGTGATGATAGTAAGCTATGTTTACATACATCAAAAACTGCACTTATGCGCAAGAGTGTTTTTTGCATGGCACCAATTATCTACAATAAATTGCCCAAAAGTTGGAAAGAACAAACTATACCAAAATTTAAACAAACAATAAAATTGATTTTGGCACAAAAAGCATATTATAGTATAACAGAATTTTTAAACGACTCATGGTGATTATTATAAATAATTTGACCATAATAACTAATATTGTAGTAATTATGGTCATGTAGTAGTGGTGAACTTAGAAATGCCTATAATTTTATAAATTTCATTATAATTGAATGTCTATTAAAGTGATGTAAATCTTCATTGTGATAATTGTTATTTTTAATATTGGACTAGGAAAAAAATTTATGAATCATTGGATAATGTAAATAATATATAATATAAGAAATCTGTTTGTGTGAGTGATGTTTAATGTATAGTTGTAAAATTTTAAAATAATTAATTCAATAATAATAATAGTACCTAAAATATTTGCACGCCATGAGAAGTGGCAGACATGTCGTGAGCCACTCTTATTTAAGATCTTGCATGCATGTATTATTTTAATTATGTATGTATACACATGTTTGAGCAAATAAAATTTCTTATTCTTATTCTTATTCGTAGTAACCTTATGAAAGTAGGTATTTCTTTAAATTTTTAATGTTTTGAATTCCAGCGAAAATTAAGCTAAAATGCAGACGACAGTAAAAAAACAAAGCGACACCAAGCCGAAAAAAGAAAAGGTAACAAAAGACGATGCTTCGAAAATATCTCACGAAGATAAACTCAAAAAGACTCCCTACACTGTCTCTACTACAAAAAGTTTCTTGCAGAAAAGTAGCACTGCCGATATATACGGGCAGAATAAAAAAACTGCCGTTCAAAGCGTGAAAGCACCTAAAAAGACACTGGGCACTTCAAACACAGCTAGCAATGTATCGCCAATGAAGGATTTACTCAAATCTGCTTCCTCTTCGACCAGTCAACTTACTACGAGAAGCGAAAAATCCAAGATGGCGACGCCAAAAATGTTTGACGCAAAGGCAAGTAGGTACTCAGCCACGGCAAGAAACAAAGACTTTGGTGTTGCAATAAATTCACCAATCGTTAAAAGAAAACTGAATCTGGATTTGAAAAGGGAAGAGAGTTTTGTGAAAGATGTTTCTAAAGAAAGAAGGGAAAAAGAAAAGAGTTTTGTAAAAGAAACGACAAACGCAAGTAAAGTTAGAGAAAAGAGTTTTGTCAAAGAGGCGGCAAAAGATAGAAAGGAAAAAGAAAAGAGTTTAGTTACAGACGCTACAAAAGAACGAAAAGAAAAGAGTTTCATAAAAGATGTTAAGGTTACAAAAGGAAAAGAAAAAAGTTTTATAAAGGATATTCCAAAAGGAAAAGAAAAAAGTTACGTTAAAGAAGTGGCCAAGGACAAGAAAGATAAAGATAAGACTGGTTCAAAAGGTAGCGAAAGGCAGCGGACTAAAACTAGGACATTGGAAGAGAGTGAAGTTAAAATCCTAAGTTCTGATGTAGTTGATAACAATGCAGAAATGTTTAACTTGTCCCGAAAGCTTAGCGCGAACCCTAAAGCGTTTTATATTGAATTGGATGATGAGAAGCCAAGTCACAGTAAAATGGTGAGTATTTTTAAAGTTATATGTAAAGTATGTTTTTTTTCTCGGAGACAAAATTGACACATGCAAATGTCAAATTATTTATTTTAGCTTCCTGAGGTAGGGTATAGTTATATATAACTCTTGTAGTCTCAAATACTATAATTGGTCTAATAAGCCCTAAAATAAGTAATTTGACATATGTATGTGACAATTTTGTCTCAGAGATAAAAAAACAGACTTTAGATATATTTCTTCGATATTCCCCTTGCCTGACAAAATTTTTACCTCTTTATAAATATAGTTTAGATTATACTTTCTATAATATCAAACTTTTTAAGACACCACCAAGCAAAGTATCCAGCGAAGAAGATGTAAGTTACGAAGATGATTTTGAAAGTTACGAGTCAGACTTCGATTCCTATCACAGTTCAACACCCAGTGAACAGAACGGTAGTGATGAGACTGAAGACAAGGATGATGAAGGCAATGGCGAAGATGATGATGATGAAAGCGAAGCTGTTGAAACTTTAAAGGAAGTAAAGGATGAAGAGAATATGTTGGATTCAGGTGAGTTTGAGAAGGAGTAAATACTATGCATATTTTTGTGCTATTTTTAGGTGCACCTCTGCCTAACACTGCAGGGAATAAAAGTGTTATGTTTTGTTTTGTAATTGAAATTAGTTAAATCATTGAATTTTGCTACTATATAATGGTTGGGTTAGTGTCTTAAGCACGACAGGGTAAATAAAGTTCGCTTAAGGAGCTTTCAAATCTGGATTTGTCCATAGTTCCCGAATATAACGTTATTTTATGGGGATATAATATGAACTGGAAATGTGGATGCAATACACACCCTTGCCTACCTCTACGGGGAATATATACAAACTTGATGTTTTCTAGAAACGCTAGACTTATGATGAGAAAGCTTGAAGTTTTTCATGGGAACAGAACACCTGGAAAAATAATAGTCTACCTACAGCAGTCAAACAATAGATATGTCGTAATAGGAAACATATTATTATTTACTTTGTTATTTATGCAAGCTCGATCTACATAGTTCTTTGTTTATTAATTTAAGACTGAAAACGTTTAAGAAGCTAACTTAAATACCCCAGCCCATTCAGTGGTCCTTCGAGCCGGATCACGATGAAAGGGCTCAATTGGGACTTTATAATAAAAGAGTGGATGTGTGAAAATAGGTATGATGCCATAAGTTACACGATCAACATTTCGGCAATATACAAAGGAATGCCTGTAATGGTGCGCGTTTGTGAGCTGATTGCCACCGGTGGACTCACAGCGGCTCCTGCGTCATGGGCTCGGTCCCCCGACCCGCGGTCAATGTGATGCGCCAACACTGGCCGCGAGGTCTTGGCCTCTTGGGTTTGATTCTCAGGTCAGGCTAAGTGATATTATTATGAGATATTTGGCCTTCTGGAATTTATCAGTTGCAGCTCGGCTTCTAAAATTAGCAATTGAAGTCAATAGGCTCGCCCACTTTTATAGGATTTAAGCATAACTGGTGAAATGACGATTATTGATTTCCAGGCAGTTTCGACCTCCGCGACCGTTCAGCGAATAAAATAAAACCAGTGGCTTTAGACTTTATCTTGGAAACTGCTGAGGGTGGGGAGAAGCCTAGCTCCCTAACTGATGAGGGTTTCCAGGAGATGAGCAGTTCTAGTGCAGTATCCAGCATACGGACGGTGCATACCGAAGTCATTGACAGGTATGACATTGCCAGCATTCGATTCCTTCTTTTCCTAGAGAATAGGTAGACTTCACTGCTGGCTACTAAAGACCTTGAAATTAAAATAGAAAATATTTTTTGTAGTTCGCTTAGTGATCTAATGATTCCTTTTCAGACCTCTTTTCATCGATTTCACAAAATCAAAAGAAAACCGACGAAAGAAAAGGATAGGAGACAGGTTAAGACAACGCGCAAAAGATTTGCTTAGTATAATAACTTTGCACGAAATGTCTTACAGTCTGTTCGAAATGAAACCTATTTCATATGACCTTTATATGGCGACCTTCGGAAGATCGAACTATACTCAAATCGCTGTTCAAACTTTTGAGGATGGAATAACCGAAGAGGTACAGACGGATGAAATAGAATGTGAACACAAATGGACGCAACATCCAGTTGAATTCACAAAAAATGATATTTGTATCAAACAAAAGGTTGAAAGCCGTAAATATAGTAAAAATATGGAAGATTATTTAACCAAGTTCACATTTTTGACAACACATACTCTGGATGTAGAAAAGAATAACGCGATTACCGTGGATGAAAATTATAAAACTCATCCGTTACGCATTCTCTTTGAGCAGAAAGATGGCGTCGGACCTAGCGAAATGTTGCCATACGAGACTTACAAATCGAAACTAAAAAATAATAATTATAACACCCAAAGACTGGGGAAGTTTTTAAAAAGAGTTGAAGGTAGAATTTGTAATGTTTTGAATACTAACAGAGGCAACACAGAACTATCAGAATTAAATATCACTAATTATCCGTTTAGCAAAGGCTATGTATCGATTTCCCCAAAGCTTATAACTGCTGAAAACCTTTCTTTTCTAAAGAATACAAAGATTTCACAAATGTATTTATCTGAAACGAAATCAAATCTTATAATGACAGTGCACAAAAAATCTCAGAACGTGGCACAGAAAAAGTGCACGATTTGTCTATGGGACATCAGTGTTGCCACGCGCGAGCCTATAAAACTACTAACGGCTATAGATAATGTTACTAAAGGAATATTAAGAGGAACTACTGACGGATATTTTGTTGCTGCTTTAGAAGATGGGTAAGTGACATTTCAACTTATAAATAAATCAATCTAGCTAACCTTTTCCCAATTAGGTTGGGGTGGCTTGCAGTAATACCGGATGCAGCTGAGTACCAGCCAGCCCAGTAACTGGGTAACACGGTACTCTTTAGCAAGTTCTAGATTCTTTAGCATCTGACTACCGTAACGATTGTCTATGATCTTTAAAATGAATGACAGCCGGGACAAATGGCTTAACGTGCTTCCCAAGACACGGAGGAGCCTCGGTATGTATGGTCACCCATTCACGAACCGCCCTCGACAAGAGTTGCTTAACCAAGAAGATCGACCCGTTGTTGTTATTTACCCATGAGCTCCCATAATTTAACAAAATAAAAAGTAATATAACGTATGTAATATTTCAGTTCAATGCATCTCTGGGATTTGACAGAAGAAGCGACGTGGCGGGACGATGTTGCCAGCGAAGAGAAACCTACTGAATTAGTAGAAACAAATGACAAAGAACTAACAGAAGTCGAGAAGGATCGAATGTGGAATAAAATGAACAGCCATATCGGTTTGGATGGGGTAAGTTTTCTTTAGTTGCCTAAATAAGTATCATTTATTGAGTTTTAGAGACTTAAATGTGATATTATTATATTATGTTGTTGTTATATTATTATAGTGTATTTTATTATATTGTTGGTCGCAATAGGCATTAGGCATGAGACATATCTAGGTGGTACTATAGGTGCACCGCTGGTTAGCCCTTTTGGGATTACGGCGGAGGAGTGATAGGCGGTAGCCGTAGCGAGCGGACGTGCGCGCGGAGCTCTCTCGCGTGCTCCGTGCCTATTGCCTCGAGTGGCGCAATATTTTTATGAGACTACCCACATAAGTTTGCGCTCATATGAATGTGGAGACTAAGGGAGGCCCATTAGGCCCTCCCGCAAACAGTGAAACTAGTGAAATGGACACGGACAGTGCAATTGTAAACAATAAAAAAAACAGTGACTATAAATTAGCTAGTGTAAGTGAACTTTCCCCGGACAATGAAGGACAATACGCAGTTGCTTGTTGGTACTGCGCAAAAATTAACATAATTAAAAAAATTCTTGAGTGGCAGGGGCTTCAAACTAAGATTAAACAATTAACTTGTAGATTGTGTAACAAGAGAAGTGCCGTGAAATGTTTTATAAAAACTTCAGTAAATATTTCAAACGGACACCTAGTGAACAGTGTAAACGAAATTAATATTTATTCGTGTAGTATAAACTCCTGCAAAATAAATAAGATAGACTGCCGCAAGTGCAACGGACAGTTAAATGTGAAGTACATGCCAATTATAGGACTTGAAAGTCAAGAAAACGTGACCTGTGAATGTGGTACAGTGAACAAAATAATATCGCAATATAGAGAGGTACCGAGGACCCAAAGTACAAGGGCTGAACCATCGTTGTGTGGGTCGGGCCGCCCCATTCGCCGGACGCCGCGTCACGCCTTAGGTGGCGCGATTGCTGCGACGGCGCACGGCGGCGTGACCGCTGGCGCCTTGCGAATGATATCTAATGAAGCCACTGATGACGCTGTTGCGCGAGCTTGCGGCGTCATCAGCGCCGCGCGCGCGCACGATGACTTGGCCGTCTCGACACTTCTTCGCGCCGACTCAGTTCAGTCACTCGACGGTGCGGCCGCGCGCCGTCTGTCTGCCTCGCAGCAACAGCCTGGCATAACAACAAGCAACCGCTTCTCCTCGCTCTCCACCGAAGAGGAGCACAAAGGCGAATTGGATAGGGAAAAAGACTACGCCCACCCGCCTTTTACCTCACCGAAACCCAAGAAGAGAAAGAGAGGTGCTGTCACGCCTAAGTCAACAACGACCCAGCGACAACCGAGAGTTATCACATCATCCACTCACATCCCCGACATAGTCATAACAGACGTCAAGAAAATTAATGATCCGGAAATCCTTAAAAAAATTAGAATAATAACCACAGAGCATGGAGCAAGACACGCCATGGCTAGTAACAAAAGAACCATCACGATCCGCGTATACACCGCGGACATGAGGAAAATAATTATAGAATAGTTGAGGAAGCTTGACGATGGGCTCCGCTTCGTGGCACGCGTTCCTAAAGCCCAGCAGACTCATCAGACGAAGGTTGTGCTCATCACAAACATCTACGATGAGACGAATGAGGCATGCCTTGAGGAAATGGAGAGGTGCATCGGTGTGAGACCGATCAAAATGAGAACAATTAAAGGTAACCTACAATTATTTATCTTTGATGGTGCCCACTCATACGATGAAATTGCTACGCTTATGAAGACAACAAAGCATGCGTACTTTGGGGCCTTCAGCATGAAGCCTCAGGAATACAAAGATGACCCCAGGAGAGTAGTACAATGTAAGAAATGTTTCCTCTTCACGCATGCGACATCGGCGTGTCACGGTGAGAAGAAACACCCTACCTCCACAATTCAAAACGAAGAAGGCATAGATATCGAAATATGCACAGCATGCAAAAAACCGGGCCATGGGGCCAACCAAGCTAAATGCGAGAAGTTTCAGAAGGCAGTTGACCGTCAATTAGCACAACACGAAGAAAAAGAAAGGAAGAAAAGAGAAGCAGCTGAACGCAGACACGCAGCACTGAGATACCGTCGGGAAAACGTCTCGTACGTGAACATAACCTCCTCTTCACAATTTCCACCGTTGCCCAAACAGACAGCGACAGCGCCCCTGTCACAATCACAACCACCAATGCAACTAAACGAACACACAGCAAACCAAGAAAACAACATGGAGCCCCTAGGACAAGAGCTTCAAACTACTATGAAACAAATATTACACCAGCTACAGCTACAACACGAAATCCTCATAAAAATTCTCAACAAATAATCCGAGAAATCAATATCACAAGTTGCGCATACTGCACCTCAATGCGCAAGGATTGAAGGGTAAATTCCTCGAGTTAAAATCCTTAGCCGACCGTTATAAACCACATATAATTGTAGTCAACGAGTGCCGGGTGGACTTTTCCAAAATCCGCATGAATCTCCCAAACTACGACAAGATCACGCATTCGATCGCATCGCATCTAACTACAGCCATGTATATGATGCAAGGAATACGCTGGAGTCAGACCGACGTAACCCCAGGTACCGAAGAAAGAGACCGCCTCATCGAAGGCGTCGCTATCAACCTCACTTATGATCATCTGACCGGAGATTCCCTAAAAATTAAGGGCGTATACATACCGCACAGATCACAGCACTTTGACACCGCAGCGCTTAATGATGAGCTAGAAGACATCATAACCGAAGCTCCAAACATTACCATCGGGGACCTCAACCTTAAAATGACCGCACTCAGCCAGACTAGAGACGAAGGGCCGGGAATACTCATCCGCGACCTCTGTAACTCCGATGTCTGCACCATACACCACACGGGCCTACCGTCGCGACCAAACAGTGCGGGCTATGGCATACTCGATGCAGCCATCTTCTCACACGATGCGCAAGCTTTCGACACCATAACATGCCGACAAACAACACCGGTTGGCTCCGATCATATGCCCTGGCTACTGGACCTAAGCATAGTGGTGGACAGAGAGAAAACACTGGTAAGAAATACCCGCGCTATTGCAAACAACGAAGAAATCAGACAACAATTCCAACAAACCTTACGGGATAAAACTACGCACCTACCAAAGGAAATCACAACCGACGCAGAATGCGAGGAATATATACTAAAACTAGAAAAAGCCATCACAGAAACCTTGGATGAGTATGCGCCACTACATGAAAACAACAGAAGAGATCAACTGCCAGCAGAGATAAATGAATTGATCGACAAAAGAAACCAAGCAAAAAGTAAAGCGTGGCGACTACGCTTCAACCAAGACAGAATAACGGAACAAAATAGAATCTACAACCGTCTGAAACGCCAGGTCCAACAAGCACTCGTGGAATATAGCAGTGAAAAATGGACACAGATAATAAACGATCCACAGAACAACAGAGCCCAGATGTGGCAAATCCAACGCAACCTGAAGGCTCCAATACAGAGACTCCCCCACATTGAGGGTTGCAACAGTGAGAAAGAAACTATCGACGCCCTGGTCGACGCAGCGATCGTTACAGAAGCTGAAATAAACAACGAAGATAAGAGCACAGAGAAGACCACACCGTTCCAGCCTCTCGACCCCACCTCCATAGAGGAAATCAGATTTGCGCTGAGACGCTTTAAAAATAAGAAGGCGCCTGGCCCGGACAAAATCAAAGCAGACGCCCTCAAACTCGGAGGCGACCCCTTTCTCATTAGGTTCAAAGTGATAGCTGACTTTCTGTTACTGACAGGTTATTATCCCAAGAGATGGAAGATCGGGGAGTGCATCTTCATACATAAAGCAGGTAAGAATTGCCGGGACGCCAAATCGTACCGACCTATCACTCTCCTAAACATCATGGGTAAACTACACGAACGCCTGCTCTTGTCGCGCCTGCGACAGACGGCAGACAGACTCCAACCGCCGTTCCAACATGGTTTTACCAAAAACAGAGGAACAGGTACACAGATCCTTCGCACCGGCAAGTTCATCGCGGATGCGCTGGAAGCGAGCGAAAGTGTGGCCATGGTCCTGACGGATCTTTCGAAGGCCTTCGACTCAATAAACCACGAAGGTCTGATGAAGAAGCTTCAAACAGCTGACGTCCCGAACAACATCATCAAACTAATAGAGAATTACCTGAGCGGTCGCAAAACTTACGGACGCTTCAGAACAACCAACAGCGACGAAAAACCGGTGCCATACGGAGTCCCTCAGGGTTCTATCCTGGGTCCAATCATTTTTAATCTGTACGTGCACGACGTCTGGGACCAACGGGACCGTATCCGCGGACTGAAGCTCTCCCAATACGCCGATGACCTGTGCATCCTTAACAGGTCTCCCGAACCGAACAGCGCGACGCAGCGCGCGGGCTGGGCCGCCGGCACCGTTATCGACTACTACCGTCGCTGGGGGCTAAAATGCAACGTAGACAAAACGGAGTGTGCTATGTTCACTCACAAGAGAAACTACCGCAAATCCATTCTCATTAAAGGCGAGGTAATCGAATTTAAAAATAGCATAAAATATCTTGGTGTACACTTAGACAAGACCATGACCATGGGCAAACAGACGGACTACGTCGTGCAGAAGGCGCGACGTGCACGTGGCGCGCTAGCCCCTATCATAGGATGGCACGCCAAGACGGATATGACTGTGAAACTTGCTGTCGTTCAGGCCTGCCTACTTCCTATATTGGATTATGGCGTGGTACAACTACTCTCACGTTACAGTAAGAGCAACTTACTAAAAATAGAACGCCAATATCGAATGGCTCTCAAGACCAGTGGACAATTCCCAAGACGCCTAGAAACCTCACTACTCTGGGATATGCTCGATTGGGATCCATGGCACCTCCGTGCACAAGATTTAAACGAGGACATGCTGCGCCGACTCCGCGAAATGCACATCGAGGATCTAGAGACCCCTGGTGATGCCTACCTCGGATACGGACAGCACAACCCCCTCCTAACTAATACTAGACTAGGTGAAATCGACTATGTATCAAAAAAAGACAGGAGTCGGCTGCTCAGCAAGCGAACGACCGCTCCACGTCCCCATAAATTGTAATTAGCTGTAAATAGGATAGGGCAATATAGAAGAACATTATAAATTTATATAAATTTATTCCGTACAAACTAACAAACTCACAGCACACACTACACGACACTTATATAGATCTCTTTAAGACAAGCATAGGTAGACTGTAAGTAGCTGACACACCCACAGGCCGAATACATCACCGACCTGTGGACATAATGTAACATATGAACTAGGGAAATAAACATCTTTCTATTCTATTCTATTCTTTTGGGATTACATGGGATTACATGGGTATCTTAAAAAGTTATATCGAACAAGCTTATTTCCTCGGATTCAAGAGAACGAAACCCTTAATTTTTCCGGGATAAAAATTGCCTAGGCACTCAGCGAAAGTATATAGCTTTCTATAGATGTTAAAACTTTCTCCTCCGATAGCAAACATTTTATTAATATCAGATGTATTTTTTGTTTTAATTTTAGTTTTTTATTGACTTTAATTAATTTTATTAGTATTTATTTTGTAATGTGTGGTTTAAGTTAGGTACCTTTTTTGTGGTGAGGAATCATCAAATGACTTCACCCGCTCTGCGTGAAGCGGGAGGGCGTGTCAGACTTTTATTGAATAAAACTCACCTGTGTTTCTTCAGTTGCTTGAGACAGGGCCACGGTAACTCTTTTTCATAAATAATACGCGAACCAGACAGGTATAGGCCCTAGCGAACCCCGGCAGTTTTAGGGAAAACGGTTTGCGACTCCCGGCGCTCAGGTCGTCTCCTGCGGTAGCTAGGGGCGTGAGGGCGTCTCCGTGGGGTTTAAGTTTCCTGAATATACGATTTTATTATTATTATTAATAATAGTTTTGTATGCAAATAGTAATCAATCACCAACCGTTCTTAACCAAGCGTGGTAATCAATGCTCGTGCCTTATCAGTATGAGAAGAGGCCTTTGCCCAGCAGTGAGCAAGATACAGACTGGTATTATAATTAGTATGAACATTTAGTCATATGAGATTTTTCCTACATTTAATTTCAACGACTATTATTTCAGCCCAGCGTACAATGCGCGCTCCAGTCGTGTGCCTACACGAACAGTGCTTTTAACATGAGCAATGGTGTCGCAACTGACCGCATAGTCGGTTTGGAGGTGACTGGTGACCCTCATGCGGTCATAAGTCAAGAGGGTGGACGAAGGATTCTGGGACAGGTAACTAGTCAGACATCAGAAAGTCTACGTACCAGTGTGTGTTGCCAGTGATGATATACGGCCTGATCCTAATCTAATGAGCCTAATCAGAGGGTTTAAAGTCACCAAAAGGGCAATGGAGAGGTCTATGTTCAGTTTCTTTGCTTGATCTAATCAGAAATGAAGATATTCGCAAGAGAAGTAGTGTTACCGATATAGTCCGAAGTATAGCTAAATTTAAGTGGCAGTGGGTTGGTCGCAGAACGGATGGTCGATTCGGCCGAAAAATTCTGAAGTGACGACCGCGTACCGGAAGATACAACATTGGAAGGTCACCTACTAGGTGGACTGAGGTCTTGGTTAAGGCTGCTGGCATCCACTGGATGTGAGACGCACTGGACCGGTAGGGTTATTACGTATACAACAGCAATCAGCAATAATTGCGCAGCGATCGAGCAGTTATCGCACGATCGATCGCTACATATCATAAACTTCGGGATCACGTAACCAATTATTTGCTTATCGCTCCTGTTTGGAAAAGACAATTATTTAGAAAAAAAGCCGCCAGTCTCTAAAATTTTTGCACTTAGCAATTTGAGAGCGGTTGGCAATCAAAATTAACCATAATTTGACAGCGAAATTTGGTCGCCATAATCACGATAGTTAATTAGTTAACTGAAATTAACATTTTAGTTAACTAATTGTTCCATATAGCAATATGGGCTATCGCTGATACATAATTCGGATTCGCGATTGAAGAGCAATTATTACGCAAAAATTGCTGTCGTTGCTCTTGCTAGATACGTAATAAGCCTGCAGTTGATGTATTGACAGTTGAGGGGGGAGGGGGCTATGTTCAGCAGTGAACGTCTATTGGTTCAAATGATGATGAACTATAAAGCTATTTTATAGCTTTATTGCTTTCGTGTCACAGTTTGGTTAAAAGGTATTGAATAGAAGTTCTTACCTACATTATTCATCTCGGTTATTAAATTCAAATCATCGGAATTAAATAAATCAGAACCCTAATTGCGTAAGTTCAAAGAACAGCGCAGGCATGCTTTGTTTAATGTGGCCTACTCGACTGCGTATAGCGCGCGTAGCGTAGCGTAATATTGTTGAGTAGTCAAAATGATAGGGAACGCGCGTGCTTCGTGCTGTCGAAACAATTACGCAATTAGGGTTCAGTTATGTGTAGCAGCACAATAGTCATTGTTTTATATTTATTTCAGGTTGTAACTCTACAAAGTATAGGCGTCCTAACAATATGGTCAATAGTACAACAAAAATCCAAGACGATCCCTCCAGACATCGGCAAAGCATTCTGGTCCAAAATGAAGCTAGAAAGGACTCAAACAATTTCTTTATTAGACTACATAGATCTCCCGCTAAAAGACGCACAAAACAGCGATTCTAAACCAAACTTCAATTTAAACGCTGGCAAAAGAAGAATAATAAACAGGAAGCAAGAAAAAGCAATAATAAAGAAAGATGTTTCCCGCCCAAAATCCGCCATTAGTTTTGACTTTGACAGTAGACCATCCAGTGCTGCCAGTGCGAAAATAAAAAGAGTGTTGTCAGTTCAAAAAGATGTTTGTAAAAACTGGGAGACTGGTATTGTTTGTGGTGACTTGAAAGTGATGAAGTGGAAGGACCGTGATAATTATTTGATTGCCAAGAATTCTGGTGAAGTTTTGTGCTGCAAAAGGATTCTTGGAGCGGTTCGCGTTAGTAAATTTTGTGTTGCAAGTAAGTTATTCTTCCAAGTATATTTTTTTGTTTTTTTTTTTGTGGCGACCGCGAACCGGAAGACGTTGCGTTGGAAGGCCTCCCACCAGGTGGACCGATGACCTCGTGAAGGTTGCGGGGATCCGCTGGTTGTGAGACGCACGGGACCGGTCAATGTGGCGACGCTTGGGGGAGGCCTATGTCCAGCAGTGGACGTCTTTCGGCTGATATGATGATATTTTTTTTTGACTATTTTTCTGTTCCTTCTTCTTATCCTAACTAGCTTCTGCCAACGGTTTCGCCCGCGTTAAAGTCGGTAGTACTGTCTTCTGTAAAGCAGGTGTTTATCTAGCTCAAAATCTGGTTTTCAATTATTTTGGTGTATATATATATATTTGTCAATAACCGTACAATTTGCCGGAATTAAAAGTAGCATTTGTGCTATTCCAGACTATAATCTATCCCTGTGTTGAATTCCATCCAGATCCGTTGAGTCATTCCGGCGTGATTGAGTTACTAACATACATCCATCCAAACTAGGAATTATTAGTAGGAATTATTAGCGACAGAGATGCAATAAGAATATTTTTTGTCCTTTTCCAGCTGACGCTTCATCAGTAACCTGCATACAGGTATCTCCTCACCGACTGCCATATTTCCTAGCGGCCACTGATACTGGGACCATCAGTGTCTGTTCCTTGCTTGAAAACCGGGTTCTACTTACTTTGGATTGTAGGTGAGTGAGCATATTTCTAGCCGCTTTGGTCTAGCAGTCGGAGAAGTTTTTAGGCGAGCAAAGAAAAGAAAAACAATTTGCAGCAGTATCCAGCAAAGCTAACAACCGTTCGATGCCATCCCGAAAGAAATGGTTGTGGTTTTTTTAAAGTTCGTTTAGAGAGAATTACCTAGTTAGCTGCACTTAATTTATGTACCTATGTTGCGAAATCTAATACCTTTAAGCGAGTAATTCTTGTATATATATGTATCTATATATATATATTTATAATCGGCATCTCGGAAACGCCTCCAATTTTCATGAAATTTATTATGCATGGGTTTCGGGGGAGATTAATGGATCTAGCTAGGTTTCATTTTTAGAAAACGTCGTTTTCTCTATTTTCACTCAAGCAGAGCTCGGTCGCCCAGGTACTAATCATTAACCGGTTGAAAGTCGTTTTTACCAAATCAATTAAGAAGCCATTCTTGCTCGCGTGTCGCGTGGATCCACGATTCGGGTACTCAAGGGGTAATTTTTTTTTCTTTATCGCATAGACATTTTCTACCATAATAATTACTATTTTGTAGTATTCTTCCGAAAACCTTACAAAATCACACCAATTCGACTCGAGATGGAATCGAATGGTTCTAAACAGCTGTGCAAAATGCTAATTTAGAGGATAAAAGTCTTTCTTTCTTTTTATACTCTGGTTAAACCAAATCCGCCTCAGAAGCCGTGCATGTTGCTCTAAGTAGGAGAAACAAAATAAAGGAGAAAGTGTTGATTTAGGTCTACCGGAATCTCATGACAAATGTGGAAATAAAAATTTGTTGTGTCCAATACTGGGGAAATTGGATTAAACGATCTTGATACTGTTTAATTTTTATTTATGTCTTTAGTATTAATGAACATGAGGTACCTATATTATAGTAGTCACAGCGGATCTTTGTGTCTTTGAACTTGGTCCTGCCAACCATTGCGTAAGAAACAGTTTGTCATCGAGTATACTGCATAGAGTAAGCGAGATAGGATGATGAGACATACATACGCTAGTGAAAGAGACAGTTATACAATGCTATCTTCACCTTCAACATTGACACAAAAATAGCTACTGCGCGGGGTCTTGCAACCAATTCAGAGACACAAAGATCCACTGTGAGTATTATAGGTGTGTGTATGAATAATGTTGTTATACATCGGGTTTGGTTTGGTTTGGTTTGGTTTGTATGTATCTTTGTAGTTTTATGTCATCTCTGTCCATAAAAATGGTTCTTTTTCATTGGCATTTAACATATTCAAAACCAATCTCTTTATGTATAAAGTCTGTAAAAAATAATAAAATGTATCATGTTACTTAAATTCATTCATCATCATCAGTCTATATATACTTTTTTTATGTAAGTTTTATGGCCTAGTTGCTAGGACCTTTTAGCCACGACTTTGGAAAGAGTTTTGGATCTTATATTTATTCTTTAGTATGCATTAGAATGCGGATGTAACAGATTCTAATGTTTTTTGTAGTATTTGGCAGCAAATTGTATCGAGTCAGTCTTCCCAGTAATCTTTGCAGAGGCAGTCAATACTACAATGAAATACTCCGCTCCACTATCCCGAGATCGCTTCTGTCAATGATTTTACAAATTGTCCAGTTGCGTAGACAGTTGAGACACAAAACTACACCAATAATATATCACAATATCCACTAGGAATCAATTTGCAAATAATATTAACAGCCACTGAACTTCACTCGACAAAATCCCGCCAAAAACTCCCGTCTATATACACGTCCCACTGCAGGGCGCAGATTATTACTTAATATTTTTCTTACGTCAAAGATTCTCAATCTCCGTTAAAATCAATATGTTGTCGAAGAATTAGTAACAGTTACATTACTGTTGTCATTTCCTTCCGGCCATCATTCGATGTGCCCTGACCTACGATTTACCATATAATAGTAATGGAAAGAAATAAAAATTAAGTAAGAAAAATATAAAATAAACTAAAAGTATCAAAACAAGTCAGTCCAACTTACCGGTCCACTCTACGACGCACTTTAAAATCAAAGATTGAGTTTGATTTACGCCTTCTTCTTCCCTTATTTTACGATACACATTGAAAACAATATGTCTCGCTTGAGATCGAAGTGGGTTTCACGACATTTTCACAAAAATAACAAATTTTCAAGATAATATCAAAAAAATTCAGCAGCGGTTGACACGTCAAGTACTTTGATTTGACAGGTGACAATTGACATTGCCATATGAAAATCACAATTTAAAAAAAATAAAAAATGCCATGAGATTCTGGTAGACCTATACCATGGTGTGCTCACGACCCAGCATTGGAAAAATGACGCATGAAGGATACCACGCCCGAGAATACGATCTACAACTATTAAAACAATGTTAATGCCTGTTACAGGAACATACAACCTACGGACATAGAAAAGATCCAATCAGACCACAAAGGGCGATACATAGGCACTGTTTCCAATCATCCTCACGAGAGAAAAGGATCGAAGGTAAGATTTCTTCCAAAACCCTTATAGAGCTCGTTGCTAAATACACAGTATCACGGGGCCTCAAGGTGCCAATATAGGTCCGAGAATGAGTCCATAACATACCGAAACTCCTCCGTACTTCGGCAAGCGGGTTAATATGTTGGTCTGGGCTGTCTTTTATAAATCTTTGGCAATCATTACTGGCAGTCAGTGAAGTTAAAGTTATTCTTAAACATGGGTAGAATGGTTTTACCGTCTTTCCAAAAAGGAGGAAATTCATAGAATTCGACTTGTATTTTTTTTTTGTATATTCTCAGATATCTCCGAAAATTGTGCACTGATTTAGTTTTGTTTTTTTTTTTGATTTGTTTCGCGTTTGACCACTATCTCACCTGATGGTAAGCGATGATGTGGCCGACAGTGAAGCACGCGTGCCTAGAAGTAACCTATTCACTGTTGACTTAAAGACCCATAGATTGCAGCTATCAGGAAGCAGACTCCGGCAGGGAATTACACTCCTTGGCTGTACACATCATCATCTGCCTAGCCTTTTTTCCAATTATTGTTGTGGTCGGCTTCCAGTCTTACCGGATTCAGCTGACTATCAGTGTTTTACATGGAGCGACTGCCTATCTGACCTCCACAACCCAGTAACTGGACAACACAATACCCCTTGGCAAGACTGGTGTCAGATCTCAGGCTTCTGACTACCCGTAACGACTGTCAAAGATCTTCAAATGACAACCGGGACCAACGGCTTAGCGTGCTTTCCGAGGCACGGAGCAAACTCGGTATGTTGAAATGGTCACCCATCCACGGACCGACCTCGTCAAGCGTGGCTTAATCTTGAAGATCGACCCGTGCGGCTGTTATTATTTAGCCACGAGTCCTTACACATAATGAAAGTATTTCCAAAACGTTTAGTGCATATGTGTGGGATGTCCACCATGTACCGATGGCGCATCGCCGTACGTCTTGTAGTCCTATGATGAAACGGGCTTTGCGGAATTAGATCATGCAATTATTATTTTTATTTGACGGAGTATGTTCCCAAATTGGCCCCATTTTAATTTGGTGAGGATCTTAATTTGGTGAAGGTCTTGGGATTTTTTTGGGTTCTTCATAACATAACATCACGCGAGTTCGCTCTAAAGGGGTACGCAGATGTGTACAGTTCACCTTGGTACCTTCTTATTTTATCGGTTATGTTTAAGTTTCTTGATATTCGGGTAATCTATTCTGGCATTATAGGTACCTTACTAAAAAACTTGCCTGTTAGGTACAACAAAAAGTGAATAATAATAAAAACTTTTTTTGCAATAAAATACTACCGACTTAATCCAAATGAAAACACTACAAAGTGAAAAATAACTTTTTTATTGGAAGTCGGTGTCCATAACGAAAAGAAATAGTACCTACCAAAGACACCGACTTCCAAAACCAAAGTTATTTTTCACTTTGTAGTGTTTTTATTTGGAAGGCGGTGGTTTTTTTTTTGTAATTGGTTTTCTTTTTTAAATATGATCGCATCCGTTACAACATGTAGGTAAACTTCAGCCCAACTCTTCGGAGTATGCAGACGTAATATAAACAACATTTATTCTGCATTCCCCGAAGAGTTGGCCATGTTATTTTTCCCTTGAAACTAAATTGCATTTGTTAAAAAGGAACTTATGGTGCGTTTCATGACCTGCGGAGGAAGTTACAATATGGCAATTGGCTTTGGATTTGGAGACTCAAGACTCAGAAGTCTCGATACGCCAAAAAACACTCTTGAGATTGTTAATGTAATTACTACTACTACATAATTACCTTGTTAACTTTTAAAGTATAGCATGAGATCCTGCCGCAAAAATTTGCAGGCGTTTTGTTTTTCATAAAACATGATTTTATGAATCATACTTGAGATTACAGCGGGGTTGCCTGGCCGCATCTAGCCGCAACTAGTTTTCTTTTTTAGGGTTCCGTAGCCAAATGGCAAAAAACGGAACCCTTATAGATTCGTCATGTCTGTCTGTCTGTCTGTCTGTCCGTCCGTATGTCACAGCCACTTTTTTCCGAAACTATAAGAACTATGCTGTTGAAACTTGGTAAGTAGATGTATTCTGTGAACCGCATTAAGATTTTTACACAAAAATAAAAATAAAACAATAAATTTTTGGGGTTCCCATACTTGAAACTAAAACTAAAAATATTTTTTTTCATCAAACCCATACGTGTGGGGTATCTATGGATAGGTCTTCAAAAATGATATAGAGGTTTCTAATATATTTTTTTTCTAAACTGAATAGTTTGCGCGAGAGACTCTTCCAAAGTGGTAAAATGTGTGTCCCCCCTCCCCTGTAACTTCTAAAATAAGAGAATGATAAAACTGAAAAAAATATATGATGTACATTACTATGTAAACTGCCAGCGAAAATTGGTTTGAACGAGATCTAGTCGGTAGTTTTTTTTTAATACGTTATAAATCGTAAACCGCAATTTACCAAGTACGGAACCCTTCGTGCGCGAGTCCGACTCGCACTTGGCCGGTTTTTAACTTTGCCCTGCACTAGGAATTTATCTTGTATAGCGATTGAGTATGCAAACACATACAGCTCACAGTTATCCACCATTTATGGGTAGCCAACTGGCAGTGGTAATCCACATATTGCAGCTAACAGACCTGCCAACCTTATTTCTTCCTATTTTCTATATCACATTCTTTCAAATGACGTTGGATTCACTTGAATAACTTTTATATCTGGGGTTAACCTATCAAACATAAATTACAATTTATTTAAGGCGGTACTAATACCCCGAGCAAAACGCCGCGCAAGCCGTTTTTTGTGCTGTTTTTAGGAGCTATCTACTCGTTAATTAAAAACAAATATCAATTAATAAAATACATTAAATTTCTACAACCGGTCATCTGTCCACCAGACCGAATCGGATTAGAACAATGGTAATTTCTATTGTGTCTGGAAATGGACAGTTGAAGGTATAATTATTGATTCTAAAATGGTAGATTTAGTTTTTTTTTAAATGTTGTATATATTTCACTAATCTACTTCCAAAAAAACATGAAATTGAGAAATAATTGATATTATGCATCTCCTCGTAAAGTGTTCATTGATTATTTTTTGTTATAACACTAATGGATAGACAATTTAATAACGAACATTTTTGTAAAATTATTTTTTTCAAAAGACCAAAATTCGATTTTATAATTAATTTTTAATGTATTCACTACTGTAATTCATGCGCCACCAGTGCCGCTAGACCAATAGGAACGCTCATATCTCACGCCGATTTTTTGGTCAGGGTACCGTCTTAACCCATTGCTCGTATAATTACAGAGACAATAGAAAAACAATAGCTTCTGCACCAATGGTGTTCATGGGTCAAGATAGTTGCGGCTAGATATTGCCAGTCGACCGTGCAGCAATCAATTCATCACCATGAAAATCAATTCATATCATTCATGAAAATTTAAATTAAAAAATTACCTGCAGATTTTGTCAGTGGGATCTTTGACTTGTAGAACTAACTAGTTTTTGAGTAGTAAGTAGAATAAGGTTCTAAACACAGAGGTCGCTTATCATAGAGCATAGGGATATGAAAGCGCATCAAAGTTTAGGAGTGGGGGCTTGTGACGTCACTTTGTCAGTATGAAGTGTAGCACTCCGTGACGTCACACGATATTTGAACTCCCTGTATCGTCGTATTTTTTTGTTAACTACCCTAGTGGCGTGAAATAGTTTGGTAACAGTATCCTGTACATAAAGAAACATAAAAAAAAATGTCCGGATTGAGACATACTACAATAACATATTTGGATCTATTATTATGCCTTCATATACATACCATCGTCTGACTGTCGTGTCCACTCGTACTTCTCTACATAGGACATAGTACAAAACAATTGGCTTGCCGCTGACTGTACGCTTAGATCTTTTAAACTACGCAACGGATTTTAACGCGGTTTCCAACAATGGAAGCGGTGAGAAACGAGGAAGTTAATAAGGTAATTCGTTACGGGTGAAGCCGGGGTGTACTAGTCATCATCATCATCATCATCTTCCTGCCCTTATCCCATGTTACTTGGGGTCGGCGCAACACGTTTTCTTCTTCCATACCATCCTGTCCCCCGTCACTCCATCACTGACGCCCTTTTCTTTCATATCACTCCTCACACAGTCCATCCATCTTTTCTTTGGCCGTCCCCTCCCTCTCCATCCATTCACATTTATATTCATAACTCTTTTAGTAACATGCGTTTCATCCTTCCTCATCACATGACCATACCAGGACAAACGGTTTCCTTTTAACTTTTCTGTTACTGGCGCCACTTTCAAACTACCTCTAATATACTCATTTCTCACTTTATCCATTCTCGTCACTCCGCACATCCATCTCAACATTCTCATTTCTGCTACATGCAATCTCTTTTCATCCATCTTTTTCACAGCCCGACATTCGGATCCATACAGTACGACAGGTCTAATCACGGACTTGTAAATTTTCCTTTTTAACTTAAGGGGCATCCGTGGGTCACAAGTTGTTCCAGTGACCTGTCGCCATTTCATCCATCCCGAGTTGATCCTGTGCGTTACGTCTCGGTCTACCTCGCCATCCCCTTGGAGAAGCGACCCTAGGTACCGGAAGTCGGAGCATATTGGTATAAACTAGTACTTTAATAAATTACCATTCGTAGAGGCTATTAATGCACCAAGCCTTGATATGTGTATATTTTTCTTCTACAGCTTTCAGTTACATCATTATCCTGGTCGCACGTCAATCCTTGCTGCGTCTTCGCTTCGCTACAAGATGACAGCCTGGTCGAATGGGAGCTGTCCTTCAGCGATATTTACGCGAAATGGGCGGGCGACGCCGCGGCGAGCACTTGTTCTGCTGGGGATAGTACGCTGGTAAGCACCATCATTATCAACTGCTGGACATAGGTCTCCACGCGTCGCCACACTGATCGGCCCTGTTTGTCTCGCAAAAAAACATTTTTAACCGACTGCCCAAAAAAGGAGGAGTCATCAATTCGACCGTATATATATTTTCTTTTTATGTGTGTTCGCGTATAACTCCGTCGTTTATGAACCGAATTGGATGATTATTTTTTTGTTGGAAAGGAGATATCTCAAGGGTGGTATGATAATAAGGAAACCAGGATCTGATGATGTCATCCCAGAGAAATCGAGGGCACTCCTCAAATATTATAGGCATACATATAGCGATTTTGGTATTCTTATCAACAATACAATCATTTACATTCTGAAAGTGTCATTTGGTGAAATAGAACTGATCTGATGATGAAGCCGGAAGGTAGGCACTGGCACTCCGAAATAAAACAATGGATCCTAGTCGTGTTTTGACTCATTGGAATCTTCATGATATTTACTTTGGCTATAAATGAATTTTATGTTTTTTGAAGGTACCTACCAAAACTAAAAAGAGATAAATTAAAAACTTAAAAAAAAAAACCGACTTCCAAAACAAAACACTACAAAGCAAAACATGTCTTTGGTACCTATTGTTTTCCGTTTTTCGACACAGACTTCGTAAAAAAAGGTATTTTTCGCTTTGTAATCTTTTGTTTAGGAAATCGGTTTGATTTTTTGTTAAAAAGATTTTTTAGTCATCAATCCAACTTTTCATTCTAAAACAACCTCTCTTTTGTCCCCCAGGCCTTGCTAACACCAGAAGGCGAGATCCAAGTGCACAAACTAACAAACGAGCATCGGACCAAGGAGTATTTGTTTCTATTCGAAAAATATCTCGCACTGTTGTAAATAAATGTTAGTTATTGTTTTGTATGTAAGACTATCACCAATGATCTCTTAGTTTAATATAGAATTTAAAAAAAAGTGTATTTTTTATTGATAAGCTCGCGTTTGACCTCTATATCACCGATATATGTGTTCGACGGCGAAGCACGGTTGTCTAGAAGTAATCTTTCCACTCTTGAATTAGGCTCGGTGCAAACGAGCTACCGACCGCAGCCACCGGTGGTTGTCCCGCGCCACATTTTTAATAGTGGCAGAGTGCTCGACAGCCACCGGTGTTCGGAAGCTGCCACGTCTCTATTGCTGTATAGATCAGAATGTAAATCCCAAAGCGGGACGTAATTGGATTTCCGATATGAAAGTATCGATATCTGCTCCAATTCCTGCAATAGTGGGTCTAAAATAAGATTCCACAGGATGGGATCACCTATTGACCCTTGAACACAGCCCTTGCTAGTCACTCGCGTGCATTCCTCCCCGGCGTAACGAACCTTGACTTTCCTACTGTCGAGATAGCTATCTAGCAGCCTTCTTATGTTCACCGGGCACTTTTCCTCAGCCAGTCTGACCTTGATGGCTGGCCACCAAGCACTATCGAAGGCCCCCTCTATATCCAGTGTCCCACGCGGCTTCGCTACCGTTAACTGGCTACCTACCTACCCATCTACCCTATCTACCGTACATACATGATTATTGCGTAACTTAAACCGTTTACGCAGCGCACGCAACGGAAGCTCTCAAAAACCGGCCAAGTGCGAGTCGGACTCGCGTACGAAGGGTTCCGTACTTGGTAAATTGCGAAATTAAAAAAACTACTTACTAGATCTCGTTCAAACCAATTTTCGGTGGTACTTTACATGGTAATGTACATCATATATTTTTTTTAGTTTTATCATTCTCTTATTTTAAAAGTTACAGGGGGGGGTGACACATTTTACCACTTTGGAAGTGTCTCTCGCGCAAACTATTCAGTTTAGAAAAAAATTATACTTGAAACCTCATTATCATTTTTAAGACCTATCCATTGATACCCCACACATATGGGTTTGATGAAAATTTTTTTTTTTAGTTTCAGTTTCAATTATGGGGACCCCCAAAATGTGTTGTTTTTTTTTCTATTTTTGAGTGAAAATCTTAATGCGGTTCACAGAATACATCTAATTACCAAGTTTCAACAGCATAGTTCTTATAGTTTCAGGAAAAAATGGCTGTGACATACGGACGGACAGACAGACAGACATGACGAATCTACAAGGGTTCCGTTTTTTGCCATTTGGCTACGGAACCCTAAAAAGGAATATTTTGTATCGTTTTTGCAACACGCTCTGCTCCTATTGGTCGTAGCGTGATGTTATATAGCCTTTAACCTACCTCGATAAATGGACTATCCAACACCAAAATAATTTTCTATTCCACTGAGATTAGCGCGTTCAAACAAACAAACAAACTCGACAGCTTTATAATATTGGTATAGATATATATACAAGATTGACTAGTTTAAAGGTATTAGATTCTGTGCTTAAAGTACAAGTTGAAGCTATCAGGAAACACAGTAGACTTTTTTAATTAAATTTTTCTTGTTTTCGGTTCTACGAGGCTTTATGTTTCGGGTTCTTCTTAGCGTGATGGTGGCGTGATGATAGAAAATATAGTCTCTAAATATTATGTTTGACCGAGAATTCTGCCACGGGAACACCATTCTCCGACGCAACCATAAGGTCCTTTATGACAAAGGGCGCAAAAGGAGCCAGAATTGTCATGTAGTGGGAGCCAGATGACGAGCGTTGTCGCTGACTGAAGCCCGTCTTCGACTTAGAAGCGTTTACAAAAGATTGGCTGGTGAAGGCACAACAGCGGGCAGTGTGGCAGACTATGGGGGGAGTTTTGCCCAGCTGTGGGAAAATATCGGGAGATAAAATAAGCTTCTGCCTGCGACTTCGTCTTCGTGGATGCCCCAAATTGTCCTACGGAAACGTAATATATGGTTTGGATAAACAACACAATCTAAAATTAATGCTTTTTATTACAAAAATTTGGTACAAAAGTTTGTAATTCTTATCCATAACACTGCAGACTTAATAGGTACATAATAGTATTACCTAAACAGCAAACAATTTAAAAAAAAAAACATAATAATCTCTATGGCATTTACTGACACCTACGAAAGAATTTCTAATTCCTCTTCTTCGACACATCTACTTTCTTCTTCCCTGCAACTTTTCTGACACAAGCTTTGACAGCAAACGTCAAAAGCGCGATCAGCACGGTGAGCACGCCCAGTAAAGCGAGCACAAAGTCTAGCATCCAACGCTCGTACCAGCTGTATTTCAGCGAGAGAGAGCGAAGGTGGTGTGCTCCTGCAAAATAAAATATATAAGCTTTAGAAGGTTCACACATTGTTGGTAATAATAACGGATCGATCATCAAGGTTAAGTTACGTTTGCCGAGGTCAGTCCATGGATGGGTGACCATTTATAACATAACAAGACTCTTTTTAACCGACTTTCCAAAAAGGAAGAGGTTCTATGTTCGACTTCACTTTTTTTTGTCCATAACGAAAAAAATTGGTACCTACCAGAGACACCGACTTCCAAAAAGAAAGTTATTTTTAATTTGTAGACTTTTTGTTTGAAAGTCGGTAGTATTTTTTTGTAAAAAAGTTTTTATAATTCGGAAAGCATTTTAAGCTGTTATTCGTCGCTGTCATTTGAAAATATTTGACAATCGTTACGGTCAGGCGGGTATTACACTATCATAAAAAATAGGATCACAGATCTATGAGCCATATTTATATGATAGTGTAAAGATATGATTTAATATGAATTAATGAATGAATTTTCAATTGTGGGTTAAGCTCGCCTTTGTACATAAGCTGTCCTACTGTATTTGTATATGTATGTTTTTTTTACCAACCCGCACTGGGCCCGCGTGGTGGATTATGGCCCATTCCCTCTCTCATAGAAAGGAGGCCTGGGTCCCAGCAGATTTTTTGTTCAGTAAAGAATTTGAATAATTTCGCCTCTGATAAAAAAATGCAATGTACTTAATGTGTATGCAATGTGTGATGATGATGAATGATCATATATATTTATGACAGTCTAATACCTCCCATATGGTTGTATTACACTATCATATATCTTGGATCACAAATCTATGAGTCATATTGATATGATAGTGTAATATAAATATATCATTTCTTATGAATAATTTCGTCTTTAGTAAAAAAAATATGACGATGATTCTTTCGTGATCCTATGTATGATCATAAATATTTATGATAGTGTAATACCTCCCATAGGGTCGTTTTATACTATCATATATTTAGGACCACAGATCTGTGAGTCATATTTATATTATAATGTAATTTAAACATGATTCATACAGTTATACAAAAATATTGTTTGATCCTATGTATGATCCTAGATATAATAAATAAAATAAAAAAATAAAAATAAAAAAGCCTTTATTTCTTACAGCTTATAAAACAAGAAATAGATTAGATTAAGTTAGTTTACTTACATACAATTATTAGTTTTGTTAGTAATTAAGTTTGGTTCCTATATTTACTTGTGTTAGTTTTTCTTTAATCTTAAATTATTATTCTTCACTCTGTAAGAACTCCTCTGTAGGTGAAGGCCTCCTCCATATATGATAATGTAAAACTCCCCTTAGTTGCTCCAAAAAAACCGTATTGCACAGGTTTTTTTATTTTTTTATGGGTGGTATTTAATACTTTAACTGTAATTCCCCTTTTTTCAATCAAAATATTCGAAATTACTACCAAAAATACTGAATTGCACACTAAATTTGCTCATCAAATAAATGAATTATACTATACTGCTAGATCTTTAAAGCTTAACTGTTTTACTGAATAACTATCTGTTAACTAAAAGTAAATCTAATAATTCTTCGAGTGCAACAAAATATTTAAGTTTTAAGGGAGGGGGGGAAACGAAACAAAGTCGACGGAGCCCCGCTGCGCAGGGCTCCTATTTCTGTCTGCAGGGTCTAAAGTAACCTAACATGAAGGAGATGACGGGAGCTGAGTTCGCTCGCTTTGCTCGCTCACTTCAGCTCCCGTCATCTCCTTCGAACCTAACCTATCCGTGTCGGGGTGCCCTAAGCTCCCGAGCTCGCTTCGCTCGCTCTTGGACTAATTCACATTTATTTTATATTTAATTGAATAATTTGTGTGCAAATCAGTATTTTTGTTTTACGGTGAGTAATATTGTTTTGCAGTATGGTATTAGTGGAGATATTTTGTTTGCTTAAATTTCTAAATAGAGGTGCAGTTAAAAATTCCCCTTTTTTTATTATCTTTAGGCTCGCGTTTGACCACTACCTCGCCTGATGGTAAGCGATGATGTCGCCTACGGTGAAGCACGCTTGCCTAGAAGTAACCATTCACTCTTGACTTAAAGACCCCAAGGTTGTAGCTATCAGGGAACAAAGACTCCGGAAGGGAATTCCACTTAGCTGTGAGCACAATGAAAGTATTAGCAAAACGCTTTGTGCGTATGGGTGAGATGTCCACCATGTACCGATGGCGCATGGCCGTACGTCTTATAGTCCGATGATGGAAAGGGCTAGGCGGAATCAAATCCAGCTGAATCCGGTTAGACTGGAACCCGACCCCAACTTGGGAAAATGCTAGGCAGATTGATATATAGATCTAGATCTGGTTGAGATTATGACGATGAAAGACTTACCTTTGCTTTCAATAGCGAGGTTCACGTAAAAAGATATCAGCTCGGATGGAGGAGCGGGGCGCGCGCGGAATATCTTCGATAGATACTGCGCTTTTTTGTAATAGCTGGAATAAGAAAACAATACGTTTTATTTTTTCACATGAAAATTGAAGGACACCTCTATTTTCTGAAGGTGTAGTGCCCTAGCCCTAGCATAGATTTCCTAAAAAAGGTAAAGTTTTGGGTATAACCATTACAAATTTTTCTTCTGCAGTTCAGGATTTCTAATAGCAAATACGAGCAATTTTGTTGCAGGTTACTGATAATCCCCGTATGGAACTGCACCGTCTGCATCTGCCCATCTTTTTTCCGCTGTATATTGCACAGAAGTTGTCACATACTCAAATAGCTACTTTATGGCCTCGGCTATTTCATCCACGTTGAATCATGCTCGACTCATCCATTATTATAAAGCTTATCTATACCAATATTATAAAGAGGAAAGATTTTTTTGTTTGTTTGTATGTTTGTACCGAAAAGGCTCCGAAACTACTGGATCGAGTTTAAAATTCTTTGACCTTTGCAAAGCTACATTATTCCCTAGTAACATAGGCTATAATTTTGACGTGAGCGAAGCCGCGGGGGTCAGCTAGTTTTGTCTAAACGCTATAATCTCACTGGTATCTTAATTTAAAATACTAATAACTGTACTGCAAGTTAAGGACGCAAGAGGCACCAAAACCGCCTTATTTAAAAGTTACACCACACATTGCCTTTTTTTTGACAGACTTGATCAATCAGAAAAATCAAACAAGAATCAATGTTGCTCTTAGATAAATCTACAATTCCCATCATCACTGTTTCCCCACTAACCTGTCATTGCTCAACATCTCTTTGAGCGCCACCTCCAACTCTTCAGCCAGATCATCGTGGAAGTCGACCCTCAGTGCGTACCCAGCGCGCCTAGCTCGTTCAGCGTTTGCCGGCTGGTCTGCGAACACCGGAACTGCTAGGAGAGGCACTCCAGCATGGACAGCTTCTGTTGTACTGAGTTGGCCGCCATGGGTTATGAAGAGCTTGATGTTCTTATGGGCTGGAAATGGTTATATACATGGTGTAACGGAAAGGTGTTAATTCAAAAAAATGCTTCTACCTTAAGTAAATGAAAAAAAAATCTGGAAGGTAGTCAAAGGCAAATATAAAAATGAATCGCAAAATGTGTTGGTAAGCGCATAACTCAACAACGCCTGGACCAATTTGGCCAATTCTTTTTTTTTTTATGTTCGTTGAAGTTCAAAGATGGTTTTAACGTATTTTTTTTACTCTAATGCAATATTCCAAAAACTTTTCTCTATATTTCTTGTCCATGAGCCCATGCAGGCTCTCCTTCGTTATTTTCCTGTCCAGCTCACATTCAAGTTGGTAGCGCTCCCTGATAAATAACGGGCATTCTACAAGTATGTGCTGGACAGTCTCTGCCACGCTTGCCATCGCAGACGCATGATGGGCTCTCCTTACACTTGAAGCGATTCAAGTATTCAGAGAACCTTGCGCCTCTCCTGAGCCTTGCTGTGTACGGCAGCATGTGATCACTGTGCCGCCGGAGACACTTAGTGACAGAGTCACCCATCCGAGCGTCCGCGACTTCGGAGTCCCACCTGCTTATGATGCGAGCGGGGTTTCAGCGTTATAGGCATCGGAGCAATTGCGTCTCCGACTCCTTCTTTTCCAATTTTCCGAAATATTATTCAATCCCGCTCTTCTGGACCATCACGATTTCACAGAAGGAAGCCATTTCCTTCCAGTTTCTTCTCTGCCAGCATGACTCTCACAACTGCTGGCAAAGGCAGATTTCGCACGAGCCTGCCGCTCGGAGGTCCACGCAGGGCACACTTCGAGCATGTGCTGTGCAGCGTCAAGGTCGCCTCCGAAGTGGGTGAAATTTGCCGTGGTCTCTCACCCAATCTTATTCAGGTACTTACCGAAGGAATCGCGCCCGGTAAGTACCTGAGTGTGCCTGTAGTAGATGCGCTCCTCTCTTTTCAGCCAGGCTTCAAAGTGCGACAACGCGCTTTCACAAAAATGGCGATCTTAAATACCCCTAAACCTGGGGCTCCCTGCCCAAACTCACGAAAAACTATCTAAAATTGCTTACCAAGTACGCTTGGCTGTGGCAGCCAAGGTCTCACATGCACGTTTCTCGGCAGGCCAGACAGAGGTTCCTCGAATTTCCACAACACGGTGTAAGGAAGCGTGGAGAACAGCTTCAGGAGAGCGTACCGCGTGTGAGGCTTCAGGGATGTTCCTTTCAGTACCGAGCCCATGCTGAAGTAGATTACTCCTTGAGGAGAACCGTCGAGGAGGTCTTGTAGGTCCTGAAAAAACATAGGTATTTTTATTAACCGACTTCAAAAAGGAGGAGGATATTTTATTTTTTTATGTGTTTTCGTGGATAAATTCGTCGTTTATGAACGGATTTTTATGATTATTTTTTTGTTAGAAAGGAGATATCCCAAGGGTGGTACCATGATAAGGAAACGAGGATCTGATGATGGCTTCCCAGAGAAATCGATAATCATTACACTCAGAAAGTGTCATTTGGTTAAATGGAACTGATGAAGAAGACCACAGATGGCCACTGGAACTCCTTAATTGCTAGGTATGGCACGAGTATAAGATATATCGAATAGCTAACCGACTATGATGAAGCAAATACTAATAAACAAATCGTACTGATGAAAATGGTAACATCGAACTGATCTGATGATGAAGCCGGAAGGTAGGCACTGGAACTCCGAAATAAAACAATGGATCCTAGTCGTGTTTGGGCTTATTGGAATCGTTATGAGATTTACTTTGGCTATAAATGATTTTCATGGTATTTTTAAACAAAAAAAAATGTCTGGTGGCACACCTCCAAGCAGTTGCGGCTCGCAGGACTTGTCACCCAGTTCCGTATACAGAACAGAATGTCCCGCAAGCTTCCATTGAAACGGAAGAATCCTCTGACAAGACGGGTGTTGTTGGACTGTGGTATAAGTTCAAATCGCACCGAAAACTCTGCATGCGCGATGCAGGATAGTTCGCATTTGGCGTCATAGATGCCGCTACTAGTTTATTCACGTCAATTTGGATGAAAAAAAAACGAATTAAAAATCCCTTATTACCTATATTCCAGCTCCATAGGTAACCAACCGTGCATTGTCATCCAAACCAAACGTGTATTCAAAATTTTATATTATTTTAAAACTGTTGCATGATTTGACCCACACATACTAACTGACTAACAAGGTAAGTTAAATCAAAAGCTTTAAAAAAACAATTCTATATACACGGTAGTGTGTCAGCCAAGTTCGCGAAACAGGGGGTGCCCGTAAGCTCTTAGAGTAAGGCTTTGAGTGTGCGTAAGGGACAGAAGTATGCAAGTCATATATCTGTCCCTTACGCTCACTCAAAATTACATAACTTCAAGAACTTATGGTCATCCCCCTGAAAAGCACACAGGCTGACGGTTTTAATACACGACCTTCGCCCATTTTCGACCTAACTTATGATTAAAACAACAAGATACGCAAGGTAGTTGATTGACTAAATCGTACTCTCAGAGAATAAAGTTCTCAAATCTCAAATAAACTCAGAATCTCAAAGATTAAAGTTGCCAACACAAAATAGCAACAGTATAACAGGAGTTGTAACAACTGGCCATAGTGAGGCCAAGTCTTACTATTGAGTGGCAAAGAATGTGACTTTTTTTTTTAACCAAACTGTAGAACACGACTGAAAAATATAATATAAGGGAATTCCGAGAAAAATTGGTATACAGATCGATCTCACTTCTTTTATCAGCGAAGCCGTTATCAAGAACTTGGCTTTCATTCACATTTATGTTTTGAGTGGGCCTTCTTTTCACCATACCTTAGGCAACGGAGCAGGCTTTTCATCAATGTGGTAGCCTGCAATTTTGATGACGTTCGGAGGCAGACTCTGCGCCGGTCCTAAAGCCTCGTGATCGTTGATCAGAAGAATGGACACGTTGTGCTGAGCCTCATGGAATGGAGGAAGGGGAACTCCTCGTTCGGCTGCTAGAGGAGCGAAGATGTCCTCGTATATAGCAGCTTTGCGGGGTTCGTCGAACCTGGAGAGATTAAATAATCTTAATATATATAAATCTCGTGTCACAATGTTTGTCCTCAATGGACTCCTAAACCACTTAACCGATTATAATAAAATTCGCACACCATGTGCAGTTCGATCCAACTTGAGAGATAGGATTTTTTTTTTTTTTTTTTAATTGGTAGGGTAGGTATGTAGGGTAGGGTAGGGTAGGGTAGGGTAGGGTAGGGTAGGGTAGGGTAGGGTAGGTAGGGTAGGGGTAGGGTAGGTAGGGTAGGGTACGTAGGGTAGGGTAGGGTAGTGTAGGGTAGGGTAGGGTTGGTAGGGTAGGGTAGGGTAGGGTAGGGTAGATAAATGTTTGGTCTTTTTATGGCAAAACAAAGTTTGCCGGGTCAGCTAGTAATATAATAATATCAGCCTGTAACTGCCTCACTGCTGGACATCTCCACTGAACATATATACCCTAAGCCGGGGACATCTCTTCTCAGAAGGCACGAGCATTAATCACCCTATCAGCCCTACTAACAATCTAGGGTCATTCTGCCGCGGAGAATCTTAACACCGCCATTAATAAAATGACGTCAAATGTACAACGCCATCTATCGAATATGAAGTGCAACTGTCAGAGTATCTGAATTGCGTGTTGTGATATTTTACTTCTTGAACACTTTAAATTCATAATATCTTTTGATAGACTGGACCGATTGCGCTGAAACAAAGACTAAGTAATACTTCAAGTTTCGTACACGTTTATGTATAAAAGTTATATTAATTGGTTTCGTACATTTTACGTGATGCGTGCACAACTAAACAGACAAACATATAAAAATTCCAAAAAGCCGGAAATGGGTTCTGTTGAACGACTTTTTTACAGATTTATACTTGCTGGGCCCGCGTCTTCGCTCCCGCCAACTGCCTACCCTACCCTACTTACCTTCCTACTGTGGAAATCATCCAATGACTTCCTCCCGCTCTGGGTGAAGCGGGAGGGCGTGTCAGACTTTAACTGACTAAAACCCACCCGTGTTCCTTCAGTTGCTTGAGCCAGGGCCGCGGTATCTCTCTTTCAAATTTATCCGCGACCCAGACAGGCATCGGCCCTATCAGTCCCCGCCACTTTGCTGACATCTCTTTGAGGCACGCGTGAAACACTACGCGCCGTAAACTCGGGCTTGGTCCTTATCGGACGGTAAGCTACCCATAACTTGCCGTCCGCAAGCCCGCGCCTACGGTAGCCGCGAATCGCTTGCGACTCCCGACGCCCGGGGCGTCTCCTGCGGTGGCTAGGGGCGTGAGGGCGTCTCCTTTGCGTCTCCCTCACACGTTACGCCTCCTCCTTTGCGAGCATTACTGCTTCGCAGAAGGAGGAGACAGATTCCCATGCCCTCTCGCTCCGTACCATGGCCTGGACCAGGGCCGGACGTGAGAGGTCGCCACCGCCGATCCTACCTAGTCTACCTACGTACCAATATTTGTATACGGTCATTCTTTCGCGGAGAATCTTAACACAGCCATTCAGAAAATGACTTTCTATCTCATAAAATAATCTGAAGACTTACCAGCCGTCCACAGTCATGAGCAGATAGAACAGCCCATTCAGCATCCGTTTGATGGTACCCATGGGTACCGGGCCATCATTGAAGTGCATAGGCACCGTGGTCACGGATCTGACGTCGTCTACCAGGGCCTCCAGGTTCGGATGGATGCCTATGGAGCTGAGGAGGATCCACGGGACTTGCTGGATGGCTGCGTAGCTGCGAGCAGGGTTAAGATGATTTTACGATAGGCCTCATATGAAAATTAAAAATATGTAACAAGCTTCTATATTTAAAAATATTTTTTTAAACAACCTTTTAAATTAAAAATTGCATTGTCAAAACGTTTGTTCATGCTTTTTAGGGTTCCGTAGCCAAATGGCAAAAAACGGAACC